>CM038672.1:83319268-83970934 GCA_021605145.1 Aegilops bicornis | reverse complement strand
TCTTGTACTACCCATATCATCAATATTAATCAAGCGGGGTAGGGTATTACCTCCATCGAGAGGGCGAACACTGGTAAAAACATCGTGCCTTGTCTCCTGTTACCATCCGCCTAGGCGCAGATTCGGGACCCCCTACCCGAGATCCGCGGTTTGACACCGACATTGGTGCTTTCATTGAGAGTTCCTTCCGTGTCATCGCCACGTCGGGAAGGATGCCCCATCCCGTCTTTAAAGACGATACTATCGCCAAAGGAGCCTTGGCCTTTGGTCGACTCTTGGTTAGGTGGTTTTCTTATGACCGCCAGTTCGGCCACCGCGCCGACGATGACTTCTCGGGTCATCGAAACCAATCTTCACGTTAACTCGGAACTTGTCGAGCAGTTAGATCCGACCGATCTCTCCTCCGTAAACGAGCTCTTGGATCGCATCGCATACAGGAGTCGCCACAGACTACGACCAGATCGGGCCTAAAACCGATCTGAGAGAGATCAACTCTCCCCAGGCTACCCATCATGTTGCTGTGGTAGAGAAACAATACGGCGATTCTTCTTCTATCTTAAGGACTAGCTACGTCCGGATTCCCGATCCCTCCATGCCGGATTCCCGCAGAGGGACGGATGTCGATCAAGCCCTGAACATAAAGTCAGGCGGCGGGTTGGATTCATTGGATAGCATTCAGAAATCCAAACTTCCAAGTTCGGAAACTTCTCGGCCCCTGAGTCTTAAATTGGGCGGGTTCCGGATCCGATTCCACCCGCCCACCCAAACATTAGCGATCTATCCCGAATTCGGCAAGAGCCTGCTGAAACAAGACATCATTATCGGGCGATTCCTCTGGTTATGGACAGGATAAAGGACTGCCGAGAGAAGGACGCAATCTCACTTTTCTCGCAATAATTGCGGACAAGGAATCCTAAACGCCATAAGTCGTCATTGAAATTACACGCTTTGGTCGACTTGGTGACCATAGTACAAAAGTACTGTGCGATGGAGAGTGCTTGGAAAACCGAAAGTAAATTTTGGGATAATCCGACCCCGAATACAGCCCTAGTCCGAAATAAAAGGGTGCATCATCACCAAGCACCCGGGTTAAACACCAAAAAACAAAAACCCCCTAAAGGGCACGGAATCGTACTGGAGGGTTGGCTAAACGGACCCTGCAAAATTCATAGCACAGAGGGCGCCACTCCAACTCATAGCCTTCGAGCATGTTGGATACTACGACAGGTGGCCAAAAGTGGCGAAGAGCTTCTAGCCTCAGAATCCCAGCCCAGCAACACCAGTACGGTATTAACAGTCTTCGAGACTTTCACATCAAATAACATGCGGAAACAAACACTCCGCAACCTTGCCGAAGTCTACCAAGTAGCAACAATAAATCCATGGAGTGACACGGCTATTACCTTTAATGCCAGTGACGAACCCAAATTCCGAACAGCCCGAGCACTAGCCGCATTGGTCCTCAGTCCAATAGTGGACGGCTTTCGCCTTACTAAGGTACTCATGGATGGCGGCAGCGGACTAAACCTCATCTACGAGGAAACCCTTCGAAAAATGGAAATAGACTGGAACTGCATTGAGCGAAGCAGCACAACCTTTAGAGGAATAATCCCTAGCCGGAAGCATGCCGCATAGGAAAAATCATCTTTGGGCGTGAGTGTTCGCTCACGGACAATTACAGGTCCGAGGAGGTCACATTTCAAGTGGCCCGTTCAAAGACGGACATCATGCTTTATTTGGCCGAGAGTCATTCAGATTTTTTCAAGCTATACCCGATTATGGGTACATGAAGCTTAAATTGCCCGGACCTAACGGAATCATCACTCTCGCTAGTGATCCGAACATAGCACTCCGCGCCGAAAACAAGACAGCCGCACTAGCCCTCGAGGCACAATCCGAAGCCCTAGCGGCCGAGGAACTCACTGCGATGCGCTCCACAGTGAACAGGGTGATACTTGATAAAAGATCTAAGTCCGCCTCTTTTAAACCAGCGGATGAAATAGTCAAATTCCAAGTCCACCCAATGGACCCTGCAAAGACGGCCTCCATTGGGGCACAATTAAACCCTGATGTAGACCCCGCACTACGAGAATTTCTACGAGAAAACTGGGATATTTTTGCCTGGCACCCTTCAGACATGCCAGGAATCCCATGTCGGCTGGCCGAGCACAACCTAAATACCCTAAAAGGATTCAAGCCAGTCAAACAGGCTCTTCGGCGCTTTTCGGACTCCAAGAGGCGAGCCATGGGAGAGGAGCTAGCCAAACTTCGAAGCCGGATTCATCGGAGATATAAAACATCCGGACCGGCTAGCAAATCTGGTGATGGTACCAAAGAAGGATAAATCCTGGCGCCTATGTGTTGATTTCAAAGACCTTAATAAGGCTTGCCCAAAGGATCCCTTCCCTCCCTCGCATTGATCAAATTATCGACGCTTCTGACGGACACGACTCATTGTGCTTCCTCGACGCATTACTCGGCTACCACCAAATCAAGATGGCGGAGCCAGACCAAGCCTCAACAACATTCATCACTCCATACGGCCCATTCGCTTCAACACAATGCCCTTCGGCTCAAAAACGCCGGCGCAACATATCAAGCGCATGATTCGAGACATGTCCGCAAACCAGATCGGCAAAACAGTGGAAGCATATGTAGATGACGTGGTCGTCAAATCCAAGCATGTCGAAACTCTAGTAGACGACTTGAGGCTCACATTCGACAATCTCCGAAAATATGACATTAAGCTCAATCCGGAAAAATGCGTCTTCGGCGTTCCAGCCGGAAAGCTCTTGGGCTTCATTGTGTCCGGTAGAGGAATTGAAGCAAACCCAGCCAAGATCCAAGCTCTGTCACAATTGGATATTCCAAAAGACCTCAAACAAATACAAAAATTGACTGGATGCGTAGCGGCTCTAAGCCGCTTTATTTCCCGTTTGGGAGAAAAGGCGTTACCCTTTACTGCCTCCTCCCAAGACCGAACACTTCGAGTGGACGGATACGCCACGGCCGGACTCAAGAAATAAAAGCCATATTGGCAACAAATCCGGTCCTGCCGCGCCCAACATGGGCGAACCAATGCTATTATATATCACCGCAACACATCAAGTTGTCAAGACGGTGCTCGTCGTCGAGCGAAAGCGGACGGACACAGTTCCCTCTTCAAAAACCGGTTTACTACGTGTCCACCGTCCTGACCCCATGCAAGTCGGTACCCACATTATCAAAAAGATAGCATACGCGGTGTTCATAGCATCCGGAAGCTGCGACACTACTTTCAAGAGTGTTCGATAACGGTAGCCTCCGAAGTACCTCTTAACGACATTATAAACAATCATGACGCGACAGGCGGATTGCTAAATGGGCCATAGAGCTCCTTCCATTCGACATAACCTATAAGCCACGACGAGCTATTAAGTCGCAGGTTTTGGCCGACTTCGTGGCCGAATGGACCGAAGCCGAACTCCCTAAAGAGTACGGCGCATACTCCAATTGGATCATGCAATTTGACGGCTCCAAAATGTTGGCCGGCTTGGGGGCTGGCGTCGTCCTGACGTCCCCAACAACGCAGCCGAATATGAGGCCCTTGTGCACGGCCTCTGGATGGCAGTCTCCATGGGCATTAAATGCCTAGAGGTGCGCGGGGATTTGAAACTCGCGATATCTCAAATAAACGGAGACTTTGATGCCAAAGATCCGAAAATGGCAGCGTACCGCAATGCGGTCCTAAAATGTCAAGACGCAGTTCGAAGGGCTCGAATTTCATCATATAGCCCGGGATAACAACCAGGCGGCGGACGTATTAGCACGCATCGGCAAGAAAAGCGATGCCGTCCCGCCGAATATCTTCCTGGAACGGCTATTCAAGCCATCCGTACTATGGGAAGGGGAGTCCGGAAATAACAATCCGGACCCAACCGCACTGCCTGACACCGAACACTCTGACACAATCGGCGGCAACGAGATAACACCCTTCGCCCACGAAATAATGGCGGTTATCGCCCCGTGGACGGAACCATTCCTAGCCTACCTAACTAGGCAGGAACTCCCCGAAGACCAAAATGAGGCTCGCTGCATAATACGGCGATCCAAAGCCTATAAAGTCCATGAGGGAGAGCTCTATAAGAAAAGAACAACAGGAGTCCCTCAAAGGTGTATCTCTGAAGAGGAAGGGCGAAACCTCCTGGCTGAAATTCATGCCGGACTGGGTGGGCACCACGCCGCAGCCCGGGCCCTTGTAGGCAAGGCCTTCCATATAGGATTTTATTGGCCGACGGCCCGGGCAGATGCGCAGGATTTAGTCCAACGATGCGTCGGTTGCCAGCTTTTTGCTAACCAAAGCCACATGCCACCCACCACCCTCAAAACTATACCCATCGGTCTGGGGGCTTGACATGGTTGGACCCCTTAAGGGAGGAACCCACAAGCAAAAATACCTATTGGTCATGGTGGATAAATTCACCAAATGGATAGAGGCCAAGCCTGTTAAAACGGCCGAATCCGGCCGGTGATAGACTTCATATCGTGGGTAATGCACCGTTACGGGCGTCCCCGCAGCATCATCATCGATAACGGCACCAACTTCACGGCCGATGATGTCAAATTATGGTGCAAAAACATGGGCATCGAGCTCGACACGCCTCGATCTATCACCCTCAAACCAACGGTTAAGTCGAGCGAGCAAACGATCTAATCATGGCGGCATTAAACCCGGACTAGTGCGGTCCCTCAAGGAATCTAACACGCCTTTGGGTTGAGGAGCTCGACTCCGACTACGGGGGCTGCGGACCACGCCGAATCGTACTACCGGATTCAGACCATTTTAATGGTGTACGCGCAGAGGCAGTCTTGCCCTGCGACATAATGCATGACTCACCTCGCGTGCGCATGTATGAAGAAAGAGAAGCCGAGCTCGATCGGCGGGACAGTTTGGGCGCATTGGAGGAGGAGCGCGACGTGGCAAAAGCTCGTTCCGCATTTTATCAACAGCAGGCTTGAAGATATTAAAGCAGGGAAGTACGGGCCAAAGCTTACAACGTTGGCGAACTAGTTCTACGCCTGCCGGACAAGAAAAAGGACAAACTCAAGCCCAAATGGTAAGGTCCCTTCATCATCGACCAGGTCTTGACCGACGGAGCATACCGTCTGCGAAACGCATCAGATAACCGACTCGAGCCGAACCCATGGAACGCAGCCCATCTACGAAGATTCTACGCCTAAACGCCGGACCCCGAGTGTCACATCCCTAGCTTCTGGTGCTGCCTAGTGTTTGCATCTTGCTTGCATCATGTTTAACTTTCATGGAAATCTGAAATGGGGATTGCCTAAACCCCTAGCATCACAGGAATTCACTAGGTTCACCTAAAATATTTTCAGAAATCCAAATGGCTTTCAAAAATGTTCATCATTTCTGGGAAATGTTGGAAACAATAACCAGAGGTGTTGCACATTTTTCCATGACATATTTGGTCACTGAATTAAATCTTTTAGTATTTGCAATTGGGCATTTAAATGCTATATATTATTTTAAGTGCTCAATTAATTCTGAATTTAAGTGTGGGCTATTAGGAATAATCCCCACAGAGCCCACATTTATTTTCAGGATTTTGGAAACGCTTTTAGTATTTTTAATAAAGCCCAACATTACAGGAAAATAGAAAAGCAAACTAAATGAAAAGAAGAGAGGGAGAGAAAGGCCGGAGGCCACTTACAGCTGGGCAGCCCACCTGGCCCGTGCGATCACTCCTCCTCCTTGCGCCAGAAGGACGTCGTGTGTCGACGCCAGCCTCGAGCTCCACCTCCTGCTTCCACCTCCTCCTGCCTCCCTGCTTGCTCCTGCGACCCCTGGAGGCGCCACGCAACCTTCCCGACCGCCTCACACTCTCTCTCGAGCTCTTCCCCCTTCTCTGCTCTCTCCCTCTCATGCCCGAGCGTAGCCGTCGCCGCCGTCACATGCTGCAACCGCCGGGCCCCTCGCCCCATGACCATGTCCAGCAGCTCAAATCGAGCACCCCATCCCCACGCCAAGGAAATGAGCCGGAGGGCTCTGCCGTCGCCATCGACTCCGTCTTCAACCTCGGGACACCGGAGATCGTCATCGCCATTCCGCCGCCTCTGAGCCGTCCCCGGCGTCTTTGAGCCTCCCTACGACATCACCTTGAGACCCTGAGCTTTTCACCTCACCTCCCCATCTCGCTAGCTTCATCTAGCCACCGCCCCCACGAGCTCCCGAGGCCGCCGTCCGCCATGGCCGACCTCCTGCTCACCGCTGAGCTTACCATGCCCAGCTGTGCTGTCCACCGTGCTCCTAGGGCCCCTAGATGCGGCCTAGCTACCTGGTTCCCTCGAGGGCGAGCCGTAGATCTGCGCAAGTGCACCACCGAGCTCCAGCCACCACACTTGTCGCCGTTGCCGTCGCTACGGGCCGCCCTAGCCATCGCTTGCCTTTGCTTTCGTCGCGGACGAGCACGGTAGCAGTAGATGCCCTCCGCCGCGCTTTTGGTGGCCGGAGGAGCGATCCCGGAGCCCTCCGCCATCCCTGGCCTCGCCGGCGGCAAGCCGCGGGTCAACTCCGGCGGGGTTGAGCCCGTTTGACCGAGGTTTGACTTTTCCCTGACCCACTGACGTGTGGGCCCAGGCTCCCTGTTTAATTAGTACCAAGTTAAGTTAGTGTTAACTAACTTAGTTAAGTAGATAGGACACTGACATGCGGGCCCAGGCTCTAATTAAAATTAGGTTAGTTAACTATGTCACTGACGTCAGATTTGACCTGGACCGAGTCATTGACCTGCTGACAGCACTGTGAGGTCATGCTGACGCATTAATTCTTTTCTGGAATTTAAATAAATCTTAAATGATTTATTCTTTTCAGAAAATACCCTAAACTTCTAAAAATCATAGAAATTAAACCGTAACTCAAAATGAATTAATTTATATATGAAAAATGATCAGAAAAATCCAATCTTTCCATCTGTACTAGTTTCATGCATGTCAGAACACTTTAACCTTGCTGTTTAGGTGAAACAAGCTAATGCACTTATATCACTTATTATTTGGGTGATCATTTGAATCCTTGGTTCAAATGGACTCAAACCTTTCATCCCAAGTTGCATTAGACCTATCACACATCATATTGCCATGTCATAGCATGCATCATATTGTCGCATTGCATTGATTGTGTCATACATGTTTGCTTGGTAATCGTCCCCTCTCAAAGAGCGATGTTCCGACGACGAGATCGATGACACTGATGAAGACTCAATGTTATCTTCAGAAGTGCCAGGCAAGCAAAACCCCCTTGTTCATTCCAATATAATCCCACTCTCTCGCTCCTGCTCTATTTTACTGCATTAGGACAACAACGACTCATGTATTACTTGCTGCGGTAGTTGAACCCCTTTATCCTCTGCATGACCTGTCATTCCACAATAATTAGATGAAACCCACTAGCATGAGTAGGAGTTGTTTGAGCCCTGCTGTGCCTACTCATTCATGCTTGTTTGTCATGCCTGCCATCGCTTAGAGTTGAGTCAGGTCCGATTCATCGGGAATGAATTGGGATGGTGTATGAACATGTCCCTCTTGATGAGAGCTAAGTGTGTGAAACGATTTGGTAAAGGTAGCGGTGAGAGGCCATGTAGGAGTACATGGTGGGTTGTCTCATTGCAGCCGTCCTCGTGAACCCGAGTTCCGTGTTTGTGATCCATGAACAGTTACTACCACACATTGGAATGCTTAAGTGCCCTCTCGACTTATTAATCAACTTGATCTCTGTCCGGGAGTTGCAACTAGTTTACGGTGTTTGTAGGTAGTGTTAGTAGTCTACCAAGTGGCACCCGTGCAGGTGGGCTTGGGATAGACTAGGCACCGTGGCACGGTGTACCAAGCGTAGTTCCACCCGTCGAGGTGGGCTTGGGAACCCTGCACACATCGTTTGGGGCCGTGAGCGACACCCCGGCCGGATCTCCTTGCGGATGGAACCCGAATAGGCGATAAACCTGGACTAGGGACTTATGTGGTTAGTCAGGTCGTGGCCGACTCCCTCGCCAGGCTTCCGCTTGAAGGTTGCCGAGATACACAAGGTGTACATGGCGGTAAGTGGCGAGAGCGTGTGTGAAGAAGTACACCCCTGCAGGGTTATCATTATCTATTCGAATAGCCGTGTCCGCGGTAAAGGACTTACGGGTTGCCTACAACAGTTCATAGACTAGTGAAAGTGGATTCTCTAAAACTCGCAAGATTAGCGTGAGTGCTATGGATGGCGTTCTCGTAGGGAGACGGGAGCGGATCCATAGTGGTGTATTGATATGGTGAATATGTGGACTCGTGTGCGCCACCTCAAAAGAGTTACTTGCAGTCGTAGTTCGGGATAGCCACCGAGTCAAAGCTGGCTTGCTGCAGTCAAACTCCACCACCCCCTTTGTTGATAATGATGCATATGTAGTTAGTTCCGATGTAAGTCTTGCTGAGTACGTTTTTACTCACGTTTGCCTATGTTATGTTTTGCGAGAGGCGTCGGTCTCGCTTAGTAGTTCCGCTTGGACTTGACGTTTAGCTTGTTACCTCAGCTACGATCTTGTGCCTCGGCAGAATCTGGTAGATAGTCGGGCTTCTCGGCCTTTTTCATTTGTAGATGTACGTACTAAGACATGTTAAGCTTCCGCTTGTGCTTTGACTTGTATGTTTCGAGTGTTGGGTCATGAGACCCATGTTTGTAATATCTCGCTCCTCGAGGCCTAATGAATAAATATTTGAGTCAGAGAGTTATGTTGTGATGCCATGTTGTATTTACACATATTGAGCATATTGTGTGTATGTTTGAAATGCTTGGTATGTGTGGGATCCGACAATCTAGTTGTTTATCCTTGGCAGCCTCTCATATGGGGAAATGTAGTCTAGTGCTTCTGGCGATAGTAGTCTGCTACAGCCCGGTTCACCGGAGTCCCGCCACCTCAAAGACTACTGCTTTGGACACTTGATCGGCGGCATGTGTTTCACTTCGTTCCTATATGCATCCCTTCGGAAATGTCACGCTTGGTGATATTCGAGTCCTGCCTAGCCTGCTACAGCCGGGTTACCGAGTCCTGTTAGCCAGTGCTACAGCCCGGATTCATACGTTGATGACCGACATGTTCGATGTGATTCATGTATGCCTGTCCCCATGGGTTAGCGCCGCTTTGGGTTCACGACTAGCCATGTCGGCCCGGGTTCTCTGTCATATGGATGCTAGCGACACTATCATATACGTGAGCCAAAAGGCGCAAACGGTCCCGGGCCATGGTAAGGCGACACCCGTGGGAATACCGTGCGTGAGGCCGCAAAGTGATATGAGGTGTTACCGGCTAGATCAATGTGACTTGGAATCGGGGTCCTGACAGCGTTGGTATCAGAGCCTGACTGCCTGTAGGATTACCAAGCCAAACTGGTCGAAGTTGTGTCTAGAAATGCTTTAGTTATATAAGGGAATTGATTGTGGAAGGGAACGTAAGGCTCTTTTTACTCCTTATATCTCATGGCCTTCTAATCTGAGTCATCCTCTTCTCTTCTATGGGGTTTAAGAACTAGGCTTCTCATCTTTCTATCAGGATGACGTGTTACTAATCCATAGACTTTTAAGATTGTTGGTTTCAAGCCTCAGTTCAGTTCCTACTATTTCTATATGTTAACTGTTGATCTCGGAACCTTGATATGATGTTGTTAAGTGGCTATGCCTCCATTTTGCATGATGTCTCAAATCTTTTTGAGCATTTACAGCCGTTATGCTGTCCGAGTCATCCCAGGTCTCTAATTAGTCTGATGCATTGTAAATCCCTTCCTCCCGTTCCTGATGTCCTTTTGGGCCAGATTAAGCACACTAGTCGGTGAGTTGAGGTACCCTATTGCCTCGACATATATGTTGGAGTTATTATTATGACCCTAGGTGTCTGGAGTATCACTTAGTAATCCAGCCATGCTTGTGTCCCCAGTGTGATGATTCTGGCCATCATTCTCGAAAGCATCCCGTGATGCCACTTAGTAGTAGGCATTCTACTCACGGGTTTACGAACCGAGATTCACCCTACTTACCTCATGTTGATAGTGTTTGCTAGTTCCTTTAGGATATTAGTAACTTTGCGATAGTCCTCGAGGTCCGTGGTATTTCCTTCTTCCAAATACTATGAACCGTCTATGGCAGAAGTTCCTCACTGAACTAAAGGATCACAATCAGAGTACTCTTGAGGAGTTCTCCATTCATAATTGTGAATCTGCCAGTTCTACTTTCCTGCATGGGTTATCCGGAAGAAACCTGTTGAACTTGGTTCAACATACTAATCCATGCATCCACAACTCAGAAAAACATGTGTTCCTTTGAGTTGTCCCTCTTTAGTTGTTCACTGGCCCTCGTCTATCGATTGATAGTCAGGAGTAGTTATGCATTCGTGTTCAACGATGCCACTACTCTTGTGGCCCGTCAAGCCATTCTATTCGGGAATGACTAGGAGAAACAAACTCCAGTACCTCATCCATATCTAGGATTGGGTCAAAGCAATTGTATTCCGCGGATCAAAATGCCAATCCAGCTTTTGCTCTTCTGTACCTTGGAGTGTTACCATCTTTATGTCAAGTGTGTCATGAGAATTGCACCACCTCTTATGAATTCTTGACGCAGTAATACTTCTTGCCATCATTGTTCATTCCTCGGTTCCCGTGTTATTATAACCGGAATGCCGACAAGTGTCTTGTGATGTGCGAAAATCAATACTGCTAGCAACCCCGTTGCTTGGTAGTTAATGGACAATACCCTCACTCTAGCGTGTTGGTTGTTAAATCATCACCCTAAGATTGATCGTGCTACCTAGTCCACTTTTTCGGGTGCACTCATCGACCAAGGAGTTAGGATTGTGACAATCCCTCACTCCTTGATCATATCGTCTTGCCCTGAAAAGCAAGATTGTTCTCGAGCTTAATAACATATCGGTGGTTCGTGATTTTCCGAATATCTTCTCGGAAGTATTACCACCCCTTACTGTTATGTTGAGCTCGTGATCAAGTTGGTTTTTCTTATAAACCACCCTTTCTCCAAGAATGCATGTTGGATACCCCCGAGCTAGTTGGTCAAGCTAAACAACAACACGGAGAGTTGGAAGATGAAAGATTGTCCGACTTAGTTCACCACTAAGGGATATCCTTGAGTGTGTGTGTGTGTTGAAGAAAGATGATATCTTCATCGGTGATCCTCGTGATCATTGTTGAATCTATTATCTTGTCCAAACCTTGATTTGAGTGTGGGCTATCGTCAAATCAAGTTAGAACCAACGATATTCGTAATGTTGTCTTACTCGTGGTTGATCCCTTGAGCATACACCATTACATCTTTTGGTCTGACCAATACTATCACCGTGTTCACATGATGGCGGAAGTCCGGTGATATGGAAATTCCGATGAGTTGTTGTTGAGCCCATCGGCAGCATTTTGTCTCCCCATGATTCATGTTGAACATCAACCTAGTGTTGAAAACTTTGTAAGCAATGCCTTCGTGATCCGTTCATGAAGCCTATGCTTGGATGAAAGAAGTGACTTCCTCTAATTCACATGCATTTGATGTAAGTTGTCGCCGTGGATCGGAGAAAGTTGTTTTTTCTTCCTCTTGAATCATCCCAAGTCAGTCATGCATGTGCGAAGTATTCTATGGTCTGATAGACTGATCATCTTCATTCCATATGAATTCCCTAGCACACCAAGCCACTAGCTGATTTGTTCAAGGAGAAGAAGTTTCTTCATAAGAGCTAATCATATGACTTATGCAAGGACTTACGTTATCCACGATGATGGTTCCCTTTGAACTTCGGTAGTGTTTTATCATAAGACTACCATGTGGTCATGTTTATGCAGGACAGCGTGTTCACACATGTTTAGCGTAACCAGCTCATGTTTTGGAGCTTGCTATCATAGTTCATCTCCACGAGAATCTCGCAATGCCATCTAAATGGATTTTTGTTGCAAATTTCATTTTCTCTCTAGGCTGGATGGAGTGCGGTATATCCTGACACCAACCAGATCTAAATCTCAGGCAGATATGATGGTTGGAACATTCCCAGCATTTGCATTTTGTTCCCAGCTTGCACCGCATTGTGCCAATCTCCCTTGGATTGCCGTTCTCAGAAATTGTTGTTCAGGATCATCTTCAGAGGTGGTCCTACCATGGGTCCCATCCATTCTCGATGATAAGCAAAAATCATCCATTGCGTTGTCTTCAACAAGGTAGTCCACATCATCCATCCTAGTTCGAGTATGTCATCTCTTCGAGCTCTTTCAAACGATCAGTCATAAATTGACTTAAGCTGGTATGAAGGGTTCCAATGATCTATGGATCAAAAGTAATTATTTTTGCCACTTAAGGGAGTAGTTCTTCGAGTCACCTTTCCTAAGGTGTCCCGTCATGGAATTATGGCAACTCTTCCTTGCTATTCTGAAACCCTCGTCAAATTGCTTCTTCCGTCCCTCCTAATGCATGTTTTGCCTCTCAGCTCGAGAGATGTTGCTATGTCTCATTCCGTTAGTTGATCACGAGTTGTTCGATCCTCGAGAAGATCGATCCTTCTAGAGGTTTCGTTCCCATAGCGTTGTCATGTTGGTAGGAGTTTCTGGAGCAAGACATCGATTCAATGATGGTGATAGAATCAACGTTCCTATGAAGTGCAGCCTGGATCGTGAAGATTATGTTAGGTTGTGTTTCCCCTTCACCTTACCCTATGCTTGAATCTCGGGACGAGATTCTTGTTTAGTAGGGCCGAGTTGTCACATCCCTAGCTTCTGGTGCTGCCTAGTGTTTGCATCTTGCTTGCATCATGTTTAACTTTCATGGAAATCTGAAATGGGGATTGCCTAAACCCCTAGCATCACAGGAATTCACTAGGTTCACCTAAAATATTTTCAGAAATCCAAATGGCTTTCAAAAATGTTCATCATTTCGGGAAATCCGGAAACAATAACCAGAGGTGTTGCACATTTTTCCATGACATATTTGGTCACTGAATTAAATCTTTTAGTATTTGCAATTGGGCATTTAAATGCTATATATTATTTTAAGTGCTCAATTAATTCTGAATTTAAGTGTGGGCTATTAGGAATAATCCTCACAGAGCCCACATTTATTTTCAGGATTTTTGGAGGAAACGTTTTAGTATTTTTAATAAAGCCCAACATTACAGGAAAATAGAAAAGCAAACTAAATGAAAAGAAGAGAGGGAGAGAAAGGCCAGGAGGCCACTTGCAGTGCTGGGCGGCCCACAGCCCGTGCAAGGCCACCCTCCTCCTTGCGCTGAAGGGCGTCGACGTGTCGACGCAGCCTCGAGCTCCACCTCCTGCTTCCACCTCCTCATGCCCTCGCTTGCTCTCATGACCCCTGGAGGCGCCATGCAACCTTCCCGACCGCCTCGCACTCTCTCTCGAGCTCTTCCCCCTTCTCTGCTCTCTCTCCCTCTCATGCCCGAGCGCAGCCATCGCCGCCGCTCGTCGTTGTCGCGACCACCGCCGTCCCCTCGTCCCATGACCATGTCCAGCAGCTCCGAAATCGAGCACCCCATCCCCACGCCGAAGGAAATGAGCCGGAGGGCTCTGCTTCGTCGCCATCGACCCGTCTTCAACCTCGGGACACCGGAGATCATCATCGCTGTTCCGTCGCCTCTGAGCCGTCCCCGACTGCGCTGAGCCTCCCAACGACATCACCGTGAGCCCCGAGCTTTTCCCTCACCTCCCCTCTCGCTAGTTTCCTCTAGCCACCGCCCCTGAGCTCCCGAGGCCGCCGTCCGCCATGGCCGACCTCCTGCTCACCGTTGAGCTTACCACGCCCATTGTCTTGTCCACCGTGCTCCTAGGCCCCCCTAGATGCGGCCTAGCTACCTGGTTCCCTCGAGGGCGAGCCGTAACCCTGCGCTCGTGCACCACCGAGCTCCGGCCACCACACTTGTCGCCGTTGCCGTCGCTACGGGCCGCCCTAGCCCTTCTGCTGCTTGCCGCTTTCGTCTTGAGACGAGCACGAGCGGCCAGCGTAGATGCCCTCCGCCGCGCTTTTGGTGGCCGAAGGAGCGATCCCGAAGACCTCCGCCATCCCTGGCCTCGCCGGCGGCAAGCCGCGGGTCAACTCCGGCGAGTTTGAGCCCGTTTGACCGAGGTTTGACCTTTCCCGGACCCACTGACGTGTGGGCCCAGGCCCCCTGTTTAATTAGTACCAAGTTAAGTTAGTGTTAACTAACTTAGTTAAGTAGATAGGACACTGACATGCGGGCCCAGGCTCTAATTAAAATTAGGTTAGTTAACTGTGTCACTGGCGTGTGGACCCCACACGCCGATTTGACTCGGACCGAGTCATTGACATGCTGACAGCATTGTGAGGTCATGCTGACGCATTAATTCCTTTCTGGAATTTAAATAAATCTTAAATGATTTATTATTTTCATAAAATACCCTAAACTTCTAAAAATCATAGAAATTAAACCGTAACTCCAAATGAATTAATTTATATATGAAAAATGATCAGAAAAATCCAATCTTTCCATCTGTACTAGTTTCATGCATGTCAGAACACTTTAACCTTGCTGTTTAGGTGAAACAAGCTAATGCACTTATATCACTTATTATTTGGGTGATCATTTGAATCCTTGGTTCAAATGGACTCAAACCTTTCTGTCCCCAAGTTGCATTAGACCTATCACACATCATATTGCCATGTCATAGCATGCATCATATTGTCGCATTGCATTGATTGTGTCATACATGTTTTGCCGTGTCGTCCCCTCTCGGTGAGCGATGTGCCGACGACGAGATCGATGACACTGATGAAGACTCAATGTTATCTTTAGAAGTGCCAGGCAAGCAAAACCCCCTTGTTCATTCCGATATAATCCCACTCTCTCGCTCCTGCTCTATTTTACTACATTAGGACAACAACGACTCATGTGTTACTTGCTGCGGTAGTTGAACCCCTTTATCCTCTCTGCATGACCTGTCATTCCACAGTAATTAGATGAAACCCACTAGCATGAGTAGGAGTTGTTTGAGCCCTGCTGTGCCTACTCATTCATGCTTGTTTGTCATGCCTGCTACTGCTTAGAGTTGAGTCAGGTCTGATTCATCAGGAATGAATTGGGATGGTGTATGAACATGTCCTACTGTTGAGAGCTAAGTGTGTGAACAAGATTTGGTAAAGGTAGCGGTGAGAGGCCATGTAGGAGTACATGGTGGGTTGTCTCATTGCAGCCGTCCTCAGGAACTGAGTTCTGTGTTTGTGATCCATGAACAGTTACTACCACGCATTGGAATGCTTAAGTGCCCCTCTCGACTTAATAATCAACTTGATCTCTGTCCAGGCGTTGCAACAAGTTACACGAGTTTGTAGGTAGTGTTAGTAGTCTACCAAGTGGCACCCGGTACAGGTGGGCTTGGGACAGACTAGGCACCATGGCACGGTGTACCAAGCGTAGATCCACCCGTCGAGGTGGGCTTGGGAACCCTGCGCACATCGTTTGGGGCCGTGAGCGACACCCCGGCCGGATCTCCTTGCGGATGGAACCCGAATAGGCGATAAACCTGGACTAGAGACTTGTGTGGTTAGTCGGTCGTGGCCGACTCCTCGCCAAACTTCCGCTTGAAGGTTGCCGAGATACACAAGGTGTACATGGCGGTAAGTGGCGAGAGCGTGTGTGAAGAAGTACACCCCTGCAGGGTTATCATTATCTATTCGAATAGCCGTGTCCGCGGTAAAGGACTTCTGGGTTGCCTACAACAGTTCATAGACAAGTGAAAGTGGATACTCTAAAACTCGCAAGATAAGCGTGAGTGCTATGGATGGCGTTCTCGTAGGGAGACGGGAGCGGATCCATAGTGGTGTATTGATATGGTGAATATGTGGACTCGTGCGCCACCTCAAAAGAGTTACTTGCGATTTGTAGTTCAGGATAGCCACCGAGTCAAAGCTGGCTTCTTTGCGGTCAAACTCCACCACCCCTTTGTTGATAATGTTGCATATGTAGATAGTTACGATGTAAGTCTTGCTGAGTACGTTTGTACTCACGTTTGCTTATGTTATGTTTTGCGAGAGAGGCGTCGGTCTTGCTAGTAGTTCCGCTTGGACTTGACGTTTAGCTTGTTACCTCGGCTACGATCTTGTGCCCTCGGCAGATCTCGGTAGATAGTCAGGCTTCTCAGCCTTTTTCATTTGTAGATGTCTCTACTCAGACATGTTAAGCTTCCGCTTGTGCTTTGACTTGTATGCTCTGAGTGTTGGGTCATGAGGCCCATGTTTGTAATATCTCGCTCCTCGGAGCCTAATGAATAAATATTTGAGTCGTAGAGTTATGTTGTGATGCCATGTTGTATTTACACATATTGAGCATATTGTGTGTATGTTTGAAATGCTTGGTATGTGTGGGATCCGACAATCTAGTTGTTTATCCTTGGTAGCCTCTCATATGGGGAAATGTAGTCTAGTGCTTCTGGCGATAGTAGTCCGCTTCTGACCGGTACACCGGAGTCCTGCTAGCCCAAAGACTACTGCTTTGGACACTTGACTGGCGGCATGTGTTTCACTTCGTTCCTATGTACATCCCTTGAAATGTCACGGTGATATTGAGTCCTGCCTAGCCTGCTACAGCCGGGTTACCGGAGTCCTGTTAGCCCAGTGCTACAGCCCGGATTCATACGTTGATGACCGACATGTTCGATGTGATTCATGTATGCTTGTCCCCATGGGTTAGCGCCGCTTTGGGTTCATGACTAGCCATGTCGGCCCGGGTTCTCTGTCATGTGGATGCTAGCGACACTATCATATACGTGAGCCAAAAGGCATAAGCGGTCCCGGGCCATGGTAAGGCGACACCCGTGGGAATACCGTGCGTGAGGCCGCAAAGTGATATGAGGTGTTACCGGCTAGATCGATGTGACTTGGAATCGGGGTCCTGACACCGAGTTTGTCTCCTTCCTCCGTCCACATTTTCTATTTTTGCTGTCTTTTATTTGTCTACTTCCTCCTCCTTCTTTTTGAAGCCTTTAGAGGCTCGTTTGCGCTTTGTTCGCACATACTTGACGCGCTGTCCGCGCTCATTATACCTGGGGGCTTCTTTAACAGTAGCTTATTTATACGGGCTTCATGCCCAACACATGTGTCAAACTTTCGCATGTACCTTTTACTCACCATTATATTCATCGATATGACTTAAGTTTTGGCCAAGCTGGGTTGCCTGGCTCCTGTGCTTACCCCTACGTTCCCGATTGTTTGGCTAGGTGGTAACGGGAGCACCTCTGCGATTATTCTTGCCGGGTCACCGGATGTGTACCTCGAGACTAGGTGAAGCCGAAAGCTAAGCGTTCTTAAGGGAATATTCGTCGGTGAACTGAAAGATGATTTTTAATTATTTATCCATCTGCCCCAGATGATTTTACGCTTTCTTAGCAGTTTGGACATGCACTTTAGGGCATGGCTCCCGAGAAAGGAACCCTTAACGGAACTATTCTCCTGGAAGATGTTTCTTCTTGTCCATGTAATATAACATAACTAGTTGGGCACTTATACGATACAGCACTAATGACCCCTACGCCTTGTCTCCATGCATGCCCGGTTCTTACATAACCTCGAGGGTATTCGGACACACTCGACTATTGGGTCCCGAGGTCGAGCGAAAAGGTCCGCTATGACAAGCGATCTACAATCCGGCTAGAAGACATTTTCCATGTCATATTCAATTACATAGTCAACTCGACTAATTGTATTCCTCCTCAATGCCATCTAATAGGCTATCTAATTTACAATCTTGCTTTGGGAATACTTGGCGGCCAATTCTACTTGGCATTACACTGCTTTCTGAGGATCTCCTTCCCATCGGGCCCCCCCAGGTCCGACCTCGGCCATGTGGTTTGGGTCAACAACCGTGTACCGCGTCTTTACCATGGCCCAGGCCTCCCTAAGCGCCTTTGACGGCAGGCCGATATCTTCCATAGTCGGAGCGCCACCGTGCTCCTTGAAGCCGCTCTGCCCGGCTCCCCAATGCCTTGAGCGGGGAGATAGATGGCCACAAGGCACAGGCGACGCCTTTCATCACCTGCCGAACTTCGTTAAATGCGGTAGCGCGATTCGGGAAGAAGATCACCCGAAGAACTGGGCATCTCCTACCCAGGACGACCTGCGAGCAAACCTACATACATGTTTATGTTAGTCGCCTTCCTCGTCGAACTCTTTCAAAGTTTGTTTAAGCACTTACTGAAAATGCCGCGACGAAGCCGTCGATTCTCCTTTACAGAGTCAGACAACTGGGCACGAACATCCTTTAGTTCCTCGCCCAGTTGGGTGTTGGCATCTTGGAGGTTATTTTTCTCCTGCCACACCCTCGTAAGCACGCTCTCGCCGGCCTTTAGCTGGCGCAGGAGCTGTTGCTTGTCCGGATCCATCCCGGCGCCATCTGCAATGTTAATGTCAGACTTATGCACATGCCGCACTTTGCGAAACTACCTCCACTTTGAAGGGCATATATTACCAGAGGGAGTCTTCATGGCTTCCCCGGTCGCGGCCAGTGCGGCCTCAAGTTGGGCCTTGCACTCTTCAAGCTCCTGGGACAAACGGGTATTCTTTTCGGTAAGAACCTGCATTCCAGATGATCCTTAAATCAGTTATCCTAACTATTTTAAGTCTCGTGGGCTATTGGCATATATAACTGTCAAAATTCCTTACCCGTATGTCTTTCCCATACTGCTCCGTGGCTATGGCTAGGCCATCTTGAGCGGCACGGAGGTGCGCTTCTCCCGAACTAAAGACGTCCAATGCCTCTTGGGAAAAACATGTGTCACGTAGAATAGTCCGGCGGCACCTATGATTCATGGCGCTCTCCACCTCCGACTTGGTGGCGGACAGTCTGTCGGCATCCTCCGTTGGAGGAGCATCCGACGCACGCCTCGTGTTTGTACCCCTTCGGACTCGGCTTTTGAGCCTGGTTGGCGGAGGTCCGATTAGCAACTTCTCCGGACTCGATCCGTGGCGCTCTTTTCTGAAAAACCACGAGCATCGGTGTGCCTCGGGAAGCTCTCCTTAAAACACGATGGCACATCATACCCGTGTGGCGGCGTCTCGAGTCGTACCGCACTTCTTTCCGCCTGCGGCCGAGCTGCCCCTTGTTGGGCGGCGCGGCGGGCTCGGCTTCTGCTCATAGGCACCCCTGCGAAACACCATCAAATACGTGGTGATTAGAAGTAAAGCACGGGTGGGTCATGGTATCCGGACTTGATCCGCGGTTACACAGGAGGCGGAAATAATCCGGGGTAGTCGGCCGTAATGGCAACAAAAGCATTGTCGATGCTAAGTTGATGGAATACCCCGTCGATCAGCTCCACCTTTATATCCGGGTCCTCTTCGGAGGCCGGATCGAGGGACCGTTCCGGATCCTCGGGTTGTGGGGGCGGGCTGTGTATCTTCTCCACGTCCCGGCGCAGTTCCTGCATAGAAACCATGAAATGAGATATTTAGCCACGGGAACATGGATCGGACAGGCCACAAAAATATTTGCTTACCCAACTTCGAGGATTATTCGAAGAAAACCCGTTCGATGGATCGGACGCGAGAAAATCCTCCTCTTCCCCTTTGTACATGGCGGACAAGATCTTCACCAGTTCGGTGACTGATCCCGGCCCTTTGCGGCCATGGCGGGTGGCATCGTCCTCCCCATTGAAGTCCCACATGGGGTGGCCCCTATATTGTAGCGTCTGCACTCCCCTCATAATGCAGATTGCCATGACTCCAATCATGGTCAATCCAGCATGAGCCAGTAATCTTATTCGGCTCATCAAGTAAAGGACGTCGGTCATTTTCCCTCACAGGGCTCCGTGGGCGCCCGGCTTAGGCGCTTCTTGAGGAGGCGTTGCTAAACTCCGGAAGGCCGATCCGAACAGGATCCGGCAGCGGGGCGTCCTCCATGTAAAACCATTCCAAGGGCGGTTCTCGGGCGCATTCTTTGGGGTTCCGGATAAGTATCCGGTCCGGCGATGCGCCATAGTTAACCGCCCACTTGATATATTGACCCTTCGAGAGCAGGGTACAAGGCAGAATAATCTCTTCCACAAGAAATGAGCCTAGGCGCCCAAGAACAGTTCCCAAAGGGCCACGAAGCCCGCGATGTGCAAAATGGAGGCGGGCCTAAGGTGGTGCAACTGGAGGTCAGTAGAACTCCAAGAGCCCCGGAGAAAGCGGATGAATTGGAAATCCGAGTCCTCTTACTAGATAAGAGATAAAGCATACCCGCTCTCCTTTGGAGGATCGGGGACACTCTCCGCTTGCTTTCCGCCCTTATAGGTGGCGAGTCCGGCTCGAACCGGAACCATGAAGGCCGGGAAGAAATACCTTGGTTTGGAGTGTCACTAGCTCGCTATGCGGACTGAGCATCTCTCCCAATTTCAATGAGGGCTGGGAGCGCGAGAGGAGGAGCGCGCCGATTGTCCATGATGGAATGGATTTTTTGTCGAGGCGCTCGATGAAAGCTTCGCGGAGGGATGGTGTGACTCAGATCTAGATCCTCGCCTTTTATGGGCGGCTCATTTGCGCAGCTAGGGGATAAGTGTAAAAATACCACGGCTTTTCGCATTCATTCAAACACGTGGAAGATGGCCACTATTGGGCGTGGAAGCCAAGGAGCGCAGCATTTATCAGAAGTCGGACACTATTCGACAAGTATATGGAATTTGGAGAACCCGCCTTGCAATGCCGAAGACAATCAACACGCCTGACTTATCACCATTGAAGCCTGGTTCAGGGGCTACTGAGGGAGTCCTGGACTAGGGGGTGTCCGGATAGCCGAACTATCATCTTTTGCCGGACTCCTGGACCATGAAGATACAAGATTGAAGACTTCGTCCCGTGTCCGGATGGGACTTTCCTTGGCGTGGAAGGTAAGCTTGGCGATACAGATACGTTGATCTCCTACCATTGTAACTGACTCTGTGTAACCCTAACCCTATTCGGTGTCTATATAAATCGAAGGGTTTTAGTCCGTAGGACGAACAACAATCATACCATAGGCTAGCTTCTAGGGTTTAGCCTCTCCGATCTCGTGGTAGATCTACTATTGTACTACCCATATCATCAATATTAATCAAGCAGGAGTAGGGTATTACCTCCATCGAGAGGGCCCGAACACAGGTAAAAACATCGTGCCTTGTCTCCTGTTACCATCCGCCTAGACGCATAGTTCGGGACCCCCTACCGAGATCCGCCGGTTTGACACCGGCAGGGGTCCCCAGACTTACTGCCTGCGGCTTTGGCGTGGTTCAAGTGGGGCCATGGCCCATCTTCATCAGCTCAAACTCAAGACCCTCGCGAGGGGCCAAGCCTCGCGGGGCGGATGACGGGAAGCTTCCTCTGGGGCAGCCTCATCAGGCAGGCTCGCGAGGAGGCGGAGAGATCAAGGCAGGGGTACCTCGCGAGGAGCCCGTGGCGCAAGCCATGACGATCAAGACCAGGCGGGCGCCAAAGTGGCGTCGGCACCTGATGTCCTTGTTTCCTCTTGGTGCAAAGGGAGGAAGCACAGGCCAAGGCATTGGGCAAAGGTTACCATTCCGGTATGAACGAGACCAAGACCAGCAGAGCGGGCAGAGAGGTCACCGTGGAGCCCAAGACGGCGTCATCACCAGTGCTTTTGGCAGCCGAAGACCACCTTTGGCCAGGATAACTTGTACTAGATGTTCCCCTTCAAAATGGCCAATTGTTGGTGCCCTTGCAGCTCATTATTTGGGGAGAGGCCTAGGGCCTCTATAAATAGGGCTAGCCACCACAGAGTAGAGGCAACTGATCTATCGGTCAGAGAGATCCAGACCAGGTAGAGAACACCGCACCAGCTCAAGAACACCTCTCGCGAGGCTGTTCTTCCCCTGTACTGTTCATCATCAGCCCCTGAGGCAATCCACCACACCACACACTGGAGTATGGTATTACACCACAACGGTGGCCCGAACCAGTATAAATCTCGTGTCCCTTGTGTTGTTCATCATTTCCAGCTCAGATCACACGAGAAGATCGGACGTAGATTGGTAGGGGAGAGATCTCCGCGCACACCCCAGAGTTCGAACCTTAAGGGTCTGCCGGAACCCGAAATCCAACAATGGTGGATACCCCCAAAGAAGGCGATGGCGATAAGACAGCGGAGGATGACCCCTGCAAGAAGCAACCCAAGCACCGACGTCAGCGGCGCCGCTCTAAGTCTCGCCATAGCAAAAGTAGTGATGCAGGAACAAGAAACAATAACACTCCGGATAGTGCCGAAGACGATGACAATCCCCTCCAGCCAGAGTTAGAGCAGGAGGATTGATAACCCACAAGCGTAGGGGACCGCAACAACTTTCGAGGGTAGAGTATTCAACCCAAATTTATTGATTCGACACAAGGGGAGCCAAAGAATATTCTCAAGTATTAGCAATTGAGTTGTCAATTCAGCCACACCTGGATAACTTAATATCTGCAGCAAGATATTTAGTAGCAAAGTAATATCATAGTAGTGGTAACGATAATAAAACTAACGGAAGCAAAAGTAATATTTTTGGAATTTTGTAGTGATTGTAACAGTAGCAACAGGAAAGTAAATAATCGAGAACCAATATAGGAAAGCTCGTAGGCATTAGATCGGTGATGGATAATTATGCCGGATGCGGTTCATCTTGTAACAATCATAACATAGGGTGACACAGAACTAGCTCCAATTCATCAATGTAATGTAGGCATGTATTTCGAATATAGTCATACGTGCTTATGGAAAAGAACTTGCATGACATCTTTTGTCCTACCCTCCCGTGGCAGCGGGGTCCTAATGGAAACTAAGGGATATTAAGGCCTCCTTTTAATAGAGAACCGGAACAAAGCATTAGCACATAGTGAATACATGAACTCCTCAAACTATGGTCATCACCGGGAGTGGTCTCGATTATTGTCACTTCGGGGTTGCCGGATCATAACACATAGTAGGTGACTATAGACTTGCAAGATAGGATCAAGAACACACATATATTCATGAAAACATAATAGGTTTAGATCTGAAATCATGGCACTTGGGCCCTAGTGACAAGAATTAAGCATAGCAAAGTCATAGCAACATCAATCTCAGAACATAGTGGAAACTAGGGATCAAACCCTAACAAAAATAACTCGATTACATTGTAGATCTCATCCAACCCATCACCGTCCAGCAAGCCTACGATGGAATTACTCACGCACGGCGTTGAGCATCATGAAATTAGTGATGGAGGATGGTTGATGATGACGACGGCGACGAATCCCCCTCTCCGGAGCCCCGAACGGACTCCAGATCAGCCCTCCCGAGAGGTTTTAGGGCTTGGCGGCGGCTCCGTATCATAAAACGCAATGATTTCTTCTCCTTGATTTTTTCCTCCCCGAAAGCAAATATTTAGAGTTGGAGTTGGCATCAGAGGAGCTCCATTGGGCCCAAGAGGTAGGGGGCGCGCCCTAGGGGGGCGGCGCGCCCCCACCCTCGTGGACAGGGTGTGGCCTCCCTGGTCTTCATCTTTGGCAAGGATTTTTTATTATTTTCAACTAGACGTTCCGTGGAGTTTCATGTCATTCCGAAAACTTTTGTTTCTTCACATAAATAACACCATGGCAATTCTGCTAAAAACACCGTCAGTCCGGGTTAGTTTCATTCAAGTCATGCAAGTTAGAGTCCAAAACAAGGGCAAAAGTGTTTGGAAAAGTAGATACGACGGAGACGTATCAACTCCCCCAAGCTTAAACCTTTGCTTGTCCTCAAGCAATTCAGTTGATAAATTGAAAGTGATAAAGAAAAACTTTTACAAACTCTGTTTTCTCTTGTTGTTGTAAATATGTAAAGCCAGCATTCAAGTTTTCAGCAAAGATTATAACTAACCACATTTGCAATAACTCCTAGGTCTCATGTTTACTCATATCAATAGCATAATCAACTAGCGAGCCAAAGTAATAAATCTTGGATGACAACACTTTCTCAAAACAATCATAATAAGATATAATAAGATGGTATCTCGCTAGCCCTTTCTGAGACCGCAAAACATAAATGCAGAGCACCTTTAAAGATCAAGGGTGACTAGACATTGTAATTCATGGTAAAAGAGATCGATCATAGTCATACCCAATATAAATTAATAGTAATGAAGGCAAATGACAGCAGTGCTCTCCAGCTAGTGCTTTTTAATAAGAGGGTGATGACTCAACATAAAAGTAAATAGATAGGCCCTTCACAGAGGGAAACAGGGATTTGTTGAGGTGCCAGAGCTCGGTTTTGAAATAGAGATAAATAATATTTTTAGCGGCATACTTTCATTGTCAACATAGCAACTAAGAGATGGCGATATCTTCCATGCTACACACATTATAGGCGATTCCCAAACAGAATGGTAAAGTTTATACTTCCCCTCCACCAACAAGCATCAATCCATGACTTGCTCGAAACAACGAGTGTCTCCAACTAGCAACAGTCCAGGGGGAGTTTTGTTTGCAATTATTTTGATTTAGTTTGCATAAAGCATGGGACTGGGCATCCCGGTGACCAGCCATTTTCTCGTGAATGAGGAGCGGAGTCCACTCCTCTTGAGAATAACCCGCATAACATGGAAGATAAGGGCAGCCCTAGTTGATACATGAGCTATTCGAGCATACAAAACAGAATGTTTATTTGAAGGTTTAGAGTTTGGCACATACAAATTTACTTGGAACAGCAGGTAGATACCGCATATAGGAAGGTATAGTGGACTCATTTGGAATAACTTTGGGGTTTAAGGGATTGGATGCACAAGCGGTATTCCGCTTAGTATGCAGTGAAGGCTAGCAAAAGGCTGAAGCGACCAACTAGAGAGCGACAACAGTCATGAACATGCATTAAAATTAATAAACATTGGATGCAAGCATGAGTAGGATATAATCCACCATGAACATAAATATCGTGAAGGCTATGTTGATTTGTTTCAACTACATGTGTGAACATGTGCCAAGTCAAGTCACTTAAATCATTCAAAGGAGGATATCACCCCATCATACCACATCATAACCATTTTAATAGCATGTTGTACGCATAAGGTAAACCATTATAACTCATAGCTAATCAAGCATGGCACGAGCAACTATGATTTCTAATTGTCATTGCAAACATGTTTATTCATAATAGGCTGAATCAGGAACGATGAACTCATCATATTTACAAAAACAAGAGAGGTTGAGTTCATACCAGCTTTTCTCATCTCAGTCAGTCCATCATATATCATCATAATTGCCTTTGACTTGCACGACCGAACGATGTGAATAATAATAAGAGTGCACGTGCACTAGACTAAGCTGGAATCTGCGAGCATTCAATAAACAGGAGAAGACAAGGCAATATGGGCTCTTGGTTAAATCAACAATAATGCATATAAGAGCCTCTTCAACAATTTAATCATGGTCCTCTCCTATCGACCCCAAAGAAAAGAAAAGAAATAAAACTATTTACATGGGAAAGCTCCCAACAAGCAAAAGAAGAACGGGAAATCTTTTTGGGTTTTCTTTTAATTATCATTACTACAGCAAGAAAAATAAACTAACTAAAAGTTACTACTAATTTTTTTGGTTTTTCTTAAGGTTTATTAAACACACAAGAAGAAAGCAAGAAAAAGAAAATAAACTAACATGGATATTACAGTGAAAGAGTATGAGCACCGACATCTAGCAATGAGTGTGTGTAAACATAAATATAATGTCGGTGGGAAATACGTACTCCCCCAAGCTTAGGCTTTTGGCCTAAGTTGGTTTATTGCCAGGGATGACCTAGCGGATACCCGTAGGTGTAGCTGGGGTCATCTTCATGATCTGACTATCACCTCCTGAGCTGCAGCGTGGCGTCGAGCTGCCTCCGCTCTCCTCTCGTACTCATCTGCCTCCTCTCTGGTAATAACATATCTTCCTTTTGCCTGATAATCAAACAAGGCATGAGCAGGGAGAGTAATACGAACAACACGCCGTTTGTCAAAGATTAGTCGATACTGGAGAGGTGATTCATTCCTCTCAATAAACTGATGGTGGACCATAGAATTATAATCTAAACAAGTAGGAGGCAACTCCATATCATCCTCACGAATGTCCACATCGAGTTAATCAGCTAAGCGGGTTGAATAAACTCCTCCAAAGAAATCTCCATTAAATCTATTATGATGCAACCTACGTGCAAAAATGGCTCCCAAATTATAAGATTGGTCTCCCAACACAGCACTCCTAAGAATACTGAGATCAGGGACACACATGTGGCATGCTTCATCTTTACCATTTATGCATCTACCTATGAACAGAGCAAAATAATGTATAGCAGGAAAATGAATGCTCCCTATGGTAGCTTGTGCTATATCTCTAGATTCCCCTACGGTTATACCAGCAAGAAAGTTTCTAAATTCAGATTTACGGGGATCACTAATACTACCCCATTGTGGAAGTTTGCAAGCAGAAGTAAAATCCTCGAAGTCCATGGTACAAGATTTCTCATAAAGATCAAATAGGACAGTTGGAGGATTACGTGAAGATGAAAATTCAAACCTCCTCACAAATGAGCTAGTGAGATGATGGTATTGGGGGCATTTGTCTGCCTCAAAGCTCACGAGATCGGCGTTATGCAAATATGCGTTAAATTCTTCCTTGATTCCTGCTCGATCCATAAAATTTTCTAAAGGCCATTCACAAGGACGCACTGGAGCACCCCTGGGTGGTTCCTCATCAGCATCACGCATTGCAAGCCTGGGTCCTTGCTTCCTTGAAGAACCCCATTGGAACATTTTCCTAAACATATTTCTTCCTCTGAAAAATTTCTGAAATTTTTAGTAACTTCAAACAAAAGTGAACCAAGCTCAACAAAATTGATAGAAACTACTCCTACAAGTACCTAGAGGATATATCATGCATTAGAACTACTTGGAACCATATAAATTTGACATGCAAGCTCAAGAACATGGTCACCTAGGCAGCACAAATTTGCAATGAATAAAGCACTAGAGCAATAACTAATTGGACCAATGGAGGAGTCACATACCAAAGAACAATCTCCCCAAGTAGTTTTGTGAGAGGTGCTTTGAGCAAGGAGATCGAAAATCACAGCAAAGTGAGCTAGAACTCGTGCTTGAGCTGGATATTCGTGTTTGTGGGAGGAAGAAGAACTGTATGGGTGCAGGAATAAGTGGTGGAGGGCCACCGCGGGCCCACGAGGCAGGGGCGCGCCCTGGGGGGTAGGGCACGCCCTCCACCCTCGTGCCAAGGTGGTTGAACCCCCTGTTGTGTTCTCAGTTCCATAATTCCTTAAATATTCTAGAAAAAACATATTTCATTTTCAGGGATTTGGAGAACTTTTATTTTCGGGGTATTTTTATATTGCACGCATAAATCAGGAAACAGACAGAGAAATACTATTTTTACTTTATTTCAACTAAATAACGAGAAAGTAGAAAGAGGGCTGGAAGGTTGTGCCTTCTAGTTTCATCCATCTCATGCTCATCAAAAGGAATCCACTAATAAGGTTGATCAGGTCTTGTTAACAAACTCATTCCGAATAACATGGTACCGGAGAAATTTCGGATAACACTATGTTACCTCAACGGGGATACGCACATCCCCAATAATAAGAATATCATATTTCTTCTTAACAGTAGGAAGAGGAAATTCAAAACCTCCAAATATAATCGATGGAATTTTTCCAATAGAGTTGATACTATGAACTTGAGGTTGTTTCCTCGGAAAGTGTACCGTATGCTTATTACCATTAACATGAAAAGTGACGTTGCCCTTGTTGCAATCAATAACAGCCCCTGCAGTATTCAAAAAGGGTCTTCCAAGAATAATAGACATACTATCGTCCTCGGGAATATCAAGAATAACAAAGTCCGTTAAAATAGTAACGTTTGCAACCACAACAGGCACATCCTCACAAATACCGACAGGTATAGCAGTTGATTTATCAGCCATTTGCAAAGATATTTCAGTAGGTGTCAACTTATTCAAATCAATTCTACGATATAAAGATAGAGGCATAACACTAACACCGGCTCCAAGATCACATAAAGCAGTTTTAACATAGTTTCCTTTAATGGAGCATGGTATAGTAGGTACTCCTGGATCTCCAAGTTTCTTTGGTATTCCACCCTTAAAAGTATAATTAGCAAGCATGCTGGAAATCTCAGCTTCCGGTATCTTTATCTTATTAGTGACAATATCCTTCATATACTTAGCATAAGGATTCATTTTGAGCATATCAGTTAATCACATACGCAAAAAGATAGGTCTAATCATTCCAGCAAAGCGCTCATAATCCTCATCATCCTTTTCCTTGGATGGTTTGGGAGGAAAAGGTATGGGTTTCTGAACCCATGGTTCTCTTCCTTTACCATGTTTCCTAGCAACAAAGTCTCTCTTGTCATAACGTTGATTCTTTGATTGTGGGTTATCAAGATCAACAACAGGTTCAATTTCTACATCATTATCATTACTAGGTTGAGCATCATCATGAACATCATCATTAACATTTTCACTAGGTTCATGTTCATTACCAGATTGTGTTTCGATGTATCGGACATAGAAATATCATTTGGATTCTCAGGTGGTTCAGCAATAGGTTCACTAGAAGTTTGCAAAGTCCTATCATTTTTCTTTTTCTTCCTTTTAGAAGAACTAGGTACATCAATATTATTTCTCTGAGAATCTTGCTCAATTCTCTTAGGGTGGCCTTCAGGATACAAAAGTTCTGAGTCATTCTACCAGTTCTAGTAGCCACTCTAACATCATAATCATTTTTCTTACTATTCATTTCATTGAGCAAATCATTTTGAGCCTTAAGTACTTGTTCTACTTGAGTGGTAACCATAGAAGCATGCTTGCTAACGAGTTTAAGTTCACCTCTAACATTAGTCATATAATCACCCAAGTGTTCAATCATATAAGTATTTTGTTTTAATTGTCTACCAAAATAAGCATTGAAGTCTTCTTGCTTAAACATAAAATTATCGAACTCATCCAAGCACTGACTAGCAATTGTAGTAGGAGGGATTTCAGCTCTATCATATCTATAGAGAGAATTTACCTTTAGGTTATCAAGACCAGGAGGTTCTTCAATAGGTAATGGATTAAGATCATAAGTTTCTTCAACAGGCGGTAGATTAAGACCATGTATTTCTTCAATAGGAGGTAAATTCTTAAGATCTTCAGCTTTAATACATTTTTTTTTCATAGATTTCTTTGCCTCTTGCATATCTTCAGGACTGAGAAATATAACACCTCTCTTCTTCGGAGTTGGTTTAGGAATAGGCTCAATAATTGGAGCAGGAGCTGGCTCAGAAAGTGTCCAATTATTTTCATTTGTCAACATATTATTCAATAGAATTTCAGCTTCATCCGGTGTTCTTTCCCTGAAAACAGAACCAGCACAACTATCTAGGTAATCTCTGGAAGCATCGGTTAGTCCATTATAAAAGATATCAAGTATTTCATTTTTATTAAGAGGATGATCAGGCAAAGCATTAAGCAACTTGAGAAGCCTCCCCCAAGCTTGTGGGAGACTCTCTTCTTCAATTTGCACAAAGTTGTATATTTCCCTCAAAGCAGTTTGTTTCTTATGAGCAGGGAAATATTTAGCAGAGAAGTAATAAATCATATCTTGGGGACTACGCACACAACCAGGATCAAGAGAATTAAACCATATCTTAGCATCACCATTTAATGAGAACATAAATATCTTAAGGATATAAAAGTAGCGAGATCTCTCATCATTAGCTATATCATTTAATTTAGTAAGATGTGCCACAACAGTTTCAGATTCATAACCATGAAAAGGATCAGATTCAACCAAAGTAATTATATCAGGATCAACAGAGAATTCATAATCCTTATCGTCAACACAAATAGGTGAAGTAGCAAAAGCAGGGTCAGGTTTCATTCTATCTTTAAGGGATTGCTTATTCCATTCAACTAATAACCTCTTGAGCTCAGATCTATCATTGCAAGCTAAAATAGCTGTAGAAGCTTCCATATCAAAAACATAACCCTCAGGAATAATAGGCCTATCTTCATCATCACTTTCATCAATATAATCAGTTTCAATAATTTCTTTCTCTCTAGCCCTAGCAATTTGGTCATCGAGAAATTCACTAAGGGGCACAGTAGTATCAAGCATAGAAGTAGTTTCATCATAAGTATCATGCATAGTAGAAGTGGCATCATCAATAACATGCGACATATCAGAACGAATAGCAGAAGCAGGTTTAGGTGTCACAAGCTTACTCAAAAAAGAAGGTGAATCAAGTGCAGAGCTAGATGGCAGTTTCTTACCTCCCCTCGTAGTTGAGGTATAAATTGTTGTCTTAGCGTCTTTCAAGTTCTTCATAGTGTCCAGCAGATATAAATCCCAAGTGACTCAAAGAATAGAGCTATGCTCCCCGGCAACGGCGCCAGAAATTAGTCTTGATAACCCACAAGTGTAGGGGATCGCAACAGCTTTCGAGGGTAGAGTATTCAACCCAAATTTATTGATTCAACACAAGGGGAGCCAAAGAATATTCTCAAGTATTAGCAACTGAGTTGTCAATTCAGCCACACTGGATAACTTAATATCTGCAGCAAGGTATTTAGTAGCAAAGTAATATGATAGTAGTGGTAGCGATAATAAAAATGTGAAGCAAAAGTAATATTTTTGGTATTTTGTAGTGATTGTAACATGTAGCAGGAAAGTAAATAAGCGAGAACCAATATAGGAAAGCTCGTAGGCATTGGATCGGTGATGGATAATTATGCGGATCACGGTTCATCATGTAACAATCATAACATAGGGTGACACAGAACTAGCTCCAATTCATCAATGTAATGTAGGCATGCATTCCGAATATAGTCATACGTGCTTATGGAAAAGAACTTGCATGCCATCTTTTGTCCTACCCTCCCGTGGCAGCGGGGTCCTAATGGAAACTAAGGGATATTAAGGCATCCTTTTAATAGAAAACCAGAACAAAGCATTAGCACATAGTGAATACATGAACTCCTCAAACTATGGTCATCAAGGGGAGTGGTCCCGATTACTGTCACTTCGGGGTTGCCGGATCATAACACATAGTAGGTGACTATAGACTTGCAAGATAGGATCAAGAACACACATATATTCATGAAAACATAATAGGTTCAGATCTGAAATCATGGCACTCGGGCCCTAGTGACAAGCATTAAGCATAGCAAAGTCATAGCAACATCAATCTCGAACATAATGGATACTAGGGATCAAACCCTAACAAAACTAACTCGATTACATGATAGATCTCATCCAACCCATCACCGTCCAGCAAGCCTACGATGGAATTACTCACGCACGGCGGTGAGCATCATGAAATTGGTGATGGAGGATGGTAGATGATGACGACGACGACGAATCCCCCTCTCCGGAGCCCCGAACAGACTCTAGATCAGCCCTCCCGAGAGGTTTTAGGGCTTGGCGGCGGCTCTGTATCGTAAAACGCGATGATTTCTTCTCCTTGATTTTTTCCTCCCCGAAAGCAAATATATAGAGTTGGAGTTGGCGTCGGATGAGCTCTAGGGGGCCCACGAGGTAGGTCGCGCACCCCCACCCTCGTGGACAGGGTGTGGGCCCCCTGGTCTTCATCTTTGGCAAGGATTTTTTATTATTTTCAACTAGACGTTCCGTGGAGTTTCAGGTCATTCCGAGAACTTTTGTTTCTGCACATAAATAACACCATGGCAATTCTGCTGAAAACAGCGTCAGTCCGGGTTAGTTTCATTCAAATCAAGCAAGTTAGAGTCCAAAACAAGGGCAAAAGTGTTTGGAAAAGTAGATACGACGGAGACGTATCAAGGATGAACAAGCTAGCCCTCCAAAACAGGCAGCAGATGGAGAAACGGAGGTTGACAATTACATGCCTCTCTCCGAAGACGAGGTGAGCCTCGGCGACGAAGATTTTATCGTGCCTAAGGATCCCGTCGAGCAGGAGCGCTTCAAGCGCCGGCTTATAGCCACAACAAACAGCCTAAATAAAAAGCAACAACAGCTTCGAGTTGATCAAGATCTGCTAGTAGATAGATGGACCGAAGTCCTGGCAGCCGAGGAATACGAACTCGAGCGCCCAACCAAGAGTTATCCAAAATGCAGGCTGCTACCTCAACTCGAGGAGGAAGCATTGAAACCTACATCAGCAGCGTATGATGCGGCTGATCGGCCACCTCGTGGCCGAGACTGAGAGGCATTTCAGCCTGAAGTCCAGCCTGCACCCCGCCGCCACTCAAACAAAAATACCAAGGCCCGGGGCAACACGCGGGACCTGTGAGACGTATTGGAAAACAAGGCAAAACATGCAAGATCGATCTATGGATCACGGGGGCGCGCACCAACGCGAGACGATGACCGTCACACCGGATACACTAAAAGCAAATCCAGCCGGGCCGAATACAGTAGACAAGACTCATATGAACTGCGTCGTGATATAGCCCGGCACAGAGGCGCCGCACACCCCCTATGCTTCACTGATGAAGTAATGGATCACGAATTCCCAGAGGGTTTAAACCCGTAAATATTGAATCATATGATGGTACAACAGATCCCGCGGTATGGATCGAGGATTTCCTCCTCCACATCCACATGGCTCATGGTGATGATCTACATGCCATCAAGTACCTCCCACTAAAACTCAAAGGACCAGCTCGGCATTGGCTGAATAGCTTGCCAGCAGACTCAATTGGCAATTGGGAGGATTTGGAAGATGCATTCCTTGACAACTTCCAGGGCACTTATGTGCGACCACCGATGCTGATGACTTGAGCCATATAACTCAGCAGCCAGGGGAATCGGCCAGAAAATTCTAGACATGGTTCCTAACTAAGAAAAACCAAATTGACGACTGTCCGGATGCAGAGGCCTTAGCAACATTTAAGCATAACATCCGTGACGAGTGGCTCGCTCGGCACCTCGGCCAGGAGAAGCCGAAGTCTATGGCAGCCCTCACGACACTCATGACCCGCTTTTGCACGGGCGAGGATAGCTGGCTGGCTCGCAGCAACAACACATCAAGGAATCCGGCGCTTCGGATACCAAAGATACTAACGGCAGACCACGCCGTAGCAGACCTGCAGCGCCGCAACAACGGCGATACCGCCGAAGATCTGACGGTCAATGCGGATTCGGTGGCTCTAAATCGGTCGGTGAAAAAGGCATTCAAAAGAAGTACTCTGGGCCCGTCCACTTTGGACCGCATACTCGATCGCTCGTGTCAAATTCACGGCACCCCCGACAAGCCAGCCAATCACACCAACAGAGAATGCTGGGTGTTCAAGCAGGCCGGCAAATTGAACGCCGAAAACAAGGACAAGGGGCTGCATATCAACGAGGAGGAGGAGCCCCGGCCGCCGAACACGGGAGGACAGAAGAGGTTCCCCCCACAAGTGAAAACTGTGAACATGATATACACAACCCACATTCCCAAGAGGGAACGGAAGCGTGCACTAAGGGACGTCTATGAGATGGAGCCAGTCGCCCCAAAGTTCAACACATGGTCCTCTTACCCGATCACCTTTGATCGCAGGGACCACCCCACTAGTATCCGACATGGCAGATCTGCCGCATTGGTCCTTGACCCCATCATCGACGGATTTCACCTCACCCGAGTCCTTATGGATGGCGGCAGCAGCCTGAACCTGCTCTATCAGGATATAGTGCAAAAAACGGGTATCAAACCCACTAAAACCACCTTTAAAGGTGTCATCCCAGGTGTAGAGGCCCATTGCACGGGCTCAATCACACTAGAAGTGGTCTTCGGATCTCCGGACAACTTCCGAAGCGAGGAGTTAATCTTCAATATCGTCCCGTTCTGCAGTGGCTATCACGCATTGCTCGGGCGAACCACATTTGCCAGATTCAATGCGGAACCGCATTATGCATACCTCAAGCTCAAAATACCAGGACCTCGTGGGGTTATAACAGTCAATGGAAACACAGAACGCTCACTCCGCTTGCGGAGGAACACTGCTTGGTGAGGAGTCTGGACTAGGGGTGTCCGGATAGCGAACTATCATCTTTGGCGGACTCCTATACTATGATGATACAAGATTGAAGACTTTGTCCCTTGTCCGGTTGGGACTTTCCTTGGCGTTGAAGGCAAGCTTGGCTATTCGGATATGTTGATCTCCTACCATTGTAACCGACTCTGTGTAACCCTAACCCTATTCGGTCTCTATATAAACCGGAGGGTTTTAGTCCGTGGGAGCGAACAACAATCATACCATAGGCTAGCTTCTAGGGTTTGGCCTCCTTGATCTCGTGGTAGATCTTCTCTTGTACTACCCATATCATCAATATTAATCAAGTAGGAGTAGGGTATTACCTCCATCGAGAGGGCCCAAACCTGGGTAAAAACATCGTGCCCTTGTCTCCTGTTACCATCCGCCTAGGCGCTTACGATTCGGGACCCCTACCCGAGATCCGCGGTTTTGACAATCGACATTGGTGCTTTCATTGAGAGTTCCTCCGTATGCCGTCACCTATATGCCCGATGGCTCCTTCAATCATCAAGACAGCAGCCTTGATCCGGTGAGACTTTTCTCCCCGGACAGATCTTCGTATTCGGCGGCTTTGCACTGCGGGCCAATTTGCTAGGCCATCTGGAGCAGATCGAACGCTACGCCCCTGGCCATCAGGTCAGATTTGGAAGCTTAAACTATACGGCCGATATCCGCGGAGACTTGATCTTCGACGGATTCGAGCCACAGCCGAGCGTGCCGCACTGTCTCGATGGGTACGATCTAGCTCTGTGTCACAGCCCCAGAATTGGTTGTAATTAGTGGCATCTGCATCCATGCATCATGTTCGTTTTCAAAGGAAATTTTGAAGTGGGGATGACCAAGCCCTAGCACTAAAGCAATTCAAATAGGTTCAACTAAAATATTTTTCGGTGAATCCAAATGGCTTTAGAAAATGTTCATCATTTACGGAAAAATGCTATAAACCATAACCAGAGTTCTGCACATTTTCATGACATATTTGGTCCTTTGGATTAATTCATAAAGTATTTGCATTTGGGCATTTAATGCTAATAAATAGTTTAAATGCTCAAATAATCATAAACTAAAATGGTTGCTATTTGTTATATTCCAAACAGTGGCATTGAGCAGTTTTATGATTTTCGGGTCTATCTTAGTATTTTTAGTAAAGCCACAAAGTTTACAGAATAATAGAAAACTGAAATAATTAGAAAAAGGAGAGAGAGAAGAGGCCCGGTGCCACTTACAGGATCGGGCCGCCCACCGCCCATGCCAGTCACCACCTACCTTTGCCAGTAGGCAGAGGAGGGGAACAACACACCACCGCCAAGCACGCGCGAGGCCACCTCCTGCTTCACGCTGTCGACGCCTCCTGCGCCTCATCTTGCACCGTGGATCCGCTCGAGACGCCCCGTGACCCCTCTCTCGCCTCCCTCACTCGCTGCTCTCTCTCCCTGAGCTTCTCTCCCTCCCTGGCTCTCCTCTCGCGCGCACCCGAGAGCCACCGTTCGCTGCCACCACGGCCACCAACCACCCCTCGCACTGCCGATGAGTCCAGAAGCTCCGCCGCATCGTCCTCGACCTCCTCGCTGAGCTACGCAACACCGGACGCCCTGAAGCCTCGCCAATGCCCCCGTTTTCGGCCTCGGTTGCTGAAGATCCCCGTCGTCGTTTCGCTGGACCCCGTGCCTCCCCTGCCTCGCCAGAAGCACCAGATGAACCGCGGTGAGCCGCTGTACCGTTTCCCCCATGACCCGTTGCCTACCTCGCTCTCTAACCGCATCAGCCACCAAAGCCGAACGCTCCCCGCTGCCGGCCATGGCGCCGCCGTAGCTAGAGCGCACCCATGACGCGTTCGAGCCTACCCCCGTGTTCAGTGAGTCCGTAGGACTCCGTAGCAACCCGCGGCTCCTCCTCCCGTGCCCCAAAACGCCGTGTCCGAGCGTGCCCGTACTCGCCGCCCGGGACGTGTTTCGCCGCCGTTGTTGCCGGGCCACCCCAAAGACCAAACACCGCCACCGTTGGATGCGCCACATCGCTAGCTACTTTCGTAGCACCCACCGCGCATCAAACCGTGGCGGGCAGCGTTCCGGCGCTATCCGTCGTCTCGGCCTCGCCCGGCGACTCGATCTGCAGGTTTGACCTGGCGACCATTGATCAGGTGGGCCGGTTTGACCCTGAGTCAGCGACATGCGAGCCCTGCCCGGCTAACCAAGTTAGTTAGGGTTAATTTTAATTAGGTTAGTTAGTCTAATCACTGACACGCGGGACCCACTAGTCAGTTGACACAGGCTGCCCGTTGACTCGGCGACATCTTGATGATGTGGCGTAGCGATAATTCATTTTCTGGAATTAGTTTAATTCAAAATACTTAGAAATTCCAAAAAATGTTTAAAACTTGTAAAATTCATATAAATTCAATCGTAACTCCAAATGAAATAAATTATATATGAAAAATGATTAGAAAAATCCAGTCTATCCATATGTACCACTTTCTTGCATGATTAAACCAGTTAACCTCACTGAATAGGATGAATCATGATTAGGGCAATTTATGAACTAGCATTTGGAGTTGGACTTTAACCTTGTTTGAATTCCACTTCAATTAACTTGGCTTACTGCTGCATTAGGTCAATTCAGTTCCTTAACATGACATGTCATTCATTTGTTTGTGCATTGCATTGATTGTGTTTCTTCTTGTTTGTCGGTGGTTGTTCCCTCTTGATAGACGTGGTTTCAACGATGAGATCGATGACACTATTGAAGAGCTATATTATCTTCGGAAGTGTCAGGCAAGCAAAACCCCCTTGTTCATTCCGATGCAATCCCACTCTCTCGCCCTGCTCTCTTTTACTGCATTAGGACAACACCGTTTCAACTGTTACATGCTACGGTAGGTGAACCCCTTTATCCTCTGCATGACCTGTCATTGCCACAATAAATAGATGAAACCCACTAGCATGAGTAGGAGTTGTTTGAGCCCTGATGTGCCTACTCATTCATGCTTGTTTGTCATGCCTGCTATTGCTTAGAGTTGTGTCAAGTCTGATTCATCGGGGATGAATCGGAGGTGTGTGAACATGTCGTACTGTTGAGAGCTAAGTGTGTGAACACGATTTGGTAAAGGTAGCGGTGAGAGGCCATGTAGGAGTACATGGTGGGTTGTCTCATTGCAGCCGTCCTCATGAACTGAGTTACGTGTTTGTGATCCATGAACAGTTACTACCACACATTGGGTTCCGTAACTCGACCCCTCTCGACTTATTAATCAACATGATCTACATCCGGGAGTTGCAACTAGTTTACGGTGTTTGTAGGTAGTGTTAGTAGTCTACCAAGTGGCACCCGATGCAGGTGGGATTGGGACAGACTAGGCCTGATGTACGGTGTACCAAGTGGCACCGGTTGGTGGGCTTAGGAACCCTGCTCACATCGTTTGGGGCCGTGGCGACACCCCAGCGGATCTCCTTCGGATGGAACCCGAATAGGCGATAAACACGGACGAGAGACTTGTGTGGTTAGTCGGTCGTGGCCGACTCCCTCGCCCGGCTTCCGCTTGAAGGTTGCCGAGGTACATAGCGATGTCTGAGGGTGATAAGTGGCGAGAGCGTGTGTGAAGAAGTACACCCCTGCAGGGTTATCATTATCTATACGAAAAGCCGGATTCCTCGGATATGGAAACTTGGACCCCTTGCATAGTTCATAGACAAGTGAAAGTGGATACTCTAAAATGTGCAAGATAAGCGTGAGTGCTATGGATGGCGTTCTCGTAGGGAGACGGGAGCGGATCCATAGTGGTGTATTGATATGGTGAATATGTGGACTCGTGTGCGCCACCTCAAAGAGTTACTTGCAGTCGTAGTTCAGGATAGCCACCGAGTCAAAGCTGGCTTGCTGCAGTCAAACTCCACCACCCCTTTGTTGATAATGACACATATGTAGTTAGTTCTGATGTAAGTCTTGCTGAGTACATTTGTACTCATGTTTGCTTCTTTTATGTTTTGCAGAGAGATGTCAGTCTCGCTAGTAGTTCCGCCTGGACTTCGACGTTTAGCTTGTTACCTCAGCTACGATCTTGTGCCCTCGGCAGGATCTGGTAGATAGTCAGGCTTCTCGGCCTTTTTCATTTGTAGATGTCTGTACTCAGACATGTTAAGCTTCCGCATGTGTTTTGACTTGTGTGCTCTGAATGTTGGGTCATGAGACCCATGTTTGTACTATCTCGCTCCTCGGAGCCTAATGAATAAATATTTGAGTCGTAGAGTTATGTTGTGATGCCATGTTGTATTTACACATATTGAGCATATTGTGTGTATGTTTGAAATGCTTGGTATGTGTGGGATCCGACAATCTAGTTGTTTATCCTTGGCAGCCTCTCATATGGGGAAATGTAGTCTAGTGCTTCTGGCGATAGTAGTCCGCTTCTGACCCGGTTCACCGGAGTCCTGCTAGCCCAAAGACTACCGCTTCTGGACACTTGGTGGCGACATGTGTTTCACTTCGTTCATGTACATCGTCCCTTCGGGAAATGTCACGCGGTGACATCCGAGTCTGCCTTAGCCTGCTACAGCCGGGTTACCGGAGTCCTGTTAGCCGGCTACAGCCCGGATTCATACGTTGATGACCGACATGCTCGATGTGATCCATGTATGCCTGTCCCCATGGGTTAGTACCGCTTTGGATTCACGACTAGCCATGTCGGCCCGGGTTCTCTGTCATATGGATGCTAGCGACACTATCATATACGTGAGCCAAAAGCGCCAAGCGGTCCGGGCCATGGTAAGGCGACACCGTGGGAATACCGTGCGTGAGGCCGCAAAGTGATATGAGGTGTTACCGGCTAGATCGATGTGACTTGGAATCGGGGTCTGACAGCGTTGGTATCGAGCCCCGACTGTCAGAGGATTACCAAGCCAAACTGGTCGAAGTTGTGTCTAGAAATGCTTTAGTTATATAAGGGAATTGATTGTGGAAGGGAACGTAAGGCTCTTTTTACTCCTTATACCTCATGGCCTCCTAATCCGAGTCATCCTCTTCTCTTCTACGGGGTTTAAGAACTAGGCTTCTCATCTTTCTATCAGGATGACGTGTTACTAATCCATAGACTTTTAAGATTGTTGGTTTCAAGCCTCAGTTCAGTTCCTACTATTTCTATATGTTAACTGTTGATCTCGGAACCTTGATATGATGTTGTTAAGTGGCTATGCCACCATTTTGCATGATGTCTCGAATCTTTTTGAGCATTTACAGCCGTTATGCTGTCCGAGTCATCCCAGGTCTCTAAATAGTCTGATGCATTTGCAAATCCTTTCTTTCCATTCCCAATGTCCTTTTGGTCAGAATAAGCACACTAACCGGTGCGTTGAGGTAATTTATTGCCTTGACATATATGTTGGAACTATTACTCTGACCCTAGGTGTTTTAGGGAGTCACCTAGTAATCTAGCAACGTTTTGTGTTCCCCGTGTGATGATTCTGGCCATTATTCTTGAAAGCATCCCGTGATGCCATTTGGTAGTAGGTATTCTATTCCTAGGTTCTTGAACCCGAGATTCACCCTACTTACCTCCTGTTGATAGTATTTGCTAGTTCCTTCAGGATATTAGTAACCTTGCGATAGCCCTCGAGGTCCATGGTATATCCTTCTTCCAAATACCATGAACTACTTATGGCGAAGTTCCTCGTTGAACCAAAGATCGCCATACGAGTGCTCATGATGAGTCCTCCATTCTATATGGTGATTACATCGGTTCTACCTTTACGCATGGGTTATCCGGAAGAAATGTTGAGCTTTGCTCGACATACTAATCTATGCATCCACAACCCAAATAATCTTATATTCTCCGAGTTGTCCCCTTGATTATATTACGATCTTCATCTATCAATTGATAGTCAAGAGTATGTGTGCGATCGTGTTCATCGATGCCTATTATTCTTGTGGTCCATTAAGCCATTCTATTCCAGAATGACTAGGAGAAACAAACTCCAGTACCTCATCCATATCGAGGATTGGGTCAAAGCAGTTGTTATCCGCAGATCAAATGCAATCAAGCTTTTGATTCTGTTCTATCCTGAAGTGTTACCCACTTTATGTCGAGAACGTCATGAGAATTGCACCTTCTCTTATGAATTCTTGATGCAGTGATACTCTCGCCATCATCGTTCATTCCTCGGTCCCGTGTTGTTGCAACCGGAATACCGACAAATGAATTGTGATGTGTGAAATCAATACTTCTAGCAACCTCGTTGCTTGGTAGTAAATGGACAATAATTTCATTCTTAGCATGTTGGTTATTGAATCATCATCCTAAGATTGATCGTGCTACCTAGTCCGTTTTTCCTGGTGCACCCTTTGATCAATGAGTTAGGATTGTGTCAATCCCTACTCTTCTGATCATATCGTCTTGCCCTGAAAAGCAAGATTGTTCTCGAGCCTAGTAATATATTGGTGGTTCGTGACTTTCCAAATATCTTCTTGGAAGTGTTACCAGGTTGTCACATGACCGCTATGTTGAGTTCGTGATCATATTGGTTTTCCTCTAAGCCACCCATTCTCCAAGAATCTGTGTTGGATATCCCTGAACTAGTTGGTTGAGCTAGACAACAACTTGGAGAGTTGGAAGATAAAGCTTTGCTTGACTTAGCTCATCACTAAGGGATATCCTTGTGTGTGTGTGTGTTGAAGAGAGACAATATCTCCATCAATTGGTCCTCGTGATCAGTTATTGGACCTATTGTCTTATCAATCCTTTGATTTGAGTGTGGGCTATCGTCAAATCAAATCAGTACCAACGATGCTCGTAATATTGTCTTACTCGTGGTTGATCCCTCGAGCATACACCATTACATCTTTGGTGCGACCAATGCTATCACCGTGTTCACATGATGGTGGAAGTCGATTGATATGGAAATTCCGATGAGTTCTTTGTTGAGCCCATCAGTAGCATTTTGTCTCCCCCATGATTCATGTTGAACATCAACCTAGTGTTGGAAACTTTTATAAGCATTATCTTCATGTCCCATCCGTGAAGAATATGTTGGATGAAAGAAGTGACTCTCTCTGATTCACGTGCATTTGGTGCAAGTTGCCGCCGTGAGTTCGAGAAAGATTGTTTTTGTTTCCTCTAGAACCATCCCAAGTCAGTCATGCATACGTGCGAAGTATTCTATGGTTTGGAGACTTGCAACCTTCATCCTATATGTATCCCTAGCACACCAAGCCACTGATTGATTTGTTCAAGGAGAAGGAGTTCCTTCATAAGAGCATGCCTTATGCAAGGACTTCGTTATCCTTGATGATGGTTCCCCACCTAAACTCGGTAGTGTTTTGTTGTAAGACTACCATGTGGTCATGCTTATGCAGGACAACGTGTTCACATGTGTTTCACAGAACCAGCTCATGTTTTGGAGCTTGCTACCTTGGTTCATTCCTCGAGAATCTCGCAACGCCATCTCGTCGAATTGTGTTGCAAACTTTCTTTTCAGACATGCTGAGTCTAAAGTATCCTATTACCAATCGGATCTGAATCTCAGGCAGATATGATGATTGGAACATTCCCAACAGTTGCATCTTGTTCCCATCTTGCACCCCATTGTGCCAATCCCCCATGGGCTGCCCTTCTCGGTAGTTGCTATCCAATATCATCTTCAAAAGTGGTCCTACCATGGGTCCCATCCATTTCCGATGATAAGCAAAATCATTCATTGCGTTGTCTTCGACAAGGTAGTCCACATCATTCATTCTAGTCCGAGTATGCCATTCCCTCGAGATCCTTCACACGATCGTTTGTGATTGCCTTAGGCTGGTATAAAGAGTTTCAATGATCTTTGTATCAAAAGTAATTCTTTTGCCACTTAAGGGAATAATTCTACGAGTCACCTCCTCTAGGGTGCCCCGTTACGGGATCATGGCAATTATTTCCTTGCCACCTTGACACCATCCACCATCTTTCTAAGCATGGAATGGTTGCCTACCAATTTGAACCTTCGTCATCCATTTCTTTACCATCATTCCTAATGTGTGTTTGGTGTCTCAACTCAAGAGATGTTCTTCGTCTCACTCCATGAACTGATCTTGAGTTGCTCGATCTTCAAGAAGATTAAATCTGTAGGGTTTCCCCTGTTTACATTGTCGTGTCGGTGAAGATCTCGAAAGCAAAGGCGTCAAGACCAAGATGATGGAATGAATCAATATCTTCGAGAAGAGCAAATGGATCATGAAGATTGTGATAGTTTTGTGACTCCTTTTCCTCTTACCTCACGTCTTGAATCTCGGCGATATTCTTGTTTAGTGGGGTGAGTTGTCCTGACCCAATTGGTTGTAATTAGTGGCATCTGCATCCATGCATCATGTTTGTTTTCAAAGGAAATTTTGAAGTGGGGATGACCAAGCCCTAGCACTAAAGCAATTCAAATAGGTTCAACTAAAAATATTTTTAGTGAATCCAAATGGCTTTAGAAAATGTTCATCATTTACGGAAAAATGCTATAAACCATAACGGAGTTCTTGCACATTTTTCATGACATATTTGGTCCTTGGATTAATTCATAAAGTATTTGCATTTGGGAATTTAATGCTAATAAATAGTTTAAATGCTCAAATAATCATAAACTAAAATGGTTGCTGTTTGTTATATTCCAAACAGTGGCATTGAGCAGTTTTATGATTTTTGGGTCTATCTTAGTATTTTTAGTAAAGACACAAAGTTTACAGAATAATAGAAAACTGAAATAATTAGAAAAAGGAGAGAGAGAAGAGGCCCGGGCCACTTACAGGGACTGGCCGCCCACAGCCCATGCAGTCACCACCTACCTTTGCCCGTTAGGCGGAGAGGAGGGACAGCGCTTGCCGCCCGCCGAGCACTTGAGGCCACCTCCTGCCAGCCAGCCGGCGCCTCCTAAGCCTCATCTTGCGCCGTGGATCCGCTCGAGACGCCCCGTGACCCCTCTCTCGCCTCCCTCACTCGCTGCTCTCTCTCCCCGAGCTTCTCTCCCTCCCTGGCTCTCCTCTCGCGCGCACCCGAGAGCCACCGTTCGCTGCCACCACGGCCACCGACCACCCCTCGCCCTGCCGATGAGTCCAGAAGCTCCGCCGCATCATCCTCGACCTCCTCGCTGAGCTACGCAACATTGGATGCCCTGAAGCCTCGCCAATGCCGCCGTTTCCGACCTCGGTTGCCGGAGATCCTCGTCGTCGTTTCGCCGGACCCCGTGCCTCCCCTGCCTCGCCAGAAGCACCAGATGAACCGCGGTGAGCAGCTACTGCCGTTCCCCATGACCCGTTGCCTACCTCGCTCTCTAATCGCATCAGCCCACCGGAGCCGAACGCTCCCGCCGCCGCCATGGCGCCCGCCGTAGCTAGAGCGCACCCACGGCGCGTGAGCCTACCCCGTGTTCGGTGAGTCCGCAGGACTCCGTAGCAACCAGCGGCTCCTCCTCTCGTGCCCCAAAACACCGTGTCCGGCGTGCACATACTCCGGCCGCCCGGGACGTGCTTCGCCCGCCGTTGTTCCGGCCACCCGGCGCAAACACCGCCACCGTTGGATGCGCCACATCGCTAGCTACTAGTAGCACCCACCAGCGCATCAAATCGTGGCGGAGCAGCGTTCCGGCGCTCTCCGTCGTCTCGACCTCGCCCGGCGACTCGGCAGCCGGCAGGTTTGACCCTAACGACCATTGGTAGGTGGGCCCGGTTTGACCTGGGTCACTCACGTGCGAGCCTGCCCGTAACCAAGTTAGTTAGGGTTAATTTTAATTAGGTTAGTTAGTCTAATAAGCGACACGCGGGACCTTGGTCGATTGACCTGGGCTGCCCGTTGACTTGCTGACGTCATGATGATGTAAGGCGTAGCGATAATTCATTTTCTGGAATTAGTTTAATTCTAAATACTTAGAAATTCAAAAATGTTTAAAACTTGTAAAATTCATATAAATTCAACCGTAACTCCAAATGAAATAAATTATATATGAAAAATGATCAGAAAAATCCAATCTATCCATCTGTACCACTTTCATGCATGATTAAACATGTTAACCTCACTGAATAGGATGAATCATGATTAGGGCAATTTATGAACTAGCATTTGGAGTTGGAGTTTAACCTTGCTTGAATTCTACTTCAATTAACTTGGCTTACTGCTGCATTAGGTCAATTCAGTTCCTTAACATGACATGTCATTCATTTGTTTGTGCATTGCATTGATTGTGTTTCTCATTGTTTGTCGGTGGTTGTTCCCTCTCGATAGACGTGGTTTCGACGATGAGATCGATGACACTATTGAAGAGCTATATTATCTTCGGAAGTGTCAGGCAAGCAAAACCCCCTTGTTCATTTCGATATAATCCCACTCTCTCGCCCTGCTCTCTTTTACTGCATTAGGACAACACCGTTTCAACTGTTACATGCTACGGTAGCTGAACCCCTTTATCCTCTGCATGACCTGTCATTGCCACGATAAATAGATGAAACCCACTAGCATGAGTAGGAGTTGTTTGAGCCCTGATGTGCCTACTCATTCATGCTTGTTTGTCATGCCTGCTATTGCTTAGAGTTGTGTCAGGTCTGATTCATCGGGGAGGAATCGGAGCTGTATGAACATGTCCTACTGTTGAGAGCTATGTGTGTGAACACGATTTGGTAAAGGTAGCGGTGAGAGGCCATGTAGGAGTACATGGTGGGTTGTCTCATTGCAGCCGTCCTCAGGAACTGAGTTCTGTGTTTGTGATCCATGAACAGTTACTACCACACATTGGGTTCGGTAACTCGACCCTCTCGACTTATTAATCAACATGATCTCTGTCCGGGAGTTGCAACTAGTTTCTAGTGTTTGTAGGTAGTGTTAGTAGTCTACCAAGTGGCACCCGATCTGGTGGGCTTGGGATAGACTTGGCGATGTAGCACGGTGTACCAAGTGGCACCCGGTTGGTGAGCTTAGGAACCTGCTCACATCGTTTGGGGCCATGAGCGACACCTGGCGGACCTCCTTGCGGATGGAACCCGAATAGGCGATAAACCCGGACGAGAGACTTGTGTGGTTAGTCAGGTCGTGGCCGACTCCCTCGCCCGGCTTCCGCTTGAAGGTTGCCGAGGTACATGGCGTGTCTGAGGCGATAAGTGGCGAGGCGTGTGTGAAGAAGTACACCCTGAGGTTATCATTATCTATTCGAATAGCCGGATTCCTCGGATATGGAAACTTGGACCCGTTGCATAGTTCATAGACAAGTGAAAGTGGATACTCTAAAATGCGCAAGATAAGCGTGAGTTCTATGGTGGCGTTCTCGTAGGGAGACGGGAGCGGATCCATAGTGGTGTATTGATATGGTGAATATGTGGACTGCGTGCGCCACCTCAAAGAGTTACTTGCGTTAAATGTAGTTCGGGATAGCCACCGATTCAAAGCTGGCTTGCTTGTAGTCAAACTCCACCACCCCTTTGTTGATAATGGCGCATATGTAGTTAGTTACGATGTAAGTCTTGCTGAGTACATTTGTACTCACGTTTGCTTCTTTTATGTTTTGTAGAGAGGCGTCGGTCTCGCTTAGTAGTTCAGCGTGGACTTGACGTTTAGCTTGTTACCTCAGCTACGATCTTGTGCCCTCGGCAGGATCTGGTAGATAGTCGGGCTTCTCGGCCTTTTTCATTTGTAGATGTACGTACTCGGACATGTTAAGCTTCGCATGTGTTTTGACTTGTGTGCTTTCGAATGTTGGGTCATGAGACCCATGTTTGTATTATCTCGCTCCTCGGAGCCTAATGAATAAATATTTGAGTCGTAGAGTTATGTTGTGATTCCATATTGTATTTACACATATTGAGCATATTGTGTGTATGTTTGAAATGCTTGGTATGTGTGGGATCCGACAATCTAGTTGTTTATCCTTGGCAGCCTCTCATATGGGGAAATGCAGTCTAGTGCTTCTGGCGATAGTAGTCCGCTTCTGACCGGTTCACGGAGTCTGCTAGCCCTACCTCTTTCTGGACACTTGACTGGCGGCATGTGTTTCACGCCGTTCTGTATGCATCGCCTTCGGGAAATGTCATGCGGTGACATCCGAGTCCCGCCTAGCTCACAGCCGGGTTACGGAGTCGTTAGCCAGTGCTACAGCCCGGATTCATACGTTGATGACCGACATGCTCGATGTGATCCATGTATGCCTGTCCCCATGGGTTAGTGCCGCTTTGGGTTCACGACTAGCCATGTCGGCCGGGTTCTGTCATATGGATGCTAGCGACACTATCATATACGTGAGCCAAAAGGCGCAAGCGGTCGGGCCATGGTAAAGGCGACACCGTGGGAATACCGTGCGTGAGGCCGCAAAAGTGATATGAGGTGTTACGGCTAGATCGATGTGACTTGGAATCGGGGTCGACAACGTGCCGCGAGCGGTGCCACGGAGGCCGCACGATGCGCTCCGACCCTTAATATGGAGCGGTTTAAGCCAATCGAGGGCGATTGGTTGGACACCGCGCCTCGGGGCTGAAATCTCCACGGCGATTGAGCCAAACACCATCCCTGTCCTTTGCAAAGCTTCGTGACTCCAGTGCGGACTCGCTGCGAACTCCGAATTTCCGCGCCCTACCGGTCGAATCCGACTGGGAGCGATTATGGAGTTCACCGCGCGGACATCTTCGGCCTTTCGCCCTTTGGCGATATCCTGAACTCATAAAGGCTCTCTCTTTGTCAGGGGAGCCCTGGCCGAACTATGGTCTAGAAGGTTGGGATTCGGACGATGAAGAAATTCAACGCCCACCCACCACCCACTTTGTAGCCACTGTCGATGATTTAACCGACATGCTCGACTTCGACCAAGACATCGTTGTATGGACGACGGTGCGGAAGCGATCAAGAGCCCGGCGTCCACGGGAATCGGAAGGCCACCTCGTCATACGACATATACATGGGGACATCCGAAAGATGGGAATGGTGATGGAGCAGCGGAGGATGACCCCTCCAAGAAACAACCCAAGCGGCGGCGTCGGTGGCGCGCTCTAAATCCCGCCACACGGTAAAAGCGGCGATTCCGTCACGGGAGACAATAATACCGGACGATGCCGAGGATGACCCCTCCGGCGGGACACAGCGCGGAGGAGGGAGAAGCAAATCCGCAGCGGTCTGGCAGAAAGAGGTAGAGGGCGATAATTATGCGCCCCCCTCCGAAGACGAGGCAAGCCTCGGCGACGGCAATTCGCCGTGCGGGCGACCCGTCGAACAAGAGCGTTTTAAGCGCGGGCTCATAGCCCACGACAAGCAGCCTCAAGAAAAAGCGACAGCGACTTCGAGCTGACCAAGACTGCTAGGTGACGGATGGACTGAAGTCCTTGCGGGGCGAAGAGTATGAACTCGAGCGCCCTCAAAAGCTACCCCAAGCGCAGGCCATTGCCTCGATCGGAGGAGGAAGCACCCACGTCACGGCAAGACGACATGGCAGACCGGCCACCCGTGGCGCGGCGGAAAAAGCCTCTCGGCCCTCCGCTCAAGCCACGCCCGACGCCGCTCAAAAAGTACCAAGGCGGGAAAGCGCCGGACTTGCGAGATATATTGGAGGATAAGGCAAAACATACAAGATCGGTCTACAGATCGCGTGGGCGTAATGACTCGGAATGATTACCGTCACGCGGATCTGACAAACCCGACCGGGCGAACACGATGAGACAAAGCTCATATGAGCTACGTCGTGATATAGCCCAATCTGAGGCGCCGCACACCCATTATGCTTCACGGATGAAGTAATGGATCATCAAATCACGAGGGCTTCAAACCCGTAAACATCGAATCATACGATGGTACCACAGATCCTGCGGTGCGGATCGAGGACTATCTCCTCCATATCCACATGGCCCACGGTGATGATCTACATGCCATCAAATACCTCCCACTCAAGCTTAAAGGACCAGCTCGGCATTGGCTCAACAACTTGCGGTAGAGTCAATCGGTTGTTGGGAGGACACAGAAGCCGCATTCCTTGATAACTTCCGGGGCACATATGTGAGACTACCGAGACGCCGATGACCTTAGCCATATAATTCGGTAGCGGAAGAATCGGCGGACAATTACGGGCGGTTCCTAACAAACAAAAATTAGATCATCGACCGTCCGGATGCGAGGCGCTTAGCAACCTTCAAACAAAACATCCATGACGAGTGGCTAGCCCGGCACCTAGGACAGGAAAAGCCAAAATCCATGGCAGCCCTCACCACACTCATGACCCGCTTTTGCGGCGGGAGAGGACGGTAGGCTAGCTCGAAGCAACAACTTGGCCAAACACCACAGTAGTTCGGATACCAAGGATAGCAATGGCAGGTCGGCGTCGCAACAAGAATAAACGCCGCATTAACGGTGATAACTTGAAGATCTGACGATAAGAATGCCGGATTCGGAGGCTCTAAACCCGGTCGTGAAGAAGCCATTTAAAAGAAATACCGGGGCCCGTCCAACTTGGATCGAATACTCGATCGCTTGTGCCAGATACATGGCACCCCCGAAAAGCCAGCCAACCACACCAACGGGGATTGTTGGGTGTTCAAGCAAGCAGGCAAGCTAAGCGCCGAAAACAACGACAAGGGGCTGCATTGCGATGACGAGGAAGAGCCCGGCCGCCCGAACAATAGAGGACGAAGGCTTTCCCACACAAGTGCGGACGGTGAACATGATATCGCAGCCCACATACCCAAAAGGGAGCGGAAGCGGCGCACTAAAGGGATGTATCTGCTGATGGAGCGATCGCCCGAAGTTCAACCCATGGTCTTCTGCCCGATCACCGTTCAATCGAAGGACCACCCAGCGGCATCCGTCCACGGCGGTTTCGCCGCATTGGTTCTTGACCCAATTATTGACGGATTTCACCTCACCGAGTCACGATGGACGGCGGCAGCAGCCTGAACCTGATTTATCAGGATACAGTGCGCAAATTGGGCATAGACCCATCAAGGATCAAACCCACAAAGACGACCTTTAAAGGCGTCATTCCAGGTGTAGAGGCCAACTGCACAGGCTCCATTACACTTGGAGTGGTCTTCGGATCCCCTGATAACTTCCGGAGTGAGGAGTTAATCTTTGACATAGCACCGTTCCGCAGCAGCTATCACGCACTGCTCGGACGAACCGCATTCGCAAAATTCAATGCGGTGGCACACTATGCGTACCTCAAACTCAAGATGCCAGGCCCTCGAGGCATAATCACGGTCAATGGAAACACCGAACGCTCCCTCCGAATGGAGGAGCATACGGCCGCCCTTGCGGCAGAAGTGCAGAACAACCTCTTAAGGCAATTCTCCAGTCTAGCCAATAAACAATCGGACAACATCAGCGTGCGGAGTAACCTCTGACAAGACCGCGCACGTTACGAACAAGCGTAGTAATGCAGCCCCAACCCCAGCCCTCGCGAACTTCATGAAGCCGATTACTCGCGCTTGCGTAATTGCGCTCTGAAGCACCATGGGTATAGGGGACGGGCCACGACCACGGCATGCCCAGAATGCGGCTAGACCGCACTAGGGGCTCCCGTTTGTGTCATTCTTTTTTCTTTTCTTTTTTCTTTTTCTTCCTTTTACTTTCAGGACTCTATTCTCCAGAAGCCATGTCTGGCATTCGCGCCGAATACACGATGCAACAGCCAGGGAAGCAGAAAACTGCGTCGAGTGTCCAGCTGGTCTCTATTACGAGCAGTATACCTGTTTTACATACCACACCGCAGACTTACCCCTGGATGGGGGACATGTCAAAAGTCCCGTACCTTGCTTATCTCACAATTTGTATCATTCTGCTTTTCTTTGCAGTTTCTTTTGAATAACCAATATATAGCTCTTGCCTATTATTGCATTCTTTCCTATTATATATGTTCATTTATGACATTGCGCAACCGTAAAATTTGGTACGACCAATACACCAGGGGCTTATGTACCCCAAAAACAAGGTGTGACAAGTCCGAACACTTTCACAAGTGCGGCACCCCGAACTTATAGCATTAAATGCATCGGCTTCGAATCATGTCTTGGGTCAATAGTTGGGTTTGCCTGGCTCCCATCTTTTGGTACCTTACGTTCCGTTATATCGGCTAAGGTAGCGCTGAGAGAACCACTGCGATTGTGCCCCGGTTGAGCTGGGTTGAGCACCTCGATGGATAAAGCTAAAAGCCCGACCGTCATGATCTGACGAGCCGGTCGCTGTTCGAGAGGTTTCTTGAGTCCCTAAAGACTTATGCCGCTTAGAGCGAGGAACCGGCATTGTCCGGCCAACGCGTGGATAGCACCCCGAACTCGGTCTTCCGAATACTAGGGGCTTCGCCGAAATTTAAAATTATAGAATTCTATGGCTAAGTGAGAGTGCTCAAGCACTATAAGTCCGGTTGTCTTTTTCGTTGCGTTGAGCGCCTCCCTCGAAGGACCCAAGAATGGGAACAAGAGCGCTCAAGTTTATCGAACACCCCGGCACTTTCGTGGCATGAAATTTGAAATAACGACTTGCCATCTCTCAAATTTGATAAACAGCTTACGAGAAGGTAATATTTTAAATTCACAAGCGTTGCTTAGCGCATATGAACAAGTTTTCAGCGTCTGAGGATAACAAATGCGAGTCTATTCAAAAATTACATCTTTGGAGCATTCACCGCTATAAGGCGGACACCCTTCAGACGCCCTCATAATACTTCTCGGGCTTGCGATGTTCTTTGCCCGTGGCGGCTGTCCATCACCGGCTTCTCGCGTCCAGCCTGCCCAGTGCACCTTAGCGCGGGCAAGGCCCTGGGCACCTTCAATACAGACGGAGCGCTTGATGACTTCAATCCATGGACAGGCATCCACCGGCCGCGCACTAGCCCGAAGTAGCTCCAGGCATGGCCTCATTTGGCCTGACCGAGCTATAAGGCCCTTCATGGCCTGTTCAGCGACCTTGTGGAGCTCGACCAATTGCTTCAGTTGGTCGCTCAAGGGCACCGGGTGTTCGGCCTCAGCATACTGAGACCAAAACACCTTTTCCGTCGAGCTCCCTTCGTCGGCTCGGTAGAAAGCGGCGGCATCAGACACACTCCACGGCAGATCTGCGAACGCTCCTGGAGAGCTCCGGATTCGGGTAAGTACTAGATAATTGACTTTTACATTCTTGCTCTGCATAAAGAATGCCTTACCTGCCGCGATCTTCTTTATTGCCTCAATCTCCTGGAGGGCTTTTTGGGCCTCGGCCTTAGCAGCTTTGGCACTCTCAAGAGATGAGGCAAGCTCGGACTCTCGGGTCTTCGAGTCACGCTCCAAACCCTCGTGTTTTCCACGGCGCTGGAGCTCTTTCCGTACCTCCGCCAGCTCGCCTCCCCCTTCTCTCGCTTCGGTGCGCTCATGGCAGCTTTGTTTTCGGCCGCAGACACCGCCTCCTTAAGGGTCGCCACCTCGCTCGTGGCCCCTGCAGTACCCACGTTACTCCTGTCATTTTTTGCAACCAAATCCTTTCTATAAGGTATTTCTTTAATAAGGTATTACTTACCTTCCTTGTCCTCGAGCTGCTTCTTGGCAAGGCCGAGCTCGTTCTCGGACCGCTCGAGGCTCTGCTTCAATGCATTGACCTCCATGATCGGTCTGTGAGAGGTCGGCGGCGCAGCCTGCATTCCCATATTGACATACTTATGTTAGACTCCTGCGTATATCTTTTTAGATCCTTAGTCCGGCTTTTCTTTCCGAACACCGAACTAAGCATCGAGAACTACTGTCTATGCGGTAATATTTTTACATATTCTAAACTTACCTCAAAGCTTTGTTAGAAGGCTGATGCAGGCTTCAGTCAGCCCGCTCTTGGCGGACTGAACTTTCGGATCACCACACTCATAACGATGCGGTGCTCCTCCTCGATGGGCGCTTATTAAGCGCCTCGATGCTATCCGGTGCCTCCGGTTGGGCCGGAGGACACCGGCGTCTTCCCTTCCTCTGAAGGGCCGCTTGCCGGACTTGGAACAGCTGAAGGTTCGGTATGGAGTCCGGACAAGGGTCGGGCTTAGAGCCCTGAGGGTCTCGCTCCCTCGCCTTTGGAATCCGGGAGGCTTCCTTGCGGCGCCTCCTGCGCCACCTCCTCTTGGCCAGGCCCCCCTTGGGGCCCCACCTCGGCGTCGTCAGCAGCGTAAGGTGAGGAGGCAGCCGGAAGTGAAGTACTCTCCACTTCCAACGAATTCAGGGACCCGCTCGTGAGCGGCGAGGCACAAATCCTTGGGCGGGCTGCATGATTGTTCGGCATTAGAGAACACTATGCAATGAAAAAAGCCATGGGTATCCGGACACTTACGATCTCGCTAGGGGCTTGGCCCTTGAGGGCCACTCCTCCTTGCCGTCGTTGGCGTTGGTGGAGACGTCCGGAGGAAGGGTTCTTCCCTTCTTGAACCCTCCGGCCTCCCCAGCTGGGGCAGCCTTTCTTTTCTTCTCTCCCCCCGTTGGGGGAGAGGCTTCTGTTTCCTCCTCGTTTTCACGGGAGGATTCCGCCTCGGAGTCGTCGGACGATGAGTCCGACAACACCTGGCGTCGGGCACTCCTTCGAGTCCCCGTGGCCTTCTTCTTGGCCTTCTTCTCCGGCACCACATGAGGTGCCGGAGCCAGCTCCGTCCAATCGAGGCGTCAGCTGGGTCTTACGGCAAGGGGCGGAAAGTTAACCTGTCCGGGCGTCTTGTTGATCTGTCGAAAGGATTAGGGAGTTTTAGATCCCGCATAGAGTCAAACTATGAAAAAGAGTCCCACAAAGGAAAAATAACACCTCGCTGGCTTGACGCTGCGAGCTGAATCCACGATCTTGATGGCGGATGTGGGAGCCTCGGCACCCTTGAACAGCACCTTCCAGGCGTCTTCGTACGTAGTGTCGAAGAGCCTTTTTAGAGTTGAGTGTTGTGCCGGATCGAACTCCCACAATTTGAAGGCCCATTGTTGGCATGGGAGAATCCGGCGGATGAGCATCACCTGGATTACGTTAACAAGCCTGAGATTCTTGTCCACCAGGTTTCGAACGCAGGTTTGGATTCCGGACAGCTCGTCGAATTCCCCACGTCGGGCCCATCTCTTTCCATGATGTGAGCCGTGTGGGGAAGCGAATCGAATTCGGGGCCGCCCATTGAGAGTCGCGCGGCTCGGTGATGTAGAACCACCCGATTGCCACCTTTATGGTCTCCACAAAGGAGCCCTCGAGCCATAGGACTTTGGCCATCTTGCCAACCATGGCGCCGCACTCCGCTTGGCGGCCGCCCACTACCTTCGGCTTGACATTGAAGATCTTCACCATAAGCGAAGTGGGGCTGGATCTTGAAGGAAGGCCTCGCACACGATGATAAACGCCGAGATGTTGAGGATGAAGTTCGGGGCCAGATCGTGGAAATCCAGGATGTAGTAGAACATGAGCCCCCGGACAAATGGGTGAAGTGGAAAACCTAGTCCGCGGAGGAAGTGGGTGGGGAACACCACCCTCTCATGGGGACTGGGGGTGGGAATGAGCTGCCCCTCGTCGGGTAGAAGGTGCGCGATGTCGCTGGACAAGTATCCGGCCTTCCGCAGCTTTTTGAAGTGCCCCTCCGTGACGGAGGAGGCCATCCACTTGCCTCCCGCTCCGGACATAGTTGGAGAAGGTTGAGGTGGGATGTGCAGACTTGGTATTTGGAGCTCGAGTCTTGTGAAATGGATGAGCAAAGGAGGAAGAAGGCATAGGTGAAAAGGTGGATCCTTATCCCCTTATATGAGCAGACGAACCTATCGTCCCCCGCCACCTGGTAAAACTTCGCTTATCTCCCAAGCACCATAATCAATGGCGGCGGTTGGGTTACCCACGTCCGTATTGATTAGAATCCCGGAATAAGGGGGCACGATCTCCGCTTTGATAAGACGTGCCAAGGAAACCGCCTTGCTAAACGTGCTGAGGTGGAACAGTAAAAACGATTCGTATAAAGGCCTGGCCGTGGTGTGATGTCACGCCCCGGAATACGTCAGCAGATCTGTGCAAAAATTATTCTCTCTACGGTGGTATGTGGAACTTGTTTTGCAGAGCCGGACACTATCCTTGTGTTCAAAACCTTCTATGAAGTATTCGGAGGAGGAACCCGCCTTGAAATGCCGAAGGCAATCTTGGCGATACGGATATGTAGATCTCCTACCATTGTAACCGACTCTGTGTTACCCTAACCCTATTCGGTGTCTATATAAACCGAATGGTTTTAGTCCGTAGGACGAAAAACAATCATACCATAGGCTAGCTTCTAGGGTTTAGCCTCTCTGATCTCGTGGTAGATCTACTCTTGTACTACCCATATCATCAATATTAATCAAGCAGGAGTAGGGTATTACCTCCATCGAGAGGGGCCGAACACAGGTAAAAACATCGTGCCCTTGTCTCCTGTTACCATCCGCCTAGACGCACGATTCGGGACCCCTACCGAGATCCGCCCGGTTTTGACACCGGCAATGACCCTCGCGGTGAGGCACAAATCATCCTTTTAAGGCAAACCGCCAATTCGGCAGTAAAGCCCCCGGATACCGTCAAGCGAGTCCGGAGTAACCTGCAACAGGATTGCCTGGCACGTTCAGCGCTTGCCTAGTAATTTGGCCCCCGTCCTAGTCCCAGTCAAGCGACAAAATTCGTGCCGCGCGTACATAATTACGCACTGAAAATACCATGGGCATAGGCGGGGGCACGACCAGGGCACATCCCACAATGCGGCTCAACCGCCCTAGGGGCTGTATACCTTTATCATTTTCTCTCTTTCAGGACCTTACTCTCTGGAAGCCCTTTCCGGTAGTATGATTGTTGGACACATTACGGGAAGGAACAACCAAGGAGGCAAGAAGATAAGACGTACAAGGGAATCCCCAGGTGGTCTCTAATAACAATCGAAGTACCCGTTTTAATACCCATACGCTGCTTGCCCTTGGATAGGACATGTCAAATAGTCCTATTTTTGCTTATTGCACTACTTGTATCGGTGCGCTTGACGTACTATTTAAATAACAATGCATAGCATTAGTCTATTATTGCATTACCCTTCCTTTTTCTTATGCATTTTATTTATGACAACTTGCACCCGTACATTACGGTACGACCCGACGCCGAGGCTTGATATACCCATAATACGGCATGAGAAGTCCGAACACTTTCGACGGTCACGGCACCAGAACTTATAGCATTATATGCATCAGCTCGAATCATGTCTTGGGTCAATAGTTGGGTTTGCCCGGCTCCCATGTTTTGGTACCTTACGTTCCGCAATATCGGCTAAGGTAGCGCTAGGAGAACTCTGCGATTGTGTCCGGTTCTTCCGGACGAGCACCTCAATAGAGAAAGCCGAAACCCATTGTCATGATAAAGGCGAGAGCAGGTCGCTGTTCGAGAGGTCTCAAGTCCTTAAAGACTTTTTCCGCTTGAGGCGAGTCGGCCTTGCCCGACTTAGGCGTATATAGCGCACCAAATACGGTCTTCCGAATACTAGGGGCTTCGCAAAAATTTAAAATTATAGACTTCTATGGCTAAGTGAGAGTGATAAAGCCTTATAGTCCGATTGCACAGTTCGTTGTCTTTGAACACCTCCTTGAAGGACCCAAAATTGGGATAAAGAATGCTCGAGTTTATCCGAACACGATACTAGTTACATGGGGGCATAAGCCGACGACTGGCCAACTCTCAGATTTTATAAACGGCCGCACAGAAGGTAATATTATAAATCCAAAAGTGTTGCATAGCGCAAATGAACTCGTTTCATATTACAGGATCGCATCAGTACATTCATTTGAATATTACATCCTTAGTACATTCCTCAGCCACAAGGCAAGAGCCCTTCAGGACACTGTTATAATACATTTCGGGGTGGCGAAGCTCCTTGCCTTCTGGCGGCCCCTCCTTCACCAGCTTCTCGGCGTCCAGCTTCGCCCAGTGGACCTTTGCTCGGGCAAAAGCCCTGCGCGCGCCCTCGATGCAGACAGACCGCTTTATGACGTCAAGTCAAGGGCATGCATTCACAAGCTGCCTCACCAGGCCAAACTAGCTATCAGGCAGGGGATCGCCAGGCCACATCCGGACTATGAGACCCTTCATGGCCTGTTCGACCGCCTTGTGGAGCTCGACCAGTTGCTTCAGCTGGTCTCTCAAGGGCATAGGGTGTTCGGCCCCAGTATACTGAGACCAGAACAACTTCTCCGTCGAGCTCGACTCATCAGCCCGGTAGAACTCCGCGGCATCCAACACACTGCGGGGAAGATCTGCGAGCGCTCTTTGGAGAGCTCGAACTTCGGGTAAGTAAAAGGAAAGTCTCCTTCACATACTTGCTTTGCATAATGAATGCCTTACCCGCTACTATCTTCTTAACCGCCTCAATTTCCTGGAGGGCCTTCTGGGCTTCGGCCTTGGCGTTTCGTGTGCTCTCGAGGGCCTTCGCAAGCTCGGACTCTCGTGTCTTAGAGTCAAGCTCCAAGGACTCGTACTTTTTGACGAGATCCTGGAGCTCTTGCTGCACCTCGCTGACCCGGGCTTCTTGTTTTTCTCGTTCAATGCGCTCCTTGGCCGCTTTGTCTTCGACCTCAGATAGCGCCTTTTTCAGGGTCGCCACTTCGGTCGTAGCCCCTGGCAAATTCATGATGATCCTATTATTTTACAATCAAATTCATTTTTAAATATCTGACGAGGTATCGCTTACCTTTGTTCTCGTCGAGCTGCCTCTTAGTAAGGCCGAGCTCTTCCTTGGACCGCTCAAGGTCACCTTGATCTGACGACCTCCATGATGCGTCTTGGCGGCCAGCGATGAAGCTCGTGCATATGCTCGTAGACATATTCTGATTAGACTCCTGCGGTCATTGTTTGATCCTCTATTCGGCATTTCTTTGCGAACGCTAAACATAGCATCAGGGGCTAGTGTCTATGCGGTAACATTCTCTTATAATCTGGTTACTTGGCTCAAAGCCTGTTAGGAGGCTGGCACAGGCTTCAGTCGGTCCGCTCTTGGCAGACTGAACCTTCTCGACCACCGCACTCATGATAGTGCGGTGTTCTTCTTCGATGGAAGCGCCACAAAGTGCTTCCAGCAAGTTGTCCGATGCCTCTGGATGGACAGAGGCCATCAGCACAGGCGGCTTGCCCCTCTTCACGGGGGGTCGGCTGATAGTCCGGAACCACCGGAGGTTCCGGCATGATGTTCGGTGGGGGCGAATTGAGCCCATGGGAGTCTTGCTCCCCTTGTGCCCAGGGTCCAGAACGTCGCCTTGAGGCGCCTCCAGGACTACCTCCCCTCGGCTCGGTGCCCTTTGAGACAACACCTCGACGTTGTCCGTAGGGTGAGGGCTGGAGGCGGTCGGAAGTGAATCGCTATTCATATCCGACGGGTCCAAAGAATCATCCGACGAAGATACATCGATACAGGCTCAGGACGGACTGCATAATCATGTTCGGCGTGATGAGAAGCAGTGCAACAAAACATACCATGAATTACTATGGTATACGGATACTTACGACTTCGCCAGGGGCTTGTCCCTGGGCGACCACTCGTCGTCGCTATAGGCGGCCGTCGTGGAGCAATCCGGAAGGAGGGTCCTTCCCTTCTTGGACCCTTTGGCCTCCCCTATTCGGCGGCCTTCCTTTTCTTGTCTCCCCGGCTGGGGGGGGGGGAGAAATTTCCTCTTCCTCCTCCTCATTTTCGTGGGAGGAGAGCGCCTCGGAGTTTTCGGACGATGAGTCTGATATAACCTTGCGCCGGAGACCCTTTCGGGTCCCCGTGGCCTTCTTCTTGGCCTTCTTCACCGGCACCTCGTAAGGCGCCGGAACCAGCATCTCCGTTAGGAGAGCATCTGCAGGATCTTCAGGCAGGGGGGCTGGGCAATCGATCTGCTCCGTTGTCTCTACCCAGTCCTGTTAAAATGGCATGAAGGCTTAGATCCTGCACATGATCAAACTGGGGAAAATAAACATCCTATGAGATATGGAAAACTTATTGGATTGGCAGGGCGCTTGGCGCTGAGTCCGTGGTCCTCGGTAAGAAGGGGAGGTACCTCGGCGCCCTTATATAGCACCTTCCAGACGTCCTTGTGCATCATGTCAAAGAGCTCTTGCAGCGTCTGGTGCTTAGCCGGGTCGAACTCCCACAAATTGAATGCCCGTCGTTGACACGGGAGGATTCGGCGGAAGAGCATGACCTGGACCATGTTGACGAGCTTGATTTTCTTGCTCATCATGTTCCTGATGCCTTTCTGGAGTCTGGTCAGCTCCACCGATGGACCGCAGGATAGGCCCTTCTCTTTCCAGGAGGTGAGCCGCGTGGGGATTCCGGATCGGAATTCGGGGGCCGTCACCCAGTTGGTGTCGCGCGGCTCGGTGATGTAGAACCATCCCGATTGCCACCCCTTTATGGTCTCCACATAGGAGCCTTGAGCGGTGGCGTTAGGCATTTTGCCCACCATGGCACCTCTGCACTCCGCTGGCGGCCGACCACCACCTTGGTTTAACATTGAAGGTCTTCACCCTGAGGCGAAGTGGGGCACGATGCGGAGGAAGGCCTCGCACACGACGATAAACGCCGAGATGTTGAGGATGAAATTGGGGGCCAGATCGTGAAAATCCAGCCCGTAGTAGAACATGAGCCTGCGGACAAACGGATGGAGTGGAAATCCCAGTCTGCGGACGAAGTGGGTGAGGAAAACCACCTTCTCACAGGACTCTGGCGTAGGGATGATCTGCCCCGCATCTGGGAGCCGGTGTGCGATATCCACGACTAGATATCTGGCTTCCCGTAGCTTTGTGATGTTATCTTCCGTAATGGAGGAGACCATCCACTTGCCTCCCGCTCCGGACATGCTTGGAGTGGTTTGAGGAGAAAAACGTGAACTTGGGTGCTGGAGCTCGAGTGCGCAAGAATGGATGAGCAAGGAGGAAGAAGGCGTGGGTAAAAAGGGTGAATCCTTGTCCCTTTATAAGGGCGGAAGAGGCGATGCGCCTCCCTACTTACCTGGTAAAGTCTCTTATTCCTCAAGCGCCGTAATTGATGGTGTGGTTGGGTTACCCACACCCGTATTGATGAGAATCCCGTGATAAGGGGACACGATCTCTGCTTCGACAAGACGTGCCAAGGAAACCGCCTCGCGATATGTGCGGTGGCTAGTTGTGAAAAACGGTTCGAATAAAGACCGGACCGTGGTGTGATGTGATGTGGCAAAATGCGTCAGTAGATTAGATTTGTGGAAATATTATTCTCTCTCTATGGTGGTATGTGGAACTTGTTTTGCAGAGCCGGACACTATCCTTGTGTTCAAAATCTTCTATGAAGTATTCAGAGGAGGAACCCGCCTTGCAATGCGAAGACAATCATGCGCCCGGACTCGTCGTCATTGAAGCCTGGTTCGAGACTCTTGAGGAGTCTGGATTAGGGGTCCTCGGACAGCGGACTATATCCTTTGGTCGGATTTGTTGGACTATGAAGATACAAGATTGAAGACTTCGTCCCGTGTCCGGATGGGACTCTCCTTGGCGTGGAAGGCAAGCTTGTCTGGATATGTAGATCTCCTCCCTTGTAACCGACTCTGTAACCCTAGCCCCCTCCGGTGTCTATATAAACCGGAGGGTTTAGTCCGTAGGACAACAACAATCATACCATAGGCTAGCTTCTAGGGTTTAGCCTCTACGATCTCGTGGTGGATCAACTCTTGTAATGCTCATATCATCAAGATCAATCAAGCAGGAAGTAGGGTATTACCTCCATCGAGAGGGCCCAAACCTGGGTAAACATCGTGTCCCCTGCCTCCTGTTACCATACGCCTTCGGCCTTGCGATTCGGACCCCTACCGAGATCCGCGGTTTTGACACCCGGCAGAGGCGCCCCCTTTCCTTCCCCCTCTCTCCTCCTTCCCTCTCTCCTCCTCCTGCTCGTGGAAGGGTTGGAGGCCTACTCCCGGTGGGAGTAGGACTCCTCTTGGGGCACGCCCTAGGAGGGCGGCCCTCCCCTCCTCCACTCCTTTATATACGGGGGAGGGGGGCACCCCATAGACACACAAGTTGATCAGTTGATCTTTTAGCCGTGTGCGGTGCCCCCCCCCACCATAATCCACCTCAGTCATATCGTAGTGGTGCTTAGGCGAAGCCCTAGGTCGGTAGCATCATCATCACTGTCATCACGCCATCGTGCTGACGGAACTCTCCCTCAAAGCTCTGCTGGATCGTGAGTTCGAGGGACGTTATCGAGCTGAACGTGTGCTGAACTCGGAGGTGTCGTGCGTTCGGTACTTGGATCGGTCGGGTTGTGAATACGTACGACTACATCAACCGCGTTGTCATAATGCTTCTGCTTCCGGTCTACGAGGGTACGTGGACAACACTCTCCCATCTTGTTGCTATGCATCACCATGATCTTGCGTGTGCGTAGGATTTTTTTTGAAATTACTACGTTCCCCAACAGCTTGCTGGGACCTCGGCCAGGCCGAGGACTATGTCTTCATCCCGCCATAAGTCCGGACCTCATCATCAACACCGAGCACACTAACTAGCTAAGTCGCTTTCATGCTCAATTTGTTTTAATGATTAATTTTTGTTCGGTTTGACCATGCATTATATTTATGTTAAATAAAAACTTTGGTTCTTAAAAGCACTTGCTTTCCCATGTTAACTGGGGGCTCTTAAATTTATGTGAGCTATTTTATAATAAGTGTTCTTCTACTTAGTCGTTGCAAAGTCTTTTTCTATCACTCCTTTTTTCGTCGCAAGTGTGTGGTCAATAGCCGAGGAGCCTCATTTCTCTCTCAAAGCTTCTAGAGTTTAGTTTGCTAAACTGGCCGAACGAGAAGTGCTCCGCCCTCGGGATAGGAGGTTCAAGCCGTGGTGACCCGCTTGAAGTCTTGAGATAGGATGTGTCATGTTAAAGCACGACAAAAGCACAATTTTTTTCTAATACCAATTTTCGGATTGGCACGAACACTTGGTCTAGTTCGGACGTCAAGTTTTCTTGAAGTTTTTTAGTTTTCCAAGCCTATGGCACTTTTAAACTATTTGTGTGTTTCCAGCATAAGTCTCACAGTGCATCGCCGGACACCTTTAGAGATACGGCAAAAACATTCTCGGATATTGCTATATATGCATCGGTTTCGAATTGTGTCTTTGGTCAATAGTTGTGTTGCCCGACTCCTGTGCTTGCCTCCTATGTTCCGCTTTGTTCGGCTAGGTGTGCAAAGGGAGAACCACTGCGATTTTGCTTCCAGCTCGCATGGTTAAGCACCTCAGTGGAGAAAGCCGAAAACTGACTGTCACAATAAGTGTAAACTGGTTAGCGATCCGATGACTGTGTTAAATGACGGACCATTCATAACATTGGCCGGAGTGTTTATGACTTGACCTCGACTATCGCCGAACACTAACCAAGGGCTAGTAGCTGGCCTCCCAACTTTAAGCTCCTATGACTAAGTGAAAGTTATAAAGGCCGCATATCTGATTGCCTCGTTTCCGCTAACACAACCTCCTTCGGGCACCGAGACGTCGGCTAAGGGTTGTTTGTTATTGCGGAAAAACCCTGTGTAGCATCTACAAGGGGGTGGAAGCTGACGATGAGCCACTTTCAACTGATAAATGGTCTGTGAGTCAAAATAAACATATCATCGGCATTTGTATTTAATATACAAGGGCCGCCTTCCGTAATCATCGTTATAAAGCCATAAATATGCATCAATTTGACTTAAGATTTCGGCCAAGCTGGGTTGCCTGGCTCCTGTGATTACCCGTACGTTCCCGATTGTTCGGCTAGGAGGTAAAGGGAGCACCTCTGTGATTGTTACTTCGGGGTCATCCGTGTTAGTACCTCGAGAATGGGAGAAGCGAAAGCTAGCCATCTTAAAGAATATAATTGGTCGGCAGCGGTAGTGAAAATTTTGGTCCATTAAAAGCCACGAGATCGGGAACTTACCCGAACTAAATCCTCAATATTTTTCTCCTGCATCGATCGGAGTTGAGGTTTCATGATCATGGTCGGCATGAAAACCCAAAGAAAGGAACCGATAGTGGATTATTTTCTTTGGGAGATGTTTTTTACATCAAATAGTAATATAACATTCTCTCCGCATACCTTTGTTTATAAAACCATATGGCCGGATTGCCTTGTTTGTCGTAAACCTTTGCCCTTGTAAAGGCTTTATAAAGTAGGACAAACACTCCCCGGCCACTGGACGAGGAGGTTGAAGCCGATGGTCGGTCAACAAGGTGTTGTACAATGCGGATCCGAGAATTCATGATGTAAAGTACTTGGATACATAGAATCATTACACATAACAATTGTGAGTAAAATCCATTTACTGCAATCCATCTTTTAAACCCCTTGGGGCCTACCTTGGCGAGCTCGGTTTGACCAGCTCTAAGCTACTTTAAGAGATCTTTATTCTCTTTCCGAGAAGTTTGTGTTAAACACAACAAAATTTTCATCAAGCAGATATCGATCCTTAATTGAATACCCGTGCCCACATTAAGACTAGGGGGCTACTGGGCTTCGCGCTTATTCAATGCAAAGAATTCAAAGTGCTCAGTGTTCGGCATGACCGAACTATGGGCAAGCGCGTCTTCAGACAACAGTAAGTACCATTTGGGACTTATCCGGCATCAAGCTAATATATCACGGCGACTTCTCACAACCCTCTCTCAGGGACCTGTCCGCCGATCATTATTTCTAATATATTACACTGCGTTTCTATTCCTACGTATGCTGCCGAGCTAGGAGTTGATCCTCGAGCCGATTTTGCAATCGACACGACTCTCGAAAGCTACTAGGATCAGCAGTTTTATGTTTTCCTTCACGTGCATCTCGGGTTTTAGACCGACACACACCTTGAGGGCTACTGGATATACATATATTGTCTATATATCTCGACAGGGAATAAAATTGCACCAATCAAAAATATTCACAAAAAAATCAGCCCACGGTCGGGGTGGTGCACCACCAGGGAAGCTGTCGGGGATATACCCCGCGGCGTAAACCGGCCGGAAGTATAACCCGGCCGGACTTGGCGGTTTACCTGAAGAACCCGCTGACACTTGGCGGTTCGCTGGCGACCCGGCGGTTTACGGTTCATTGGTGATCCGGCGGCGAGCGAAGGAGCGACAAGACCGGTGGCCCGGTGGCGGTTCATGAAGGCAGTTCAACTACGGTGGGCCAGTTTAGATGGAAAGGCATAAGGAATATTTGTCTTACAAGGAGTTAAGACCTGGACTTGTATCCGGTTTGTATTAGAGATAGGTTTGTCCTAATCCTAGTAGGACTCCACATGTAACCCGCCCTTCAACTTATATAAGGAGGGGCAGGGCTCTAAAGAGAGACAAGCTACAAGCAAACAACAATATCTAGGGCTAGACACAACTAGAGGAGAGCCGGTTTCTGACGACTCCCTCATGATCATAATGAGACCTAGCCTCAAAGCAGCATGTAGGGCTATTCACGGATCTTTGTTTCCCGGGGCCCGAAGCTGTCTAAATCTCTGTCTTGTGTTGCGTCTCTCGATTCCTCCCAACCCCTCTCAAGCTACCACATAGATGCGTTGGCCTCGCGACTAAGTCCTGACACTAAGGACATCTGCCGTGACAATTCCACGACAGTTGGCGCCCACCGTGGGGCCTGCGCACGGAGGTGTTGAGTTTTGAAGGGATCTTTTTTAGGGTTCGAGAAGCTCGCAATTGATCTGATGAAAAGAGTCGGCGCAGGCGATCGTAGAAGAAAGCTGCCGCCGGACAACCTTGGATCACGGGATGCGAGTTGGAAAATTAGGGTTGGGGCGTTACGTGAGTCACCGCGCCCGTAAACACGGTGATCCATCAATCCGAAGCAAGATTGTTTTTCTGCCTTGTCGGGCGTTATCGAGACCGACAAGTATTTCTTCTGCTGATTCAACTCGTTACACGGCAGCGGAGGTCAGCCCCAATTCGGTTTCCTATGCAATCAAACCATCGGGATTACTGCGTTGTGTCTTGGTCGGTTGTCAAATCACCGAGAGCAGTCAAATTCTACTACGGTGCACTTTGTTTGCTGATTTAAAACTCCGATGCATCACATCATAAGTTGCTGGTGCTACAACACGTTGGGAAAAGGCCAAAGATAATTTCACCAACCACAAGTACTACTTGGTGATCACGTGGGCTCTCAAAGTGTGTTTCCTGGTCAATGGAAAGTCAAACTAGCATGCCACCACAGCGGACCTACGGCGTGGGAGTAAGAATCGATGGCGGCAGGATCCGTCGCGGCAGCGGTGCACTCTGAGTCGCCGCCCCGTTGTTCGGTTTACATCTATCGCGCTGCGGCCGACTCGCGATGTTTGCGCGGCCTCTGACGTCACGGCCGATTCTCCCGTCTGTGCCGGTTTACAATACCGGTGCCGATTTCCCTGTCCGCACTGGCTCATGCTGCAGATCGATTCATTTACTGTCCGGATGAGTCAGGTGGTATCCATCTAAAGTTTATTTTAGTAAACATATTGTTTTTATCAAAGAACGATTACTTGGTCTTGTAATATTTTTGCAGGACCGTTACGAGAGGGTGTCGCCTAAGGGGGCGCATCAACATCACTTTTTGCATTGGTTTTTGTCCGTGCTAGGATGCTCGACGGATATACGTGCAAGTCGCCGCCCCGATGTTCGGATTACATCCGTCCGCTCCTGCCGCCGATTCGTGCATCTACACCGATTAAACAACATCATGTTTGAATCGCCACCCGCGCCGCTTTACAAGCGCCATGGATGACTCGTTCATACGCCCTCACGGCGGTTCCGCAGCGTCCGCACCAGCTTACAATACCACTGCCGACTCATACATTGTTCGGGCGAATCGGTGATATCCCTCTAAGTATAATTCAGCACATATTGTTTTTGTCGAGAGCAATTACTTTGGTCTTTGCATTTTATATGCAGGACAATTGGTCATTGCAAAGCCGATGGCCGGATCATGGATATATAAATTGCGTAATTACTGTCATGTGCTAGCGTATGACCGTGCCATAATGATCAAAGAATATGTGTGCAAGACGCCGCCCTTGTGGCCCGGACTACTTCCACTCACCAGGACCGCACCCGCGATTAACTCACCCGTCCGTGCTAGTTTACAACACCGGTGAAGATCTTCCCCGTCCGCACCGGTTTACAATGCCGCGGCCGATTCATCTATCCGAGCTGCCTCTGATGTTGCGGTCGCTTTTGTCGTCCGTCTCGCGGCCTGGTCTACATCAACATCTTGGGCGCATCATGCGCATGAGCTGTTTATTGGGTATGAGCAAGTCACAACTTGGGTAGCCGGTTTTCTTTCAAATTGGAGACAAATTATCATCAAACCGCCGTTTACCTTTGGATGGTTCAATGGGCAGGCGCACAAATCGCCGCCACTACAGTTTTGATTAACTCCAAATCACGGTTGGAAGAAACCATTGGCGGGTTCTTGACACGGCTCATATGGGATCATTTACAACCCGCGCGATCACCTCAACCTTCTATGAATTCACATCGTGCTATCAACGACAGTGATATACAAGTTATGCCGGTTTATATCACGGCCAAATATGGAGAGTCTCAAGCCAACTCCTCGAGACACCTTTGAGACTCGGGGGCTACGATGACATGACTCAGCGAATATTGCCAGTTTCAGTAAATTTAAGAACCCGGGGCGATGGAGGGAAGGATAACCCGGTCCCGGAGGCTACTGTTATATTGAAGAAAGTTTAAAGGCCGTCAGAAAATTTCCAGTTTAGAAACTATATGACAGTTACAAAATCCCGGGTCAATGAAGAAGATCCGGGTCATCAGAAAGGATTCCGGTTTAAAATCCGGCTCAAGGGAAGTCGATCATTGAAGCTCTCAAATATCCGGTTCTGATCCGGTTTAAGGAAATCTGTTCTCCCACAAAGCTCTAAAGCGCTCAAATCCGGTTTAAAAATGTCCGGTTCAAAAAGGAATTAAACTTCGCAAGTTCGAGTTTAAAGGCCGTCGGAAAAATTTCCGGCTTAAAAGAGGATTCGGTTTAAAATCCGGCTCAAGGGAAGATATCTCCCACAAAGCTTTGAAGCTCTCAATATCCGGTTCAAAATCCGGTTCAAGAAGGATTTATCTCTTGCAAAAAGTTAAAGGGTGCCAAAGAGGACTGTTGCCATGATCTGCGGTTCAAACATGGGTATCATGCCTTATTGGCTTATCATATTATTGATCACTTGGGGGCTTGGTCGTATCCATTACCATAGCCACGCCTCTTAATCGACCTAGTGCCACAACATCACTTGGGGGCTTGGTCGTGTCCGAACCAATGCAACACCTTTTGATAGGTAAAGCCACGGATCACTTAGGGACATGGTCAAGTTCTGAACCAGTCACGCCTCTTGATCGGCCTAAGGCCATAGAGTCACTTGGGGGCTTGGTGAACCCGAACCATTTCCACGCCACTTGATCGGCATAATGCCACGGTTTCGATTGGGGACCTGGCTGACTTGAACCATAGCTACACCTTATTGGGAGCTTGGTCGTGTCCGACCATGGTAACACCATCTGATCGGCTCGATAAAGCCTCTTTTGCAAGCGGTCTTATCATTGCCTTTGCTTCCATATTTTTCATAACTGTTATTTGATTTTTGTTGCGTTTTAAACCGACATTGTTAATCCGTTTCAAGCTGTCAATTACAAATTGGCGGAACACGGTCAAATCCTGATCCGGAGACTATCTACCGGTTTGATTTTATGTTACCATCTTATTATGGAGTAAACGGTGTTCATTAACCGGCTTGACTTTCAATTACAAATTGTCGGTACATGATCAAATCATAATCCGGAGACTATCCGCCCGGTCTGGTTTGACTACGAGTCGCCAATATTATATATGGTTAAGCCGGTGTTTATCACAACCCGGTACGGTTTTATCATAAACCGACACAGTATGAAAGGAGTTATCATTACTCAAGATTGGGGTTATCACTCTTACTACAAAAAATTGGTAAACCAATGATGTGATTCCATGTCACAGGTATGATATATTTCATTGATTATTCTTCAAGTGCAGCCTTGGTTATAAACCTGGGTTATATGTTGGGCATTATGACCCGTCCGGTGGTAAACCGCTGGACACTTTAAACTTGTTGTATCTGAAACAGGTTGAATAAAGCATGATGATAAATTATCCGGTGTTTATTAAACCGGCACGGCTTTAAGGCGATAAGTCGCCAGTATATGATGAGAAATTATCCGGTGTTTGTTAACTTTGGCACGGCTTTGGACTATAAGTCGCCAGTACATATTTGGATTGCGCCATTGGAATCATGCGCTTATAAATCATTGGGTTATATTATTCAAATAGCCAAACTTGGCTGAATTTTCATTATGATATTGAATGAATAAGGTTTTTCATACCAGATTATATTATCTTGAATAAGCCAACATGGCTAGATTTTTATTATGGTTATCAATAACCAATATTATGATTGAGGATTTTAAAATTAAACTTCAGCAATGGCTATTATTTCATCAATGAGTATGATTTATTTTACAATGGAGGAATAGTCCGAGTCGGCTGAGCTTACGACCCGGCACTTGGGGGCTACATTATTTAAGTTGAGATTATATCAAATATGCAAGTCTCATGTCGCTGCAAGCATGCACCATGACACTTGGGGGCTAATGAAAAGTATTTTTTTTGCTCATATTATTGAAGACCCGACTCATCACATTATAATGAGTCGGCCCTTGAAACTACCAATTGCTCCTGTCAGCAGTTGAAGGTATAAAGCTTTTTATTCATTATATTGAAGGGTCCTTTGCTTGGTTGGTAAACCACAAGGCTCTTAACCTTGTGGGCGTGGATTCAAGTCCCATGATGGGGTTACATCATATGATGTTATTTTCATTGAAGTATATATTAAGTCCCAGCTCAATATTATCTTCTTGAGCCGGCCCTTGGGGCTACACATCATTGCTCAAATCTACATGATTATACCTACAAAGTCCTGCTCATTATTACATAATGACCCGGCCCTTGGGGGCTACACTGGTTGAAGTTTTTATGAGTATAAGACAATTACAAGTCCCAGGTTGCTGCAAGCATGACAATCCGGCACTTGGGGGCTACATAGTATGGAGTATTCAGTTTTTACTAGTCACTAGGATGAACAACATGGATTTCTTTTAAAGTGGCAGTATTTATATCGAAGCAAAGTCTTAAGCCACCACTTTGTTCTGCTCAAAAACTTGGGGGCTACAAGTGATAGGTATGTAAGAGGTATATTTTCAAGTTGGATGTTAACTACAAGTGATAGTGATAAACCGACAAGTCCTACGTCCTTAAACCGGCTGAAGATTGGATGAGTATTTCAAGGACCGATATTGTTTTTAAGCATTGGGAGCTGAATCAAAGGAGTTATTCTTCACAATATATTTTCTATGAGAAACCAATGTCAGCAAGTTGATTATGAAGCTGGCCTATTAAACCGAATTTTCTAGAAGGAGGAAATGACAAGGATTTAAGGATGATCAGATGCCGGTTTACAAGATTCTTAACCCGGAGCATAATCTGTCAAGTTTGTTCTTGTGTTCATTTCACAGGATCAGTTTAACATGGATAAATCAAAATTAAACTGGGGGCTAATGTCGGGGATATACCCCGCGGCATAAACCGGCCGGAAGTATAACCCGGCCGGACTTGGTGGTTTACCTGAAGAACCCGCTGACACTTGGCGGTTCACTGGCGACCCGGCGGTTTACGGTTCATTGGTGATCCGGCGGGCGAGGCGGAAGGTGACAAGACCCGGTGGCCCGACTGGCGGTTCATGAAGGCCGGTTCAACTACGGTGGGCCAGTTTATAAGGAAAGGCATAAGGAATATTTGTCTTACAAGGAGTTAAGACCTGGACTTGTATCCGGTTTGTATTAGAGATAGGTTTATCCTAATCCTAGTAGGACTCCACATGTAACCTGCCCCTTCAACTTATATAAGGAGGGGCAGGGCTCCCCAAAGAGGGACAAGCTACAAGCAAACAACAATATCTAGGGCTAGACACAACTAGAGGAGAGCCGGTTCTGACGACTCCCTCATGATCATAATGAGACCTAGCCTCAAAGCGGCATGTAGGGCTATTACGGATCTTTGTTTCCGGGAAGCTGTCTAAATCCCTGTCTTGTGTTGCATCTCTCAATTCCGCCCAACCCCTCTCAAGCTACCACATAGATGCGTTGGCCTCGCGACTAAGTCCTGACACTAAGGACATCTGCCGTGACAATTCCACGACAGAAGCAGTCCGGCATAAAGCTCGGGCGCCAATGGCTGGCTCCGCAGAGGGCATTTTCGACATTAAGCTCGGTTGAATTCGTTTGATCTTTTAAAAAGACCGAGGTAGTTTACGACACCTCAGACGCTGACCATCGTTGGAGCTTGGAAGTGGTCCAGCATAAAGCTTGTATTCGAATGACTCGTTCCATAAAGAACTTTTCAGCGCTAAACTCGGATAATCTCCTTCAAACTTTTTCAAGCCAAGGTGATCTATGACACCTCGGATATAGTCAGGCGTTGGAGCTCGGATATAGTCCGGCGTTGGAGCTCGGATATAATCGAGCGTTGGTGCTCGGCTGCGAAAGATGTCTCGAATGCAGTCCGACGTTGGAGCTCGGATGCAAGAGGACACCGCCGCACGGGAACAACTTCAAACCCGAGGTGTGGCGTAAAAAATAATAACAAGGCATTGATAAAGGCCGAGAACTTAAAGGGGCTCCTCGGATACCCGACGTGTAAACTCTTTGGATTCACTTTGGCGATCCTCAAGATCGAAGATGAGATGATTTGTTGAACTAGTTTTCAAGACCGACGATCGAAGATGAAGAATAGTTCGGAAGAATCGAGGAGCGTCCCCAACTTGAAGACCGGTTCAGGGGGCTACTGACGGTGTCCTGGACTAGGGGGTACTCACCACGTCATCTCCTGATCAGTTGGATTGGGCCGAGGACCCCCATGGTCGTTTGCTCATTGGCCAGTTCGGACAGCTTATGTATACACGAGGAAGATTCCACAAGACTTCGTGATCAAGACAAGGACTCCTCTTCACCGGCGTATTCGACTAGGACTCTTGTTATCCTAGAACTCTGATACATTATATAAGCCGAGGCCAGGCTAGTCAGTAGATGATGATATTATTCATCATACCCTTAGGTTTTAGACCACAACATATGATCTCGATGTAGATCAACTCTTGTAATCTCTATATTCATCAAGATCAATCAAGCAGGAAGTAGGGTATTACATCCATTAAGAGGGCCTGAACACAGGTAAACATCGTGTCTCCTGTTTCCTGTTACCCATCGATCCATGACACACAGCTTGGGACCCCCTACCCGAGATCTGCTGGTTTTGACACCGACAGTGATCAATTGGGATTCACAGATAACTAAATGGAAGATAACCCAACTCACACCCAAACAACTGTCTATATTTTTCGTGTTCTTCCTTGGTGCGCCCAAAATAGAATAGTTCGCTACTATTGCAATTTATTTACAAACCAGATAGTTGTTTAAAAACACACAAAACTAGTTGAGGGAGTTCCGGACTAGGGGGTGTCCGGATAGCCGAACTATCATCATCGGCCGGACTCCAAGACTATGAAGATACAAGATTGAAGACTTCGTCCGTTAATAGGATGGGACTTTCCTTGGCGTGGAAGGCAAGCTTGGCGTCTGGATATGTAGATCTCCTACCATTGTAACCGACTACATGTAACCCTAGCCCTCTCCGGTGTCTATATAAACCGGATGGCTTTAGTCCATAGGACGAACAACAATCATACCATAGGCTAGCTTCTAGGGTTTAGCCTCTTTGATCTCGTGGTAGATCCACTCTTGTAACACACATCATCAATATTAATCAAGCATGACGTAGGGTTTTACCTCCATCAAGAGGGCCCGAACACAGGTAAAACATCGTGTCCCTTGTCTCCTGTTACCATCCGCCCTAGACGCGCAGTTCGGGGCCCCCTACCGAGATCCGCGGTTTTGACACCGACATTGGTGCTTTCATTGAGAGTTCCTGCGTGCCGTCACCGATAGGCCCGATGGCTCCTTCGGTCATCAACAACGACGCGCGATCCGGTGAGACCTTTCTCCCGGACAGATCTTCGTATTCGGCGGCTTTGCGCCCGGCCAATTAAACAGCCATCTGGAAGCGAATCGAAGGCTCGCCCTGGCCATCAGGTCAGATTTGGAAGTTTGAACTATACGGTCGATATCCGCGTTGACTTGATCTTGACGGATTCGAGCCGCGATCGGCGTGCCGCCTTTGTTTCGATGGGCATGATCTAGCTGCTGCGAGCGATTGCCACCGGAGGCCGCACCGGCATCCGCTCCGACCCTTAATCGAGCCGGATTCCCGATCGAGGGCGAGTGGTTGGACACCGCCTCGGGCGACAATCCCTACGGCGATTGAGCGAACCCTATCCTGTCGCTGCGAAGACCTCGACCTGTGGTGTCGGACTCCTCTCCGGACTCCGAACCCCCCGCGCCCCTGCCAATCGAATCCGATTGGGCGCCCGTCATGGAGTTCACTGCCACGGACATCTTTCAGCACTCGCCCTTTGGCGACATCCTAAATTCACTAAAGTCTCTCTCTTTATCCGGAGAGCCCTGGCCGGATTACGGTCAGGAAGGTTGGGATGCGGACGACGAAGAAATTCAAAACCCACCCACCACCCACTTGGTAGCCGCTGTCGACGATCTAACCGACATGCTAGACTACGACTCCGAAGACATCGACGGTATGGACGACGATGCCGAAGACGAACAAGAACCAGCGCCTACCGGGCACAGAAAAGCCACCTCATCATATGACATATACATGGTGGATATCCCAAAGGATGGGAATGGCGCAGGAACAGAGGAGGATGACCCCTCCAAGAAACAGCCCAAGCGCCGGCGTCAGCGGCGCCGCTCTAAATCCCGCCACAGCAAGAATGAAGATTCCGGCCTTTGGAGACAACAATACACCGGACAATGCGAAGACAATCCACTCGGCGGGATCCGGTAGCGGGGAAGATGGAGGCGCCAGCCCTCACGAGAGAGCGGCGGGGAGAAGAGGTAGAGGATTATATGCCTCCCTCAGGAGACGAAGCAAGCCTCGACGACGATGAATTCGTCGTGCACGAGGATCCGTCGAACAAGAGCGTTTTAGGCGCGGGCTTATGGCCACGGCGAACAGCCTCAAGAAAAAGCAGCAACAGCTTAGAGCTGATCGGGATCTGCTGGCCGACGGATGGACTGAAGTCCTCGCGGCGAAGAGCATGAGCTCGAACGCCCCTCAAAAGTTACCCTAAGCGCAAGTTGCTCCCCGATTAGAGGAGGAGGCTTACGAACCCGCATCACCGGGGAGACAATACGGCTGACCGACCACCCGTGGTCGCGGACAGAGAGGCCTCTAGGCCCTTCACTAGAACCATACCCGGCATCGCTCAAAAAGCACACGGCCACGAGGCGCTCCGGACCTGCGAGATATATTAGAGGACAAGGCAAGACAATCAAGATCGACCTATGGATCGGCGTGGGCGCCGCAGTGCGTAACGACAACCGTCGCGCGGATCTGATAAGTCGGCGGGCCGAACAAAAGCAGACAAAGCTCTTTTGAGCTTCGTCGTGATATCGCCCGATCTGAGGTGCCGCACACCCACTATGCTTCATGAGGCGAAGTAATGGATCATCAAATCCCGAAGGGTTTAAACCCGTCAATATTGAATCCTATGATGGCACAACAGACCCAGCGGTTTGGATCGAAGACTATCTCCTTCACATCCACATGGCCCGCGGTGACGATCTTCACGCCATCAAATACCTCCCCTCAAGCTTAAAGGACCAGCCCGACATTGGCTCAACAGCTTGCCGGTGAGTCAATTGGGAGCTGGGAGGACACAAAGCCGCATTCCTCGATAACTTCGGGGCACTTATGTGCGACCACCGGACGCGATGACCTAAGCCACATAATTCAGCAGCCGGATGAATCGGCGGACAATTACGGACACGGTTCTTAACCAAGAAAAACCAAATCGTCGATTGTCCGGGATCACGGGAGGCCCTCGCGGCCTTCAAGCACAACATCGCGATGAGTGACTTGCCGGCACCTAGGGCGGAAAAGCGAAATCCATGGAAGCCCTCACATCACTCATGACCCGCTTCTGCGCGGGTGAGGACAGGTAGCTAGCATGCAGCAACAACCTCGGCAAAAATTGCAGCGGTCCGGACTTCAAGGACCGAAATGGCAGGCAGCGTCGTAAGAAAAACAAGCGCCGCGTGCGGCGACAATATTGAGGATACGGCAATCAATGCCGGATTGTAAGCTCTAAACCGGTCGTGGAAAAAGCCATTCAAAAGAACTACTCCGGGTCCGTCCAATTTGGACCGGATACTCGACCGCTTGTGCGGATACGGCACCCCAAAAGCCAGCTAACCACACCAGCGAGGGACTGTTGGGTATTCAACATGCGAGCAAGTTAATTGCGAAAACAATGACAAGGGGCTGCATAGCGATGGCGAGGCGAGACCCAACCGCGAACAATAGAGGCGAAGGGTTTCCCCACAGTGCGGGCGGTGAACATGATATACATAGCACATACCCAAAAGGGAGCGGAAGCGTGCACTCGAGGATGTCTGGCGATGGAGCCAGTTGCCCGAAGTTCAATCCATGGTCCTCTGCCGATCACTTTTGACGAAGGGACCACCCCACCGACATCCGCCACGGCGGATTCGCGCCGGTCTTAGACCCAATCGTCGTGGATTTCACCTAACGAGTCGATGGGCGGCGGCGTGCTGAACCTGCTTTACCCGGGATACGGTGCGCCAAAATGGGCATAGACCCCTCAAGGAATAAACCTACCAAAGCGACCTTTAAAGGCGTCATACCAGGTGTAGAAGCCAATTGTACAGGCTCAATTACTGCTGGAAGTGGTCTTCGGATCCCGGATAACTTCCGGCGAGGAGTTAATCTTGACATAGTCCCGTTCCACAGCGGCTATCATGCCTTGCTCGGACGTGCCGCGTTTGCAAAGTTCAACGCGGTGCCGCACTCACGCATACCTCAAGCTCAAGATGCGGGCCCTCGAGGAGTCATCACGGTCAGCGAAACACTAACGTTCTCTCCGCGGAGGAACATACAATGACTCTCGCGGCGAAGTGCAATGCAGCCTCTTAAGGCAATTCTCGAGTCCGGCCGTTAAGTGGCGGACATGGCTAAGCGCGCCGGAGTAACTTACAACAAGACCACCTGGCACGTTCCGAGCATGCGTGAAGTGCGGCCCTAACCCCCCTCTGCGAAGCGTCAAGCGGGTCCTTGGCGTACACCATTACGCTCACGAAGATACCATGGGCATGGGGAGAGGGCACGACCACAATAAACCCAGACTGCGGCTCAACCACACCAGCGGCTCTCAAGTGTGTCGTTTATTTTTGTTTTATTTTTAACTTTTACTTTTTAACCACAGGACTCCGTTTGTCAGAAGCCCAGTCCGGCAGCAGACCTGCCGAACTCAAGATGCAACAGCCAGGGAAGGATAAAGGCTACAGCGAATATCTGGTGGTCTCCATTACGAGCATTTTTATACACCAATCTGTAGCCTACCCACGGAGGGGACATGTTTAACAGTCCCATACCTTGCTTATCGCACTATTTGTATCGTTACGCATTAAATAGCAGCACTTATTAAATAAAACAATGCAGCACCTTTTTATAATTGCATTTCTTTTTCATACATATGTTCATTCACGGCATGTTGCATCCGTACACTTTAGTGCAGCTAATATACACCGAGGGCTTATGTTTCCCGCATTATGGTATGATGGGTCGAACACTTTCACAAGTGCGGCACCTGAACTTATAGCACTATATGCATCGGCTCCGAATCATGTCTTGGGTCAATAGTTGGGTTTGCCCGGCTCCCATGTTTTGGTACCTTACGTTCCGTTATATCGGCTAAGGTAGCAGGAGAACCACTGCGATTCCGCCCAGTTGAGCTGGGTTAACGCCTCGATGGAAAGCTAAAACTGACCGTCATGATGAGGCGAGAGCCGATCGCTGTTCGAGAGGTTTTTGTGAGTCCTTAAAGACTTATGCCGCTTAGGCGAGGAGCCGGATACTGTCGGCCAAGGCGTGGATAGCGCCCCAAATTGACCTTCGAAGACTAGGGGCTTCACGAAATTTAAAATTATAGAATTCTATGGCTAAGTGAGAGTGTTCAAGCATTATAAGTCCGGTTGCTTTGTTAGATGTGTTGAGCGCCTTCCTAGATGGACCCAAAAATGGGAACAAGAGCGCTCAAGTTTATCCCGAACACCCCAGCACTCGTGGCATGGGGGCTGAAGCCGACGACTTGCCATCTCTCAGATTTGATAAACAGCCGCACAGAAGGTAATATTTTAAATTAACAAGCGTTGCTTAGCGCATATGAACTAAGTTTTTCAGCGCACAGGATAACAAAATGCGAGTCTACTCAAATATTACATCTTTGGAGCACTCACCCGCAATAGTGCGGGCGCCCTTCAGCACACTCTTATAATACATCTCGGGCGTGCGATGCTCCTTGCCCTCTGGTGGCGGGTCCGTCCACGAGCTTACAGGCATCCATTTTGCCCCAGTGCACCTTTGAGCGGGCAAGGCCCGACGGGCACCCTCAATACAAGCGGAATGCTTGATGACTTCAACCCACGGGCACGCATCCATCGGCCGCGCAGGGCTGAAGTAGCTCCCGAGCATGGCCTCCTTAGGCCACGGCCGAACTATGAGGCCCTTCATGGCCTGTTCGGCCGCCTTGTGAGCTCGACCAGCTGCTTCACTGGTCGCTAAGGGGCACCGGATGTCCGGCCCGACATCTTGAGACCGAAGACCTTCTCCGTCGAGCTCCCTCCTCGGCCCGGTAGAATGCGGCAGCATCGGACACGCTGCAAGGAAGATCTGCGAACAGCTCACAGAGCTCGGTCGGGTAAGCAACAGGTAATTAACACTCACATGCTTACTTTGCATGAAAAATGCCTTACCCGCGGTTATTTTCTTCACCGCCTCAATCTCCTGGAGGGCCTTGTAGGCTTCGGCCTCAGCGGCTTTGGCACTCTCAAGAGTCGTTGCAAGCTCAGACTCTCGAGTCTTCGAGTCACGCTCCAGGCTCTCATGTTTTTTCACGAGATCCTGGAGCTCTTGCTGTACCTCCGCCACCCGCGCCTCCTGCTTCTCTCGCTCGATGCGCTCCGCGGCCGCATTGCGTTCGGCCGCGGCCACCGCCTCCTTCAGGGTCGCCACCTCGTTAGTGGCCCCTACAATACCCACGTTATCCTTGTCATTTTTCTTGCAACCAAATCCTTTTCTGTAAAGTACAATTTTCATAAGGTATTACTTACCTTCTTTTTCCTCGAGCTGCTTCTTGGCATGGCCGAGCTTGTTCTCGGACCGCTCAACGTTTTCCTTCAAAGTATTGACCTCCATGATCGGTCACGGTGGAGGTCAAGACACAACTGCAATCCCATATTGACATATTTTTATGACTCCTGCGTTTATCTTTCTAAAGATCCTCAGTCAGCTTTTCTTTCCGAACACCAAACCGTGCATCAGGGGCTACTCTGTCTATGCGGTACCATTTTTACATATATTGAAATTCTTACCTCAAAGCACATTAGAAGGCTGCTGCGAGGCTTCGGTCAGCCCGCTCTTGTGAGCTGAACCTTACGAATCACCACACTCATAATAGTGCGGTGTTCCTCTTTGATGGAGGCACCGTTGGCGCCTCCGGCAAATTATCCGGCACCTCGGTTGGGCCGGAGGCAGCCGGTGTCGCGGTCTTGCCCTTCTTACGAAGGGGTCGCCCGCCGGACTCCGGAGCCACTGCGGCCTCCGGGGTTGAGTCCGGTGCGAAGTCCGGGAGGGTGTCCTGTGACACCTTCGGGGCCTCCTCCTCCTGGTGGGTTCCTTCCTGGGATCCCACCTCGCGTCGCCCACGGCACGGGGGGTGGAGGCAGTCGGAAGGGAATCCATATCCGACGCACCCAAGGACCCGCTCGACGAAACGGGAAGATCATCCTTGGGAGGACTGCAGGGTTGTATGCGGCATTAGAAAGACATTATGTGGCGAAAAGAAAAAACCTTGAAGTTATTCGGGAGTCCGGATACTTACGATCTCGCCAGGGGCTTGGCCCTTGGAGGCCAGTGTAACGCCCCGGATTCGATGCGCCAGGTGTCTGCCAGTTATTTGCCGTCATTGCCATGTCATGTGCTTGCGTGTTGCACTTTTCCATGTCATCATCTGCATTTCATATCATGTCATCATGCGCGTTTCATTTTGCATACGTGTTTGTCTCATGCATCCGAGCATTTTCCCCGTTGTCCGTTTTGCAATCCGGCACTCCTATGTCTCCCGGCACCCCCTTTTGCCTCTTTTCATGTGCGGGTATTAAACTTTCTCGAAATGGTCCAAGGTTTGCCAAGCGGCCTTGGTATAGCACCGGTAGACCGCCTGTCAAGTTTCGTGCCATTTGGAGGTCGTTTGATACTCCAACGGTTAACCGGGTAACCGTAATAGCCTCCTTCTCTTTGCAGCCCAACACCCCTTCAAAGTGGCCCAAAACCCAGCAAACTTCCCTCCATGCTCTCCGTCGTTCGATCACGATCGCGTGGCCGAAAACCGCTCCTCATTTGGACTCTCCTAGCTCCCTCTACCTATAAATATGTGTCTCCCTCCGTTTTCTCGCGCAGATCAAATCCTAAAAAATCCCCCCCGCACGCCACCGGACGTGTCCACCCCGCTGCCGGACGCGTCCGCCGCCACCTCCACGTCGTCCGGACCAATCCGGAGCCGCCACCTCAGCCAGCGCCGCCGCCCCAGCCAATGGCGCGCCGCCTCACCACCCGTCGCTTTCTCTCTCCTCGCGCGCCGCGCGCCTGCGGGCCACGGTCGGCCCGCCCGGCCAGCCCGGCAGCGCGCCGCCCGCTCCCGCCCGGCAGCGGCCTCGCCGACCCTCCGCCGGAGTTCCACGCCGCCCGGTCCCTCGCCCGGCCCCAGCGCGCCGCCCGGCAGCGCGTCCGCCTCAGCCCGGCCCGCGCGCCTCGGCAGCGCGCTTCGCCTCCGCCAGCGCCTCGCGCACCCAGCGGCCCGCTACCTCGCTTCCGACCGGGCCTCTCCCAGCGCCCATGACCCTCCGGCCGCCGGTGGCCGCCGCCGCCCTCCGGCCGTCGCCTCCTCGCCGAGGCCGGCCCGCGCCTCCCCGCGCCCGCCGCCGGCCGGATCCGCCCGGATCCGGTCCGGGGTCACCTTCCCCACCATCCCCGACGTCGTCGGAGACCTCCTCGGCCACAACTCCGGCGAGCCGCCTCCTGCCTCAAAGTCCGCGCCGCGGTTGACTTCTTCCCCCCCTCTGAAAATCCACCAAGTCCCCGAAATTATTGCATTTTTGTTGCATTTTCATCATGCCATAACTCTGCATCTATAGCTCCGTTTTGCGCGTGTAATATGTCCAAATGTTCGCCCCGATGAGTAGATCATTTCATCTCATTGCATCATTTTCATTTGAGCTCATCTTGGTGCCCGAAATGCTGTTAGAAGAGTGCTATGTGTTGTTAGTTTCTGATTCTTATCAGAACATGCACTTTTGTCATTTTTTCCATGATTGATGTGTGCATCCTATGAACTTGAGTCCTACATGTGTTTTGTAATATGCCATGCCATATTTACAGGGGTGTATGCCATGTATTTTTGTGATCTATGTGGTGACTAGCACAAGCATGCAAACTAGGCTTCATGATGTTGCTGATTTCAGCCCTGTTTTGATGATATTTTTATGCCATGTTAACTTGATGCTACCGAGAGATCCATGCTTAGTTTGAGATACTTCAGTAAGGATGTTTTGTTATACATGACTTGATCTATCCATCCATGCCCTTGTTTGCAATGATGGAGTTCCATAGCTTGAGTCAATCGAGCTCTACTTTTGCTATAAAATATTTCCTGGCAGATTGTTTACATGTTATTCAATTTTACCAAGGTTGTTGTAGTTGATCCGTATATGATATGATGTTGTTCTTGCCATGTATAGCTTCTATGCCATGTATTCTTACTGTGAGTTGCCTTTCCATGCCATGTATTGCTCTGTGGTGAGGGGTTCAAGCTCACCAACATGCCTACTTATTGTTGTTCCTGCCATGTATGATTCTGTAATATAACTTGCCATGTTTACATGGGTGCCATCATATTTTCTGGTCCTTTTTGGCTCATGGTAAGTAAGGGACTTTTGTTCTATGCATTTAGTAGTATCATGCCATGCCTTTGTTTGCCATGATAAGTTCCAGTAACATGTTGTTTGATAGCTCTAAACATTGCAACCTGATGTTATTTCTGCTAAAGTCTGAAACTGTTATTATTTGCAATCTTGCCATGTGTGTTTGAGCATGTTCTAGTGATTTCTGGAGATAGTTCAGTGTTCATGTTTTGTAATGCTTTACCGGTAAATCATTCCTATGCCTTTTGTTATCATGTTAAGATGCTGTAGCTTGTTGTTTTGATGCTTGCAATATGCCTAGTTGCTGTTTTGGACAGATTGTAGCTATAACTTGTATACGGTGTATGTGTTGCACCGCTGCTCCGTTTTGAGTGTGCTCTATATGAAACTTGCTTGTTTTTGCATGTAGCTTCATATTATCATGTTGCATCCTTGTTTTGAGGTGTTTGCTTTATGTTTGTATGCATTTTGCATCAATGTCATGCTTAACTTGTTTTGCTCATATCTTCTAGGCCGTAGCTCCGAATCTAATGAACTTTATTTGTAACTTGACTAGAATTTCATGTAGATCATCGTGGTGCATCTTAACTTTCTGTTTAACAACTTGAACATAAGGTTTATTCAGATCTGGACCAATTTTGAAATTTGCATATGAGGACTTACCGGAATTGTTATATGTTGTTTACGGCCTCATTTAAACTTGCTTTGATGTGTTGCTCTTGTTTGCATCATCTCTTACCATGAGTAGCTTCATGTAGCTTTGTCATGCATCATGCTTCGTTGAGCATCATGTCTTGTCTATGTGTGGTGTGTTTACCTTTGTTGTGTGCTTCTTCTTGTTAGTTCCCGTTTCGTTGCGATCGTGAGGATTCGTTCGTCTACGCTTGGTTCGGCTTCATCCGTTCGTCTTCTTCATGGACTCGTTCTTCTTCCTTGCGGGATTTCAGGCAAGATGACCGCTACCCTGGATCTCACTACTATCATTGCTATGCTAGTTGCTTCGTTCTATCGCTATGCTGCGCTACCTATTACTGTTTATCAAGCCATCCCAAATTGCCATGTCGACCTCTAACCTTTTGCATCCTTCCTAGCAAACCGTTGTTTGGCTATGTTACCGCTTTGCTCAGCCCCTCTTATAGCGTTGTTAGTTGCAGGTGAAGATGAAGTTTGTTCCTTGTTGGAACATGGAGATGTTGTTCCTTGTTGGAACATGTTTACTTGTTGGGATATCACAATATATCTTATTTAATTAATGCATCTATATACTTGGTAAAGGGTGGAAGGCTCGGCCTTATGCACGGTGTTTTGTTCCACTCTTGCCGCCCTAGTTTCCGTCATATCGGTATTATGTTCCCGGATTTTGCATCCCTAACGCGGTCGGGTGATTTATGGGACCCCCTTGACAGTTCGCTTTGAATAAGACTTTTCCAGCCCAACATTGGTTTTACCATTTGCCTGACCTATTACCTTTTTCCCTTGGGAGTCACGCTCTCAAGGGTCATCTTTATTTTAGCCCCCCCCCCCCCGGGCCAATGCTTGTCTAAGTGTTGGTCCAAACCAGAGCCACTTGCGGTGCCGCCCCTAGGCAACTTGGGGTATCGTTGGTTGCCGCACGTAGTGTTCATCCGGTCGTGGCTCGAGACGAGATCTGTGCGGCTACTATCGAGGTGTGTCGGCACGCAGGAGGTCTTGCTGGTCTTGTTTTATTGCTTGTCGAAATGTCTTGTAGCCGGATTCCGAGTCTGATCGGGTCTTCCCGGGAGAAGGAATATCCTTCGTTGATCGCGAGAGCTTATCATGGGCTAAGTTGGGACACCCCTGCAGGGTTTGAACTTTCGAAAGCCGTGCCCGCGGTTATGTGGCAGATGGGAATTTGTTAATATCCGGTTGTAGTAAACTTGTAGCAAAATCCTCTAAAATACACCAACCGTGTGCGTAACCGTGAGTGTCTCTTTTCGGGGTTGATCGAGAGGAGAACACGGTTTCTTGGGTTATGTCTGACGTAAGTAGGAGTTCAGGATCACTTCTTGATCATTACTAGTTGACGACCGTTCCTTTGTTTCTCTTCTCGCTCTCATTTGCGTATGTTAGCCACCATATATGCTTAGTCGCTGCTGCAACCTCACCACTTTACCCCTTCCTTTCCAATTTAAGCTTTGCTAGTCTTGATACCCATGGTAATGGGATTCTTTGAGTCCTCGTGGCTCACAGATTACTACACCACCGATTGCTGTACAGGTTTAGCGATGTTCATGGCGTGAGAGCGATGTTTATCTTGTGTTGGAGTTCTTCTTCTTCTTCGTCGATCGGGGATAGGTTCCGGTCGGCAGCTGGGCTAAGTGGTGGCTATTGTTTGAGTTTCGTTTATGTTTCATCCGTAGTCGGATGTTGATCTTGTATGATGTTGATGTATTACGGTGGCACTCGTGCCTTATGTATGTATCCCCATCTATTATGTAATGTTGATGTAATGATATCCACCTTGCAAAAGCGTTTCAATATGCGGGTCTATCCTTGGTGGGACCGTCGAGTTCCTTTTGGATAGGGTCGCATATTGGGCGTGACAGCCAGTCCTCGTCGTCGTCACTGGCGTTGGCGGAGCAGTCCGGGGGAAGAGCTTCTCCCTTCTTGGACCCTTCGGCCCCCCTTGTTGGGGAGGCCTTCCTTTTCTTTCCTCCCCCCGCTAGGGGAGAGGCTTTCTTCTTCTCCTCCTCGCCTTGGTGGGAGGAGTCGGCCTCGGATTCATCATCCGATAGCACCTGAAAACGGGAACTCTTCCGAGTCCCCATGGCCGTCTTCTTGGCCTTCTTCTCGGCACCACGTGGGTGCCGGAGCCAAGAACCCGTTAGGCGGGCGTCCGCTGGGTCCTCTGGCAATGGGGCCGGACAGATAGTCCGTTCGGCCTTCGCCAACCATTCCTGTCAAAGGTAAAGGGAACTTAGATCCCGCATAGAGCCAAACTATGGAAAACAAGTGGTGAAATCACTTACCTCGTCAGCTGGACGCTGCGAGCGGAATCCGCGATCTTGATGGCGGATGCGGGAGCTTCGGCGTATGAACAGCACCTTCCGGACATCTTCGTGCGTAGTGTCGAAGAGCCCGCCAGGTGCAGTGCTGCGCGGATCAAACTCCCACATGTTGAAGCCCGTCGGCACGGGAGAATCCGGCGGATGAGCATGACCTGGACTATGTTGACAAGCTTGAGCTTCTTGTCCACCAACTTCTGGATACAGGCTTGGAGTCCGGTCAGCTCCTCCGAATCCCCCCAAATCCGGCCACTCTCTTTCCAGGAGGTGAGCCGTGTAGGGATGCCAGATCTGAATTCGGGGGCCGCTGCCCAATCAGGGTCACGCGGCTCGGTGATGTAGAACCACCCCGATTGCCACCCCTTGATGGTTTCCACGAAAGTGTCCTCCAGCCACGTAACGTGGGACATCCTGCCCACTATGGCGCTTCCGGACTCCGCTTGGCTGCCCTTCACAACCTTCGGCTTGACATCAAGGCCTTGAGCCACAAGCGAAGTGGGGCTGGATGCAGAGGAAGGCCTCGCATACCCACGATAAACGCCGAGATGTTGAGGATAAAATTGGGTCCAGATCATGAAAATCTAGGCCGTAGTAGAACATGAGCCTGGACAAAGGGATGAGCGGGAAGCCCAGTCCATGGAGAAAATGGGGAAGAAATACTACCCTCTCATGGGGACTGGGGTTGGGACGAGCTCTCCCTCGTCGGGGAGCCGATCTTGTGATGTTGCTGGACAAATATCCGGCGTCGCGCAGCTTGGATCTGCCCCTGTGACGGAGGAGGCCACCCACTTGCCTCCCGCTCTGGACATAGTTGGAGAAGGTTGAGGTGAGAAGTGCGGACTTGGGCGCTAGAGCTCGAGTTCGTGGAGATGGATAAGCCAAGGAGGAAGAAGGCGCAGGTAAAAGGGTTGGATCTTTATCCCCTTATATGGGCGGACAAAAACATGTGTCCCCACCGGCCTGGTAAAACTCGCTTATCTCCCAAGCGTCACAATCAATGGCGCGGTTGGGTTACCCACGTCTGTATTGATGGGAATCCCGGAATAAGGGGAACACGATCTACCTTCGACAAGGCGTGCCAAGAAACCGCTTCGCTAAACGCTACCGAGGTGGAACAATAAAACAATTTGAGTAAAGGCTTGGTAGTGGTGCGACGTCGGCGCCACGAATACGTCGGCAGATTGATCTTGTGTAATATTATTCTCTCTACGGTGGTATGTGGAATTTATTTTTGCGAGCGGACACTATCCTGGTGTTCACAATCTTCTATAAATTATTCGGAGGAAGAACCCGCCTTGCAATGCGAAGACAACATGCGCGCCCGGACTAAATCGTCATTGAAGCCTGGTTAGGGGCTCTTGAGGAGTTCCAGACTAGGGGTGTCCGGATAGCGAACTATCATCATCGGCGGACTCAAAGACTATGAAGATACAATATTGAAGACTTCGTCCCGTGTCCGGATGGGACTTTCCTTGGCGTGGAAGGCAAGCTTGGCGATATGGATATGTAGATCTCCTACAATTGTAACCGACTCTGTGTAACCCTAGCCCTCTCCGGTGTCTATATAAACCGGATGGATTTAGTCCATAGGACGAACAACAATCATACCATAGGCTAGCTTCTAGGGTTTAGCCTCTTTGATCTCGTGGTAGATCCACTCTTGTAACACACATCATCAATATTAATCCAGCAGGGGCGTAGGGTTTTACCTCCATCAAGAGGGCCCGAACCTGGGTAAAACATCGTGTCCCTTGTCTCCTGTTACCATCCGCCTAGACGCACAGTTCGGGACCCCCTACCCGAGATCCGCCGGTTTTGACACCGACACTAGTTTTATATTTCTAGGCTTTGACAAATCATCTTCCATGAAAATAATTGTATCATGTGCGTATTGTAGTATGGATACCCCACCATCTACAAGATAAGGGATGAGGCACCCACCTAACTGTCCTCTTTGGCTCGACCAATGAGAACGACCAACATATCAGCCACGATATTAAACAGGATAGGAGACATTGGATCCCCTGTGTCAATCCCTTTGTGTCTGAAAATAATGGCATATGTCATCATTTACGTTGCTTCCTACGCTGCCCTTCTGTATAGAGGATTCGAGTTACTTCCTCCAAGCCGCATCAAAACCCTTCATACGCAAAAGCCTGTTGCAAAAATGGGCATTTAACTTTATCATGAGCTTTCTTGAAGTCCACTTTTGAAGACAACTCCATCCAGTTTCTTCGAGTGGATTTCATGTAAGGTTTCATGAAGAACGACCACACCCTTCAGGATATGTCATGTCGGCATGAAACTGATGAGGGCACGACCTAAGTTGTGCTGCTGATTGGGCTTGATCTTTTACGATGCAACGAACTCCTTCGAATTCCACCGATAAAAATCTCCCAATTAAGCAAGCAGTACATGTAACCTGAAGATAGGGTAACGACAACCAATGGACAATCCCTCGACACACGAGCAACCTCATGCCGTAGTAGACGTAATCAACACATAACCCGTCGGTGACGACGGACCTCAAGCCAAGTGCAACTTTTAAATAAAAAATTCACACAAAATAAATATGAACAACACCCAAAGAGGGTCGCTTAATATCAATACACAATATTGTCTAAACTCTAAAAAAATAGCCTGCCCCTTGTTCATGGCCGACCTGGCCTTTTGTTTCCTTGCGTGCTAAAAAGATAAATCAAAACTTACCTTGATCACTTTCCGTTCTAATAAGTGGTAGACTGATGTCCACGGGAAGCAATGGGACTTGTTCCTAACAAAACGAAACAACCCTTCACGTAGTTCTCTAGCTTGGTAGCTTCGGTTAATATTTGGCTAGGCCCACTTGCATGTGTAGCTAATTTAGCCTTGTACTCCAAGGTGCTAGTTTGCCTCTGGTCATTCTCTTTGAACCGAAAATACACATTCTCGCGAACAACATTATATATTGGTGGCGCTACATCAGAAAGTCGTTCGAGTCGGCCGCACCACAGTATCTTGTCTGTGTGAGACAATTAGTACCAAATTTTGTAAAGATCTTAAAGCTCATATTAAGCAGACATATCGGTGTGTACTGCTCAATGCGAACCGCCTCCTCCTTCTTTGGCAACAACGTAATAGGTCCAAAGTTGAGGTGCAACAGTTGTAACTCGCCATTGAACAAAGCATGGAACAAGGGCGAAAGGTCTCCTTTAATGATATCGCAACACCTCTTGTAAAAATTCAGCTAGAAAACCATCCGGGTCTGGTGCCTTATTATTCAACACCTCCTTCTCTGGGAAGGGCACCGACATAATCTCGTTCTTATTGGGCCCCAGTTGAGGTAAATCCCCAACCACATGCTCATTGAGAGAAACAAAATTCTCCACCGGTGCCCCAAAGAGATCTTTGTAGAATTCCGGGATATACAATTTTTGGTTCTCGTGCCATATAATTGTACACTCATCCTATTCTAACTGAACATTTAGAAGATTGCTGCATATTGAGATTATTGTTGATTAGGGATGAATTGAGGACCATGGTTCTCGAGAGGGATATGAATATTTGTAAGGATACGATAATCCGGACTTTGAATAGAAAAAACAAATTTCTGGTGAAGATATGTATATGTATCGGCGGCTTTTAGGTTGGTTGGATACAGATCTATTTGGAAATTGAAACTACACCAGAAGGTCAAGTTTTTCCTTTTGTCTATGCTCAGAAATAGCATTTTGACTCAGGATAATCTGTTGAAGAGGGGATGGACGAGGAATGACCAGTCATTTTTGTGATCAATGAAAACATTGATCGCTTTTTTTAAGTGTACTTTAGCTAGATTGATCTTGGCAAGTGGTGGCATGTGCTTTTGCGCCAAGAGCTTTAGAGAGGCTCAGGACTAGATCAAATCATTCCCCAGTAATCAAAGAAATGAAGTCCTCTGTCGAGGGGTCATCATTCTTTGGACTATGTGGGAAACAATTTTTGTTTTAGAAAAGGAGGACTAACTCTGGTCTTTGCATCGAGTAATGCATGCAGCCCTAGCAAAGTATCCGAAAGGTCTGTGATCCATACAAGCTCGCTCAGAGCTAACAGAGTAATAAAAATGAAAAAAAGTGCCATAACCGGTAAAAAATAGGACAAGATGACTAAACACCTAGTCTATTACTAGACCACAATCCAAACCGGTTGTAGATATCCCGGCGCTACCATCTTGAGGGAGTGAAATGCGACTACATACGGATCCAACCGGAAATAATGCTTGTTTCGATTTGAAATTTCCTTATGATCCTCGTGCGCAATTTACAACTTGTGCTATTATCTTAAGAGCTGGAGTGTTTTGCTGAAAACCCAAGACAGAGAAAGAACTGAGCGAGGAGTGGAGATGATCAAGAAGATGTTGGAGGAGGTATATGGTAGAAGCTATGGTGCAATGGTTGGAATCCTCTTAGCAAAAGAATTGCTATGAACTGAAAATTGTCCACCCCTCGCCCTCCCAGTGAATGGTTCCATGTGTTTTTGAGATATCTAGACGTTGAAGAGAGTGTTGTTTTGTAAGAAAAAGTTCTAAATTTTTTGGTCCGCAGCTTTTTTTCTTTTTTTTTCAAAAAGGAGGTATACCCCCGGCCTCTGCATCTCATGATGCACACAGCCATTTATTAAAAAGTATCTCAAAGGTTCCGTATAGAGGTCTCAAAAATAAACAAAGGTCGTACTAAGCAAAGAAAAGCCACAAGCGGCCAAAAATGAAAATCACAACCGGCGCCAGAAAGACTAGGAGACTAAACGTCTATCCTATTATTGGACCGCCATCCAAACCGGTTGTAAGTATCCCGTGCAACCATCTCCCATCGGCTGCACCCAATATCCATACGCTCTCTGTGGTCCGCATACGGTGAGTAATGACCACGTCTGAGATCCAAGTAGACGCTCTGAAGATGACCTGCAAAAAGTTGGTAATGGTTTGTCTGTTAAATGTAACGTCATTGCGAGAATTCCATAGAGACCAAAGTAATGCACATGCTCCCACTAGGATATGTGCCGCGGCCTTTGGCTCCATTCCAATCAACCAGTTATCAAACAAATGTGATATCGTGCGAGGTGGAGTTATGTTGAATGTAACATGGATAGTTCTCCAAAGCAGTTTAGCAAGTGGACATTTGATAAATAGATGTTCTATTGTTTCATCCTGATCACAAAAGCAACATCTTTTACTTCCTTCCCACTTACGCTTAACTAAGTTATCTTTAGTAAGAATGACACCCTTATGCACAAACCACATAAAAACTTTTATCTTCAAGGGCACCTTAACTTTCCAAATATGAACCGTCCTCGGGATGGTCCGGTATTAATCAAATCCATGTACATGGATTTAACCGAGAAAGACACTGAGCTGGAAAGCTTCCATTGCAAAGTGTCCGGTACATCCAAAAGGTTAACCTCCATTAACCTCGCACAAGATGTATCCACCTAGTCCAGCGATGCGCCAATAACAGACCGTCTAAATCGCATGTTAAGCGGGATAGTACCGGAAGCTGTAGCGGAAACCTCTTTCCGTTGCGCAATGTTGTAAAGGGATGGATACTGTAGGGCCAGCGGCGAATCTCCTAACCAAGTATCCTCCCAAAATCGAGTATCCCGTCCATTCCCGATGATAAATTTAATCCTGTTAAAGAACACCACTTTCGTCCTCATAATCTCTTTCCAGAATGGTGAGTCAGTCGCTTTTGCCGTAACCTGGGCTAGTGTTTTGGCATAGAGATATTTGTTACGCAATAGCTGAGCCCAAACTCCGTCACTTTCTGTGCATAACCGATACAGCCATTTGCTGAGTAAGCACCTATTTTCACCTCCAAGTTTTCAATTCCCAAGCCTCCCTGGTCCTTTGGTCTACAAATTACATCCCACTTTGCCAAATGATACTTATTTTTGTTCTCATCAATTTGCCAGAAGAATCTAGATCGATAAAAGTCCAATCTTTTCCGTACCCCAACCGGGACTTCAAAGAAAGAGAGGAGGAACATGGGCATACTTGTGAGCACAGAATTAATAAGCACCAATCTTCCTCCATAAGACAAAAGTTTGCCCTTCCAGCAACTTAGCCTCTTTTCAAACCGATCCTCGATACATTTCCATTCTTTATTTGTGAGCTTACGGTGATGAATCGGAATCCCTAGGTACGTGAAGGGTAGTGTGCCTATTCCACAGCCAAATAGCTGCTTGTAGGTTTCTTGTTCTTCTCTGGCGCGTCCAAAGCAAAACAGCTCACTTTTATTGAAATTAATTTTCAACCCTGATAGTTGTTCGAACAGGCAAAGCAATAACTTCATGTTTCTGGCCTTAACAAGGTCATGTTTCATGAAAATGATGGTATCGTCGGCATATTGAAGAATGGACACCCCACCCTCAACCAGATGTGGGATGAGACCACCTACTTGACCGTCCTGTTTTGCTCTATTAACAAGAACGCCCAACATGTCAACCACGACATTAAAGAGAATCGGCGACATCGGGTCTCCCTGTCTCAATCCTTTTAACGTCTGGAAGTACTGGCCAATATCGTCATTTACTTTGATGCCGAAACTACCCCTTGTACAAATGATTCAACCTGCTTCCTCCAAGCCTCATCAAATCCTTTCATACGTAAGGCCTCTTTGTAAGAATGACCACTTCACTTTATCGTATGCCTTTTCAAAATCCACTTTGAAGACCACTCCATCGAGCTTCTTCGAGTGAATTTCGTGTAATGTCTCATGAAGAACGACCACTCCCTCGAGGATGTGTCGATCTGGCATGAAGGCAGTCTGAGTTGGCTGTACCACCGAATGAGCAATCTGAGTCAGACGGTTTGTACCAACTTTTGTGAAAATCTTGAAGCTTACATTGAGCAAACATATCGTCCTGAATTGCTCAATGCGAATCACTTCCGCTTTCTTTGGAAACAACGTGATAGTCCCAAAGTTAATCTTAAAAAGTTGAAGGTGGCCATTAAACAGATCATTCAACATGGGCATCAAATCGCCTTTAATAATACCCCAACATTTCTTGTAAAACTCAGCTGGGAATCCATCCGGACCAGGTGCCTTGTTATTTTCCATTTGGGATATTGCGTCAAACACCTCCTTCTCAGAGAAAGGTGCAGTTATTACTTCGTTCTCTTCATATTTCAGTTGAGGAATGTTGTCCACCATGCTCTCATCGAGGGCGACATAATTCTCAGCTGGGGCCCCAAACAGTTTTTTATAACAGTTGGTAATATACATTTTAAGATTTTCATGACCAACAATCGTACCCTCATCTTGTTCAAGTTGAATGATTCTCTTCTTCCTATGTTTCCCATTGGCAATCATATGAAAAAATTGAGTGTTATTATCTCCTTGAACCACCTGGCGCACTTTCGCTCTACGTGCCCATTTCAACTCCTCCTCTCTAAGAAGCTTAGCTAGCAAAACCTCGGCTTCTCTTTTAGACACTCGCTCATCCATATCCAGTATGATACTTTCAGCTTTTATGTCTAGGTCATTGATGATCTTTAACAATCTTTCTTTCTCCTTTCTATAGACCCCGCTATTGTTCTTAGCCCATCCTCTCAAGAACTGTCTAAGATGTCGAATCTTATTTTGCCACCAATCAATATTTGACTCTCCCCTTTGTTCTGCCGCCCATTCCCTTGCTATCAACGCAAGGAGATCTTCTCTCTCGAACCACGCAGTTTTGAAAGAGAAGACATTCTTGTTGCCTTGGTGAGCCGCCTCACCAGAGTCTACAAGAAGTGGTGTATGATCAGATATTCCCCTTTGTAACGCTTGCACCGTCACAAGAGGGAATTTTTGTTCCCATTCTATACTTGTGAGAACTCTATCAAGTTTTTCATACGTCGGATTTGGAAGATTATTTGCCCAAGTAAATTGCTTGCCTATGAGATCAATCTCTCGCAGGTCAAGGCTTTCAATAATCGCATTAAACATGAATGACCATCTGCCATCAAAATTGTCATTATTTTTCTCTTCTCGTCTTCTAATAATGTTAAAGTCACCACCAACGAGAATAGGTAAGGTATCATCCCCACAAATCCTAACTAAATCTGCGAGGAAATCCGATTTTAGCTCAGGCTGTGCCGCCCATACCACAACCACTAAAGCCCACTGAACCCGTCGACTTCGACCGCACATGGAACTTAACCGCAAATTCCTCCGAATCACATCAAGCACCTCCAGAGACTTCATGATTTGACACCTAGGAGGATCCCGCCAGATCTTCCCGAGGTGGCAAACAGTGCCAATCAAAATCAAGACCTCCACGAGATCGTTCCAAGAAACTGCGAAGTAAAATTCGCCCTACCAGTCTCTAGCAACGCAATAAAATCAAGTTTGTAATCCCGAGATGCATCCGCCAAAAACCTACGCTTAGCCAAGTCCCTTAGACCTCTGCTATTCCAAAATATGCCTTTCATGAATCGTCGTGAAATTTCTTCTTAAACTTAATCCTAGCACTTCGACGCGCCGCAGAAAGGCCATATACCTTTTTTGCCGTTTACGCGTTGGAGCCTGAGGGAGGATCAAAGAGCCCGCATGACTAGTGTCCTCGGCAGGACCTACAGGTGAAGACAGAGAGGCCGCATGCCCTTCCTCTTCCAAAGTCTCCTCATGTAGAAGGTTTGCAGGAACTAGATCCTCGCATAAACCCTCCAACTCACACATACCCAACTCATTTATCTCACTTTCTTGCATTGGTTGGACTGCCGCTAAATTTGTAAGCATCACCATTGCTCTATCAGTTTCTAAATCAAGAAGCTCATTGATAGAAGTGACTACTTCGCGGTTGTTGGCACCTAAACATATTCCCAATTTATCCGCTCTATGCAAGATATCATCTTTAGAAAAAATGTAAAACTGAAATATCGGTATTTAAAGACAAACCTGTAGAAGCCTCCGTGTCACGGATTTTGGCCATCCGCATGGCGCGGCCAAGCTGAAACTCATCCGCATCCGGCTGCTCCTGGATACGCCGGCTGGAACGCCTCCCTCCCGACGCCGGATCTGGAATACCCCCAAAGGCCACCACCTCTGGGATAGAAAAGTCCGTCCCCCGTCCAGTGTGAGGTGCGGAAGGTAGCACCGGAAAGCCCACCATCGGCACCGGTTCCGGACCCGTACCGAAAGCCGGCACCTCCACCGCCGTCGCCTCCTGCGACACCTATGTAGAAGCCGCATCCTCCTTCGGAGTTAGAGCAGAAGAAAGCCCATACCCCTCCACGACCACATCCGCCTCGTGCGGTCGTTTAGGTGGAGGAGTAGCACGCCGAGGTGTGACGTCCGCCGAAGAAGGAAGAAGTAGGGCCGCCTGCCTCGAGTCGCTTCCCTTAGATGAGATCGGTTCTGCCATAGCATCACCACCCTCGGACGAAAACCGGACAGGAGATAACGGAGGTAAAACATGCTCAACGGGGTCATCTCGCTCCATCCGATCTCCCCACAGGCGCCCAGTGCCAAACAGCTCCAAAAGACCCAAAACGTAAGTCCCGACTTGGGCTGAGATATGGGGCGGGGGTCGATGCATCTCGCGATCGTAGGAGTGTGGTCATCATCCTTCAATGTTGTGAGAATCCGAGATGGTGGCACTATCGCATCCAGCACCTCACGGCGTAGACCTGCTATGGGCGCCGAACCGGAGGCCTTGCCCACTGGGGCCTCGGACTCCTTACCCTACCCCTCGGGAGTATCAGAATTGTCTGCAGGCTGGTCATGGTCCATAAGATCATCCTGCCTGCTGTCACCACCATTTGTCCCACTATAAGTACTCATGCCTTTTTCTGCATCTTGGATCATCAGAACTCCCTCAATCTCAATTCTCATATCATAACTCATGCCATCATAAACCCAACCTAAAAAGCACGGGACCGCATTCGCATCCAGAACTCCCACCCGCATACGTGCAATGCCATGCATACGCATAAAAGGCATATCGACCTCCAGAGTCTTTCCAATAAGAGACCCTAGGCTCCAAGTCTCCAAATAGTCATTAAGCGGTTCCGGGGGTAGGCCAAAAAATCTGACCCAAATCTGAACGAGCGGCACTCCCACCGGATCATTGCGCTTCCACTCATCAAACTCTAGAATACATGCACTACCAGGACTTTGCACATGCCAAACTCGTTAATCTTGTCAAGATCATATTTCGTGGGATAGTCAACCTTAAACTTCATCTCATCAATCCGAACGAGAACCCACTGAAACGAGCTAGAGACTAATCTCTTGAGTTGTAAAATAATCTGATCCTCAGAAAGAGTGCCCTTAGTCACTCGAATGATGCCAGTTCTAGCATTCTCCAACCGTGGTCTACAAGATCTCATAGTTGGAGTCTCAAAGAACAAAAGTTTTTCGTCACACACACCATACAAGTTCACCACCGGCTTAGGAGCTGACAAAAGAGGACATGCTTCATCATGTTTCGGTCGCAAACAAATGTCACAAAGCTCCGTCGTACAACCCACCGCATAGTGCCCAGGTTCTCCACAACGATAACAATATGTCTTTTCCCTCTTGCGCTGACCTTTGCTCATCTTATCAGTATCACCCTTGTCTGACGTATTCTCCACCGGCGTCTGTGCCGCCGGAACAACCACGTTCGCAAGCTCCCGAACCACCGCAGCCGCCTCCGCGGGAAGCCTCTTATATGCCGGTGTGTCAGCTACCAAATTCGTAGGCACGTTATCCTCCGCGGACGTTGTATCCAGATCGGTAGACAGCGTGGGATCGCGGCGAGGTGGTGGATCACGGCGCGGGGCACGGGGACCATTCCGGCCAAATCTGCGGGCGCCACCAAGCCCGCCTCTGAAGAAGCCTCCCCGGCGAGGTACATATTGTTGCGAACCTGCCGGTCCTTGGACGAAACCGCCGGTCAGGGCGCGAAAAGTGTAACATCCCAAATTTTCAATTTGGAATGTTATACATAGAGCATCATTGCATATCATATTTTTCATTGCATTTTCTTTGCATGTTGCTCGATCCTAGAAATTCTACACAACTCAAGGACCCACGGGGAGAGTTGGGGATTTTCGTTATTTTCATATTTGAGTTTTCTCAAATTTTGAAAATAGGATCATTTGATTTTAATTATTTTATCTTCAATTATTTCTATTACAAAATTATGAGAGAGGGAATAAAATGACTTTCCCAAAATAAAGAAATAATGAAGATTTAATAATAAAATCAAATAAGATTTTATTTTGGAGTTTTTCGCCTTTTTATTTGAATTTAGGAAAAATGCGTGTTTTTCAAAAACTGCATTTAGGCCCAAATAAATGTTCGTTAAATCCGGCTTGATTTTAGAAGCCGGGGAAAATTTATTTCGGGATTTTTGGGGTCAATTTGGTACTTCTTTTGATTTTTTTTCTACGCGTAATGTTTTATAAAAAAACGCGCACCGCCTTTTTCGGGCCGTGCAGCGGGACTCCGCTCGGGCGCTTATAAATAGCGGCCGCCTGAGCCTGCACCACCCGAGCCCGCCTCGAGCGAAACCCTAGCCACCCCAGCCTGGCCATGCTTGCCTGAGTCGCCAAGACGCCTTCCGAGGTTCGCTTCCGCCTTGATTTCCGTGCCAAATTTTTTTTAAAAAAACCGATCTGTTTTTTTTTTTTTTTTTGTGGTTATTTATTTATTTATTTATTTAATTTGTTTTTCCGTTCGAATCTGTTCGTCGTTTTTTTTCTTTTTATCGGATTTAATCCGCGATTTTTCTGATCGCGATTCCAGATCCGATTTTCGTTTTAGTATAACTTTTCGCTCGTTTATCGGAATCAGGCGATCCAAGCGCCTGGAGTTTCGTCTCGAAACCCTGTTTCCGAATAATCTACTTAAACAAGTTTTTGCATCTGTAAAATTTGACCTAGATCCAGATTAGTAAAACGAAGTTGTTTTCTTCCGTCGTTTGACTTTCGTTGCTTCGTTTGATTTAATTCTTTTTGCCAACCGGAGTTCTTAAGTTGAACTATCTGGTTAGATCTATTTGAGTTTTACCTGTGCATTAGATGAGTATTTATTGTTTGCTTGTTTGTTTGTCTGTGATAGATTACCCGGAGTGTGCTTTGTTACTTGAGTCTCTAGGTTTCATGGATCATCGCTAAAGGCAAGTAACACTTTGATCATACCTTTTCTACTACCCAGTTTTTATGCATTAGATCTATCCTCAAACACTTGCATGAATAGGATCTAATTAAATTGTGGGATGGGAAGTAGATGAGGTAGTACCTATTACCTGTTTTATTATCAACCCTTGGGAGTTACTTCTACGTTTGCTTATTATGCCATGCTATGCTAGTAGACGTGGATTGGGTGAGTGTATCCATGACAGATGTGAGATTGTTATTAATGGTTTATTTAAGGCGGCAACTTAAACACACATATGGGTGGATTGAGGCACCTGGTTTCTATCAGGACTTGCCTGTTTTTCTTCGCACCGCCACCTGTGCTCAAAGGGATCATGAGATTATTCAAACTAGAAACTTCCGTGTGCAGCCACAAGACATTATGGGCTCGGCATAGTTGATTAAGTTGTGCGAACTCTTACGGGTAGACTAGGAGATGTAGGGGAAAGTAGGTGTACCGGTCTACCCACAAGTAAGGTGCTAGTGCTTCTGAAAGACTATGTCTCGGTCATCCGTTTCTCAAACATCATGTAGTGCGAGAAATCAAACGGAGGCGATCGAGTCTTGTGGGGAAAAGTGCGCAAACCTCTGCAGAGTGTATAAACTAATCATGGTTAGCCGTGTCCCCGGTTATGGACATCTTGAGTATCTAGTACCTGGATATCATGTGAATCTCATCATGTTACTTCTAATTAATATTGTTGGGTTTGTTAATGAGTACTTTTAATTGGGATTGAGAATACTGTCAACCATTCTCAATGTTTCACAACCACCATGATACTTAAATAAATTTATTCCTTTGCAGTAGGGAAAAATTGGCTTTATGCAAAATTGTAACCATAGAGCTTTCCACCAGCCATATATACATGTAGTATAGGATTTTCATTCCATTTCTCTATGTGTTACATTGCCAGCATATTCCATGTGTCAATTCGTTTCGGGCTGCAACGTTTCATGTTGCAGACTTTTCAGACGATGATTAAGGTGCTTAGGTCGTGGTTCTATACTCAGTGATGCCGTTGGAGTTGATGGACTTGCTTATTCTTCCAAGCCTTCCGCTGTTATCATATTAGATGGCCTTAAGCCATATTTCTTTTATTAAGTTCTCTCTTGAGACATTCGATTGTAATAAGTGTGTGATTGCTACTCTGTTATAAATCCTCCGAGTATTGTGTGGTGTCAAGACATCGATCCAGTGGATGACACCGAGCACAGAGATCGACTGCTTTGAGGTCCTGGTCGCCACAGAGATGGTATCGAGCACACGTTGACCGTGAGGACACGACCATTAAGCTAAAGCCCTAGATCACTACTCTCTCTTCTCATTTCGACTCCTCATCTTTTCTACTCTTTTAGGATGACTAAGCGAGGATCAAGTTCACTCAAATGGATGAGGATACACCCTTTGACGACACACGAAGGAAGTCACTAAGTACCTAAACATAGGATTACCAAGCTTCACCGGGACCTACAATTCCACTTTACCTCAAGAAGAGCTACTGGAAGATTCAAGCTCAAGTTCCGGAAGGACGCTTGCGCCAATCACGGAGCCCATAGAGTGTGTTTTCAATGCACCAACCTCGAGTCCTGGAAAGAGCATGGCAGCTCACATAACCATGGGGCGCATTGGAGAAGTTTATAAAGAAGACCTCAAGGATACTATCTATCAGATTTGCGGACGCCGAGATGAACAATGGGAGATAGTTGGCACTAAGAAGGATCGATCCATTGCAGCTTTCATCCAGGAGTTAAACCAGCACATTCGACGTCAGGAGAACCAGATGTGCGCTGACATGATGGAGTTGAAGGCAGCAAAAGCCAAGATTATCGAGCTAGAAGGAGAACTGAAGGCCACTCGCAAGGACTACATGGAGGAGATTGTAGCTCTAGTGAGACAAAATGGCGATCTTAAGAAGAAGATTGAAGAACTCATGGGAAATTCAGCACCCGGAGGAGAAGATAAAGATAGAACCTGTCCAGAGAACTACATCATATCGACGACACCGATTCCGATCCTAGTGATGATGATTACAAAGATAAAGCTGGAGCGGATATCATGGAGTCTTCATCAGAGCAGTTTTTCTAGTTGACCACCATAACAGTAGTAGATTACCCCCATGTTATATTAGTTTTAGTTTCAGCACTTTGTAACGATAGATAGACCGTTGTATGCCCTTGTTTGAATTGATTGGAGTGATATTGTGTGATTTGTCTCATGTGCATATCGGTAGTGTTTCTCTAGACCTCATTCTATTCTAAATTCTCGTCTTTTCTTAAAACCCTCAGATGCCTCCGAGACGCGACTCGGATTTGTTTTCCCGCCAGAGATCACCCAGTTGATTCAAGACAGAATGCCTTGATTCAAACATTGGTACGTAACCAAGGCAACAACAACAACAACAACAACAACAACAACAACAACAACAACAACAACAACAACAACAACAACAACAACAACAACAACAACAACAACAACAACAACAACAACAACAACAACCCACCGCCACCACCACACCGTCAATTATCCGACCTGCTTAAGGATGAATCCGCGGTGTTTTCCAATAGCACCGAGCCGATTGTTGCGTAGATGATTGGCTCCGTAAGATAGGGAGGAAGTTGACCAACGCAGGATGTATAGATGGAGAAAGGGTGAAGTTTGCTGCACATCAGCTTGAAGGACCCGCAGACATGGTGGGAGAATTTTACACCACTTACCCAAAGAGACACCGCCACATGGGATCGGTTTCAGCAAGCTTTCCGTCGCCCATGTTTCAGCAGGAGCTATGGCCATGAAGAAGCGTGAGTTTCGCAACTTGCGCCAAGGAGGACGGACAGTTGGCAAGATGTAGATGATTTCAGTAAGCTAGCACGTTATGCCCCAGATGACGTTGCTACGGACGCAGCTAAGCAGGAGAAGTTTCTAGAAGGACTGAATGATGAGCTGAGCATGCACTTGATGGTAGCCACATTCAATAACTACCAGGAGTTAGTAGACCGTGCACTTATGATTGAAGGGAAGCTCAGAAGACTGATAAAGAGATTGCCTCTATAAAGGAGAGAATGAGCGAAGGAAAGGCTAAGGGATTTCGTGAGGACGAGCACGATACCCTATGGTTTGAGGACCGTGTTTATGTGCCCAATGACCCGGAGATCGGGAAGTTGATTCTACAAGAGGCACATGATTCACCATATTCGATTCACCTGTGAAATACCAAGATGTATTTGGATTTGAAGAATACTTTATGGTGCACCGGAATGAAGAAGGATATTGCAGTACGTAGCAGTTTGTGATGTATGTCGGAAGGTGAAGGCGAGAACATCGAAGCCCGCCAGGATTGTTACAGCCATTGCCTATACCCGAATGGAAGTGGGATAAACTAGGTATGGATTTCATCACGGGATTGCCCAGGACTCGTTCGATCTATGACTTGATTTGGGTTATAGTCGATCGTTTGTGAAGGTAGCTCATTTCATTCCAAAGAAAGACTACCTATAGCAGTGTCAAATTGGCTAAGATATACATGACCAGGATTGTATGCTTGCATGGAGTTCCGAGGAGTATCATATCAGATAGAGGAACCCAATTTACCTCAAAGTTCTGGAAGCAGTTGCATGAAACTTTGGGAACCAGACTGGAGTTTAGCACAGCTTTCCATCCATAGACAGATGGACAAACCGAGAGAGTTAACCAGATATTGGAGGATATGCTTAGAGCTTGTGCTTTGGATTATGGATCAAGTTGGGATGACAATTTTCCGTATGCGGAGTTTTCTTATAACAACAGTTACCAAACCAGTCTGAAGATGGCACCTTTCGAAGCCTTGTACGGAAGGAGGTGCAGGACCCCGTTGTTGTGGGATGAAGTTGGAGACCACCAGTTGTTTGGACCAGATTTGATTAAGGAGTCTGAACAGAAAGTAAAGTTGATTCGCGATAGGCTCAAGGTAGCCGAGTCAAGACAGAAGAGTTATGCGGATTCAAAACGCAAGGAGACAGAATATGAAGTCGGAGACAGAGTTTATCTTCGAGTATCGCCACTTCGAGGAGTTAAGCGTTTTGGAGTTAAGGGAAAGTTAGCACCTCGATTTGTTGGACCTTATCGTGTTTTGGAACGTATGGGAGAAGTTGCGTACAAGTTGGAATTACCCGAGGGATTGTCAGGAGTTCATGATGTGTTTCGCGTTTCACGGTTGAAGAAGTGTCACGCAGAGATGGCTGATATACCACTGAGAGATACAGTACCATTGGAAGCGATTCAGTTGAATGATGATTTGACTTATAAGGAGAAACCTGTTAAGATTCTGGAGTATGCCAGCAAAGTCACACGTAGCCTCAGCCCCGGAGCCTCAGCCCACCCGAGCCCGCCCGAGCGAAACCCTAGCCACCCCAGCCCGCCGCTTCAGCCCGCCATTGTCACGCCACGGAGTCGCCGCACACCTTCCGAGGATCGCTGCCGCCTCGATTTCCGTGCCGTTTTTTAAAAAAAAACGATCGGTTTTCTTCGGGTTTTTTCGGGTTTTTTTTATTTTATTTTTTTTATTTTTTTTATTTTTCCGTCCGAATATGTTCGTCATTTTTTTTTCTTTTTCTCGGATTTAGTCCGCGATTTTTCTGATCGCGATTCCAGATCCGATTTTCGTTTTAGTATAACTTTTTGCTCGTTTATCGGAATCAGGCGATTCAAGCGCCTGGAGTTTCGTCTCGAAATCCTCTTTCCGAATAATCTACTTAAACAAGTTTTTGCATCTGTAAAATTTGACCTAGATCCAGATTAGTAAAATGAAGCTGTTTTCTTCCGCCGTTTGACTTTCGTTGCTTCGTTTGATTTGATTCTTTTTGCCAACCGGAGTTCTTAAGTTGAACTATCTGGTTAGATCTATTTGATTTTTACCTGTGCATTAGATGAGTATTTATTGTATGCTTGTTTGTTTGTCTGCGATAGATTACCCGAGTGCGCCGCTACTGTTACTTCGAGTCTCTAGGTTTCATGGATCATCGGCCAAGGCAAGTAACACTTTGATCATACCTTTTCTACTACCCAGTTTTTATGCATTAGATCTATCCTCAAAGACTTGCATGAATAGGATCTAATTAAATTGTGGGATGGGAAGTAGATGAGGTAGTACCTATTACCTGTTTTATTATCAACCCTTGGGAGTTACTTCTACGTTTGCTTATTATGCCATGCTATGCTAGTAGACGTGGATTGGGTGAGTGTATCCATGATGATGTGAGATTGTTATTAATGGTTTATTTAAGGTGGCAACTTAAACACACATCCGGGTGGATTGAGGCACCTGGTTTCTATCAGACTTGCCTGTTTTCTTCGACCGCCACCCGGGCTCAAAGGGATAATGAGATTATTTAAACTAGAAACTTCCGTGTGCAGCCACAAGCCATTATGGGCTCGCATAGTTGATTAAGTTGTGCGAACTCTTACGGGTAGACTAGCAGATGTAGGGGAAAGTAGGTGTACCGGTCTACCCACAAGTAAGGTGCTAGTGCTTCTGAAAGACTATGTCTCGGTCATCCGTTTCTCAAACATCATGTAGTGCGAGAAATCAAACGGAGGCGATCAAGTCTTGTGGGGAAAAGTGCGCAAACCTCTGCAGAGTGTATAAACTAATCATGGTTAGCCGTGTCCCCGGTTATGGACATCTTGAGTATCTAGTACCTGGATATCATGTGAATCTCATCACGCGGACAAAATCTTCTGAACCACTGTACCCATTAATGTACGTTGTTCCCCCGAGACAGATGCTTTTCGCAACAGGTCTCGCAATATATCTGGAGCCTTCGGGTCTTCGGAAGCCGCTCTAGGAGCACAACCATCCTTTGAAGGAATCCGTTTTCCCCTCTCCAGAGTCACCGTCGGCCCCGAACCAGACAGTCCGGGGCCTTTATTATCAGCATCCCGGACGGGCGGAGATCCACCTTAGGGTACTGCCTCTTTTATCCCCAGCGTAGCTTGTTGATCAAGAAAAACCCTCCGCGCTGACACTTCAGAGTCGTCCGCCTTATTGGGTGAGGAGGTTGGGGGAGGCGTCTCGCTCTCCATCATCTCTGGGAGGAGACCTCCCGAAGAAGAGGATTGCCCAGAAAAACTCTGTGCCGACCTATAAAAATGCACGGACACGTTACGTATATCTTCGGTAACGGCAAAGGAGCGGGACGCTATTAAAGTGCCCCGGATTCACTTACGTTTCGGTCGAGGGCTTGTCCCCATGTTGGAGCTGTTCAACGGTGTCGCTTTCCAAACCCAAGCCGCTCGACGGTGGCACCTTGCCCCTCTTGGGAGATCGCCCCTCCCAACCTTCGGAGGCGCCCCTTTTCCTCCTACTCGGAGAAGGGATGCTGGGTCCTCTTTCGCCTTTGTCTTCAGGAGAGGAAAGGTCGATTTCTGCGGAGTCAGTATCTGACTTACCTCCGGAACGAAGGTCGTCTTGGGTCCTCTCACTCTCCTCTTTACCCTCCCTTGCCGGCACCGGGTATGGTGCCGAGGCCAGCATCCTTGTTAACACAAGATTAGCTGAGTCTTCCGAAAGGGGCGCCGGACACCTAATCCGTTCCACTTTCTTTATCCAGCCCTGAAAAAGGATGATTCGGTAAGTGTCTTATCACTGGATGTCTGATTATGAGGTGTTCGATGAGCGGGTACTTACCGGGGTGTCCGGATGGTTACAGTCTAGGCCGATATCTTCGGCGGTGTCCGGCCATTACTATCGTTTCCCGAAAAATAATCTCCACATTCCTTCATGCATAGTGTTGAAGAAGTGCTGAAGAGTCCGCGGTCCTTCTGGATTGAACTCCCACATGCGGAGAGGCCGTCGCTGGCATGGCAGGGTCCGGCGGACTAGCATTGCTTGAACAATGTTGACGATATTGATGTCCCTCTCAATGAGGCTTCGGATGCAACTTTGCAAAGCCCGCACCTTGTCCGTTGATCCCCAATCGAACCCCTTATTAATCCATGATGCAAGCTGAATTGCTGGATCGAAATTCGGGTGCAGCTGCCCACTTGAAGCCACGGGGCTCGGTGATATAGAACCACCCCTGCTACCATAAGTCGGAAGATTTGGCAAAAGATCCTTTCAGCCAAACAGCACTAGCAAGCTTGCTCACTATGGCACCACTGCACTCTGCATGCTCCCCCTCTATCACTTGCGGCTTCACGTTGAAGGTCTTGAGCCATAAGACGAAGTGCGGAGGAGTTCGGAGGAAGGCTTCGCGCGTGACGATAAACGCTGAGATAAGAAGAATAGAGTCCAGTGCCAGATCGTGAAAATCTAGCCCATAATAGAACATGAGCCCTCGGACGAAAGGGGTTAAGCGCAAACCCTAAACCGCGGAGGAAGTGGGACACGAACACGACCCTCTCGCCGGATCTGGGGGTAGGAATAACCTGCCCCTCGGCAGGAAGCCAATGAAAGATTTCTGCGGTCAGATACCTCGCCGCCCGAACCTTTGCAATATCTCCCTCCATGACAGAAGAAGCCACCTACCGGCCTTGACGGCTGGATCCGGACATGATTGGAGCTTGTGGCGATTGAAACCCAGGTGTTGGAACTCAGGGTAGCAGGGGTTGAGGAAGAAGCAAGCGTGAAAGAGAAAGACAAGTCTGTACCCCTATATAAAGACTGCGAATATCGAACGTCTCCTCCTGGGCCTCAAAACTTGCCTATTCCCAAGGAGTTGTACCCAAGCGATGGTTGGGTTACCCACGTCCGGGTTGATAAGAATCCCTTAAAAAGGGGAAACTCGATCTCCGCTTGGATAAGACATGCCAATAAAACCACGTCTCGAGTCGTGGGACGGCGGGCTAGCTAACGGTTCTAAAATAATGGCCGAGCAAGCGTGATGTCATATTACCAAAAAGTTGTCAGCGGATTGGACTCGTGAAATATTATTTCCTCTGCAGTTGTGTATACAAGTCCGGATACAATCATTACATCTGAAGACTATCTTGGAGTTCGGAAAGAAGGGGGAACCCGCCTTGCAATGCCGAAGACAATCTGCGCGCCGGACTCCTCGTCATTGAAGCCAGGTTCAGGGGCTACTGAGGGAGTCCTGGACTAAGGGGTCCTCAGGTGTCCGGCCTGTTATCCATGGGCCGGACTGGTGGGCTATGATGACATGAAGGCCGAAGACTGTACCCGTGTCCGGATTGGACTCTCCTTGGCGTGGAGGGCAAGCTTGGCGACCAACTATGAAGATTCCTTCTTATGTAACCGACCTCATGTAACCCTAGATCCCTCCGGTGTCTATATAAACCGGAGGGTAGGTCTATAGGACTAAATACTCATTACCATAGTCATAACAGGCTAGGCCTCTAGGGTTTAGCCATTACGATCTCGTGGTAGATCAACTCTTGTAACACTCATATTCATCAAGATCCATCAAGCAGGAAGTAGGGTATTACCTGCATAGAGAGGGTCCGAACCTGGGTAAACATCGTGTCCCCCGTATCCTGTTACCTTCAACCTTAGACGCAGAGTTTGGGACCCCCTACCCGAGATCCGCCGGTTTTGACAACGACACCCAATGAGGAGCAGAAGGAAATGACAAGTAGTTTTCAGTAAGGTAATGTCTGCAAGTGCTAAAACTATAAGTAGCGAGTAGTTTGACAGCAAGATAATTTGTAACGAACAAGTAACGATAGTAAAAATAAGTATGCAGCAAGGTAGCCCAATCCTTTTGAGGAAAAGGACAGGCCAAAACGGTATCTTATAATAAGCAAAGCATTCTTGAGGGTACACGGGAATTTCATCTAGTCACTTTCATCATGTCGGTTTGATTTGTGTTCGCTACTTTGATAATTTGATATGTGGGTGGACCGGTGCTTAGGTGATGTTCTTACTTGAACAAACCTCCTACTTATGATTAACCCTCCCGCAAGCATCCGCAACCACGAGAAAAGTATTAAGGATAAATCCTAACCATAGCATTAAACTCTAGCATCCAATCGGTCCCTTACGGAATAGTGCATAAACTGGGGTTTATGTTTCTGTCACTCTCGCGACCCACCATCTATTTAGTACTCCACAATGCATTTCCTTAGGCCCAAATATGGTGAAGTGTCATGTAGTCGACGTTCACATGACACCACTAAGGGAATCACAACATACATACTATCAAAATATCGAACACATATCAAGTTCACATGATTACTTGCATCATGCTTTATCCCGTGACCTCAAGAGAAAAAGTAACCACTCACAAACAACAAACATGATCATGATTAGAGGGATATTAATATGCATAATGGATCTGAACATATAATATTCCACCAAATAAACCATATAGTAATCAACTACAAGATGTAATCTGCACTACTAGTCACCCCCTAGCAACAATCTATTGTTCCGGTAACAAGATTGAATACAAGAGATAAACTAGGGTTTGAGATGAGATGGTGCTGGTAAAGATGTTGATGGAGATTTCCCTCCCCAAGATTGGAGAGTTGTTGGTGATGATGATGATGATGATTTCCCCCTCCGGGAGGAAAGTTCCCCCGGCAGAATCGCTCCACCGGAGGGCAAAAGTGCTCCTGCCCATGTTCCGCCTCGAGACGGCGGCCCTCCGCCCCGAAAGTATTATTCTAATTTTTTCTAGGTCAAAATGACTTATATACCAGAAGATGGGCACCAGAGGTGGGCCGAGGAGGCCACAACCCACTGTGGCGCCAGGCCAGGCTGGGCGCCCATGTGGGTTGTGCCCACCTGGTGGCCCCCTCTGGTATTTATGGGCTCCAATATTTCTTATATATTCCATAAAAAATCTCCGTGAAGTTTCATCTCATTTGGAGTTGTGCAGAATAGGTAGACTGACGTAGCTTTTTCAGGTCCAGATTTCCAGCTGCCAGAATTCTCCCTCTTGGTGTGTACCTTGCAAATTATGAGAGAAAAGGCACTAGAGTTACTCCAAAAAGCATTATTATGGATAAAAACATTATAAATAACCGTAAGAAAACATGATGCAAAATGGACGTATCAACTCCCCCAAGCTTAGACCTCGCTTGTCCTCAAGCTAAAACTGAAATCGAAAAACATGTCCACATGCTTTGAGAGAGAGGTGTCGATAAAAACAAAATACGGACATAGAAGCATCATGTTAATTATTATAACAGCAACAAACTTAATCATATAACTTTTATCATACACTTCCCATGAATAGGTAATAGTTCATCACACAATCGAAGTATAAAGCAAAAACTTCATTAGAAACCAACAAACTATGTCCTCAGTCAACTTTGCAACTACAATTCATCACTTTTTCAGGAAGGGTCACGTGTCGGAGCCTTTAGGCAAGTCCACATACTCAAGCATCATATAGTCTTCTATGACTACTAACACTCACGGAGTACACATGAGCAAAACTTTTCAACTGGACACATAGAAAGATAGGGCCTTATTGTTTCGCCTCCCAACATGCTCACCTCAAGGGTGATCTCAACAATAATACTCATGCCATCTATATTCAACTAGACATATGTTCCTAAATCTTTCCTCACCACATGATGCTTGCCAAAAGAGAAAAGTAAAAAGGAATTGAAGGAAAACTTTGACTCTTTTCATAAAAGTAAATACATAAAAGTAAAAGATAGACCCTTCGCAGAGGGAAGGAGAGGTTGCCATGCCCTTATTTGTTTGCATGCTCAACCCCTTAGTGCAAAAGAACGTCACATTATATTGCCCCTTAAGATGACAACCTTTATTATGCAGTTTGTCGCTTTTATTCTTTTTCATCCAAGTTCGTGCAACGCTCAATTTTCTCTTACACTAAAAGATCTCACATATTTAGAAGCAATTTTTATTGCCTTTTTGCACCAATGACAACTTTCTTGAGGGATCTTGTTCAATCCCTATGTAGGTATCGTGGACACTTGAAAAAATATTTGGGTGTAAGGGTTTTTGGATGCACAAGTAGTATCTCTACTTAGTGCAGAATTTTTGGCTAGCAAAGATAGGGGGCAAGCATCACATGTTAAAGGATCTATAACAATATGACTTCTATGTGAATATAAACATACATAAACCATTATGTTGTCTTCCTTGTCCAATGTCAACAATTTTGGCATATAGTATTTTGGTGAGGGCTCACAATCACAAAAGATTTATAGGATAGTATATTTATATGTGAATCTTCCCTTCCCTTATTAATTCTTTCATGAGTTGCATCACTGACTAATGCTATGTTTGTCATTCTCTAATAAAATTTTCTTACTTATACTTTTCCTTATGTGGTGCTATCACCTACCATAGAATTAGTATATGATCTTATTGATTTATTTCCTTTCCTTTGTTTGCTTTCTTTCTCTTTTCTTTTCTTTATTTGCAACATGAAAGTAAAGAAAATAAAAACTCTCAAAGAGGAAAAGGTCGAACTAAATTTTATTCATCTAAGCAAAAGATTGAACTAAGATAAGTAGAAGCAAAACGATAGTGGAAGCCAAGGGGAGTGCCCACACCCGATACTCAGTTCTCCTTTGGTGGTGTCCGTAGGCTCCTCCCTCTTTGTCTCGATCACCATCGGCCAAGCATCTTCTTCCATGTGGTTGGAGGAGTAGGAAGACATGATGCCTAGCTTGACAAATCTGACCTAGGGCAGCAAGAAAAGAGTACAGAGGATTTCTCCCTCTATACGTGTCACGCCCAATATGCGACCCTATCCAAAAGGAACTCGACGGTCCCACCAAGGATAGACCCGCATATTGAAACGCTTTTGCAAGGTGGATATCATTACATCAACATTACATAATAGTGGGGATACATCCAATACATACAATGTCACATGAATACAACAATACAACATACAAGATCAACATCCGACTACGGATGAATCATAAACGAAACTCAAACAATATCCACCACGCTAGCCCAGGGCTGCCAATTCGAACCTATCCCCGATCAAGAAGAAGCAGAAGAAGAACTCCCAAACAAGCAAACATCGCTCTCGCGTCATGATCATCGTGAACCTGTACTCGCAACTGTTGGTGTAGTAATCAGGAGCCACGAGGACTCAGCAATCCCATTACCATGGGTATCAAGACTAGCAAAGCTAAATGGGAAAGGAAGGGGTAAAGTGGTGAGGTTGCAGCGGCGGCTAAGCATATATGGTGGCTAACATACGCAAATGAGAGCGAGAAGAGAAACAAAGGAACGGTCGACAACTAGTAATGATCAAGAAGTGATCACGAACTCCTACTTACGTCAAACATAACCCGAAACCGTGTTCTCCTCTCGATCCACCCGAAAAGAGACACTCACGATTACGCACACGGTTGGTGTATTTTAGAAGAGTTTGCTTCAAGTTTACTACAACCGGATATTAACAAATTCCCATCTCGCCACATAACCGCTGGCACGGCTCTCGAAAGTTTATACCTGCGAGGTTGTCCCAACTTAGCCCATGATAAGCTCTCGCGATCAACGAAGGATATTCCTTCTCCCGGAAGACCCGATCAGTCTCGGAATCCCGGCTACAAGACATTTCGACAAAGAATAAAACAAGACCAGCAAGACCTCCGGCGTCGACACCACGATAGTAGCCAGCGTATCTCGTCTCGTGCCACGACCGGATGAGCAGTACGTACAACTAGAACCAGCCCTCAAGTTTCCCCGAGGTGGTGCTGCAAGTGGCTCTAGTTTGGACCAACACTTAGACAAGCATTGGCCCGGGGGGGCTAAAATAAAGATGACCCTTGAGAGCGCAACTCCCAAGGGAAAAAGGGCTAGGTGAGGCAAATGGTAAAACCAATGTTGGGCCTTGCTGGAGGAGTCTTATTCAAAGCGAACTGTCAAGGGGATCCCATAAATCACCCAACCGCGTTCGGGACACAAAATCCAGGAACATAATACCGATATGACGGAAACTAGGGCGGCAAGAGTGGAACAAAACACTAGGCATAAGGCCGAGCCTTCCACCCTTTACCAAATATATAGATGCATTAATTAAATAAGAGATATTGTGATATCCCAACAAAAACATAATCCAACATGGAGCAATCTTCATCTTCACCTGCAACTAGCAACGCTATAAGAGGGGCTGAGCAAAAGCGGTAACATAGCCAAACAACGGTTTGCTAGGAAGGGTGTCAAAGGTTAGAGGTTCATGGCAATTTGGGAGGCTTGAGCAACAAGAGATAGGTAGCGCGGCAAAGCGATAGAACGAAGCAACTAGCATAGCAATGATAGTAGTGAGATCCAGGTTAGCGGTCATCTTGCCTGAAATCCTGCAAGGAAGAAGAACGAGTCCATGAAGAAGATGAAGCCACGAAGACGAACGAAGCGTAGACGAGCGAATCCTCACGATCGCAACGAAACGGGAACTATCGAAAAGAAGCACACAACATGGTAAACACACCACACATGAACAAGGCATGATGCACAACAAGCATGATGCATGACAAGGCTACATGAACCTACTCATGGCAAGAGATGATGCAAACAAGAGCAACACATCAAGGCAAGTTTAAATGAGGCCGGGAACAACATATAACAATTCCGGTAAGTCCTCATATGCAAATTTCAAAATTGGTCCAGATCTGAATCACTTTATGTTAAAGTTGTTAAACAGCAATTTAAAATGCACCAAGATGATCTACACGAAATTCTAGTCAAGTTACATATAAAGTTCATTTAATTCGGAGCTACGGCCTAGAAGATATGAGCAAAACAAGTTAAGCATGGCATTGATGCAAAATACATACAAACATCAAGCAAACACCTCAAAACATGGATGCAACATGATAATATGAAAGTTCATGCAATTCGAAGCAAGTTTCATATAGAGCACACTCAAAACGGAGCAACAGTTCAACACATACACATGAAACAAGTTATAGCAACAATCTGTCCAAAACAGCAACTAGCCATATTGCAAGCATCAAAACAACATGCTACAGAATCCCAACGTGAAAACAGAAGGCCTGGGCATGACGTACAGGTAAAGCATGACAAAACATGAACATTGATCTATCTCCAGAAAACACCAGAACATGCTCAAAAGGACATGGCAAGATTGCAAATAATAACAGTTCAGACTTTGCAGAAAATAACATCAGGTTGCAATGTTTAGAGCTATCAAACAACATGTTACATCAAGCTATCATGTCAAACTAGAGCATGGCATGAACCTACTAATTGCATAGAACAAAAGTCCCTTACTGACCATGAGCCAAAAAGGATCAGAAAATATGATGGCACCCATGTAAACATAGCAAGTTATAATACAGATTCATACATGGCAAAAACAACGATAAGTAGGCATGTAGATGAGCTTGTGCAACTCACTACAGAGAAAAACATGGCATGGAAAGGCAACCAACAGTAAGAAGACATGTTTATGAAGCCAAGCATGGCAAGATCAAGTTCATATAGTGCATGGATCACTAACAACAATCATGGCAACATTAAACTTAATGTTAACAGGCTGACAACAACATTATTTAGCAATTTGAGAGCAAGATTACGAAAGGTTACAGCAGACTATAATTGCAACAAAGGGCATGGATGGATAGAGAAAGACATGTATAACAAAACATCCTTATTGAACATCTCCGGATTATGCATAGAATGACTTGTAGAAGCAGGTTAACATAGCATCATGATATAGCAGATTCAGACATGCAAAACAGCAACAGCAAGTACCCTACTTAACAAGCTTGATGCACTCAGTACAAGACCCACAAAAATCCATGGAAGGCACCACTGTAAAGAAGACATAGCATAGATCAAAACACCTGTAGACATCAACCTCATAGGATGCACACATCAATCATGGAAAAAATGACAAATGAGCTCGTTCTGTTAACAGACAGCAGAAAACATTATGAAGCACTCTTGCAACGATGATTCAGGCATCTAGATGATCTCAAATGAATATGATGCAATGGAATGAAATGAAGTACTCGTTGAGGCGAACAATTTGAAATATTACACGCACGAAACGGGGCTACGGATGCAGAGATACAATGCGATGAACATGGCATGATAATGCGATGAACACCTCGGGGAAAACGGGATGGAGGAGACCCGGGACGGAGAGATCCGGGGACGGGGCTGGCGTTTGGTTCGGCGAACGGGTGGATCTCATCCACCCGCGGCGGATCTGGCCGGAGTGGACTCCGGCGAGGGGCGGGGCGACTCCGGCAAGCTCCGAGCGGCGCGGATCCGGAGGCCGGCGACGCGGACACGACACACCCGGCGAGGAGGAGGCCGGCCGCGGCAGGGGAGGTCGAGGCGAGGCCCGGCAGAGGCGGAGAGGCGACGGGAGGTGGCGCTCCGGCGAGCTTCGGGAGATGGCGGGGCACAGGCGCGGGTCGGGGCGTGGAGAGGACGACGCGGAGCGCGGCGGAGGGGAGTGAGGCAAAGGCAGCTGGCGATTGCTGGCGGGCGACGACGGGCGAGGCGCGGTGGCTGGCGAAGACGGGCGGCGAGGCTGCGCAGGACGGGCGATCGCGACGCGGGCGGCGGAGGGGGCGGGCGCTTCCGGCGAGGCGCTGGCGAAGGGCTGCAAGGCCCGGCTTCGCCCGGCAGCCGGATTCCGGGCCCCGGGTGGCGCGGCGAAGTGGGGCGCTGGCGGCGGTGACGTGGCGACGCGGGAGTGGTGGAGGGCGGCGGCGGCGACGACGTGGCATGCTCTGATTGGGCGGAGCGAGGTGGCTGGGGCGGTGGACATGTCCGGGTGAGGTTGGACGTGTCCGGCGGCGCGAGGAAGAGGAAGGCTAGGGTTGGACTGCGCGAAAATTGGAGGGGATGCACATATTTATACATAGAAGGAAGTGGGAGTGTCCAAATGAGGTGCGGTTTTCGCCCACACGATCGTGATCGATCGACCGATAGGATGGAGGGGGTTAGGATGGGTTTTGGGCCACTATGAAGGGGTGTTGGGCTGCACACAAAAGAGGCTTTCACGGTTACCCGTTTAACCGTTGGAGTATCAAACGGACTCCAAATGGCATGAAACTTGACAGGCGGTCTACCGGTGCTATACCAAGGCCGCTTGACAAACCTCGGTCCATTCCGAGAATGTTTAACACCCGCTCACGAAAAGAGGCAAAAGGGGGCGCCGGGAGACATAGGAGTGCCGGATTGGAAAACGGACAACGCGGAAAATGCTCGGATGCATGAGACGAACGCGAATGCGAAATGAGATGCACATGAAGACATGATATGAAATGCAGATGATGACATGGCAAAGTGCAACACGCAAGCACATGACATGGCAAGGACGGCAAATAACTGGCGGACACCTGGCGCATCGAATCCGGAGCGTTACAATACGGTGGTTAACAGGTTCGGGAAGTATATATAGATTTTTTATCTTGGAAGATAGGCAAATGGAAGAAAAACGTAGTACGGTAGGTGTCCCAGGTGGGCACAACCCACCTGGGTGCGCGAGGTATGCCTGGCGCGCCCTGGTGTAGGGTACGCTTCCTGGTAATTTCTTTATTTTCAAAATTCTAAAATATTCCAAAACTGAAAGAAAATAGTGCTTACTTACCTTACTACGTACCTCCTTATTTTGACGTTTCTGGAGTGTTCCAGAAGGACTCTTTTATGTATTCTTCCGGTGTCAAAGTTTGGACAATATTGCTTTCAACATTAATAGGTGTACTAGAGATATAACGCTTTATTCGTTGCCTGTTGACAACCTTCGGGTTAGTACCTTCGAAGTTATTTATTTTGATGGCTCCAGACTGGTAAACCTCCTCGATGACATAGGGACCTTCCCATTTCGAGAGGAGTTTGCCTGCAAAGAATCTAAAACGAGAGTTGTACAAAAGAACATATTCTCCGACTTTAAATCATGTTTTTGAATTCTTTTGTCATGCCATCTTTTAACTTTTTCTTTGAATAACTTTGCATTCTCATAAGCTTGGCTTCTCCATTCATCTAATGAGCTTATATGAAATAACATCTTTTCACCCGCAAGTTTGAAATCATATTTGAGTTCTTTAACTGCCCAGTAAGCTTTATGTTCTAACTCAAGAGGCAAGTGACAAGCTTTTCCATATACCATTTTGTAAGGAGACATACCCATAGGATTTTTATAAGCTGTTCTATAAGCCCAAAGTGCATCATCTAATTTCTTAGACCAATTCTTCCTGGACCTATTGACAGTCTTTTGCAAAATTAGTTTTATTTCTCTATTGCTAAGCTCAACTTGACCACTAGACTGAGGGTGATAAGGTGATGCAATTATATGGTTAATATCATACTTAGCAAGAATTTTACAAAAAGAACCATGAATAAAGTGTGAACCACCATTAGCCATTAAATATCTAGGAACTCCAAACCTTGGGAAAATAACTTCCTTAAGCATTTTAATAGAGGTGTTGTGATCAGCACTACTAGTATGAATAGCTTCTACCCATTTAGTAACATAATCAACAGCAATCAAAATATGTGTATACCCATTAGAGGAAGGAAAAGGTCCCATGTAATCAAATCCCCAAACATCAAATGGTTCAACAGCAAGTGAATAGTTCATAGGAATTTCTTGACGCTTACCAATATTACCTATTCTTTGGCATTCATCACATGATGAGACATACTTACGAGCATCCTTGAAGAGAGTAGGCCAACAAAATCCAGATTGCAATACCTTGTGAGTAGTTCTATCTCCAGCATGATGTCCTCCATAAGGTTCGGAGTGACATTTCCGTAGGATTTGTCCCTGTTCATGCCCAGGTACACAACGTCTAATAATACCATCTACTCCTTCTTTATAAAGATGTGGGTCATCCCAAAAGTAATGTCTTAAATCATAGAAGATTTTTTTCTTTTGTTGGTAAGTGAAGCTAGGTGGTAAATACTTAGCAACAATGTAATTAGCATAGTCAGCATACCAAGGAGTACTATTAGCAACATATATTACAGCTAACTGCTCATCAGGAAAGCTATCATCAATAGGCAGTGGGTCATCAAGCACATTTTCAAGCCTAGACAAGTTATCAGCTATGGGGTTCTCAACTCCTTTTATATCAATAATATGCAAATCAAATTCTTGTAACAACGAATAAGTCTAGCTTTAGCATCTTTCTTTTCCATAAGATATTTAATAGCAGCATGTTCTGTGTGAACAGTTACTTTGGAATCAACAATATAAGGTCTAAATTTATCATAAGCAAACACAACTGCTAAGAATTCTTTTTCAGTAGTAGCATAATTTCTTTGAGCGAAGTCTAGAGTTTTACTAGCATAATGAATGACATTCAACTTCTTATCCACTCTTTGTCCTAGAACAGCACCAACAGCATAATGCTACCTCTTGAGCACTGCGTTGGTTTTCCCTTGAAGAGGAAAGGGTGATGCAGCAAAGTAGCGTAAGTATTTCCCTCGGTTTTTGAGAACCAAGGTATCAATCCAGTAGGAGAATACAATCAAGTCGCCTCGTACCTACACAAACAAATAAGAACCTTGCAACCAACGCAATAAAGGGGTTGTCAATCCCTTCATGGCCACTTGCAAAAGTGAGATCTGATAGAGATTCAAATATAGTTCATAAATAATCTTGATCATAAACCAACAGTTCATCGGATCTCGACAAACACACTGCAAAAAGAATTACATCGAATCGAATAGGTCTACGGTAAACTACTCACACATCATCGGAGAGGCTATGGTGTTGATGTAAAAGCCCTCTGTGATCGGTTCCCCCTCCGGCAGATCGCCGGAAAAGGCCCCAAGATGGGATCTCACGGGTACAGAAGGTTGCGGCGGTGGAAATAGGGTTTTGTGGTGCTCTCAGATGTTTTCGGGGTATATGAGTATATATAGGAGAAAGAAGTCGGTCAGGGGAGCCACGAGGGTCGGGGCGCGCCTACCCCCCTGGGCGCGCCTCCCTGCCTCGTGGCTTCCTCGTGCTTGCTTGACGTCCACTCGAAGTCTCCTAGATTGCATTTTTTTTCCAAAAATCACTCTCCCGAAGGTTTCATTCCGTTTGGATTCCGTTTGACATTCCTTTTCTGCGAAACACTGAAATAGGCAAAAAAACAGCAATTTGCACTGGGCCTTTGGTTAGTAGGTTAGTCCCAAAAATAATATAAAAGTGTACAATAAAGCCCATTAAACATCCAAAACAGATAATATAATAGCATGGAACAATAATAAATTATAGATACGTTGGAGACGTATCAAGCATCCCCAAGCTTAATTCCTGCTCGTCCTCCAGTAGGTAAATGATAAAAACAAAAATTTTGATGTGGAATTCTACCTAGCATATTTTTAATGTAATTTTCTTTATTGTGGCATGAATGTTCAGATCCGAGAGATTCAAGATAATAGTCTTATATTGACATAAAAATAATAATGTTCAAGCATACTAACTAAGCAATCATGTCTTCTCAAAATAACATGGCCAAAGAATTGTGAAGCGATTGGCAAATAAAGAGACGGTTTAAAAGGATTGTGAAGCAATGTCTCCTCCTCCTCCCACCTCTCCTCCCACCACCTCCACCTACACGTATGGAGATCTCTAACTTTGATCCATGGAGGGGCTTCTACACTGGGATTTCTCCCCCGGGCAAGCGGTGTAGGCGCAGGTTCATGCAAGGTTTGGATCCACAGTCCATTTTTCCCCCTCTGCTTCGGCCAAGGAATTCTTTCTGGTTGTGGCCTTCTCTTCTGCCTCGTTTTCTCTTTCCAAAGAATCGGTGGGACTTGCTCTACAATGTTGTATTGGTGGATCATCCATTGGTTTTCGTGTTAAACATTTGGCTGGCAGACACTTTCGATTCTCTCTGGCTTCCAATAAAGTGGGGCATTTCATTTATGGGCTTAAGGATCGCATTTGGCCAGATTTCATCTGTCATTTCAATCTTTATCGTCACAACTCTTGGAGCTTCCCTTTGGAGAACTCAGCGTGGCATTCAGACCAGGAGCTCAATGAGATATCTTTACGCTCCCCTATGGCAATCAAGTCTAATCTTGCCTTTTTGCAAGCTAATCGTTCGGAGGCTGATTGTTCTTCAAAAGAGTTAGATAAATTCGGTTTTCCGGACTCTCTTGAGCTCTAGAAGCCTACACATGGTGATGTTCTTGAGGATACTATGATCATACCTAACAAATCAGACATTCCTCAGTCACAGCCCAATATTATTTTTGGAAAATTTCATTCAAGATCTGTTAGTGACCCGGCCTTAGTCAGTGGCATTCGTTTTGGTAAATTTGAATCAGTCATTATTTCCGACAAGCCGTGCAAGGAAACAACATTTATTGGCAATAAATACCGAAATGAATGCTGGAATTCTATCCCAAATTCTATTCTGCTGCATATTTTGGACTATAGACAGGCTGGTTATAATGACTTGGAGATTGCCAAAACTTGGGATATTGGCTCGGTCCCACCATCAACCTATATTTACAACAAATTGAATATTTGCTCAAAGTGCACTTCTATGGGCCATCTGGGGTCGGAATGTCCTGAGTCTTTTGGCAGCATGGATCACGACAATTTTCAGCAGCCCTCCGAGAAGCCTTCAAAAGGAAGTGGGCCCCCAGCTTCTTTTGGCCCAACATGCGTAGTTTGCCTCTCGGATGGGCATGTGTCCTCTTCGTGTCCCTCAAAACTATTTTGCACGCATTGCAACCTGTTGGGCCACTCTTTCTCTGATTGTGGTAATCTAGACTGTGCATATCTTTGGTGGCAGCCTAAGATGGGCCCCTCTACTGTTCATTTCTTCCCGGCAAATATTCCCAAGATATCTGCCCCGGCTACTCATATTCCATCCTCTGCCTTGGTCATTACTAATGCTGCTCCCCAAGGCCATGTCAAATCGCCGGTCAGTCGGAATCATATCCCCACTTTCCCTGCTATGTTCAATGACCAACCGAGGCTGCACCAAAAACATGTAAGAAAATCAACACACTCCCTTAATTGTGCCGCCTGCGGTTTGGCTGGACACTTGGCAATCTCCTGTTGTAGTAAGAGGGAGGCGGGGCTACTAGTTTGGCAACCCAAATCGACCCAGCCTGCCGCTCCGCATTCCATCTCCCCTGTTTCTCCTCCTTCAAGCTCTCCTCCACCTGCAACAATGGCCAACTACCCTGTGAATGTCGTCCCATACATCCCCACGGGGATGCCGATCGAGCTGGGGCCGGAGAACAGAGTGGTTCGTGGCGACATGGCAGTGCATCCTGTTCCTCCCCTCAACCATGATTTTCTCGCCATTGCCGAGGTCAACAGACATGTTCCACATCATCAGAAAGCTGCTCTAAGGGAGGTAATCACTGGCCTGCTGCATGAATCCCATTTTTTCCCTTCTGAGGTTGATGATCATCCCCTGGGCATTGCTATCTTTGGGTTTGCCAATCCTTTAGTGCGAGATACTATTGTGGGAACAACCTTTGAGATTGATGCCGAGGTTAAAGGGGATATGAACACTATTGTCTCTTTTGTACCGCATGATGAAGCTCTGATATGAGGCTCACCACCTATGGCCCTGCGGTTTGGATCTTGTATGTGGGCTTACCCTATGATTATCAGACTTACCATTACCTGCATAGATCTATGGACAGCTTTGGTAGTCTCATGCATTGGTATAATCCTAGAGGTGACAGGAAATTTGTTCTAGTCCGTGTCAAAGTCATTAGTCTTCGCCTTGTTCCAAAGAGTCTAGTAATCCGCCAGCTGGGAGGCGATAGGCACTGTTGGACTGTTTGCGTCACCATGCTGCGTAGTAGTGACTGGAACGCACATCTGCCTGAAGTTCCACCTGCAGGAGAAGATCCTCCACCTGACAATGGTATTCCACATCCTCTGTATGGTGATGAGCTTACTGCTGAGCAGCTCTATCAGCTGCAACTCAATAACTGGATTGCTCAGCAGGGGGCAGCCAACAATGCTGCTGCTGCAAACAATGATGAGGGTTTGCAGAATGTGGAAGTGGAATTCCAACCAAACTGGGGTGAATGGCCACCTTCACCTCCATAGACACCTCCGGCTTTGTATAACTTCCAAGAGTGGTTAGCCAATGAAGGGCTGCAGGTTAATGATGGCATCCATCCACCTAATAATTTTTAGGACAGCCCTGCTGCAGCATGGAATGACTCCATTTCCCTTCAGAGCAGCTCTGCCACTAGCTCTGACTCTGAGGCTATGGTTCTTGTCCCAGTCAACATTTTACAAGCCTTGCAGCGAAGCAGTTCTTTGATCTTTAGTCCTGCTCCCTCTCAAGATTTGGTGGTCAGTGACAATTCTCCGGAGTCTTTCTCTGGCCTTACAATGGCTCTGCAGCAAATCCAGTTCAATATTCAGGTTTCGAATGCTGGTATAAACATTAGCTTCACTGCAGATTCTGAGATGATCAGCTCCATGCTTCTGAATGAGCCTCTGTCATATGTGCATGTTACCAGCTTCTTGTCTAGGAGGATCATGCCTACTTTGGGCACCATTGGGCCCTGGGCGCATGGTTATGGTATTAAACCTGCTAGTCTGAATATTCAGTTAGTTGTGACAAATGCTGAAGATGGACAGTTGGATGCTTCTGCTACTGTCACCTCACTTGACGCTGCAGGTACTTACAACTCTTCCACGCAGCTTTGGACTATTGTTTCTATTGAATCACCCAATGTTCAGGCCATCACTGTAACTATAACTGAGCTCAATGATGACCTGGTGGCACCTTCTGATGGCTTAGCGATGACTGGTCCAGATTCTGTGCCAGGGGACCCCTCTGTTGGAATGTCTAAGGGCAAGCGTGGAAAAAACCAAGCTCCAATCTCTGTCATGCAGGTCCACCGCAGCAATCACTCCAACAAGTATGATGGCTTCAAGGTGCCTCTCATCACTGACAGTAAGGCCAAGACCTCCAAAGTTAAACCAAGGGTGATCCCAAATGTGGCCTCTGCAGTTGTCATAACTGATTTGTTTGAGGAACAATCTGTTGCCGTGCCCCCACCACTGACAATCACTGAGATACAGCAGATTGGATCCACCCGGTGTGCCATTCCTCCTGAAGAACTCACTGAAGATGTGCTTCTTGCTGATCAGGAGGGGGCTCATCCAATGCTTAATTTCACTTGTTTTCTTATCTAGCTTTTAAATGGTACTTCTTTCAAACTGGAACGTACTTTGTTGGAACGTCCGGGGCCTGAATTCAGACCCTAAGCTTTTGGCTCTATCGAATGCTATTTCCTCTAGTGGCTGTGATGTGATTTGCTTGCAAGAAACCAAAAAGCCCTCTTTTGATAATATGTTCATTAAGTCATGTTGTCCTAAATGATTCGATAAATATGCTTATATTCCCTCTCAAGGAGCCTCTGGAGGTATTGCAACCATTTGGAACAGCTCTATTTTCACGGGTACGGTACTTATGGAAGAAGAATTTGCTCTAGTAATTAAATTCAAATCCACACAATTGGCCCAGGAATGGACCCTTGTAAACATATATGGACCCTGTCAAGGTGATCTCAGTGGATTACACAAATTGGCTTCTGAACTTAAACATCCCTGCCACTGAAGATTGGTTACTACTTGGTGATTTTAATTACATTCGATGTCCTTCTAATCGCAATAAACCGGGTGGTAACATAAATGACATGATCACATTTAATGATTTTATCCGATCTCAGGGGCTTATTGAGCTACCAATTAAAGGTAGGGCATATACATGGAGTAACATGCAGCAACAACCTTTGCTTGAACAACTGGATTGGTTTCTAACAACCACTAATTGGAATGTCACATATCCAAATACTTTGGTAAAACCCCTTGGGAAACCAGTCTCTGATCACATTTCTTGTGTAGTGACCATTGAAACTACGATTCCAAAAAGTAACATATTCAGGTTTGAATCCTTCTGGGTGCAACACCCAGGGTTTATGGAGCTTGTTTCAGAGGTTTGGAATAGATCAGTCAATTCTACAAATGCTGCCACTGTGCTATGCATAAGTTTAAAATGTTAAGATATGAACTCAAGCCTTTGGAGTAAAGGATATCTAAACTTAGCATTGCAATTGAAAATTCAAACTCCACCACAGCAGATCTTGATGCTCGAGAAAATAAAAGGGTTTTGTCAACCGTAACGCAACTTTAGGACAATCCTAAAAAGCACATTCTTCGATCGTTAAATTATCGGAAGCAATCTTTGGAAAAAAAGATGCACAATTCGCTGGGTTCAATTTGGAGATGAGGACCCAAAATTTCTTAAAGCCCTTGCTTCAGAAAGATACAGAAGAAACAACATAACTAATCTTCGTCTTGATAATGGCACATCTGTGGAAGACCATGCTAGGAAAGAGGCTCTCATCTACCACACCTACAAGGACAGGCTTGGTTCTTCTCGTGGCTATCATATGAAATCTGATCTTCCTAATATTATCAAAAGAAGTGTTGACTTGGACCTGCTTACTACCCCTTTCTCCAAACAAGAAATCGATGATGTTGTCAAAGAAATGCCGACTGATAGAGCTCCAGGCCCCGATGGTTTTACGGGTCACTTCATTAAATCTTGCTAGCACATAATCAAAGAAGACTTCTACAGACTTTGTGAGCAGTTCCATGAAGGGACCCTAAACTTGGAAAGCATCAATGAGGGCTTCATCACACTAATTCCAAAAGTCCCTTCTCCTGAGACAGTTAATGACTTTCGGCCTATCACATTGCTCAATTGCAGCCTCAAAATAATTACTAAGTTGTTGGCCAACCGCCTCCAAAAGATCATTCTCAAGCTGGTTCATCGAAATCAATACGGTTTCATCAAATGAAGAACTATACAAGACTACCTTGCTTGGGCCTTCGAGTACATCCATCAGTGCCAAGTTTCCAAGAAGAAAATAGTCCTACTAAAAGTTGACTCCGCCAAAGCATTTAACACAATCGAACATGGTGCTATGCTTGAGATTATGAAACATATGGGCTTCAATGACAAGTGGCTTTCCTGGATCAAATCTATTTTTTCTTCAGGTAAATCTTCAGTGCTTCTCAACGGTGTTCCAGGCAGGCAATTCCATTGCAAAAGTGGTGTTCAGCAAGGAGATCCCTTGTCCCCCCTCCTCTTTGTTATTGTAGCTGATCTCCTTCAAGCTGCCATTAATGACGCTTTTCGACAGGGGAAGATCCATCTGCCCTTTGAAAGACAGCGACAACTTGACTACCCTGTTATTCAATACGCGGATGACACAATAATCATCATGACAGTATGTCCAGCTCAAGCACATACTATGAAAGGAATCCTTAATGATTTTGCCACTTCCATTGGTCTCAAGATAAATTTCCATAAGTCCACACTCATACCGATGAATTGTGATGATGACCTTACAAATGAGCTTGCTAACATCTTTGAATGCAAAGTTGGCAATATGTTGTTCACTTACCTAGGCCTTCCCCTGGGGACTGGTAAACCCTCTATCCAAGACCTAATGCCGATGGTATGCTCTGTGGAACGAAGATTATCTTCTACTCTATCTATGATGTCGTATGGGGCCAAGCTCTCATTGCTAAACACTGTCATCACCTCGCTCATCATTTTTGCTCTATGCACACTCAAGTTTCCACCGAAAATCTTGGAATTATTGGATAAGATTCGTCGGAAATGTCTCTGGACAAAAAAGACTGAGTAGGGAGAGAAATGCAATTCTTTGGTTGCCTGGGATAGGATTTGTCGCCCAAAAGAAAGTGGAGGCCTCGGGATCATCAATTTAAAAATCCAAAGTGATGCTCTTCTCCTTAAATATTTGCACAAATTTTATAACCACCACGACCTCCCTTGGGTTGATCTCATCTGGTCTACATACTACACGGACAAGATTCCACATGCTTCAGATCCATGTGGCTCGTTCTGGTGGAGAGATGTCCTCAAACTAACTCCAATCTATCGTGGCATCTCCAAAGTTGAGGTTAACCGTGGTGATAATGTGCTCATGTGGAAAGACCTATGGCTTGATCAGACTCTAGCTGACTCACACCCAAGGGCCTTTTCGTTTGCCATGAATGAGGATGTCTCGGTACAAAATTTTCTACGTGTCTCTTCCTTAGATGAGGCGTTCCATCTACCCCTCTCCATTGAGGCACATGCAGAAGTTCGCGACATCCAACGCCTTGTGGCCCATATTGTTTTACACGACGACCCGACCACTACAGACTTGTGGTTATACTCCTGGGGCTCTACAGAATATACTACACGAAGATTTTATAAATTCTGCTTCAGGGATGTCAAAGCCCATAAAACATACCACTGGATGTGGAAATCCAAAGTTACAATCAAGATAAAAGTTTTCGGTTGGCTACTCCTTTCTGATCGCCTCAATACAAGAGAAATGCTCAAGAGAAGGCACTACAATGTGGGAGATGACCTAACCTTCCTCCTTTGCGGTCAAGTACAAGAAGATGTGGACCACATGATCCTCAACTGCCCATTCAGCAAGTACTCTTGGTTAAAACTTGAGATGAACCCTGGACATCATACCACGCGGCTGACTTGGTTGGAAACGGCCAAGCTAAATTGGAACAAACCTATGTTCATGGAGGCCTTTCTTCAAGCTTCTTGGAGTATTTGGAAGGAGAGGAATGACAAGCTTTTCAGAAATATCAGCCCCTCCTACAATTCTTGGCTAGCTAGATTTAAAACAGACTTTGGCTTACTACAATATAGGGTGAAAGACAACATGAAGGACTTTATGTTCCTACTCTTAGACTCCCTACCTTCTGACTAGTTTTGTTTTCTAGTCTTACCTCCCCCTAAAACCACAAAGTGGTAAGGGGTGCACTCTGTATAGCTCTTGTACAATGTACAATGTAACATTTTGAAAGTAATATATCACAGTGGGAGGCTCTCCCACTGTCACAGGTTTCAAAAAAAACATGGCCAAAGAAAGTTCATCCCTACAAAATCATATAGTTTGGTCATGCTCCATTTTCGTCACACAAGAATGCTCTCATCATGCACAACCCCGATGACAAGCCAAACAATTGTTTCATACTTTAGTAATCTCAAACTTTTTCAACCTTCACGCAATACATGAGCATGAGCCATGGATATAGCACTGTGGGTGGAATAGAGTATAATGATGGGGGTTGTGTGGAGAAGACAAAAAAGGAGAAAGTCTCACATTGACGCGGCTAATCAACGGGCTAGGGAGATGCCCATCAATTGATGTCAATGCAAGGACTAGGGATTGCCATGCAACGGATGCACTAGAGCTATAAATGTGTGAAAGCTCAACAAAACAAACTAAGTGGCGGTGTATCCAACTTGCCTGCTCACGAAGACCTAGGGCATTTGAAGAAGCCCATTGTTGTAATATACAAGCCAAGTTCTGTAATGAAAAATTACCACTAGTATATGAAAGTGACAAAACAAGAGACTCTCTATCATAAATATCATGGTGCTACTTTGAAGCACATGTGTGGAAAAAGGATAGTAGCATTATTCCTTTTATTTCTTTTCTCTATTTTTTGGGCCTTTCTCTTTTTTTGGCCTTTCTTCTTCTTCTTTTTTAGGACAATGCTCTATTAATGATGATCATCACACTTCTATTTATTTACAACTCAATGATTACAACTCGATACTAGAACAAAATATGACTCCATATGAATGCCTCCCGCGGTGTACCGGGATGGGCAATGAATCAAGATGACATGTATGATAAGTTATGTATGGTGGCTTTGCTACAAATACGATGTCAACTACATGATCGTGCAAGGCAATATGACAATGATGAAGCGTGTCATAATAAATGGTGAAAAGTTGCATGGCAATATATCTCGGAATAGCTATGGAAATGACATAATAGGTAGGTATGGTGGCTGTTTTGAGGAAGATATAAGGAGGTTTATGTGTGATAGAGCGTATCATATCACGGGGTTTGGATGCACCGGCGAAGTTTGCACCAACTCTCAAGGTGAGAAAGGGCAATGCACGGTACCGAAGAGACTAGCAATGATGGAAAGGTGAGAGCGCGTATAATCCATGGACTCAACATTAGTCATAAAGAACTCACATACTTATTGCAGAAATATACAAGTCATCAAAAACCAAGCATTACGCGCATGCTTCTAGGGGATAGATTGGTAGGAAAAGACCATCGCTCGTCCCCGACCGCCACTCATAAGGAAGACAATCAAAGAACACCTCATGCTTCAAATTGTTTACACAACGTTAACCATACGTGCATGCTACGGGACTTGCAAACCTCAACACAAGTATTTTTCAAATTCACATTTACTCAACTAGCACAACTTTAATACTACCATCTTCATATCTCAAAACAATCATCAAGTATCAAACTTCTCATAGTATTCAATGCACTTTTTATGGAAGTTTTTATTATACCAATCTTGGATGCCTATCATATTATGACTAATTTTATAGCCAAAGCAAATTACCATGCTGTTCTAAAAGACTCTCAAAATAATATAAGTGAAGCATGAGAGATCAATAATTTCTATAAAATAAAACCACCACCGTGCTCTAAAAGATATAAGTGAAGCACTAGAGCAAAATTATCTAGCTCAAAAGATATAAGTGAAGCACATAGAGTATTCTAATAAATTCCTATTCATGTGTGTATCTCCCAAAAGGTGTGTACAACAAGGATGATTGTGTTAAACTAAAAGTAAAGACTCAAATCATACAAGACGCTCCAAGCAAAACACATATCATGTGGTGAATAAAAATATAGCATCAAGTAAAGTTACCGATGGATGAAGACGAAAGAGGGGATGCCTTCCGGGGCATCCCCAAGATTAGGCTTTTGGTTGTCCTTGAATTTTACCTTGGGTTTCCTTGGGAATCCCCAAGATTATGCTTTTTCCACTCCTTGTTCCGTAATCCATCAAATCTTTACCCAAAACATGAAAACTTCACAACACAAAACTCAACAGAAAATCTCATGAGCTCCGTTAGTGCAAGAAAACAAACCACCACTTTAAGGTACTGTAATGGACTCATTCTTTATTTATATTGGTGTTAAACCTACTGTATTCCAACTTCTCTATGGTTCATACCCCCGATACTAGCCATAGATTCATCAAAATAAGCAAACAACACACGAAAAACATAATTTGTCAAAAACAGAACAGTCTGTAGTAATATGTATCTCTCGCAAACTTCTGTAACTCAGAAAAATCTACCAAAATAGGACGACCTAGGTAATTTGTTTATTGATATACTTCAATTGGAATCAGTATTTTATCACGTTCTAGTGATTTCTAACAATTGTTTTCGTGAGCAGAAAGTTTCTGACTTTTTCAGCAAGATCAAATAACTATCATCCAAGAAGATCCTATAGGTTTCACTTGGCACAAACACTAACTAAAACATAAAAACACATCTAACCAGAGGCTAGATGAATTATTTATTACTAAACAGGAACAAAAATCAAGGAAATAAAAATAAAATTGGGTAGCCTCCCAACAAGCGCGATCATTTAACGCCCCTAGCTAGGCATAAATGCAAGGATAGATCTAGGTATTATCATTTTTAATATGCAATCCATAAGTGGCTCTCATAATAGATTCATACGGTAATTTAATTTTCTTTCTAGGATAGTGTTCCATGACTTTCCTTGACGGAAATTGGAATCTAATATTTCCTTCTTTCATATCAATAATTGCACCGATCGTTCTAAGGAAAGGTCTACCAATAATAATAGGACATGTAGGATTGCAATCTATATCAAGAACAATGAAATCCACGGGCACATAATTCCTATTTGCAACATAATAAAATAATTAATTCTTCCCATAGGTTTCTTAATGGTGGAATCCGCAAGGTGCAAGTTTAAAGAACAATCATCAAATTCACGGAAACCTAACACATCACACAAAGTTTTGGAATCATGGAAACACTAGCACCCAAATCACACAAAGCATAGCATTCATGATCTTTAATCTTAATTTTAACAGTAGGTTCAAACTCATCATAAAGTTTTCTAGGTATAGAAACTTATAACTCAAGCTTTTCTTCATAAGATTGCATTAAAGCATCAACGATATGTTTGGTAAAAGCTTTATTTTGACTATAAGCATGAGGAGAATTTAACACAAATTGCAACAAGGAAATACAATCTATTAAAGAAAAATTATCATAATTAAATTCCTAGAAATCCAAAATAGTGGATTCATTGCTATGTAAAGTTTTGACCTCTTCAATCCCACTTTTACCAATTTTTGCATCCATATCTAAAATCTCCGAATCATTGGGACGCCTTTTAACTAAAGTTGACTCATCTCCAGTCCCATCATTATCAAGCTTCATATTGCAAAAAAAAAGATTTAATAGGAGACACATCAATCACTTTTAGATCTTGATCCCTATTACCTTCTAGATCTTCCGGTTTGGCGGCCATCTTATTGACTAAGGTGGCCTGCTTATCCGAAATTTGGGCTACTAATTTTTCAAGATGAGCAAACTAAGATTTCAAACCATAAAATTCCTTAGACATATCATCAAGCTCTTTATTCATGTACTCCATAAAGCCTTTTTGTTCTTTAAACTCGTTTCTAAAGAAATTATTATGCTCAAATTGCAAAGTCATAAAGCTTCTGACGTTGTTTTCAATTTCTTCCAACCTTTTAAGGTGAGGATCAACGTTTTTAGGCAGGGCCATTAGGGCAAACAGGCAACAAGAAGCAAGCGAAAAAGAGGCGAACGGAAAAAGAGGGTGAATAAAACGGCAAGGGTGAAGTGGGGGAGAGGAAAACGAGAGGCAAATGGAGAATAATCTAATGCGAGGGATAAGAGTTTGTGATGGGTACTTGGTATGTCTTGAGTTGTGCGTAGATTCCCCGTCAACGGTGCCAGAAATCCTTCTTGCTACCTCTTGAGCACTGTGTTGGTTTTCCCTTGAAGAGGAAAGGGTGATGCAGCAAAGTAGCATAAGTATTTTCCTCAGTTTTTTAGAACCAATGTATCAATCCAGTAGGAGACTACACTCAAGTCGCCTCGTACCTACACTGACGAATAAGAACCTTGCAACCAACGCTATAAAGGGGTTGTCAATCCCTTCACGGAAACTTGCAAAATTGAGATCTGATAGAGATAATAAGATAAATATTTTTGGTATTTTTATGGTATAGATGGAAAGTAAAGATTGCAAAGTAAAATAGATTGGAAACTTATAGGATGGAAAATAGACCCGGGGGCCATAGGTTTCACTAGTGGCTTCTCTCAAGATAGCATAAGTATTACGGTGGGTGAACAAATTACTGTCGAGCAATTGATAGAAAAGCGCATAGTTATGAGAATATCTAGGCATGATCATGTATATAGGCATCACGTCCGCGACAAGTAGACCGAAACGATTCTGCATCTACTACTATTACTCCACACATCGACCGCTATCCAACATGCATCTACAATATTAAGTTCATAAGAACAGAGTAACGCATTAGGCAAGATGACATGATGTAGAGGGATAAACTCAAGCAATATGATATAAACCCATCTTTTTATCCTCGATGGCAACAATACAATGCGTGCCTTGCTGCCCTTATACATCGGGAAAGGACACCACAAGATTGAACCCAAAGCTAAGCACTTCTCCCATTGCAAGAAAGATCAATCTAGTAGGCCAAACCAAACTGATAATCCGAAGAGACTTGCAAAGATAACAAATCATACATAAAAGAATTCAGAGGAAATTCAAATATTGTTCATAGATAATCTTGATCATAAACCCACAATTCATCGGATCTCAACAAACACACCACAAAAAGAATTACATCGAATAGATCTCCAAGAAGATCGAGGAGAACTTTGTATTGAGATCCAAAGAGAGAGAAGAAGCCATCTAGCTAATAACTATGGACCCAAAGATCTATGGTAAACTACTCAGACATCATCGGAGAGGCTATGGTGTTGATGTAAAAGCCCTCCGTGATCGATTCCCCCTCCGGTGGATCGCCGGAAAAGGCCCAAAGATGGGATCTCACGGGTACAGAAGGATGCGGCGGTGGAAATAGGGTTTCGTGGTCCTCTCGGATGTTTTCGGGGTATATGAGTATATATAGGCGAAAGAAGTTGGTCAGGGGAGCCACAAGGGGCCCACGAGGGTGGGGGCGCACCTACCCCCCTGGGCACGCCTCCCTGCCTCGTGGCTTCCTCGTTGCTTTCTTGACGTCCACTCCAAGTCTCCTGGATTGCGTTTGTTCCAAAAATCACTCTCCCGAAGGTTTCATTCCATTTGGATTCCGTTTGATATTCCTTTTCTGTGAAACACTGAAATAGGCAAAAAAACAGCAATTTGCACGGGGCCTTTGGTTAGTAGGTTAGTCCCAAAAATAATATAAAAGTGTATAATAAAGCCCATTAAACATCCAAAACAGATAATAAAATAGCATGGAACAATAAAAAATTATAGATACGTTGGAGACGTATCACATAATCACTAGCATCACACATAATTTCAAAAGGCAAGTTCCAATCAGGTGGTTGAACAATAGGTGCAGTAATTAAAGCTTTCTTGAGTGTTTCAAAAGCTTCTAAACAATCATCATCAAAAACAAAAGGAACATCCTTTTGTAATATATTAGTGAGAGGCCTATAAAGTTTAGAGAAGTCTTTAATAAACCTCCTATAGAAACCAGCATGGCCTAGGAAACTACGAATACCTTTGATGTCCTTGGGACATGGCATTTTCTCAATAGCATCAACCTTAGCTTTGGTCCACTTTAATACCCTTTTTAAAAACTTTATGACCCAAGACAATGCCTTCATTAACCATAAAGTGGCACTTCTCCCAATTCAAAACAAGATTTGTTTGTTCACATCTCTGCAAAACTCGATCAAGATTGCTTAACAATCATCAAAAGACTTCCCATAAACAGAGAAATCATCCATGAAGACCTCAACAATCTTTTCACAAAAGTCAGAGAATATAGCCATCATGCATCTTTGAAAGGTAGAAGGTGCATTGCATAAACCAGAAGGCATACGTCCATAAGCATAAGTTCCAAAAGGACAAGTAAAAGTGGTCTTTTCTTGATCAGGTTGAGAAACAGGTATTTGTGAAAAGCCAGAATATCCATCAAGGAAATGAAAGTGTGTGTGCTTAGATAATCTTTCAAGCATTTGATCAATAAAAGGAAAAGGGTAATGATCTTTCTAGTAGCTTTATTTAGCTTTCTGAAATCAATTACCATTCTATAGCCTGTAACAATTCTTTGTGGAATAAGTTCATTCTTATCATTAGGAACAACAGTTATACCTCCCTTCTTAGGGACACAATGAACAGGGCTTACCCATCTACTATCAGCTATAGGATAGATTATACCTGCTTCCAGAAGTTTTAATATTTCCGTTCTTACCACTTCTTTCATCTCCGGATTTAACCGACATTGGTGATCAACAACAGGTTTAGCATCAGGTTCCATATTAATTTTGTGCTGACATAGAGTGGGACTAGTTCCCTTTAAATCATCAAGAGTATATCCAATAGCAACTCGGTGCTTCCTTAGAACTTTCAATAATCTTTCTTCTTCATGCTCTGAAAGGTTAGCACTGATAATAACAGGATATATTTTCTTTTCATAAAGATAAGCATATTTCGAAGTGTCTGGCAATTGTTTTAATTCAAACACAGGATCACCTTTAGGTGGAGGAGGCCCTCCTAGAGTTTCAATAGGAAAATTGTGTTTAAGTAGAGGACGTTGTTCAAAGAAAATATTATCTATTTCATTTCTTTCATGCATATGTAAATCATTTTCATGCTCTAGCAAGTATTGTTCTAAAGGATCAGTAGGTGGCACAACAATAGAAGCAAGAACAATTAATTCATCCTTACTAGGCAATTCTTTTTCATGATGATTTCTACTAAACTTGGAAAAATTAAACTCATGAGACTCACCACCAAAGCTAACACCCACAGTCTGTTTCTGGCAATCTATCTTAGCATTAACTGTGTTCAAGAAAGGTCTACCAAAGATAATGGGACAGAAGTCATCTGGTGGGGTACCAAGAACAAGAAAATCAGCAGGGTATTTTACTTTCCCACACAAGACTTCAACATCTCTAATAATCCCACAAGGTGATATGGTGTCTCTATTTGCAAGTTTGATAGCAACATCTATGTCTTCTAACTCTGTAGGTGCTATGTCTTCCCTAATTTCTTGATATAACTTGTAAGGAATAGCACTCACACTAGCACCCATGTCACATAAACCATGATAACAGTGATCTCCTATTTTAACTGAAATGACAGGCAGAACAACAACTGGTCTATTTTTATCCTTTTTTCTGGTTTGGCAATTCTAGCAGCTTCTTCAGAGAAATAGATAACATGCCCATCCACATCTTCTTCTAAGAGATCTTTAACCATAGCAATATTAGGTTCAACTCTAATTTTCTGTAACATCCCAAATTTCCAATTTGGAATGTTATACATAGAGCATCATTGCATATCATATTTGTTTCGTTGCAGTTTTGATCGATCCTAGAAATTCTACACAACTCAAGGACCCACGGAGAGAGTTGGGGATTTTCGTTATTTTCATATTTGAGTTTTCTCAAATTTTGAAAATGGGATCATTTGGTTTTAATTATTTTACCTTCAATTATTTCTACAACCAAAATATGAGAGAGGGAATAAAATGACTTTCCCAAAATAAAGAAATAATGAAGATTTAATAATAAAATAAAATAAGATTTTATTTTGGAGTTTTTCGCCTTTTTATTTTGAATTTAAGAAAAACACGCATTTTTCAAAATTGCATTTAGGCCCCAAATAAATGTTCATTAAATCCGGCTTGATTTTAGAAGCCGGGGAAATTTTATTTCGGGATTTTTGGAGTCCGTTTAGTATTTCTTTTTATTTTTTTCTGCGTGTTATTATTAAAAAAACGAACCGCCTTTGGGCCGTGCCCGAGCGGGACTCCGCTCGGGGGCGCACTTTATATACCGCCGCCCCTAGCCGCCCCAGCCCCAGCCACCCCGCCCCGGCCCGCCAACCCCGCCGGCCCAGCCCGTCGTCGCCGCCACCCGAGCCAAACCCTAACCCTAGCCCCGATCCGCCCGCCGCCGCCGCCGCCGTGACCCGCCGCCCGAGGTTCGCCGCCGCCTCGTTTTCCGCGCCATTTTTTTATGAAAACCGAGCGGTTTTTTTGGTTTTTATTTCGGTTTTTTTCGTCTTTTATTAGTTTCAATTTTTTTGGTTTAGGCTAAATAGCGAACGTTCGTTCGTTAGTTCATTTAAACGAACGCGTTCGTCAGATTAGTTTAGTTAATGGACGTCCGTTCGTTAACCCGTTCGTCGTTTTTCTTTTTCTCGGATTTAAATCCGCGATTTTCTGATCGCGATTCCTGATCCGATTTTCGTTTTAGTATAACTTTTCGCTCGTTTATCGGAATCAGGCGATTCAAGCGCCTAGAGTTTCGTCTCGAAACCCTCTTTCTGAATAATCCACTTAAATAAGTTTTTTCTTCTGTAAAATTTGACTTAGATCCAGATTAGTAAAACGAAGCTGTTTTCTTCCGCCGTTTGACTTTCGTTGCTTCGTTTGATTTGATTCTTTTTGCAAACCGGAGTTCTTAAGTTGAACTATCTGGTTAGATCTATTTGAGTTTTACCTGTGCATTAGTTCAGTACTTATTGTATGCTTGTTTGTTTGTCTGAGATAGAAAACCCGGAGTGCGCCGCTTGTTACTTCGAGTCTCTAGGTTGCGCGGATCATCAGCAAGGCAAGTAACACTTTGATCATACCTCTTCTCATACCCAGTTTTATGCAGTTTATCTATCCTCAAACATTGCATGATTAGGATCTAAATTAAATTGTGGGTTATGGGAAGTAGATGAGGTAGTACTTATTACTTGTCTTATTATCAAACCCTTGGGAGTTACTTCTACGTTTGCTTATTATGCCATGCTATGCTAGTAGACGTGGATTGGGTGAGTGTATCCATGACATATGTGAGATTGTTATTTAATGGTTTATTTAAGGTGGCAACTTAAACACACATCTGGGTGGATTGAGGCACCTGGTTTCTATCGATTTGCCTGTATTTCTTGGACCGCCACCCGTGCTCAAAGGGATCATGAGATTATTCAAACTAGAAACTTACGTGTGCAGCCACAAGCCATTATGGGCTCTGGCATAGTTGATTAAGTTGTGCGAACTCTTACGGGTAGGCTAGCAGATGTAGGGGATGTAGGTTGGTACGGTCTACCCACATGTAAGGTGCTAGCGCTTCTGAAAGACTATGTCTCGGTCATCCGTTTCTCAAACATCATGTAGTGCGAGAAATCAAACGGAGGCGATCGAGTCTTGTGGGGAAAAGTGCGCAAACCTCTGCAGAGTGTATAAACTAATCATGGTTAGCCATGTCCCCGGTTATGGACAATCTTGAGTATCTAGTACTTGGATATCATGTGAATCTCATCATGTTACTTCTAATTAATATTGTTGGGTTTGTTAATGAGTAGTTTTAATTGGGATTGAGAATGCTGTCAACCATTCTCAATGTTTGACAACCACCATGATAGTTAAATAAACTTATTCCTTTGCAGTAGGGAAAAATTGGCTTTATGCAAAATTGTAACCATAGAGCTTTTCCACCAGCCATATATGCATGTAGTATAGGCTTATCATTCCATTATTCTCTATGTGTTACATTGCGGCATATTCCATGTGTTTGACCCGTTTCGGGCTGCAACGCTTTCATGTTGCAGACTTTTCACCTGACAGTAAGGTGCTTAGGTTGTAGTTCTATACTCAGTGATGCCGTTGGAGTTGATGGACTCGCTTATTCTTCCAAGCCTTCCGCTGTTATTGTATTAGATGGCCTTAAGACATATTTATTTTATTAAGTTCTCTCTTGAGACACTCGATTTGTAATAAGTGTGTGATTGCTACTCTGTTATAAATCCTTCGAGTACTGTGTGGTGTCAGCATTACTGATCCAGGGATGACACTGAGCACGAGAGATCGACTTGTTTGAGGTCCTGGTCGGCTACAAAGATGGTATCGAGCTCACGCCGATCAGAGGACACGACCATTAAGCTAAAGCCCTAGATCACTACTCTCTCTTCTCATTTCTAACTCCTCATATTTTCTACTCTTTTAGGATGACTAAGCGAGGATCAAGTTCACCCAGGATGAAGATACACCCTTTGGGCGACACTGAAGGAAGTCACTAAATACCTAAATATTGGATTACCAAGCTTCACGGGACCTACAATTCCACTTTACCCGAAGAAAATACTGGAAGATTCAAGCTCAAGTTCCCGGAAGGACGTTTGCGCCAATCACGGAGCCCATAGAGTGTGTTTTCAATGCACCAACCTGGAGTTTGGGAAAGAGCATGGCAGCTCACATAACCATGGGACGCATTGGAGAAGTTTACAAAGAAGACCTCAAGGATACTATCTACCAGATTCTGGGCGCCGAGATGAACAATGGGAGATAGTTGGCACTAAGAAGGATCGATCCATTGCAGCTTTCATCCAGGAGTTAAACCAGCACATTCGACGCCAGGAGAACCAGATGTGCGCAGACATGATAGAGTTGAAGACAACAAAAGCCAAGATTATCGAACTAGAAGGATAACTGAAGGCCACACGCAAGGACTACATGGAGGAGATTGTAGCTCTAGTAGGACAAAACGGCGATCTTAAGGAGAAGATTGAAGAACTCATGGGAAATTTAGCACCCGGAGGAGAAGGTGAAGATTGCACCCGTCCAGAGAACTACATCATCATCGACGACACCGATTCCGATCCTAGTGATGATGATTTCGAAGATGAAGCTGGAGCAGATATCATGGAGTCTTCATCGGAGCAGTTTTTCTAGTTGACCACCATAATGAGTAGATTACCCCCATGTTATATTAGTTTTAGTTTCAGCACTTTGTAACGATAGATAGACCGTTGTATGCCCATGTTTGAATTGATTGGAGTGATATTGTGTGATTTGTCTCATGTGCATATGGGTAGTGTTTTCTCCCTAGACCTCATTCTTTTCTTAACTCTCGTCTTTTCTTAAAACCCTCAGATGCCTCCGAGACGCGACCCCGGATTTTTTTTCCCGCCAGAGGTCACTCAGTTGGTTCACCAGAAGAATGCCTTGATTCAAACATTGGTACAGAACCAAGGCAACAATAACAACAACAACAACAACAACAACAACAACAACAACAACAACAACAACAACAACAACAACAACAACAACAACAACCCACCACCACCACCAGTTGACCATTTGACCCGTTTCTTAAGGATGAATCCGCCGGTGTTTTCTAGTAGCACCGAGCTAATTGTTGCAGATGATTGGCTCCGTAAGATAGGAAGGGAGTTAACCACTGCAGGATGTACAGATGGAGAAAGGGTTAAATTTGCCGCACATCAGCTTGAAGGACTTGCAACAGCATGGTGGGAGAATTTTACTGACCACTTACCACAGAGACACCTTTGTCACATGGGATCAGTTTCAGCAAGCTTTCCATACTGCCCATGTTTCAGCAGGAGCTATGGCCATGAAGAAGCGTGAGTTTCACAACTTGCGCCAAGGAGGATGGACAGTTGGCCAGTATGTAGATGATTTCAGCAAGCTAGCCCGTTATGCCCAGATGACGTTGCTACAGATGCAGCTAAGCAGGAGAAGTTTCTGGAAGGACTGAATGATGAGCTAAGCATGCAATTGATGGTAGCCACCTTCAACAATTACCAGGAGTTGGTAGATCGTTCTCTTATGATTGAAGGGAAGCAGCAGCAGATTGACTACCGCAAGAGGAAGTATAGACAGGGGAAGAATAATTCTGGAGCTCAGCAGAAACTTCGCTTTACCCCGAAGACAGGAGGACAATTTCAGCATACCCATGGAGGAGGTAGCTCGCACAACCGTAATGGCACCAGGAATGGAAACAGGAATGGAGGAAGCAATGGACAGAACCGCACCAACCCGTCAACACCATCCAAGGTAGACCTGAGCCACATCACTTGCTTTAAGTGCCGCAAGACCGGGCATTATGCAAATGATTGTCCGGAAGGCCAAAGTGGAAATGGCAATGGAAGCTCAGGAAAGAAGCCGAACCCTTTTAACAAAGGACAAGTGAACCACGTTACCGTGGAGGAGGTTGAAGCTCAGCCAGACGCAGTAATAGGTAAGTTTTTGGTTAAGTCATTTACTGCAGTTGTTCTTTTTGATGCTGGTGCATCACATTCATATATATGAAGGGGATTTGTGGATAAGTATAAACTACCAACCCAAGCCCTTAGGTCACCCATGCTAGTAACCTCACCCGGAGTAGAATACATGGCTAGTATATGGTGCGACCGACTGTCATTAAGGATTGGACACTATGTATTTCCCTCGGACCTAATAGTTCTGGAATCGCAAGGATTGGATGTGATATTAGGCATGGATTGGTTATCGAAGTATGGAGGGAACATAGATTGCGCCAGTAAGTCGATTTTGCTTAACACCCCAGAAGGAAGGAGAATCAAGTATGTATCACGGCATGAGCCAAGGAGAGCACATGTAAATTCCTTATCAGGAGTTGTGCAGGAAGAAGTACCAGTGGTAAGGGATTACCCGGACGTGTTTAGGAAGAGTTGCTGTGCATGCCACGGATAGAGACATTGAGTTTCGATTGAACTCTTGCCGACCTTTGGGCCGATATCTAAGAGACCGTATAGGATGCCAGCCCAAGATTTGGAGGAAATTAAGAAGCAGATTAAGGAATTACTCGATAAAGGTTTTATTCGCCCAAGTTCTTCGCCTTGGGGATCACCAGTACTTCTAGTGGAGAAGAAGGATGGATCTTTAAGAATGGTTGTTGATTATCGCGGATTAAATGAAGTGACCATTAAGAACAAGTACCCACTGCCGATGATCAATGATTTGTTTGACCAATTGCAAGGAGCTAAGGTGTTTTCCAAGATCGATTTACGATCAGGGTACCATCAGTTGAAGATTCAAGAGCAGGATATACCTAAGACGACTTTTACCACCAGGTATGGGCTGTATGAGTACACCGTTATGTCATTTGGTCTGACTAACGCACCTGCCTATTTTATGAACATGATGAACAAAGTGTTTATGGAGTTTTGGATAAGTTCGTCGTGGTGTTCATTGATGATATTTTGGTTTACTCGAAGAATGAAGAGGAACATAAGGAGCATTTGCGTTTGGTACTCGAGAAGCTCGAGAGAACACCGGTTGTATGCCAAGTTCAGCAAGTGTGAGTTTTGGTTGAAGGAAGTTGGGTTTCTTGGATATGTTATATCCGGAGAAGGTATAGCGAGACCCCACTAAAGTTGTCCTTTGTAACAAATCGGGAAGCGCCAACGACGGTTGGAGAGATCCGGAGTTTCCTTGGACTAGCAGGATACTACTGGAGATTCATTGAGAATTTCTCAAGGATTGCGAAGCCTATGACAGAATTATTGAAGAAGGATACCAAGTTCATTTGGACCGAGGAGTGTGAAGCTAGTTTCCAAGAGTTGAAGAAACGTTTGGTTACCTCACCAGTGTTAATTCTACCAGATCAGACCAAGGATTATGAGGTGTATTGCGACGCTTCATGTCGAGGACTTGGAGCAGTGCTTATGCAGGAGGGAAGAGTTGTTTTGTATGCTTCACGACAGCTTAAGCCTCATGAGCTAAATTATGCCACGCATGATTTGGAGTTAGCAGCCGTAGTGCATGCGTTGAAGACCTGGAGACATTTCCTCATTGGAAATCATTGTGAGGTGTATACGGATCACAAGAGTTTAAAGTACATCTTCACTCAGAAGGACCTAAATCTCAGGCAGAGGAGATGGTTGGAGCTCATTAAGGACTATGATATGAGATTACATTATCATCCCGGAAAGGCTAACATTGTAGCAGACGCGTTGAGCCGTAAGAGTCACGTCAACACACTAAAGACGGGAGAGATACCAAAAGAGTTAGCCGAGGATCTTCGAGAGCTATGTTTGGAAATAGTTCTGAGAGGCTATGTATCAACATTGGAGATTCAGTCAACTTTGATGGACAAGATCAGGGAAGCTCAGAAGACTGACAAAGAGATTGCCTCTATAAAGGAGAGAATGAGCGAAGGGAAGGCTAAGGGATTTCGTGAGGACGAGCTCGATACCCTATGGTTTGAAGACCATGTTTATGTGCCCAATGATCCGGAGATCAGGAAGTTGATTCTACAAGAGGCACATGATTCACCATATTCGATTCACCCAGGAAATACCAAGATGTATTTGGATTTGAAGAATACTTTCTGGTGGACTGGAATGAAGAAGGACATTGCAGAGTATGTAGCAGTTTGTGATGTATGTCAGAGGGTGAAGGAAGAACACTAGAAGCCAGCAGGATTGTTACAGCCATTGCCTATACCCGAATGGAAGTGGGATAAACTAGGTATGGATTTCATCACGGGATTGCCCAGGACTCGTTCAGGCTATGACTCGATTTGGGTTGTAGTCGACCGTTTGACGAAGGTAGCTCATTTCATTCCAGTAAAGACTACCTACAGCAGTGCCAAATAGGCTAAGATATACATGACAAGGATTGTATGCTTGCATGGAGTTCCGAGGAGTATCGTATCAGATAGAGGAACCCAATTCACCTCAAAGTTCTGGAAGCAGTTGCACGAAACTTTGGGAACCAGGCTGGAGTTTAGCACAGCTTTTCATCCACAGACAGATGGACAAACCGAGAGAGTCAACCAGATTTTGGAGGATATGCTTAGAGCTTGTGCTTTGGATTATGGATCAAGTTGGGATGACAACTTGCCATATGCGGAGTTTTCTTATAACAACAGTTACCAAACCAGTCTGAAGATGGCCCCTTTCGAAGCCTTGTACGGAAGGAGGTGCAGGACCCCGTTATTGTGGGATGAAGTTGGAGACCGCCATTATTTGGACCGGATTTAATTAAGGAGTCTGAACAGAAAGTAAAGTTGATTCACGATAGGCTCAAGGTAGCCCGCCAAGATGTAAGAGTTATGCAGATTCAAAACGCAAGGAGACAGAATACGAAGTCGGAGACAGAGTTTATCTTTGAGTATCGCCACTTCGAGGAGTTAAGCGTTTTGGTGTTAAGGGAAAGTTAGCGCCCCGATTTGTAGGACCTTATCGTATTTTGGAACGCATGGGAGAAGTTGCGTACAAGTTGGAATTACCCGAAGGATTGTCAGGAGTTCATGATGTGTTTCATGTTTCTCAGTTGAAGAAGTGTCACGCAGAGATGGCTAATATACCACTCAGAGATACCGTGCCACTCGAAGCGATTCAGCTGAATGATGATTTGACCTATGAGGAGAAACCTGTTAAGATTCTCGAGTTTGCCAGTCGAGTTACTCGCAGCAAGGTCATTAAGTTTTGCAAAGTTCAGTGGAGCCACCACACCGAGGAGGAAGCCACCTGGGAACGAGAGGAAGATTTGCTTAAGGACCACCCTCACCTATTTTCTAGCCAACCCGAATCTCGAGGGCGAGATTCATCTTAAGGGGGTAGGTTTGTAACATCCCAAATTTCCAATTTGGAATGTTATACATAGAGCATCATTGCATATCATATTTGTTTCGTTGCAGTTTTGCTCGACCTAGAAATTCTACACAACTCAAGGACCCACGGAGAGAGTTGGGGATTTTTGTTATTTTCATATTTGAGTTTTCTCAAATTTTGAAAATGGGATCATTTGGTTATAATTATTTTATCTTCAATTATTTCTACAACCAAAATATGAGAGAGGGAATAAAATGACTTTCCCAAAATAAGGAAATAATGAAGATTTAATAATAAAATCAAATAAAATTTTATTTTGGAGTTTTTCGCCTTTTATTTTGAATTTAAGAAAAATGCGCATTTTTCAAAATTGCATTTAGGCCCCAAATAAATGTTCATTAAATCCGGCTTGATTTTAGAAGCCGGGGAAATTTTATTTTGGGATTTTTGGAGTCCGTTTAGTATTTCTTTTTATTTTTTTCTGCGCGTTATTATTTAAAAAAACGAACCGCCTTTGGGCCGTGCCCGAGCGGGACTCCGCTCGGGGGCGCACTTTATATACTGCCGCCTCGAGCCGCCCCAGCCCCAGCCACCCCGCCCCAGCCCGCCAACCCCGCCGGCCCAGCCCGTCGCCGCCGCCACCCGAGCCAAACCCTAACCCTAGCCACGATCCGCAGCCGCCCGCCGCCGCCGCCGACTTCGCCGGAGCCGCCGCCGTGACCCGCCGCCCGAGGTTCGCCGCCGCCTCGTTTTCCGCGCCGTTTTTTTTAATATAAAAACCGAGCGGTTTTTTTTCGGTTTTTTTATTTTCGTCTTTTATTAGTTTCAGTTTTTTTTGGTTTAGGCTAAATAGCGAACGTTCGTTCGTTAGTTCGTTTAAACAAACGCGTTCGTCAGATTAATTTAGTTAACGAACGTCCGTTCATTAACCCGTTCGTCGTTTTTCTTTTTCTCGGATTTAAATCTGCGATTTTCTGATCGCGATTCCTGATTCGATTTTCGTTTTAGTATAACTTTTCGCTCGTTTATCGGAATCAGACGATTCAAGCGCCTAGAGTTTCGTCTCGAAACCCTCTTTCCGAATAATCCACTTAAACAAGTTTTTGCTTCTGTAAAATTTGACTTAGATCCAGATTAGTAAAACGAAGTTGTTTTCTTTCGCCGTTTGACTTTCGTTGCTTCGTTTGATTTGATTCTTTTTGCAATCCGGAGTTCTTAAGTTGAACTATCTGGTTAGATCTATTTGAGTTTTACCTGTGCATTAGTTGAGTACTTATTGTATGCTTGTTTGTTTGTCTGAGATAGAATACCCGGAGTGCGCCGCTTGTTACTTCGAGTCTCTAGGTTTCGCGGATCATCAGCAAGGCAAGTAACACTTTGATCATACCTCTTCTCATACCCAGTTTTATGCATTAGATCTATCCTCAAACATTGCATGATTAGGATCTAAATTAAATTGTGGGTTATGGGAAGTAGATGAGGTAGTACCTATTACTTGTCTTATTATCAAACCCTTGGGAGTTACTTCTAAGTTTGCTTATTATGCCATGCTATGCTAGTAGACGTGGATTGGGTGAGTGTATCCATGACATATGTGAGATTGTTATTTAATGGTTTATTTAAGGTGGCAACTTAAACACACATCTGGGTGGATTGAGGCACCTGGTTTCTATTAGGACTTGCCTGTATTTCTTCGGACCGCCACTCAGGCTCAAAGGGATCATGAGATTATTCAAACTAGAAACTTACGTGTGCAGCCACAAGCCATTATGGGCTCTGGCGTAGTTGATTAAGTTGTGTGAACTCTTACGGGTAGGCTAGCAGATGTAGGGGATGTAGGTTGGTACGGTCTACCCACATGTAAGGTGGTAGCGCTTCTGAAAGACTATGTCTCGGTCAACCGTTTCTCAAACATCATGTAGTGCGAGAAATCAAACGGAGGCGATCTAGTCTTGTGGGGAAAAGTGTGCAAACCTCTGCAGAGTGTATAAACTAATCATGGTTAGCCGTGTCCCCGGTTATGGACAAACTTGAGTATCTAGTACTTGGATATCATGTGAATCTCATCATGTTACTTCTAATTAATATTGTTGGGTTTGTTAATGAGTACTTTTAATTGGGATTGAGAATGCTGCCAACCACTCTCAATGTTTAACAACCACCATGATAGTTAAATAAACTTATTCCTTTGCAGTAGGGAAAAATTGGCTTTATGCAAAATTGTAACCATAGAGCTTCTCCACCAGCCATATATGCATGTAGTATAGGCTTATCATTCCATTATTCTCTATGTGTTACATTGCCAAAGCATATTCCATGTCTTGACCCGTTTTCGGGCTGCAACGTTTCATGTTGCAGACTTTTCACATGACGAGTAAGGTGCTTAGGTTGTGGTTCTATACTCAGTGATGCCGTTTGAGTTGATGGACTCGCTTATTCTTCCAAGCCTTCCGCTATTATCATATTATATGGCCTTAAGCCATATTTATTTTATTAAGTTCTCTCTTGAGACACTCGATTTGTAATAAGTGTGTGATTGCTACTCTGTTATAAATCCTTGAGTAATCGTGGTGGTGTCGGCATTCTCGATCCAGGATGACAATCGAGCACGAGATCGATCTGTTTGAGGTATGGTCGCTACATTTTCTCATCTGGTTTAGGTGTTCTAACATAGCTTCTGTTAACTATAGTTGAAACTTTAGCATGTTCCTTTATCCTAAGAGGAAAAGGGGGTTTCTCAATATAAGCAGTAGGAACAACTGGATCAACATTATAAAGTATATTTTCTTCTTTAACTGATACTGGTTCTTTAATTTCATCTTTAATAGGTGGGTGATATTTAAGCCACTTCTCTTTATGGAGTTCAACATGAGTAGCAAATGATTCACAAAAGGAGGCTACTACCTAGTGCTAAACTTCTGAAAGGCATCGGTATCCATAAAAGATTTAACACAATCATACTTAAGCTTTATACTTGTCTCTTTACCTTCGTCAAGTTCCCAATCTTCAGAGTTACATTTAACTCTTTCCAAAAGATGCCACCGGAATTCAATAGTTTTCTTCATAAAAGAAACAACACAAGAAGTATCCAGCATGGTTTGATCATTACGAGAAAGCCGAGTATACAAGTTCTGAATAATAATTTCTCTCGAGAGCTCATGATTGGGGCATGAATATAACATTGACTTAAGCCTCCCCCAAGCTAGAGCGATACTTTCTCCTTCACGAGGCCAAAAATTATATATATAATTCCGATCACGATGAACTAGATGCATAGGATAATTTTTTTGGTGGAACTCCAATTTTAAACGATTCCAATTCCATGATCCAATATCATCACATAGCCTAAACCATGCCGATGCTTTTACCTTCAAAGATAAAGGGAAAACCTTTTTCATCACCTCATCTTCGGGTAAACCTGCAAGCTTGAACAATCCACAAATTTGTTCCACATGTATTTTTTAACACATGTTAAAGAAGGTCTACCGCATTACTTTTTGACAATGTGCGATACGTGGCATATAGTTGATCCATCTGACCTATTTGTGATGGAATAGGCTGTGTGTGTTGTGGGCAAACGCTTGCTAGTATTTAACCATTTGGGATTGATGAATTCATCACCGACGGGTTCCCTAGTGTGTTCCGTGTTCATCTGATCATCATCTACTTCTTGTGCTAGCTCGATGCTAAATTTCCATTAATTGATGGCATTTTACGAACACGCCACCGTTTCCCGCCATTTCCTCACCTATTTTCCCGCCACCCTGCTATATTGCACATAGGGGGCGCGCGACACACGGAGGCGACAAGCGCAGCCTGTAGCACATCCACCTTTTCCAAGCATGGCAACCCATCAAAGCGCCGCCTCTGCCATCAACCTCGTCGATGAGGAAAACGAGCAGGTGCCACGGCCCGTCGAGTCCGAGGCGTTCCCCGGCAATGCGATGGACGACGCTGTGATGCGTGTCATCGCCAGGGTTGAGCAGACTTTTGGCGCATGGCGCTTGAGCGCGGCGGGTCAAGATAGGCATGTCAGCGCCGACAGGCTGCAGCTCACCGCACTACATGATCGATGGCGCGCCACAGAGCAAGCTAGGCGCGTCCGCGCCGATAGGCACAGCAGGAGTGGATCCATCAGCGCTTGCCTGCTGTCGACACGGTGTCGCAGCTGGGTACACGCCACATCAGTACCCCCATTCCTCGCTAGGAGTGGGCAGAGGCCCTCAGAGCCATACTTGCACCAGAGGCCGACCGTGCCGTACTTGCACCAGACGCCCGCCGCGCCATTCGCATGGGTGCCGCCGTTCGCCTTGTCCACGGCCCGCTGGATGCCAACGCGCTGGTCCGTAGGCTCGACCGCCTCCTTGGCCCAGGTGTCCACCTGGGCGCAGTAGAGGAACATGGCCATCACATCCTCAAGCTGGTGATCTCCGATTAAATAGCCAACTTGGAGCTTGAGATCGCGCTCCAGATGTACCGCGAGCATGTCGACCGCTTGGACGAACGCCTGCACAAGTTCGGGCAGAGCCAAGAGCTACCCTAGGCAAGGGCTGCTGGTCATGGTCTCATGGACGCGTTTTATTTTGACAAGTCGTTTCGACCTGGATAGCTATGTATTCACAGCAGTCATAGTATTGCTCTGTTTCAATGTGTGTACTCTATTTTCCATTCTTATATGTTCTGTTTCAATGTGTGTATATACGCTTTCCATTCTGTATATGTGGATGATAATAGCTAGATTCAAATTAGTATACAAAAACAGATAGAAAATGGAATTCATAATATATATATATATATATATATATATATATTAATTGTTCATTAGTTCATCACAGAATATATATATATATATATATATATATATATATATATATATATAATATCATCACATATAGGTGATGTTAGATAACTACTATGTAAAATGCATAAAATTGGAAACGAACAATACTAAAACTAATAATCCCTCACAGGGGCGATTCCGGCAGCCTCGCCGGCAGCTCCACAGTGCGCGGCGTCTTCCGATCTTGAGAGGCAGTACTCCGACTCCTTCGCCTGCATGGCGCTTGACGTACCGATCTGCCTCTTGCTAGCGTCTGTGTGGCCGATCTTGCCATTTCCGTTAGGCGCCCACTTGGAGCTCCTCGTCGGCACGCAGCTGGAGCTTATCGGGCCACCTCCACGCAGCGACGAGGCACCCGGTGCCTATGACCTTCCTCACGAAGTACCCGTCTTCAGACACCTCCTCCACGATGACGCCGCCCCCTAAAGCTCCGCCGCTAATTTTTCCAGCGGCATCACGGGCTTCACAGGCCGCCTGGTACCTGGCTTCCTCCTCCGCCATCTCCTTCTTGAATGCCACTTGCCTGGCTTTCTCAGCCAGCGGCAACGACTTCCACACACAAAGATTGTACTGGCCCCAAAACCAATCAAAAGTTGGGGTCCGCAAACCTCGTCGGCGGTAGCGTAGGGGTCCTCGTCGCTAATCGAGTGAGCGTCCTCGAGCGGCTACTCCTCGTCGGTAGCGATGGGCAGACCGGCGGCGCCATGGCAGAGATTTGAGAGAGAGAGGGCGAGCGAGGGGAGGATGTAGATGAGAATGCAGGCGGGAGGACGTGAGCAAGGTAGTATTTATTGGCGGCCGGAATCTAGATTGACGGGGACAGTACACACGCCGGTCGCCAGAATTTACGAGTATTGTAGTTTGAATTACACACGATTCCCGCAGCAAAATCCGAGTGTGAACATAATATCTGATGGTTTCCAATAAAGAACAATGTCTGATTAATGACCCCCGCCACTCATCTACCAAACCTCGAGCAGCGAGATAGAGTGCCAATCATGTGGGGCCGGTTGTCTTGCCAGATCTTTATATTTTCTTTTTTGAACACCAGATATTTACATAGTCTGATGATTTTTTAACTCGCACACACATACACAAAAATATGATTTTTCAAACCGTTTTGGTTAGGCGTTGCATGTAGATGTAGTTCAAATTTGAATTAAGGTCGTTAAATGGTTAGAAAATCACTTAAATGTCTTTAAAAGGTCAAATGACCCCTGAACATTTCCAATTTTTCACATGACAGTTGTATTAGTGCACGTTAAACGTAGGAAAAAATTTGAAGGCCGTAAGAGGAAGCTATCTCCCATCCGTCAGCAAACGTGCATTGTTCCCTCTCGGAACCACGGACCTTCTAGTGAGTTGTTCCGGTTTGTGAGGGGTGTGTGTCCAAACTTTCGTCAAACAGGACAATTTTTTTACCACATCATCTTGGTGGCATGACATTAAATCAAGCAAGGATTCATGTTTTTCTGATCATTTTTCAACTTTTTGCAATTAAAATGCCATGTCATGCACTCCATGCATGTGCCCATGCCTTGACACCAATATGTTTGAAATTTCCTTCTAATTTACTGCACATGGAATTAACTCGCACACAAGTACACAAAAATATGATTTTTCAAACCGTTTTGGTTAGGCGTTGCATGTAGATGTAGTTCAAATTTGAATTACGGTCATTAAATGGTTAGAAAATCACTTAAATGTCTTTAGAAGGTCAAATGACCCTTGAAATTTACCAAATTTTCACATGACAGTTGCACGTTAAATGTAGGAAAAAAATTGAAGGCCGTAAGAGGAAGCTATCTCCCGTTCGACATCAAACATGTATTGTTCCCTCTCGAAACCACGAACCTTCTAGCGAGTTGCTCTGGTTTGTGAGGGGCGTGTGTCCAAACGTTCGTTAAACATGCCAATTTCTTTACCACATCATCTTGGTGGCATGACATTACATCAACCAAGGTTTCATGTGTTTCTGATCATTTTTCTACTTTTTGAATTAAAATGCCATGTCACTCCATGCATACATATGCATGTGTCCATGTCGTGAGACCAATATGTTTGAAAATTCCTTCTAATTTTCTGCACATAGAATTAACTTGCACACAAGTAGATATGATTTTTCAAACCGTTTTGGTTAGGCGTTGCATGCAGATGTAGTTCAAATTTTTGCGGTCATTAAATGGTTAGAAAATCACTTAAATGTCTTTAAAAGGTCAAATGACCCCTAGAATTTGCCAAAATTTCACATTACAGTTGTAGTAGTGCATGTTAGACGTAGAAACAATTTGAATGCCATAAGAGGAAGGTATCTCCCATTCGTCATCAAACATGCATTGTTCCCTCTCGGAACCACGAACCTTCTAGCGAGTTGCTCCGGTTTGTGAGGGTGTGTGTCCAAACTTTCGTCAAACATGCCAATTTCTTTACCACATCATCGTGGTGGATGACACTAAATCAAGCAAGGTTTCATATTTTTCTGATCATTTTTTAATTTTTTGGAATTAAAATGCCACGGCATGCACTCCATGCATGTGACCATTCCTTAACACCAATATGTTTGAAAATTCCTTCTAATTTACTGTGCATGGAATTAACTCGCACAGAAGTACACAAAAATATGATTTTTCAAACCGTTATGGTTAGGTGTTGCACGTAGATGTAGTTCAAATTTGAATTACGGTCATTAAATGGTTAGAAAATCACTAAAATGTATTTAAAAGGTCAAATGACCCTTGAAATTTACCAATTTTTCACATGACAGTTGTATTAGTGCATGTTAAACGTAGGGAAATTTTTGAAAGCCGTAAGAGGAAGCTATCTCCCGTTCGTCATCAAACATGCATTGTTCCCTCTCGGAACCACGAACCTTCTCGGGAGTTGCTCCGGTTTGTGAGGGGTGTGTGTCCAAACGTTCGTCAAACATGCCAATTTCTTTACCACATCATCTTGGTGGCATGACATTACATCAACAAAGGTTTCATTTGTTTCTGATCATTTTTCTATTTATTTTGAATTAAAATGCCATGTCACTCCATGCATAAGTTTGCATGTGTCCATGTCATGAGACCAATATGTTTGAAAATTCCTTCTAATTTACTGCACATGTAATTAACTCGCACACAAGTACACAGATATGATTTTTCAAACCGTTTTGGTTAGGCGTTGCATGTAGATGTAGTTCAAATTTGAATTGCGGTCATTAAATGATTAGAAAATCACTTAAATGTCTTTAAAAGGTCAAATGACCCCTAGAATTTTCCAAAATTTCACATTACAGTTGTAGTAATGCACGTTAGATGTAGATAAAATTTGAAGGCCGTAAGAGTAATAAGCTATGTACTGTTCGTCATCAAACATGCATTGTTCCCTCTCGGAACCACGAACCTTCTAACGAGTTGCTTCGGGTTATGAGTGTGTGTGTCCAAACTTTTGTCAAACATGCCAATTTCTTTACACATCATCTTTGTGGATGACATTAAACCAAGCAAGGTTTCATGTTTTTCTAATCATTTTTTATTTTTTTGGAATTAAAATGCCACGGCATGAACTCCATGCATGTGCCCATGCCTTGACACCAATATGTTTGAAAATTCCTTCTAATTTACTGCACATGGGATTAACTCACACATAAGTACACAAAAATATGATTTTTCAAACCGTTATGGTAAGGGGTTGCATGTAGATGTAGTTCAAATTTGAATTATGGTCATTAAATGGTTAGAAAATCACTTAAATGTCTTTAAAAGGTCAAATGGCCCCTGAAATTTACCAATTTTTCAGATGACAGTTGTATTAGTGCACGTTAAACGTAGGAAAAAATTTGAAAGCCGTAAGAGGAAGCTATCACCCGTTCGTCATCAAACATGCATTGTTCCCTCTCGGAACCACGAACCTTCTAGCGAGTTGCTCCGGTTTGTGAGGGGTGTGTGTCCAAACGTTCGTCAAACATGCCAATTTCTTTACCACATCATCTTGGTGGCATGACATTTCTGATCATTTTTCTATTCTTTTGAATAAAAATGCCATGTCACTCCATGCATACGTATGCATGTGTCCATGTCGTGAGACCAATATGTTTGAAAATTACTTCTAATTTACTGCACATGTAATTAACACGCACACAAGTACACAGATATGATTTTTCAAACTGTTTTGGTTAGGCGTTGCATGTAGATGTAGTTCAAATTTGAATTACGGTCATTAAATGGTTAGAAAATCACTTAAATGTCTTTAAAAGGTCAAATGACCCCTAGAATTTTCCAAAATTTCACATTACAGTTGTAGTAGTGCACGTTAGACGTAGAAACAATTTGGGGGCCGTAAGAGGAAGCTATCTCCCGTTCGTCATCAAACATGCATTGTTCCTTCTCAGAACCACGAACCTTCTATCGAGTTGCTCCGGTTTGTGAGGGGTGTGTGTCCAAACTTTTGTCAAACATGCCAATTTCTTTACCACATCATCTTGGTGGCATGACATTACATCAACCAAGGTTTCATGTGTTCCTTTTTTTGGAATTAAAATGCCATGCCACTCCATGCATACGTATTCATGCATATGTGTCCATGTCGTGATACAAATATGTTTGAAAATTCCTTCTAGTTTACTGCACATGGAATTTACTCGCACAGAAGTACACAAATATGATTTTTCAAACCGTTTTGGTTAGGCGTTGCATGTAGATGTAGTTCAAATTTGAATTTCGGTCATTAAATGTCTTTAAAAGGTCAAATGACCCCTATAATTGTCAAAAATTTCACATTACAGTTGTAGTAGTGCACGTTAGACGTAGAAAAAATTTGAAGGCCGTAAGAGGAAGCTGTCTCCTTTTCGTCATCAAGCATGCATTGTTCCCTCTCGAACCACGAGCCTTCTAGTGAGTTGCTCCGGTTTGTGAGGGGTGTGTGTCCAAACTTTGGTCAAACATGCCAATTTTTTTATCACGTCATCTTGGTGGCATGACATTACATCAACCAAGATTTCATGTGTTTCTGATTTTTTTGGAATTAAAATGCCATGTCACTCCATTCTTAATTGTGTAATAGCCGTTAGACCAATATGTTTGAAAATTCCTTCCAATTTACTGCACATGGAATTAAATCACACACAAGTACACGAAATATGAGTTTTCAAACTGTTATGGTTAGCTGTTGCATGTACATGTAGTTCAAATTTCATTTACGGTCATTAATTGGCTAGAAAATCACTTAAATGTCTTCGAAGGTCAAATGACCCCTGAATTTTTCCAAAATTTGACATGGCAGTTGTATTAGTACTACAAAATTTCTCATTCATTTAAAACACCATCCGTTGGCACTTTATTCCAAATTCGTCTTTCACAACTAATAAAAAATATCTACAACATCACACACAGTTGTTTTCTAGGAACCGCTTTGCGATGAAAATATCCGGGTCTATTTAAGTCTCCTCCTTAAGCTTCGGCTAAATGCGCTCTAGTGTCGGCAACCCCCAAATCCACAAATCCCCATCCCCATTCCCGCACCCCTTCTTGCAAAGATGAAGCCGTGGAAACGCTTCGTGAAGGCCCGTACGATGGTCACGTCCCCCCCCCCCGAGCGCCGCCGCCTACGCCGAGAGTGCCGCCGCATCCGCATTGAGTGCGTCCGCTTCCGCCGAGAGGGCGTCTGCGGCAGCCGACAAGGCAGCTGCAGCAGCCGAGACGGCTGCAGCTGCTGCTGCAACGGTGGCTGCAAACGCCGAGAGCGCTCGAGAAGCTGTCCGTGCCGCTGATGTCGCCCTGGCCCGAGTCAAGGTCATCCACGACAAGATCGAGGATGCACACGCCAAGATATTCCAGGCCACCTCGGACTCCAGCATGCAACCCATGTCTGAAAAGGCGGCGGTGGCCACGGAGCACCTGCTTCCTCATGAGGTCGCCGAGCGGGAGCTGGACATGCAGGAGGCGGCGGAGATCGAGGAGCGCCGGGAGGAGGAGTTGCGCGTGGCCGAGGCTGAGGTAGAGAAGAGTCTGTCCATTGAGGAATCGGCAGTGGAGTACCAACGCGAGCTCTGGCGTAGCCACTACTATGAGTACTACAACCTTGAGGGCGGCGCCGAGGACGAGGACGAGGACGCGGTCGACTTTAGCAGGGAAACGCGGAGTTCACCAACGGCGGCATGTCACCAGGACAAGTCATCGACGTCTCATCTCACACCGGTGATGCATAGGGCGGCGAGGCGGCGGATTTTTAATTATGCGTACTTAGGCTTTGTTTTTAATGCTGGTCTTTTATTAGAGCAATGTTTAGGTCAACTGGCTCTGTGTAATTACTAAAATTGCTCGATTCAGTAAGTGTGGTATTTCTGCTGTACGCTCTTTTGTGTGCCCAAATTAGCAAGCGATGTTAAATTATGCAATGACGTACCAGGGGAAATTTCCACCAGATTTTGAATTATCAAACTCATCCCATGCACGTAAAGAAGAAGAATTGTTTGTGATGCACACAATCATTCAAAGTGAATGGTCCGGCGGCACCGCACGCGTTCAAAGTGAATTTGCCCATGCCTTGAGACCAAAATTTGAATTATCGAACTCATCCCATGCGCGTAAAGTAGAAGAATCGTTTGCGATGCACACAATCGTTCAAAGTGAATGGTACGGCAGCACCGCGCGCAAAGTTTCCCTCCACATTTCCAAAATTTTGGCCTACCGCCAAAATATTTACCACCGCCCCCCTTCCCCACCCCCTTTTCTCCCCGACCACAAGTCACATTTCCCCTGTTTCCTCCTTCCTTCCTTCCTTGCTAAGGTATAGCCGCTTCCTCCCTCTCGCCATCTCGCATCCTACCGTCGGGGTCACCATGGTCTTCTTCAAAGACATCTCCAGCGGTTCCTCCTCCGGCGACTACTCCTTCACCACCCGGGTATGCCTCTCTTCTCTCTCTCGGGCTATGACTTGGAATGAAGGATTTTTACCCGGAGGTCGATTTGAGTCGTTTCTTCCTCTTGTAGCCCCCTAAGACCATCAGTGGAAATGAATGGAGCGGGGTGGCTGAAGATCTATCTGCTCGTTGTCACCATTAATCTCCATGCGTGAAGCTGGTTGCATTTGATTATATGGACAGTGGGAGGAAGTTTCTGGCATGTCTAGAGAAGGTTAGACCCTCTTTCGTTGTTACAAATCATCTGTTAGATGTGATTCAGACACTGTCACGGTCCCAAACCCATTCATACCACACCTTCAACCAAACGATCCTAAGACAGTGTCACATTTTGTACCTAGTATCTTAAATTGTTTCCATCTCATCAGCGGTGCTATTAGAAAATTATTTGGAACCGCTTCAGCAGTTTGTGCAGCCAACTTTGGTCCACACATCTGAGCAGCCAAGCAGTAAAATACTAAATCTTTATGGCACGAAGGAACTGGGCATCGGAGCAACTACGTGCTCCGGAGTCCAGGCCCCTGATTTTTTTTCACTGCATCAGCTTGCCAGTGCAAGGCACCGGTGCGAGATGTAGCAACAGTTGTCTTTACCCCAGTTTTGGCATACATAGTGGATGGCCTTAGTGTTATTAGTACTATGTTACTAAATTTGTGCATGTACACACCTGTTAGTATCAATTTGATGTCATCCAAACACTGTCGCTATGCCGTTGTAGTTATATTTACCTTCCTCATAAAATGTTCAATTTGTTATTTATTGTACATGAGTAAGAACTTGTAGCGTCGTTGTAGTTAATTATAGCTTCTGATGTTCCAAAATTTGGTTGTTGTGTTAGTACCAATTATTTCATTTGCACATTGATCTTTTTGAGAAGATATGTCATAATTAACATGTTTCTTCAGTTTTTCAAAATAATCATTGGTGATTTTCTATGTTGCTATAAACCCATTTCCCCTACAGTTGTTACTAATCTAGTTTTAAACATTATAGGATGAACGGAAGTGTTCTTACTTGGAGTGGGTTGATCAAGAGTGGCCACAGTCTTTGAAGATGTGCCTAACGAAGCTCTGGAGCATATATGAGGAAGAGAACACACGTAGGCTTAGAGAAAGTCTTGTCAAAGCCGAAGCATATTTCAAGATGCGGGATAAAAAGTTGAAGGTGGAGAAAGAGCTCAGATTTTTTAAATCAGACTTTGCTAAGATGGTGTTGGCAAAGGAGGAGGCATGATACATCTCCAACGTATCTATAATTTTTTATTGTTCCATGCTAATATATATTCTGTTTTGGATGTTTAATGGGCTTTATTATACACTTATATTATTTTTGGGACTAACCTATTAACCGGAGGCCCATCCCAAATTGATGTTTTTTGCCTATTTCGGTATTTCAAAGGAAAAGGATATCAAACGGAGTCCAAACGGAATGAAACCTTCGGGAACATGATTTTCGGAACAAACGTGATCCAGAGGACTTGGAGTGGACGTCAAGAAACGAACGAGGAGGCCACGAGGTAGGGAGGCGCGCCTGCCCCCCTGGGCACGCCCCCACCCTCGTGGGCACTTCGGAGCTCTCCTGACCGACCTCTTTCGCCTATATATACTCATATACCCTGGAAACATCAGATATGGAGCCAAAACCCTATTTCCACCGCCGCGATCTTCTGTACCCATGAGATCCCATCTTGGGGCCTTTTTCCAAGCTCACGGAGGGGGGCATTGATCACGGAGGGCTTCTACATCAACACCATAGCCTCTCCGATAATGTGTGAGTAGTTTACCTCAGACCTTCGGGTCCATAGTTCTTAGCTAGATGGCTTCTTCTCTCTCTTTGGATCTCAATACAAAGTTCTCGTCGATTCTCTTGGAGATCCATTCGATGTAATCTTCTTTTGCGGTGTGTTTGTCGAGATCCGATGAATTGTGGGTTTATGATCAAGATTGCCTATGAACAATATTTGATTCTCCTCTGAATTCTTTTATGTATGATTGGTTATCTTTGCAAGTCTCTTCGAATTATCAGTTAGGTTTGGCCTACTAGATTGATCTTTCTTGCAATGGGAGAAGTGCTTAGCTTTGGGTTCAATCTTGCAGTGCTCGATCCCCGGATGTGAGGGGAAACGACACATATTGTATTGTTTCCATCGAGGGTAAAAGATGAGGTTTATATCATATTGCATGAGTTTATCCCTCTACTCCGTTCTTATGAACTTAATACTCTAGATGCATGCTGGATAGCGGTCGATGTGTGGAGTAATAGTAGTAGATGCAGGCAGGAGTCGGTCTACTTGTCACGGACGTGATGCCTATATACATGATCATACCTAGATATTCTCATAACTATGCTCAATTCCATCAATTGCTCAACAGTAATTCGTTTACCCACCGTAATACTTATGCTATCTTGAGAGAAGCCACTAGTGAAACCTATGGCCCCCGGGTCTATTTTCCATCATATTAATCTCCCATTATTTCTATTACCGTTTACCTTGCAATCTTTACTTTTACTCTTTATCATAAAAACACCAAAAATATTATCTTGTCATCTCTATCAGATCTCACTCTCGTAAGTGACCGTGAAGGGATTGACAACCCCTTTATCGCGTTGGTTGCGAGGTTCTTATTTGTTTGTGTAGGTGTGTGGGACTTGAGCGTGATCTCCTACTGGATTGGTACCTTGGTTCTCAAACTGAAGGAAATACTTACGCTACTTTACTACATCACCGTTTCCTCTTCAAAGGAAAACCAACGCAGTGCTCAAGAGGTAGCAAGAAGGATTTCTGGAGCCGTTGCCGGGGAGTCTACGCACAAGTTAAGACATACCAAGTACCATCACAAACTCTTACCCTCGCATTACATTATTTGTCATTTGCCTCTTGTTTTCCTCTCCCCCACTTCACCCTTGCCGTTTTATTCGCCCTATTTTCTGCTCGCCTTTCCTTTGCCATGGCCGAATCAAAAGGGGCTAGGGGTTCTTTCCTAGGTTTCAATGCCTTGGATAGCCCTTATGTCCTCTCTAAGCTCATAAGTAATGATGCCATGGAAAAACCTACCGGGGCTATCAATGAGAATCTGAATAATCTCGATTAAGATGATCCCGGGATATTCTGTTACTTGATGAGTCTTTGAAAGATGCTTGGGATAGGTTACTGAGAATCCGGGCCAGCTTTGTGCCCGAATATCAAATTGAAATATACTTAAAAAAAATTATGTTGCCTTACCTTCATCGTTTAAACATGTCTTAGACTCTATTTTTGAAGAAGGGTTTCTTGGAGGAGATGCCATAAATACCTATGAAAAGATGAAAACCATATTTTGGCACCCCATGAATGAGAAGGTCGAATCTACCTCTCTTTTTCTTTCCTATCAAAACGAAACTATCAAAGAGATGAAGGCTAGCTTAGATGCAAATTTCCGTAACGTGCTTAATCTTTCTTCTACCATTAATAGCCATGTGCTTTATCAAAATAGAAAGATTAGTGACATATATAATAAGTTTTCTCTTTTCTTTCCTAAAACTAAAGATGATAATACCTCGATCTACCCTTGCTTTTATGCCTAGCTAGGGGCGTTAAACGATAGCGCTTGTTGGGAGGCAACCCAATTTTATTTTACTTTTTGCTTTTTGGTTCTGTTTAGGAATAAATAGTCCATCTAGCCTCTGGTTAGATTTGTTTTTATGTTTTAATTAGTTGTTGTGCCAAGTAAAACCTATAGGATCTTCTTGGATGATAGTTATTTGATCTTGCTGGAAATTCCAGAAACTTTCTGTTCACGAAAACAATTGTTTAAAATCACCAGAACGTGATAAAATATTGATTCCAATTGCAGTAGATCAATAAAAAAATTATCTAGCTCGTACTATTCTGGTAGAATTTTTAGAGTTCCAAAAGTTTGCGTTAGGTACAGATTACTACAGACTGTTCTGTTTTTGACAGATTCTGTTTTTCGTGTGTTGTTTGCTTATTTTGATGAATCTATGGCTAGTAAAAGAGTTTATAAACCATAGAGAAGTTGGAATACAGTAGGTTTAACACCAATATAAATAAATAATGAGTTCATTACAGTACCTTGAAGTGGTGTTTTGTTTTCTTACGCTAACAGAGCTCATGAGATTTTCTGTTGAGTTTTGTGTTGTGAAGTTTTCAAGTTTTGGGTAAGGATTTGATGGATTATGGAACAAGGAGTGGCAAGAGCCTAAGCTTGGGGATGCCCACGGCACCCCAAGGTAAATCCAAGGACACCAAAAGTTGAAAGCTTGGGGATGCCCAGGAAGGCATCCCCTCTTTCATCTTCGTCCATCGGTAACTTTACTTGGAGCTATATTTTTATTCACCACATGATATGTGTTTTGCTTGGAGCGTCTTGTATGATAAGAGTCTTTGCTTTTTAGTTTACCACAATCATCCTTGCTGTACACACCTTTTGAGAGAGACACACATGATTCAGAATTTATTAGAATACTCTTTGTGCTTCACTTATATCTTTTGAGCTATATAGTTTTTGTTCTAGTGATTCACTTATATCTTTTACAGCATGGTGGTGGTTTTGTTTTATAGAAACTATTGTTCTCTCATACTTCACTTATATCATTTTGAGAGTCCTACAAAACAGAATGGTAATTTGCTTGAATTGTTAAATTAGTCCTAATGTGATAGGCATCCAAGATTAGTAAAAAAATTCTTATAAGTGCGTTGAATACTAAGAAAAGTTTGATGCTTGATAATTGTTTTGAGATATGAAGATGGTGATATTAGAGTCATGCTAGTTGAGTAGTTGTGGGTTTGAGAAATACTTGTGTTAAAGTTTGCGATTCCCGTAGCATGCACGTATGGTGAACCGTTACGTGATGAAGTCGGAGCATGATTTATTTATTGATTGTCTTCCTTATGAGTGGCGGTCGGGGACGAGCGATGGTTTTCCTACCAATCTATCCCCCCTAGGATCATGCGCGTAATACTTTGCTTTGATAACTTGTAGATTTTTGCAACAAGTATATGAGTTCTTTATGACTAATGTTGAGTCCATGGATTATACGCACTCTCATCCTTCCACCATTGCTAGCCCCTCTAATACCTCACACTTTTCGCCGATATCATACACCCACCTTATACTTTCCTCAAAACAGCCACCACACATACCTATCATGGCATTTCCATAGCCATTCCGAGATATATTGCCATGCAACTTACCACCGTTCCGTTTATTATGACACGCTCCATCATTGTCATATTGCTTAGCATGATCATGTAGTTGACATTGTATTTGTGGCAAAGCCGCCGTTCATTATCTTTATACATGTCACTCTTGATTCATTGCATATCCCGGTACACCGCCAGAGGCATTCACATAGAGTCATATTTTGTTCTAAGCATCAAGTTGTAATTCTTGAGTTGTAAGTAAATAAAAGTGTGATGATCATCATTATTAGAGCATTGTCCCATGTGAGGAAATGATGATGGTGACTATGATTCCCCCATAAGTCGGGATGAGACTCCGGACTAAATAAAAAAAAGAGGCCATAAAAAAAGGAGAAGGCCCAACAAAAAATGAGAGAAAAAGAGAGAAGGGACAATGTTACTATCCTTTTACCACACTTGTGCTTCAAAGTAGCACCATGATATTCATGATAGAGAGTCTCCTATGTTGTCACTTCCATATACTAGTGGGAATTTTTCATTATATAACTTGGCTTGCATATTCCAATGATGGGATTCCTCAAATTGCCCTAGGTCTTCGTGAGCAAGCGAGTTGGATGCACACCCAATTAGTTTCATTTGTTGAGCCTTCATAAACTTATAGCTCTAGTGCATCTATTGCATGGCAATCCCTACTTACTCACATTGATATCTATTAATGGGCATCTCCATAGCCCATTGATACGCCTAGTTGATGTGAGACTATCTTCTCCTTTTTGTCTTCTCCACAACCACCATTCTATTCCACCTATAGTGCTATATCCATGGCTCACACTCATGTATTACGCGAAGATTGAAAAAGTTTGAGAACACCAAAAGTATGAAACAATTGCTTGGTTTGTCATCGGGTTTGTGCATGATTTAAATATTTTGTGTGGTGAAGATAGATCATAGCCAAACTATATGATTTTGTAGAGATAACTTTCTTTGGCCATGTTATTTTAAGAAGACATGATTGCTTTGTTAGTATGCTTGAAGTATTATTATTTTTATGTCAATATTAAAATTTTATCTTGAATCTTCCGGATATGAATATTCATGCCACAAATAAGAAAATTACATTGAAAATTATGCCAAGTAGCATTCCACATCAAAAAATTCTGTTTTTATCATTTACATACTCAAGGACGAGCAGGAATTAAGCTTGGGGATGCTTGATACGTCTCCAACGTATCTATAATTTTTGATTGTTCCATGCTAATATATATTCTGTTTTGGATGTTTAATGGGCTTTATTATACACTTTTATATTATTTTGGGACTAACCTATTAAATGGAGGCCCAGCCCAAATAGCTGTTTTTTTGCCTATTTCAGTGTTTCAAAGGAAAAGGATATCAAACGGAGTCCAAACGGAATGAAACCTTTGGGAACGTGATTTTCGGAACAAACATGATCCACAGGACTTCGAGTGGACGTCAAGAAACGAACGAGGAGGCCACGAGGCAGGGAGGCGCGCCTGCCCCCCTGGGCGCGCCCCCACCCTCGTGGGCCCCTCGTAGCTCTCCTGACCGACCTCTTTCACCTATATATACGCATATACCCTGGAAACATCAGATACGGAGCCAAAACCCTATTTCCACCGCCGCAACCTTCTGTACCCGTGAGATCCCATCTTGGGGCCTTTTCCGGCGCTCCGCCAGTGGGAGCATTGATCACGGAGGGCTTCTACATCAACACCATAGTCTCTTCGATGATGTGTGAGTAGTTTACCTCAGACCTTCGGGTCCATAGTTATTAGCTAGATGGCTTCTTCTCTCTCTTTGGATCTCAATACAAAGTTCTCCTTGATTCTCTTGGAGATCTATCCGATGTAAATTTTTTTCAGTGTGTTTGTCGAGATCTGATGAATTGTGGGTTTATGATCAAGATTATCTATGAACAATATTTGATTCTCCTATGAATTCTTTTATGTATGATTGATTATCTTTGCAAGTCTCTTCGAATTATCAGTTTGGTTTGGCCTACTAGATTGATCTTTCTTGCAATGCGAGAAGTGCTTAGCTTTGGGTTCAATCTTGCGGTGCTCGATCCCAGTGACAGTAGGGGAAACGACACATATTGTATTGTTGCCATAGAGGATAAAAATATGGGGTTCATATCATATTACATGAGTTTATCCCTCTACATCATGTCATCATGCTTAAAGCGTTACTCCGTTTTTATGAACTTAATTCTCTAGATGCATGTTGGATAGCGGTCGATGTGTGGAGTAATAGTAGTAGATGCAGGCAGGAGTCGGTCTACTTGTCACGAACGTGATGCCTATATACATGATCATACCTAGATATTCTCATAACTATTCTCAATTCTATCAATTTCTCGATAGTAATTCGTTTACCCACCGTAATACTTATGCTATCTTGAGAGAAGCCACTAGTGAAACCTATGGCCCTGGGTCTATTTTCCATCATATTAATCTCCCGTTATTTCTATTACCATTTACCTTGCAATCTTTACTTTTACTCTTTATCATAAAAACACCAAAAATGTTATCTTATCATCTCTATCAGATCTCACTCTCGTAAGTGACTGTGAAGGGATTGACAACCCCTTTATCGCGTTGGTTGCGAGGTTCTTATTAGGTGTGTAGGTGTGTGGGACTTGAGTGTGGTCTCCTACTGGATTGATACCTTGGTTCTCAAACTGAGGGAAATACTTACGCTACTTTACTACATCACCCTTTCCTCTTCAAGGGAAAACTAATAACCCACAAGTATAGGGGATCAATTATAGCCTCTTTCGATAGGTAAGAGGGTCGAACCCAACGAGGAGCTAAAGGTAGAACAAATTGTCGGTGTACAAAAGTAGGGCTCTCCTTTTGACCCCTTTACTTGTGCACGGGCGGTCAGAGCCACCCGCCACGACTACGCATAACAGGGTAGGAAAGGGAAGCCGGAGAGAAGCCGAAGGCACAAGACAAATAAAGCAACGACAAGGACCAAGGCCACAAGGATCGGATGGGCGAAGCAGGTTTCCCCGGCAAGGACCCTTGCCGGGGCAGCCTCAGTGGCCCCGGCAAGACCCTTGCTGGGGCAGCTCACCCACGCCAGCCGAGCAAGCCACCCTTGAGCCCACCAACGCTCGACAAACGGATTGGAACAGGGCTCGGGAGGCACCTCCGTGGTGGCGTGCAGATCTTTGAGAAGACAAAGAATAGTCAAGATCAAGTGAGGATAGGAAGGCAATCATCCTCACCGAACAAACCCACAAGACCCTCGGCAAGATCCTTGCCGGGGACGCCTGCGCGCCACAGCAAGACCCTTGCCGGGCCACCGGGCAAGACCCTTGCCAAGCGCGCCAGCAGGGCCACTGCCAGGCCCGCACCAGCCAAGTTTCCGCCGCCATTTGCATGCGGCTGCCGACCCAACCAGCTGGGCAGGCACCTGCGTGGCAACATGCAACCCTTCGTGGAGGCTCCACCACCGCGCCACCTCAGTTGCCTGCCTGCCTACATGGCACCGCATGCATCGCTGGCCAGGATGTGTGTCGAAGCAAGAAGGAGCAGCGACGGATGGGACGGGCCTCGCTCCCGCCCCTGATAAAGCGAAGGGACACCTAAGCCTCGCATTAAATACGCTTTGTCGTGTAACACCAGTGATAAGCTCACAATGCTGTAGCACTTTCCACCGCATGTATGCCACTGTGGCAGCCCCTTTCGCCTATAAAAGGAGGCCCATGGCGCACTGGAGAGGGATTCGGCTCTTTGGAACCCAGCAGCACGTAGAGCTAGTTCAAGAGCTCAAGAACACTAAATACAGCCACCAAAGCAGGATCGTAGGGTTTTACGCATCTTTGCGGCCCGAACTCGGTAAATCCCTTTGTGTTGTCTGCTAGTCCCACTCTTCTCACGATCCCCGCCCGCAACCGTAGAAGGGATTCGGTGATCCCATAGGTGTCGCTTCCACCGACATCTTTGGCACGCCAGGTAGGGGGCGCAATCGTGAGAATCAGGTCTAGCAGTCGACCTAGCTGTTCTTCATCGCCATGGATCCTAAGAAGAAGACGACCACGGCGATCGGTTCGCCTGGGACCGGATTGGTACCGGCGCGGACCGGAAGCGGGCCAGTTGCGGAGAGAACCCGTGGCGCGGCCCGCGAACATCCACATCACCCTGATGGTCCAGGCCTGGCGAGTGGCGTCGTTCGCGCGCCCGGCGACGAGCCACCAGTTGCGGGCTCCAGGGGTGGAGTCGGGCCCCCCGCAGGCGGCGCGGGGCGCTCCAGGGGCGCCGCTATCCTGCCAGACGGCGGCGCGGTGACCTCCATGACGCCAACACCAGCGCCCATGGTGCGCTCTTCCCAGGTTGTGCGTGATGAGTAGCGTCGCCCTGTTGGTGACCCTGCGCACCGCCCTGGGAAGAGCCTCGTGCGCCCACCACATGAAGAAGAGGGCCAGCATGCGCGCCCAGGTGCTGATGGAGGTGGCGAACGGATGCGGAGCCGTGGCGCAGCTCCTCCTAACGTGGTTAGAAGTCGAGGCACATCGTGTTCCACCTAGCTTTCGCCGCCACCCACGCCAGCAGAGGCCCTGGCATGTGCGCAGCTGCTCCTCGATTTCCCTCCCACTGCGAAGAAGCTCGACGAATGGAGGGCCACCGTCCGGAGCCTCGTTGGCATCGCCAACAACGATGAGTTGCGACCGGCGGGACCCGTTGTCGGTGGCAAAATCAGCGGATCTCGGGTAGGGGGTCCCGATCTGTGCGTCTAGGCTGATGGTAACAGGAAGCAAGGGACACAGATGTTTACCCAGGTTCGGGCCCTCTTGATGGAGGTAAAACCCTACTTCCTGCTTGATTAATATTGAAGATATGGGTAGTACAAGAGTAGATCTACCACGAGATCATAGAGGCTAAACCCTAGAAGCTACCCTATGATGGTATGATTGTAATTATGATCGGCCTTCTAAGGACCAACCCCTCCGGTTTATATAGGCACCGGAGAGGGCTAGGGTTTACATGGAGTCAGTTACAAGGAAGGAAACATAATATCCGGATCGCCAAGCTTGCCTTCCACGCCAAGGAAAGTCCCATCCGAACATGAGCCGAAGTCTTGAGTCTTGTGTCTTCATGCTTCAATAGTCCGGACAATGTATACAGTCCGGCTGTCCGGATACCCCCTAATCCAGGACTCCCTTAGTAGCCCCTGAACCAGGCTTCAATGATGATGAGTCCGGCGCGTAGTCTTTTCTCCGGCATTGCAGGGCGGGTTCCTTCTCCGAGTACTCCAAAGTAATTATCGAACACTTGAACCGTGTCCGGATCTGCAAGATGATCTTCACATACCATTGTAGGGAATCCGATCTGCTGGCAATCTTCGTACGTCGTGCTCTTGCATCGTGGCCTGGTCCAACGCGAACCGGCGTTGCTTGCCCCACCTCGACTCGCGTTGCGAGGCAGTTTTATTGGCACGTCCTGTCGAGCCAGAGATCGTGTCCCTCTTATTACGGGATCTTCAATTAATGCGGGCGTGCGCAGCCCCATGACGGCCGTTGGTATGACTCCGTGTGCTGTCAGGTAAACCTCAAGCGATCGCCCTAAGGACTCTTGATATTCACCCCCTTTATAAAAGGGGCCGAGGCCTATGCCTCTTTTCCACCTCCCTCTCGCCTTTCCGCACCTCGATTTCTAACACCCGAGATCCAAGCTCCAACATCCCTGATCCTTCAATATGTCCGGATCCGACCCTCAAGGCCGGTGGGTGGCCTCCTCGATTCAAGCGGAGGACATTGCGAAGCTTAGGGAGGTCGGATATCTGACCGCCGACATCTAGCACAGGCTCCCTGCTCCAGGGCAGGTCATCCCTACACCGGAGCCCAATGAGTGCGTCGTGTTTGTTCCCCACTTCCTCCATGACTTGGGCATCACCCTCGATCCTTTTGTGAGGGGGCTCATGTTCTATTATGGGTTGGATTTTCATGATCTGGCTCCGGACGCTATCCTCCATATCTCGTCGTTCATTATAGTGTGCGAGGCCTTCCTCCATGTCACCCCATACTTCGGCTTATGGCTCAAGACCTTCAATGTGAAGCCGAAGATGATCGAGGGGCGACACGCGGAGTGCGGAGGTGCCGTAATAAGCAGGAACGCTGATGCCCCATGGCCAGAGGGTTCTTTCCCAGAAGTATCTGATGTATGGCAACGGAGGTGGTTTTATGTCACGGCTCCCAGAGGCACAAAGTGGGCGGCCGCCCATGAGTTCCGCTCGGGCCCTCCGTGACAACTAGCGTCTTCGACCGACGTAGGACGGAATTGGGGGCCCGCTGGTGATGTTCGAGTATTGCAGAGCCGCATCTGAGAGCTTCTTGAGAGGGATATTAACCTTGTCAGCATAATGCAAGTGATGTTAATCCGACCTATGTTGTCGTGCCAACGCCGGCCTCTCCGAATGTGGGAGTTCAATCTAGAGGGTCCGCGGACTGTTAAGCACTTCTTCGGCCTGAAGCTTGAAGGGATGTGCAAATTATTCTTCGGACCAAAAGTAAAGTGTCGGACACCACCGAGGATGCGGGCCTAAGCTGCAATCGCCTAGATACCCAAGTAAGTAAACTTAATACCGGACACCCTTATTTTGTATTTGTCATGATTGTTTATTCTAAAAATCATCTGTGGCCAGGAATGGCTCAGCAAGGCGGAGAAAATCAGGTGTCTGGCGCCACTTCCCGAAGGCTCGCCTAGTCCCACCATGGCCAAGATGCTTGACCGGGTACTTAGCAGAATGCCCTCAGGGAAAGACAAGGGGAAGAACGAAGAAACCGAACTTCACACGCTACGCATCCGAACCGGGGCAATTATTGCCTCCCCTAAGGAGGATAGTCGGGAAGGGGAGGCTAAGGCCTCCTCCCCGGGCGGGAAGAAGAGGGCTGCCTCCGAAGACTCGGAGACGGAGATTCCCAAACCAGGGAAAAAGATATCACCAGGGGCTCTGCCCCGACGGGCACCCTCACCACGTCATGCCCACCAATGGGCCAGCCCTCCATCGAGCTGTAAGTTAATTTTTAATTCGAAGGTGTTGCGTTCCTCCTAGATCAATAACCAGGATCCGTCTTTCGCAGTTCGGCTAGCAGCCCTTCTCAACAGAGTTCGTCTTCGGGGGATCTTCCTCCGGAGATGATGGAGAGCGAGACCCCACCCACCTCTCCGGCTCATGAAGCGGGCGACACCAAGGTGTTGTCACGGAGGAGTCCGGATCTGCCGAAGCCGGAGGCCACGCGCCACCGCCCGAGAAGCGTTTGGCTCCCACGAGGGCGATGGGAAGGGTCCGGCACAGTTCGATGTCCGGTCGGACGTACTGACGGGCCTACTGGAGCGAGTTGCGCTCTCGGAGGAGCACCACTCATTAATGAGCGCGGTGCTCAAGAAGATTTCATCCGCTACAAGCGGTTTGAATGAAGCATTTACAAGTCTGCTCAGAGGCTTTGAGGTATGTATTGAAGAATACACTGTTTTTTGGCCGTGAGGCGCGTTAGGTGTGCTCCATATAGATAGTAGCCTCGAGACTTCGGTTGCCCGCCCTGGGCGGCAAACGGGGGATCATAAAGCAATGATTACGCTGTAAATACGTGAAGGTACCTGTGGGTCCGGCCGTCGGCCAGTCCGTTGAAGTTGCCGAACTATCCAGGCAGATTGGATTGATTGATGCCGATATCACACTGGTGAACGAGCGGCTGGACAAATCACAAGGTATGTGCTCTACCTTCCTTTGTATAGGAAAATATGGAGGCGGCATGATATTAATGTAAGATGTTCGGACTGCTGATGGTGCTGCTGTCGTGGAGGCCCTGCGGGCAGAACTTGTCCAGGCCAAGGAACAAGCTCGGGTTAGCAATGCGGCTGCCCTAAAGGCGGCCGAAGAATCGAGAGTCGAACAGGCTGCTCATCGCCGAAGCGAGGAAAAGATAGCCGAAATGGTTGTTGAGTTAAAAAATGCCGCTGACCGGTATGAGCTCCTTAAAAAGGAGCATAAGGATAGTTTGGGTGAGCTGGACCGCGCTCAGGGGTGCGTGGGAGGAACTTCAACAGGCCAGTAAAATCGCGGCTGGAGGCTCCTACTTGCTGCGGACTAAGTTTTTCGATCCGAAGTACGCTCCCCTGGATGGACGCTGGAGTCCTGTGCACGCGTATGCGGATTTGGCGAAGAGTACAGTTGACGCTGCCAAGTTCTTCGAGGATCAGGGTGATAAAGAAGTGGAGAAGCTTTTCTGGTCGCAATTCAATGCTCCCACTCCCCCGCTGCTGTTAAGTGACAAGATGGCTGCTGTAGCAGAGCTTCATCGGCTGTCCGGGCTTGCAATGCGGGCCGTGATAGACCATCTTTGTGCGAAAGGGCCTAAGCCGGACAGTTATTTTGGCTTGGTGCAGCAATTCCTTGGGGTCGTGCCTCAGATCGACGCCATGAGGAGGTCGGCGTGCATAGAGGGTGCACGAATGGCTCTTGCCCGCGTTAAAGCCTATTGGACGGATATGGAGGCCACCATTATAGCGACCCAGGATCCGGCGGGGGCCAATATCCGGCCAAGCACTTCTTGGCGCAGGTCACAGAAGGTGCCGCCTAATAGAGGCGCAGCGCTCGAAGAATGTCTTGTTCGAGTGATGAATCGAATCATTGTAAAAAAAATGTTTATTTTGATTATGAAACAGTGTTTATTATACTGTTTGCCTGAAAATATGATCGTGTCACAATGCGTTTATATATATATATATATATATATATATATATATATATATATATATATATATATATATATATATATATATATATATAAACACTATTCTGATCACAACCTGACCTGCCCCGCTAGTAGTACATTGAACTTCCCCGTGAACTCGGTTGAACTTCCGCCAATATTGCCCAAACGGGGCTTGCGATATACCGTTGGAAAGCTATGGACACCAATATCATGACCCAACTTAAATTTTTGGCAAAATATAAGCGGTTTAAGAGCAGTTTTGAAAACCGTTTTTTCTTCGCACAAAAAACGTGAATCGTATTTTCGATCGCATTTCTAAACCGTTTATCGGAATGAGCAATATAATATGGCGTTGGAAAGCTTCTGCAAAACCATTCCTTCCACATGTTGAAAGTTTTTTCTAATTCCCTATGGTTAAAGAGTAATTAAAAAAAACGTAAAATTTCGTAAACCGAACAGCTGAGTTCATTTTTTTGATGTCATTTCTAAACGGCTAATCCAATGGAGGCATATGATATGGCGTTGGAAATCTTATGAAAATGCGCTACTTTTCCATCTTGAAAGTTTTTTTCTATTTTTGAATGGTTTAAGAGTAATTTAGAAAATGGTCCAAGTCCTACCGAGTTCGTATTTTTGAGCTAATTTTTTAACCGTGCGTCCGAATGCAGCAAACGATATGGCGTTGGAAAGCCTGAACAAATGCGAAACTTTGTGGTATGTATTGTTTCTCCCAATTCTTTAAGGTTTTAAGTCAGTTTCGAAAATGGCGAAAACGTATTTTCATGGTAATTTCTACGAACTTTATCGGAATTGGGCAAATAATATACCGTTGAAAAGCTACGGAAAATGCGAAACTTTTTTATGTTGATGGTTTTCTCTGATTCGTAGCCATTTTCAAGTAATTCTGAAAACGGCGGGATCATTCGTTCTGCCTCTATCGCGAAACAATTCTTCGAAAATGCACCGCGTGAAGAACCTGAACTTCTCGGTGCGTGTACTTGAACTACTCTGTTTTTCACGTGATTTTTTTGCTCGTAGATCTTCATCCATCGTCAGAAGTTCTCCATCCCACTCATGGGAATTGAGCGGGTGATATACCGATGGAAAGCTGCTGTAAACACGCAACTTTTCCGTGTTGATCATTTTTTCATACTCGCGACGATTTTGAAAGTTTTTCATCTGAAATTCATTCAGTGTAGTAGGCGAACTTCCTGCTGTTTTCACGTTGAACTTCTGTGATGTATTCTCGTTTGTAATTTTCTCATTTATTTCATGAGTGTTACACAAATGATATTCTTTTTGTACAAATCTCTCTCACAATATTTTTTTTAACTTTCTCCGACGAAATACTTGAACTTGTAACAACAAAACTTTTAGTCTTTGCTTTTTTATTCTTTTTAATACAAAATGCACACCGTGTAGTACATGAACTTCTGGCAGTTATCAACTTGAACCTCTCTCGGTTACGTGAAAATATTTAAGTTTTTTAATGAATTTTTCATCTGATTTTTCTTAATCTTTTTTATGAATTTTGAAGCGCTCTATTTTTCATATTTGAACTTCTTGTTATTTTATTTTTGAACTTCTTGTTTCCATTCTATAATAACGAGGAAAATCCGAGTTTTCTATAATCATCAAACTTCTCCATCTTTTTAATATGGCCTTCCTGGTTTTATTTCTTAATCCTTTTTTATGAAATTTTGAAGCGTTATATTTTTTAAAAGTTGAACTTCTTGTTTTTATTTTTGAATTTCTTGTTTCCATTTTTTAATAACGAGGAAAATCTGAGTTTTCTATAATCATCGAACTACACCATCTTTTTAATATGGACTTCCTGATTTTATTTTCTCCATCTTTTATATTTCTTAATTAAACACCAAACTTCTCCGCATTTTTAAATTGAACTTCTTGGTTTTATTCTTCAGTAACAAGAAAAAATGTGTTTTTAATGTACATTGAATTACTCTATTTTTTAAAATTGAACTTCCTAATTTTTAAAAATGGGGAAAATCATTTTATAACTTTTGTTGTTCCTTATTTTAATTTGAACTTATTAGTCATTCTTTAGAACGAGAATCTAAGGTTTTTATATTCTTTGAACTTCTCTGTTATTGTAATTTGACCTTCTTAGTTTTATTATTTAGTAACGAGAAAAATCGAGTTTTCTGAACTTCTTTGTTATTAAATTTTGAACTTCTTGGTTTTATTTTTTAACAATATGAAAAATCTGAATTTTTTATAGACATCGAACTTCACCATTTTTAAATTTTAACTTCTTAGTTTTATTGGTTAGTAACGGGGAAAATGCTTTTTTATATAAACAATGATAACACGCCGTTATTTTAATTTGAACTTCTAGTTTTTATAGAATGGGAAAAATCAGTTTTTATACAATCTTTTGAAATACTCCTCTTTTTAATTTGACTTTCTCCGATTTTTTACAAACGGGGAAAATGCGTTATAAATATTTTTTTAAGTTGTTGCTCAAATTTTTTGAACTTCCAAATTTGTCTTTTAGATATTAAAATTTTGTTTTTTTTAACGTTGACCTGCTTCAATTTTTAAATTCGAACTTCTTATAGAATTTTGTCGCGACATTTTATGCATTTTTTGCTTTTCGGTGAAATGGCCTAGGCGGTCCCTTTTTCCATTTGATGATTTTTCTTCTGAACGTGGTATACATGAACTTCGAAATTTCTGAAACATGAACTTCGCGTGCTATTAATTTTTTTTTATGAAACTCCACAGTTTTTATTCTTTGAATTCCATGATTTTTTTGTTTACATTTTTTGTTCGAACTTCAAGTTCGTTACACTGAACTTTCAAATCAAACATTTTTACACACATTTTTCCTTGAATCCAACATGCAAGAACCATAGGTAAATTTGGGTCAATTCTCATAAGCAATAGGACAAACATTTAGAGGGCACACATGAAGGAGAAGGAAAGCGGCAACATAATGTGTGTCAGAGAGCAAGTAGTTGAGGAAACCAACCAATACGTGATACATTTTTTTACTGTAAAGAGCAGAGAACAATTTTTTTTCATGTCTTTCCAATTTGAACCCCACTAAAAAAGTTTCTATTCAATGTATTTTTTAGTGTTTCCGTATTGGTTGAACTTGTTGCTTCCTTAAAATTGAACTTCCTAATTTTTTATTACATGAACACAAAAACTGACACTCTAAATCCAATATGGAAAACAAACATGACAAAAAATAATTTTTAAAATTTTAGTGTAATACATGCACGCGCACACACACAAGCACAACACATCCACAATTTTCTTTTTGGCTTTCATGAAATGAAAACAGATTCAGTCTCACAATCATAAGCATCAAACTTCCATGAATTACAAAACAAACTTTTTGCGTCAACTTAGATTACTTCCCTCGTGAGCAACAATACATCAACTTCTCCTAGATTGTGGGGCGGTGGCTGCGGGCGCGATGGACTAGTCTGGGCGGCCAACTCATCTGGCAGGATAGGATGGATGGAGTACAGTGACGAGCACCTCTAGGCTGCTGGGGCCAATAGCTGAACATGGCTTTGCAAACTTGCATCAGAGAGAGAAAGGGTAGCTCAATTTACGTTTGCACTGCAATTCAAATACAAATACGAAGGAGGGACTGAGGATCCATTTCATGCAGCAAAGCAGAGAGGGCTGAAAGAAGACGCACCTGACTTCTCGGTTCAATGTCATCATGTGATCTAGGTGATGCGGCAAATAACTTCCCCGGAGCCGCATCACTGAACGGCCCGAGACGGCGGTGTTGAACTTTCTGGGCGACACAATATGAACGCATACTATTTAGAAATGTATGAGCTCATCAACAAGGATCTGTTTTGAATACAATTGATAGACTATCATGTACAGTCAGACAAAATACGAAAGAAATAAAAAAACTACTGAATATATTCACTTTTTTCGTCTCTGCATTTTACATCATGTTTTGGTTGTAACAGCACCCTGTACGTGCACTTTTCTTGGGGTCTTGTTGTGGCCAAATGGGAAGTTCAGAGAAATATGTCGCTATCGTTCTTCTTCTCACAGAAACTGAAGGATTAAAACTCCACGACGTCGATGGATTTTGGAGATAAACTTGGAAGAAAACCAACTTGTCAAACTAAAAACAAATGGACCAAAACACCCATTTTTTGCACCTGTGGGTATAGCTGAACTTCAGACATAGAAAATCACTTAGAGATGGCAGGGGAAGGTGTTTGGTGGCTGGAGCCGTCCTGCTGCTCTGGTGCAGGTGCCATTTTCTTCTTCTATATAAATACACTCCAAACTGCTGTAACAAAACACAAAGAAAACTTTAAACCACATAATCCGCAAACATCCATTTTTCTTTAACTGAACCACCAATTCTGTATAGGTACATTTTTTTCATCAATAGATTTACCAAAATGAAAGTATGAAACCCAAAGAACTACATGTAATTTTTTGCACACATCTAAACTGATAGAACTGGAATGTACTCAAAATTTCTTTGTTAACCATTTCATTCCTATAAAAAGAAGAGATTCTATCAATAGAAGTTGAACTCCTTCTTGCCACGAATAAGTAAACATTTAGTTAAATGCTCTAGCACACGTGTTGCACTATTTTGTTCATGAACTGCTACTTCTTTTTGTTCTTTTACTAAAGTGTCACATAAAAATTTCTGAACTATCTTTCGGGTACAAAGTATATTTGAACTATTGATTTCTCTATTACTAAACTGCTGTAAGTATATGAGGAAAACAACAATACATAGTAGGAGCAATATTTTTCATCACCTAATTCATCTTTAAGGTAAAGTAGAAATTCAGTGTTTTCAGAAAAATTCTACTATTAGCTTTAGCAGGGGAAGGCACTGACCTAGGCGAGAAGGAGAAGCACCTTGCCTACTCGTCAACACAATTGGCCTGCTAACAGTCAACACATTGGACTGGAGCCATACTTATTTACAGAAGAAAACAGTGGTTTTGCAAAATCTGCAGGGAATAGTCACCTTTTTGTGAAGAACATCAATGACATACAAAGCACGACGCATGCGGGGCTTCAGCAACGAACATCAGGATGGCGCGACGGTGGTTGCAGAAGAAGTTCGAGCAGAGGAGGGGAAGCCGTACATGGTGAGTCAGAGGTGTGCAAACGAGGAACAGAGCGCGGGATCACGGGCGGAAGGCGGGGACAGTGGCTAGCGGGGCGGATGGCGGCGGTGCCGGCGGCTGGCGGGGTTAATGGCGGCTGGCGGCGGCACTGGATCGGGTGGATCCAGCAGGGACGCGCATTGGCGTGGCCGGCAACGGGGATGCGGGAGGAGGTCGCCGACGGGGTTGCGGGAGGAGGCCGCCGGCGGGGTTGCAGCAGGAAGCTCGCGGTGGCGTCAGGTCTACGGGATGAACCTCGCGGCGGCGGTGGGGTCTGCGGGAGGAGGCCCGCGGCGGCGGCGGGTTCTGCGGGAGGAGGCACAGCAGCGGGCGGGGTCCGCTGGAGGAGGTTCGCGGTGGCGGCGGGTTCTACGGGAGGAGGCACGCGGCAGCGGCGGGGTCTGCGGGAGGAGGCTCGTGGCGGCGGGCGGCGGGTCTACCGGAGGAGGCCAATGGCGGCGCTGGGTTCCGGAGATGCGAGGAATCGAGGTTGGAGACGACTAGGAAGGTCGTGGGTAGATTATTTGTCCGTCCAGAATGTGATAGTGGGCCGGTCGGGTTGCTCTGTTTTTTTGCTTTCACGGATCAGGAAAGTTCCATCGGGCCCTATATAGAGCTGATCGTGATCCAAATAGTTATTCTGATCCCAAGATCAGAATAGTGTTACTCTCTCTCTCTCTCTCTCTCTCTCTCTATATATATATATATATATATATATATATATATATATATATATATATATGAATATGTAATCCGAAAGTTAGCAGTTGTTGGCTTCAGCCCCACGCATAATGCGGGGGTGTTCGCGAATATGCTTTAATCACACTTGATCCAACGTCTTGGTCCATTAAGGAGGTGATCGCACGTCGAACTAGGCAACCAGACTATATAGCTGTAACACTTTTGCTTAGCCATGGGAGTCTAACGTTGGGGCTACTATGTAGCCCCTGGTACCTTTGCGTGCATCCGAATACGGGCGCGTGTGTACATGACCGGGAAACGGTCCTTCATTAATGCGGAGGGGGTCCTAAAGATTCTGATAAGTCTTCGAGTGGTTGAACAATCTCTCGCTGTATCATGAGAGTCCGGCCGCTTTCATCGAGGTGCTCGTCCGGAATAACCAGGGCACAATCGTAGTAGTTCTCCTTTGGCCACCTTAGCCGATAATAACGGAATGTAAGGCGGCAAACCTGTGAGCCGGGCAAACCCAACATTTGACCAAAGACATGATTCGAGCTGCTGCATATAAGGCCAAACTCGTGACGCCTAACACTCCGAAGGTATTCAGACTTTTATGATGCATTTATGTGCTCAAGAATGCCCATTCATTATAAACCCTGTGTTTCCGTGCACGCAAGGCTAACTGTCGTATAAATGCCAATAACGGCAAGATCCTCTGTGGGTATGGAACCCATGGGATGGTTAAACAACAAGAGGCAATAGAAAAGGTTTACACAGGGGCTTAATCTAAAAAGAAACATGTTGAACGGGGCCCTGCTGCACGTCTGCGCCTTTGTCTCCATTGTGTCGTATCCTGGAAGGGTATCGCGTGAACGTTGTCTGTGAAAAAGAAAACTCGTAGGAGAGTACAACGTAAGTATGCGATGGATAGTAAAAGTGTAAGATGTTGGCCTGCCAATAAGGTTGAGCCAAGTGTGGGGCTATATTAAATATTTATAGCCCCTGGTGTCCACTATGGTATTACATATACGGTGCCCTGATTCAATTTAATCCGGGCGACCGGACTCGTCTAACCGTGTCTGTGGTCTTAATGACCAGTCATATTTTTTGATATTGGAGGCCGCTTATAGTCCGGCCGCTAGGGCGTCATGAAGTTCCTCTCACAAGGTGATTTAGCGCCTGTGATTCCGCTTAAAGGTGATGACGCCCGTGGACCGGGCATCTTAAGTATAAGGTAGCCATAGTGCGGTAATGCGTTGAAGCGGGCGAAGGCCGTTCTTCCAAGCAATGCATGATAGCCGCTTTGGAAGGGTGCGATGGTGAAGAGTAGTTCTTCGCTTCGGGAATTGCGTGAGGAGCCAAATGTTACCTCCAGTACGACGGAGCCCTTGCCATAGGCTTCGACGCCTGGTATCACCCCTTCAAAGGAGGTGTTGCTTTGGCTAATTCTGGATGGGTTTATCCCCATCCTGAGGACAGTGTCTTCGTATATTAAATTGAGACTACTGCCGCCGTCCATGAGCACAGGGGTGCGACGGTATCCGTCGATTATTGGGTCAAGCACCAAGGCCTTTGATCCTCCGCGCCGAATACTAGTTCGCCGCCCCGTTGATCGAAGGTGATCGGATAAGACATCCGGTGGTTAGGTGTGAGTACGATGGGCTCTATATCGGGCGCTGCCTCAATGCGCTGCTCGTGCCTTCTAATGGATGTGTGAGTCGCGTGGATCATGTTCACTGTTTTAACCTCTGGTGGGAACTTTTTCTGTCCCCCAGTGTTCGGCTGGCGAGGTTCATCCTCGTCTTCACTTGGTGTTTCCCTTCCCTTGTGTTTGGCATTTAATTTACCGGCCTGCTTGAAGACCTAGCACTCTCTATGCGTGTGGTTCGCAGGTTTGTCAGGGGTGCCATGAATTTGGCATAGTCTGTCTAGGACTCTATTCAGACCGAACGGTCCCTCTTTACTGCCTTTAAATGGCTTATTTTTGCTGATCAGGTCGAGAGCCCCTGAATCTGGCATGAACTGTTGTATTATCCGGGCTCTCTTCCTTGTTTTGGCGTTTGTTTTTATTACGCTGTGGCTTCCCGTTGCCATCCCTTATTTCGGATGTGCTGGGGTCGCTGGTGCCTTTACGGGCTAGCCAGCTATCCTCACCCGCGCAAAAGTGGGTCATGAGGCTTGTTAAGGCTACCATTGTCCTTGGCTTTTCTTGGCCCAGGTGTCTAGCGAGCCACTCGTCGCGGATGCTGTGTTTGAATGCCGCTAAGGCTTCGGCGTCAGGACAATCGACAATTTGATTCTTCTTAGTGAGGAATATGTTCCAAAGCTTGCGGGCGGACTCTCCGGGCTGTTGGATTATGTGACTTAAATCGTCAACATCCGGAGGCCGGACATAGGTCCCTTGAAAATTGGCCCTGAAAGCGTCCTCGAGTTTTTCCCAACTCCCAATTGAATTTCTGGGGAGGCTTTTCAACCAGTGTCGGGCTGGTCCCTTCAGTTTGAGGGGAAGGTATTTGATGGCGTGGAGGTCATCCCCACGAGCCATATGTATATGCAGGATAAAATCCTCAATCCGCATACACTGGTCTCGCTGCTCGTCAGATGCCTCTATATTCACTGTGTTTAAAGCCCCGTGGAAAATCATGGTCCAAGATTTCTTCGTAAATCACAGGGGGTGAGCAGCCCCTTCAGATCCGGACGTCTGTGGGCATGTCGTCGGCTGTTGTTGTGTCCGGTGTTTATTCCGATCTAGTATTCGATTGGCATAATCGTTTAGGTGACCATAGTCACTCGCTGGGGTGTGTCCTTTAGATTCATAGATGGACCTGGCCACGCCAGCTTTTTTTATCCGTGTTCACGTAGATCGCGGCGCTGGCGGAAGCCGCTTTGTTGCGGTTATGAAGTGGCACGGCTTCGTCGAATTCTGGCAGTAGCTTGCGCGTTATGGATAGCTCTTTGTATGGCGATCATCGCCAGATCTTTCTTCAAAGGTTCAGCACTTTATTCCATCTACGGTTGAGCGCTTCCTCGCGGCTTTGAGCTGTTGCTTCTGCTTCTTTAGACTTCTTGCGGTGGCCATAAGCTTTCTGTGGAGGTTATCTTGTTCCACGTGTTTTTCGGGGATGATGAATGCATCGTCGTCCGGACTATTTTCTTGTGCTGGTTCGGTTTGATGACCTCGTCCGTCGGGATCATTGTCCTCGGCGCTCGCTCCGAACTGTGTTCGGGGTGGCCTGGTTCGCCCTGCTCCATCGCTGGGTCCGCATGGTCGTTGTTGCCTTTGGAGTTGAATGTAGTATCAATCCTTCTGGCGCTCTTGTCGCTATTTTTACTGTTGCTGGACTTAGAACGGCGTCTGCGCGGTCGCTTTGGCTTTTGCCCGGGGGTTTTGTCTTTCGGATTGTCGCCTTTGTCCTCTTTGGGCGTATCCACCATGTATATGTCATGTGACGAGGCAGAAGTCCAGCGCCCCATAGATTTCGAATCTTCTCCTGCATCGTCATCCATACCATCGATGCCTTCGGAGTCGAAGTCAGGCACGTCGGTTAAATCATCGACCGTGGCTATGAAGTGGATGGTGGGTGGGCAACGAATTTCTTCGTCGCCCGCTTCCCACTCGAGCCGGACATAGTTTGACCCAGAATTTTCTATCAAAGAGAGAGTTTTTAACGAGTTCAGCATGTCGCCGAAGGGCGAGTGCTGAAAGATATCCGCAGCGGTGAACTCCATTACCGGAGCCCAACCTGGCTCGGGAGTGTGCGGACCGAAACCAACATCCGGATACGAATCCGGTGGTCCGGAGTCACAGGCCACCACAGAGGTAAGGCCCGTGTTCGGATCCACCGCCGACGAGTGTGTGACCTGCGGGCGGGTCCAGCCTTCGCCCTTAGGGCAACGCAATTGCTCCGGATTTAGGTCCGAGGCTACTGCGGGGTGATACTCGAGCTTTGTCCGACAACAGGTCTAAGCCGTGCTCGTCGTAACTGTCCGGTGCTCCTGGCATAGGCCCGAATCCGTCGAAGATCCAGTCTCCGCGGATGTCCGCCGTGTAGTTCAGGTTTCCGATCCTGATCTGGTGGCCAGGGGCGTAGCTATCGATCTGCTCCAGATGGCCAAGCGAATTGGCCCGCAGGGCGAAGCCGACGAACACGAAGATCTGTCCGGGGAGAAAGGTCTCACCCGGGACCATGTTGTGGACGATGGTAGAAGGAGCCATCGAGCCTTGTAGCGACGACACAGAGGAACTCTGAATGAAAGCACCAATGTCGGTGTCAAAACCGGCGGATCTCGGGTAGGGGGTCCCGATCTGTGCGTCTAGGCTGATGGTAACAGGAAGCAGGGGACACAGATGTTTACCCAGGTTCGGGCCCTCTCGATGGAGGTAAAACCCTACTTCCTGCTTGATTAATATTGAAGATATGGGTAGTACAAGAGTAGATCTACCACGAGATCGTAGAGGCTAAACCCTAGAAGCTAGCCTATGATGGTATGATTGTAATTGTGATCGGCCTTCTAAGGACCAACCCCTCCGGTTTATATAGGCACCGGAGAGGGCTAGGGTTTACATGGAGTCGGTTACAAGGAAGGAAACATAATATCCGGATCGCCAATCTTGCCTTCCACGCAAAGGAAAGTCCCATCCGGACACAGGTCGAAGTCTTGAGTCTTGTATCTTCAAGCTTCAATAGTCCGAACGATGTATATAGTCCGGCTGTCTGGATACCCCCTAATCCAGGACTCCCTCACCCGTAGGTCGTCGTTCCGCCGGGCCACCGCATGCCAACGGAGGCCGTGCCGGAGGCGACGCAGCCACGGTGTACTCCCTACCTCCATCTCGATGGCCCCGGGCGTCGGTCCGTCGCGACGACGCTCGTGATGGTATCTCCATCGCGTCGTCCGACCCGCGGACCAACCGTGATCAGCGTCAAATCCTTCAGGAGCGGGCTCATGAGGACGCTCGAACTACGATCGAGCACCGACATGACGCGCGCCACCAGTCGGACAGGCAGGCGGGGCCCGCTACGGACCGCCCAGTACCGGGAGGCTACGATCGCCTGCCTTACGAGGTGGGTTGTCCGGCTTTTACCCGTGAGCTGCGGCAGTTCTGGTGGCCCTCCCACCGTACGTTCAAGCCAGACGTCGGCGAGAAGTATAACGGCAAGACTCACCCGTCAGAGTTCCTCAGCATCTACACCATCGCGATGCAAGCTGCTGGGGCCCTCAACGATAAGGTGTGCTTGCCAACTACTTCCTGTTGGAACTCAAGCCTAATGTTATGTCATGGTTGATGCACTTGCCGGTGGATTCCATCTCTTCTTGGGCGGATCTGTGCCATGAGTTTGTTGGCGCCTTTACCGGAGGTCACCAAGCTCATGGCCAGCGAAAGTGATTTGCACATCATCCCCGTAAGGAAGGAGAAAACTTGTGCAAGTACATCCAAAGGTTCAGCCGGGTGCAAGATAATATCCCCGACGCTCATCCCGCCACTGTGATCGCGTTGCTCCATCGTAACATGCACAACCGCAAGATGCGTGAAGATCTGGCGATGAACAAGGTTAAGGATGTGGCCGAGCTCTACGTCCTGGCCGATCGATGCGCTCGTGCTGAAGAGGGAAGGAAGTACCCCGGCGAAGATGCCGGTGCGGAAACCAACTCCACTGGAGACACCGCCAACCCAGCAAACAAGGGCCGATGCCGTAACAGGAAGCGGAAGGGCAAGGTCGTGCTTGCCGTCGAGGGATCCGACGACACCGGCACCACCAAGAAGACCAAGGCGAGCGACCCTGGCACGGAGGTTGCCGGGTGCGTCGCTTGCCGGGCCCTGGCGGCTGCCGACAAGCCCGGAGGCTCCGACAAGCAGTACTGCAAGATCCACCGCACCAAGGGCCATGACCTCCAAAACTGCCGGCAGGTACAAATGCTCGCCGAGAGGCAAAGAGCCGAGTATGATCGGCGGGACAAGGAGAAAGGTCCATATGGTGCCGAGTGATCCGGCAAGAGATGCGGCGGGCAAGGAGGCCGCCGCGACAAGGATAACCAGCAAGAGAGGCCCGCCCGGGACCGCGACAAGAAGCAGGAAGACGAATGATCATGACGAGGACGATGAGTCCGGTTACCACGAGTTTCAGAAAGCCACAGAGGCCATAAAGGCCGATGGTGGCGCCACAGATTCATCCCACCGCCAACTCAAGCAGTGGGCGCGTGAGATCACAGCGGTGGAGCTATCGTTCGACGCACGGAAGCTGCTGAAATGGTCCAGCACGCCCATCATCTTCGGCACCGAGGACCACCCCGACCGCACTACTGCGGTCGGGTGTTTGCCATTGTTGGTTTCAACAACAATCCGCAACCTCAAGGTGACAAAGATGTTGGTTGACGGCAGGGCTGGCCTGAACTTGATCTCGCCTGTTGTGGTCAAAAGGCTGTAGATCCCCGATGGAGACCTCGAGGAGACAGGCACGTTCCAAGGGGTTAACCCGGGGAGGAGCCAGCCAAAGGGAAAGATCACGCTGCCCGTGACATTCGGAGGCGAGCTGAACCATAGGACGGAGAGGATTGTTTTTTATGTAGCCGAGATCCCCTTGCCTTACAACGGGATCCTCGGCCGCCCGACACTGGCCAAGTTCATGGCGGCTTCACACTACGCCTACAACATGCTGAAGATGCCCGGGCCGATGAACATCATCACCGTCCCCTCCGACAAGAAAGATGCATTGATCTGCGCCGATCAACTCTACCGGGAAGCAGTTGCAGCAGTTGCCGATAAGGTACCTGCTCTTGCCAACGGAGCCCCAGGGGGGGACCGGCGAGACCCCTAGCACCCACTCCGGCAAGCGCACCTCTTCGGGGTGTTGCGCTCCCGTTGAGGACGTGCCAGAGGGATCCGCCGACAAGAGCAAGAAGTCCAGAGCCACACCACCGGAGACCAAGAAGGTGCCCATCAAGGAGGACGGTACGGGGGGGGGGGGGTTAACCATAAGCTCCACCCTCGACAGCAAATAGAAAAGCGAGCTCGTCGCCTTCCTGCGGGCGAATGTTGATGTGTTTGCATGGCAAGCCTCCGGCAAATAGGAAAGCGAGCTCGTCGCCTTCCTGCGGGCGAATGTTGATGTGTTTGCATGCCAAGCCTCCGACATCCCCGGCGTTCCCAGGGAGGTGATTGAGCAACACCTTGCTGTCTGTCCTCATACGCGGCCGCTGCTGTAAGGTCGTGAAGCAAGCTCTAGAGAGGCAGGAGTTCATCACGGAGGAAATTAGAAAGCTAGAGGCGGCAGGTTTGGTGAGAGGAGTACTCCATCCGACGTGGTTGGCTAATCCGGTAGTAGTGCGCAAGGCAAATAGGAAGTGGAGGCTGTGTATTGATTACACAGACATTAATAAGGCATGTCCAAAGGATCCTTTCCCGTTGCCGCGCATTGACCAGATTGTTGACTCCACGGCTGGGTGTGACCTCTTATCGTTCCATGACGCCTACTCAGGATACCACAAGATCTTCATGACAAAGGAAGACGAGGAAAAGACAGCATTCATCACCCCATGTGGTACGTATTGCTTTTTACGAATGCCTTTTGGGTTGAAGAGTGCTGGCTCGACCTTTGCAAGAGCAGTCCAAATTGGTTTTGAGCCCCAGCTACATAGAAATATGGAAGCTTATATGGATGACATAGTGGTCAAAACCAAGGACAAAGCAACACTTGTACAAGATCTGGAGGAAACATTTGGGAACCCGCGCAAGATCAACCTCAAATTGAACCCTGAGAAGTGTGTCTTCGGCGCCCCGTCCGGCAAGCTTCTCGGGTTCTTTGTGTCCCAGCGCGGGATTGAAGCAAACCCAGATAAGATCAAGGCCATCGAGCAGATTGAGGCACCCAAACGGATCAAGGACGTCAAGGCTGTTTCGGGCTGCGTTGCTGCCATGAGCCGGTTCATCTCCAAATCCGCGGAGCGTGCCCTTCCTTTTTTCAAGATCTTAAAGAAGGCAGGGCTGATGGAGTGGACCCCGGAGGCCGAGGCAGCGCTGCAAGAGTTGAAGAAATACCTCTCCTCTACCCCAGTGCTGGTTGCGCCCAAACCACAAGAACCGTTGCTGCTTTATCTAGCGGCAACAAATCAGGTGGTTAGCGCCGCACTAGTGGCGCAGAGAGAGGTTGATGAGAAGACAGCAGCAGCGGCAGAGTCGACGGTTGGCGGGCCGGAACCCTCCCCGGGCAGGCTCACCCCGCAAGATCGAGTCCCCCAAGAAGGCTCGGTCCCGCAAGGCTCGGTCCCAAGAAGACTAGCGCCAAAGACAACGGGACCCACGCAACCGGGTGAAGAAGCGCAGAAGAAGAAAATGGTGCAGCACCGAGTTTACTTCGTCAGCTCCCTCTTGTAGGGGGCTAGGTCGAGGTACTCAGGTGTGCAAAAGCTGCTCTTCGGCCTCCTTATGGCTTCGAGGAAGATGCGCCATTACTTCCAAGCGCATGAGATCACAGTGGTCACCCGCCTCACATTGCAACGGATACTACAAACCCAGATGCAATGGGGAGGATTGTGGAATGGGCCCTGGAGCTGTCAAGTTTCGGTTTGAAGTTCGAAAGTACCTCGACGATTCAGAGCAGAGTCTTGGTGGAGTTTGTTGCAGAATGGACCTCGACGCTAGACTAAGAGGTACAGGAGACCACTCTCCCCGGCAAGGAAACGAGCCGCAACTTGATCATGTACTTTGATGGTGCCTTCTCGCTGCAAGGCGCCGGTGCTGGTGTGCTGCTTATCGCACCCACCGGAGAGCACCTCAAGTATGTCATCTAGATGTACTTCCCCCAGGAGATGTCTACCAACAACACCGCCGAGTACGAGGGTTTGCTTGCCGGTCTCAGGATCGCGGTGGACCTCGGAGTTAAAAAGCTCATCGTCAGGGGCGACTCACAGCTCGTCGTCAGGCAGATCAACAAAGATTATCAAAGCCCGTTGATGGACGCTTACGAGATGAGGTGAGGAACTGGAGGAACGCTTTGACGTTATACAAAGCGGAGCATGTCCTCGAGCGGAGAACGACATCGCCGACTACCGCCAAAGCGCCGCTGCCTCAAGCTACCCGTGGAACTGTGTACTTTTGTGCTTCAGCTTAACTCACCGTCTGCTGAGCCGTCGACCGGGCAGAACAAGCGGAGGAAGCTAGGCCCCGGCAAGTACTTCCCCACCGAGCTCCCCGGAGCCGCCGGCGAAGATGTTGCCGTTGATGCCGATCCTGCCACGGGGCAACCGACTCCGGCAGGACCTCGGGTCATGGCCGTGGAGGCGGCCGCTCCCGTAGCAGAAGAAATGCCTTTGATCCTTGTCGTCGAGCCACAGGCTCCGGCATGGGCGCAGCACACCGTCCGATTCCTTTAGAAAGGAGAGCTTCCTGATGAGCAGGAAGAAGCACAAAGAGTAGCCCGCCGGTCTGCTCTGTACCAATTCATTGATAACAAACTATACAGAAGAAGACAGAATGGGGTGAAATTGAAGTGCATCTCCTGGGAGGAAGGATTAAAGTTGTTGGCAGAGATACATGGATGCATATGTGGCTCCCACATAGGGTCGAGGGCCCTTGCCGGCAAGGCTTTCCGGCAAGGATTCTTCTGGCCCACCGCCCTCCAGGATGCGACGACACTAGTAACCAAGTGTGAAGCATGCCAGTTCCATTCAAAGAAGCTCCATCAACCAGCGCAAGCCCTTCAAACTATCCCTCTCTCCTGGCCCTTCTCGGTCTAGGGGCTCGACATATTGGGCCCTTTCCCCCGTGCTGTCGGGGGCTTTGACTACTTGTACGTCGCAATTGACAAGTTCACAAAGTGGCGAGAGGTGGAAGCAGTGAGGAAGGTGACAGCGCAGTCAGCCATCAAGTTCTTCAAGGGACTAGTGTGCCGTTTTGGGGTGCCCAACAGGATCATCACCGACAACGGCACAGTTCACAAGCCATGCCTTCATGCAATACATTGAGGATCTCTGCAGCAAGGTCTGCTTTGCTTCCGTGGCACATCCACGGAGCAACGCTGCCGGAGAGAGCAATGCTGAAGTCTCCGCGAGGCTTAAGAACAAAGACTTTCGACAAAGGCGCAAGAGTGGAAGGCGCTGGATTGACGAGTTGCCGGCGGTTCTTTGGTCGATCAGGATGACACCAAATCGAGCCACCGCCGCAGACACCCTTTGCCTCGGTTTACAGGCGAAGATTCTCCCCATGGAACTCATATACGGTTCACCTCGAGTGCTCGCTTATGATGAGCTTGATCAAGAGCGATTGCGGCAAGATGACGCGACACTCCTTGAGGAAGATCGTCTCCGGGCGGTCAGGAGAGCAAAGACGCTACCAGCAAGCCTTGCGCCGCTACCATAGCCGCAAGGCTCATGCCCAGAGCTTTGAGGAAGGCGACCTTGCTCTTCGGCACGTTCAGTCGGCCAAGAATTCCAACAAGTTGACGCCAAAGTGGGAAGGCCCTTATCGGGTAACACGAGTCACCAGGCCCGGCGCAGTCCGACTGGAGACCGAAGATGCCATTCTAGTGATCAACTCCTAGAACATCGAGCATCTCCGCAAGTTTAACCCATAAGGCGCGGCTTGTCGGGCCTCCCGGCAAGCTACCCTTTTGTACAAGCCTTGCCGGCAAGGCATGTAACCCTTTGTACAAAGCCAGGCGCAGACCCTGAGCATAAATAAACGAAGCGCTGGTGCCCTAAGTTATAGCATGCATGCTAGGTTGAGTCTTGCCCTTGGTTAGAATTGATAGTGCTTAGCGGTGGCTAACCCCTAGCTTAGAGGTCGAGTGCACGTCTCTCTGTTCTTCTTTATCTTCTTTGGTTCGCAGGACACATGAATATCCTTGTCGAGCTGCTTTGGAAGAAAGGGGAAGGACCGGCGTACGGGCCCCGGCAAGCCAATACTGCCGGGGGCTACAAGGGCAAATATCCACCCGCGGCAAGCCAAGGGTGCCGGGGGCTGCAGATTCAGATAAGTTCTCTATCCCTTATCATGCGTTTCGTTATGGACTGAGGGATGTGAAACCTCGTTTTATCCTTAGGCTACCGTGCTCCCCTCATTCTGGACCCTAAGACTCGTCTCCTAGGGCCGAGTTTGGTCGCAGTCACGGCAGCAAGGAAATGAAACGAGGAGCCTAAGTCCACCTCATCCCTGCCTCCGCCAAGGGCGTGAGAAAGGTCGAGCGAAGTGGGGGGACGACAAGGCTTGTTGTCGGGCGAAAAACGTTTATCTTAAGGGTAATGAGGATTCACTCCTTGTCGTGGGTTTCACCCGCGAACGAAAATCCCGGCAAACATCCCTTTTTCATTAAAAAACATCCCGTACATGTACAGTTCATACGAAATGAAAAACATGAGCAAGGGGATTACAAGCTTTAAATTCTACTAAGGCCCGAAGGCTTACAAACTAAAAAGAGATAAGATGCCCGTAATCCCTTTCTTGTCCCTCTCCTCAGGAAATGGAACAAGAAAAGCAGGAGGTCAAAAGGGGCGCCTAGGCGAGCTACGAGTGGCAGAAGCCACCAAGAGAACATCTTGGTGGCCGTCCAAGAGCTGGATGGTAATGGCGGCGCCGGAGGCAAAGCTCGAAGACGAGGCGCAGGACGTCAGTACGCGACGAAGGCGTCGGTGCCCGCGTACTCCGACTTGACGGCCTTGCCGCCCGCCCTCTTCCTCTTCCGCAGCCTCCCAATGCCAGCCGCCCAAGGAGACGATCCCGAGAAGTTCAAGGAGCCGGCGACACGGATGATGGGGTCGCCAGTGCCGCCCGGAGCGGGCGCCGACGCCTATTCGCACTGGCCATCCTGCCGCCCGCTAGCCTCGCCGTTGCTGCCGTTGTCCTCCTCGTCACTCTCGCTCGAGGAGGAATCTTCGTCATCAGAAGAGCTCTCCACGCAGCACCTTACGCGAGTCCCGAAGTGCCCGAAGATCTTGACGGGGAGGAGGCCACCCTCCATTAGTTTTAAATGGAGAGTGAGCCCATCCGTCAAGCTGTGGAGGCGAGCAAAGGTCTACCACCCTCGATGAAAATACATGACATGAGGGGCAGGGAACTCGACATCGACCCATGTGCCGCTGTTCCCGCAACCCCTCATATGCAGTTGCAACGCCTGCGGCGGATCCAGCTCCATCTCCCGCGCGAATGGAGTCGGGAGGCGAAGGCAATGGCGCGGTGGCCGGCGCAGCCTGACGAAGAATTCACGGGGGTTGTCCTCGGCGTGGCCCTCCATCGGAGGAGGGGCTGCTGGCGGAGGTGAAGCCGACCTGCCGCCCCATCCTCCTCTCCCTCGAGCACCCCTACGGCCTCGACCTCGCCCCTCCCCCTTCCTCTAGCGGTCGGCTCCGCCATTATGAGCTCTTGGGGAGAAGCGATGTGCTGTCTGGCCGAAACCCTCGCCGCCACCGATGAAGCGTCACCACGCCGCCTCGCCATGGCAAAAGAAAGGAGGAAACAGGAATGGAGAGAGGCAGATGGCAGAGGGTTGAGAGGCACCGTTCCTCCCGCTCCCCTCTTTATAAAGGGGAGGGGGTGAGGCTCGGCCGCCCCCTCTCGGTCAATCCGACCCGCTGAAGTGACAGCGAGCGGGGCCGTCGACCACCCTCCCCGCTCCATTTAAGGCGCGTGGGAATCAATCCACGCACGCGCACGACTTCCCACGTCCCGATCGCCTGTCATTCACTGTGCGTTATGCATGCAGTGAACGTGGTGCAAGGGGCAGCCGTAGTGGGACACGTGGAGCGACGGTTCCCAAGCGAGGGCAGTAAATGGGAGGCGGCCCTACGGTCTTAAAGAGACACGCAAGCCGCCTCTTTACTGTCCGCCGCGAGGTGACGCCAAAGATGCTTCACACGCCACGCAAGACTACCCCCACGCCGCTGCTCAACGCTGGTCGTGGAGAAGCGCAATGGACGGAGCAGCTTATCGCAGTAAATCCGCCTAACTACTCACAAGACCGCTCGGGCCTAGCCCAACAACGTGTCGCGCTTATGTATGGCCCAGGCCCAGGGGCTCCTGTTCTCCTTTTGACCCCTTTACTTGTGCACGGGCAGTCAGAACCACCCGCCACGACCACGCATAACAGGGTAGGAAAGGGAAGCCGGAGAGAAGCCGAAGGCACAAGACAAATAAAGCAACGACAAGGACCAAGGCCACAAGGATCGGATGGGCGAAGCAGGTTTCCCCGGCAAGGACCCTTGCCGGGGCAGCCTCAGCGGCCCCGGCAAGACCCTTGCCGGGGCAGCTCGCCCACGCCAGCCGAGCGAGCCACCCTTGAGCCCACCAACACTCGACAAACGCATTGGAACAGGGTTCGGGAGGCACCTCCGTGGTGACATGCAGATCTTTGTGAAGACAAAGAATAGTCAAGATCAAGTGAGGATAGGAAGGCAATCATCCTCACCGAAGAAACCCACAAGACCCCGGCAAGATCCTTGCCGGGACGTCATACGCCACAAGAAGACCCTTGCCGGGCCACCCGGCAAGACCTCGCCAAGCGCCGCCAAATAGGCCACTGCCAGGCCCGCACCAGCCAAGTTTCCGCCACCGTTCGCATGCGGCTGCCGACCCAACCAGCTGGGCAGGCACCTGCATGGCAACATGCAACCGTTCGTGGAGGCTCCACCACCGTGCCACCTCAGCTGCCTGCCTGCATACATGGCACCGCATGCATCGCTGGCCAGGGCGCGTGTCGAAGCAAGAAGGAGCGGCGACGGACGGGACGGGCCTCGCTCCCGCCCTCGATAAAGTGAAGGGACACCTAAGCCTCGCATTAAATGCGCTTTGTCATGTAACACCAGCGTTAAGCTCACAACGCTGTAGCACTTTCCACCTCTTGTGTGCCACTGTGACAACCCCTTTCGCCTATAAAAGGAGGCCCATGGCGCACTGGAGAGGGATTCGGCTCTTTGGAACCCAGCAGCACCTAGAGCTAGTTCAAGAGCTCAAGACCACTAAATACAGCCACCAAAGCAGGATCGTAGGGTTTTACGCATCTTTGCGGCCCGAACCTGGGTAAATCCCCTTTGTGTTGTCTGCTGGTCCCGCTCTTCTCACGATCCCCGCGCCCCGCAACCATAGAAGGGATTCCAGTGATCCCATAGGTGTCGTTTCCCACCGACACAAATATTCCCTCAAGTTCTATCGACCATCGATACAACTCTACGCGCACTTGACGTTCGCTTTACCGGAAACAAGTATGAAACTAGAAGTACTTTGTAGGTGTTTTTGGATAGGTTTGCTAGAAACTAAAGAGCGAGTAAATAAAAGCTAGGGGCTGTTTAGATGAAGACACAACTAAATTAGTTTTAGTAGAGAGCTTTTTGTTACGAGAAAGTTATTTGTCCCTAGGCAATCGATAACTAGACCGGTAATCATTATTGCAATTTTATTTGAGGGAGAGGCATAAGCTAACATACTTTCTCTACTTGGATCATATGCACCTATGATTGGAACTCTAGCAGGCATCTGCAACTACTAAAGATCATTAAGGTAAAAACCCAACCATAGCATTAAAGTATCAAGTCCCCTTTATCCCATACGCAAACAACCTACTTACTCGGGTCTGTGCTTCTGTCACTCACGCCACCCACCATAAGCAAATCATGAACATATTGCAAACCCTATAGTGGGAATCCCTCACGCTTGCGCGACACGGAGAGCACCATAGGACAGCACCAATAATAAAACATGCAACTCAAACCAATCTTGATCATCAAATAGCCCATAGGACAAAACGGATCTACTCAAACATCATAGGATAGCCATACATCATTGGGGAAATACTATATAGCGTTGAGCACCATGTTTAAGTAGAGATTACAGCGGGTAAGAGAGAGGTTACATTGCTGCATAGAGGGGGGGAGAGTTGGTGATGATGGCGGTGAAGTTGTTGATGAAGATTGCGGTGATGATGATGGCCACGGCAGCGTTTTGGTGCCACCGGAAGAGAAGGGGAGAGGGGGGCCCTTCGTCTTCTTCTTTGTTGACCTCCTCCCTAGATGGGAGAAGGGTTTACCCTCTGGTTCTTGGCCTCCATGGCATGGGAGGGGCAAGAGCCCCTCCGAGATTGGATCTATCTCTCTGTCTCTCTCTGTTTCTGCGTTCTGTTCTGCTTCCCTTTCACCTTTTTGTATATATATATATATATGGAGATCCGTAACTCCGATTGGACTGAAACCTTCACCGTGATTTTTTTACCAAAAATTAGCTTTCTTGCGGCCGAAGAAGAGCATCAACCGCCTTACGGGTGGCCCACGAGGGTGGGGCGCCCTCCCGGGAGGGTGTGGGCCCCTGCCTCGGGCCACCCTCGACACCGTTCGCGTTGATCTCTCTCCAGATTTTCCAAATATTCCAAAAATAAGCTCATCTGCTTTTATCCCGCTTTGGACTCCGCTTTGATATGGATATTCTCATAAACCAAAACAAGCAATGACATGTGAACTGCACCGGGCAATCGGATCAATATGTTAGTCCCAAAAATAGTATAAAAAGTTGCCAAAAAGTATATGAAAGTTGAATAATATTGGCATGGAACAGTCAAAAATTATAGATACGACGGAGACGTATCAGCATCCCCAAGCTTAATCCTGCTCGTCCTCGAGTAGGTAAATGATAAAAAGAGATAATTTTTGATGTGGAATGCTACCTAGCATAATCTTGACCATATGTCTAATCATGGCATGAATATTAAGACACGAATGATTCAAAGCAATAGTCTATCCTTTGACATAAAAACAATAATACTTCAAGCATACCAACCAAGCAATTATGTCTTATTGAAATAACATAACCAAAGAAAGTCCATCCCTACAAAATCATATAGTCTGGCTATGCTCCATCTTCACCACACAAAATATTCACATCATGCACAACCCCGATCACAAGCCAAGCAATTATTTCATACTTTTGACGTTTCTCAAACCTTTTCCACTTTCACGCAATACATGAGCGTGAGCCATGGACATAGCACTATAGGTGGAATAGAATATGATGATGGGGGTTATGTGGAGAAGACAAAAAAGGAGAAAGTCTCACATCGACGCGGCTAATCAACGGGCTATGGAGATGCCCATCAATTGATGTCAATGTGAGGAGTAGGGATTGCCATGCAACGGATGCACTAGAGCTATAAGTTTATGAAAGCTCAAACTGGAAACTAAGTGGGTGTGCATCCAACTTGCCTGCTCATGAAGACCTAGGGCATTTGAGGAAGCCCATCGTTGGAATATACAAGCCAAGTTCTATAATGAAAATTCCCACTAGTATATGAAAGTGATAACTCAAGAGACTCTCTATATGAAGAACATGGTGCTACTTTGAAGCACAAGTGTGGTAAAAGGATAGTAACATTGCCCCTTCTCTCTTTTTCTCTCATTTTTTGTTTTCTTTTTTTCTCCTTTTTTGGGCCTTCTCTTTTTTTGGCCTTTCTCTCTTTTTTTCGTCCGAAGTGTCATCCCGACTTGTGGGGGAATCATGGTCTCCATCATCCTTTCCTCACTGGGGCAATGCTCTAATAATGATGATCATCACACTTTTATTTACTTACAACTCAATATTACAACTCGATATCTAGAACAAAGATATGGCTCTATATGAGTGCCTCCGGCGGTGTACCGGGATGTGCAATGATCTAGCGTAGCAATGACATCAAAAAACGGACAAGCCATGAAAACATCATGCTAGCTATCTTACGATCATGCAAAGCAATATGACAATAAATGCTCAAGTCATGTATATGATGATGATGGAAGTTGCATGGCAATATATCTCGGAATGGCTATGGAAATGCCATCATAGGTAGGTATGGTGGCTGTTTTGACGAAGATATAAGGAGGTTTATTTGTGATAGAGCATATCGTATCACGGGGTTTGGATGCACCGGCGAAGTTTGCACCAACTCTTGAGGTGAGAAAGGGCAATGCACGGCAATCAAGAGGCTAGCAATGATGGAAGGGTGAGAGTGCGATAATCCATGGACTCAACATTAGTCATAAAGGACCCACATACTTATTGCAAAAGTCTATTAGCTATCGAAAAAAGTACTACGCTACCGCTCCTAGGGGATAGATTGGTAGGAAAAGACCATCGCTTTCGTCCCCGACCGCCACTCATAAGGAAGACAATCAATAAATACCTCATGCTCCAACCGTTACATAACGGTTCACCATACGTGCATGCTACGGGACTTGCAAACCTCAACACAAGTATTTCTCAATTTCACAATTACTCAACTAGCACGACTTTAATATCACCACCTTTATATCACAAAACTATTGCACGGAAACAAACATATCATATTCAGTGATCTACAAGTTTTATGTAGGGTTTTATGACTAACCATGTGAATGACCAGTTCCTGTCATCTCTCTAAGTAAATATAAGTGAAGCACGAGAGTTTAATTCTTTCTACAAAAGATATGCCCACGCTCTAACAAATATAAGTGAAGCAAAAGAGCATTCTACAAATGGCGGTTGTCTAAGTGAAGAGAAACAGGCAATCCAAGCTTCAAATGATATAAGTGAAGCACATGAAGCATTCTATAAAGCCATACTCAAAAGATATAAGGGAAGTGCAATGAGCATTCTATAAATCAACCAAGGACTATCTCATACCAGCATGGTGCATAAAATTAAAGTGAAAACTAAATGCAAAAGATGCTCCAAGATTTGCACATATCACATGAATGAAACGAATCCGAAAACATATCGATATTTGTTGAAGAAAGAGGGGATGCCTTCCGGTGCATCCCCAAGCTTAGACGCTTGAGTATCCTTGAATATTTACTTGGGGTGCCTCGGGCATCCCCAAGCTTGAGCTCTTGCCTCTCTTGCTTCTTCTCACATCGAAACCTTCTCGATCATCGAAAACTTCATCCACACAAAACTTCAACAGAAAACTCGGTAAGATCCGTTAGTATAATAAAGTAAATCACTACTCTAACTACTATTGCAAAAAAATTCATATTTTGTTTTTGCATTGTGTCTACTGTAATATAGCTTTTCCATGGCTTAATCACTGATATAAATTGATAGTTTCATTAAAACAAGCAAACTATGCATCAAAAACAGAATCTGTCTAAAATGTAGCGATCTCAGAGCAATCTGAACATTCACCATACTTCTGATACTTGAAAGATTCTGCAAAAATTAGGAAAAATAAAAAAAATATAAAAAGACAGTGCAAAAAGAATCAGAACCATTTGACGTTCCAGTAAAAAATTAAAAATTGCGACCATACCCAAAGTTTACATTCCGCACCGCATAAACCAACAAGTATTGTAAACATCCTAAAAGGCAAACCTTGGCACATTATTTTTATAATACAATGGAATTGTACAAGGGGATAATTATTTTTGTTGAAAAGTTTCTGTAATCAAGATTCACAAAGTTGCCATGAGCATGAACAAAGTTCAAGGAGCTCTCCCATTTCAACAATGCTTGTCTTTCTCACTTTCACTTTCCTTTTTGAAAAGTTTTGGGTTCCCCTCTTTATTTCTGTTGTTTTTAAACTATATGAAAGCACTCAACAGAAATAAATGACTCTCTAAAACTTCCAGGTTGTCTCCTTGGCAGCGCTTTCTTTAAAGCCATTAAGCTAGGCATATAGTGCTCAAGTAGTGAATCCACCCGGATCCCAAGGTATATCAAAGCCAATTTCAATTAGCAATGATTTGTAATTTAGTAGTGAGCACAAAGTAACATAATCATGTAATGAAGAAGTCTAACTCTCTTCCTATGCATCGGCATGTCATAAAAGAACAATTCATGCACACATAGTAAAGGCCAATGCGTAGTATAAACAGTTTCTTGCAATCTTATCGTGTGGGAAACATAGAGAGGTGGAGATATAGTTCCCATCTCATAATAATTGCAAGTAGGAGCAGCAAGCACATGCATATTATATCTATCAAAATCATCATGTGCAACGGTAAAAGGCAACCCATCAATGTAATCCTTAATAAGTGCAAACTTCTCCGATATAGTGTAGTTTGGAGAATTCAAAAAGATAATAGAACTATCATGTGTGGGTGCAATAGCAACAATTTCATGTTTAACATAAGGAACTATAGCAAGTTCATCTCCATAAGCATAATTCATATTGGCATCTTGGCCACTTGCATAGCAAGCATCATCAAAAAGGGATATTTCAAAAGAGTCAACGGGATCATAGCAATCATCCTTCGGTAAGCACGAAGGGGAATTAAACATTGTATGAGTTGAAGATTTACTCTCATTAGAAGGTGGGCACGGGTAGCTAATCCGCTCTTCCTCCTTTTGTTCTTTGCTCTCCTCCTCATCTTTTTCATCCAATGAGCTCACAGTTTCATCAATTCCTTCTTCCATAGATTCCTACAAAATATTAATCTCTTCTTGAACAGCGGAGACTTTCTCAATGAGTGCATTAATATCGGAATTGTATTCATAATTATCATAGCAATATTTGAGGATAGCTAAATTTTCAGGTCTATAAGCAGCAGCATCAAAATCTTCAAACTCTTTAAACATAGATTCAATTTCATAAGCACCCATAAAAGCAACAAATTCTTCTATTTGCTCCAGATCATTGTAATCATATATACCATTAGCATAATAAGCTAAGGTTTTATTATCATTAATTTGCATGAAAAGGGAAGGTGTGGAGCCTTCATCCTAGAGCAACAAGTATAATCATAACTCAAGCATAGTTACCTAGCATACCACTTCAATATATGAATTTGATCCCATAATAGTTTCCGTTTTTGTGTCAAGCGGTAATCCCTAAAGTATTCACGTTGATCCAACGTTACTCCCATTACATAATTGAATGGGGTTTTCTCAGGATTATTAAAGTAGTACGTAATATCTTTCACATAACCAACATCGAGGGTTTTAGGAGGTTCCCCATCTCCATGAGCAGAAAGTACACCTAATTTTTTTGGTGTTTCGTGTTCCATATCCATAACTAAAGATAAAGAACAACTAAGAACAGCAAATAAAAATTACTTAGTGATAAAGCAAACAAGCACACACGAGAATATTCACCCCACGCTATTGCTCCCGCAAGAACGGCGCCAGAAAAAGGTCTTAATAACCCACAAGTATAGGGGATCAATTGTAGCCTCTTTCGATAAGTAAGAGTGTCGAACCCAACAGGGAGCTAAATGTAGAACAAATATTCCCTCAAGTTCTATCGACCACCGATACAACTCTACGCGCACTTGATGTTCGCTTTACCGGAAACAAGTATGAAACTAGAAGTACTTTGTAGGTGTTTTTGGATAGGTTTGCTAGAAAGTAAAGAGCGAGTAAATAAAAGCTAGGGGCTGTTTAGATGAAGACGCAACTAAATTAGTTTTAGTAGAGAGCTTTTTGTTACGAGAAAGTTATTTGTCCCTAGGCAATCGATAACTAGACCGGTAATCATTATTGCAATTTTATTTGAGGGAGAGGCATAAGCTAACATACTTTCTCTACTTGGATCTTATGCACTTATGATTGGAACTCTAGCAAGCATTCGTAACTACTAAAGATCATTAAGGTAAAACCCAACCATAGCATTAAAGTATCAAGTCCCCTTTATCCCATACGCAAACAACCTACTTACTCGGGTCTGTGCTTTTGTCACTCACGCCACCCACCATAAGCAAATCATGAAAATATTGCAAAACCTACAGCGGGAATCCCTCACGCTTGCGCGACACGGAGAGCACCATAGGACAGCACCAATAATAAAACATGCAACTGTAGCGACCCGACCCAAAATCGGTCAAGTCTCTGTGTAGCTGTACCATCCCAAGATCATGCTGGCACACACAGTACATTGATGAAAAGATTCAAAGTTCAATCACACCTGAATTTATTACACGATTCTCATATCGAGTCTTTATTACAATAGAATAAATTCGTCAAGGCCAACTCATGAGAAATAAACTAAACAAAGCTGCGGAAGCGAGATTTAATAGCGAGTCCATCCGACTCCATAGGGCAATCGCCAAGCGTGGATCGTAGCCTCACTCCTGATCGGAAAACTCCTCTCGCAACATAAGACGTTGCAGCCGTAGGTCAGCATTTTGAATATGCCGCAAGTCAAAGAGAGAACAACAATAAAAATTACTAACACTATATGCAATTTGGCTGTGGGGCTCTAAGTTTCATTGTTTTGCGAAAAAGCCAGTTTTCCCTACAACAAGGACTTGTTTGCAAATACTACAAAATGTTGGTAGTTATTGAGATGGTTCCGCCAACCAATGTCTCATTCCCAATTATTAAATAACCCCCTCAATTAATTTATTAAGTTCGGTGTTGAGATATCCGAAATACTCCAAGTTCCAGAGGCTCAAATTGTCCGTGAATCGGGGACACGGCTAATCGATTAGATCTTCACTCTGCAGAGATTTGGCGACTTTACCCGCAAGAATCGCTCCTCCTTTAGGTCTTCGTGACCGCCTGGTGTTTGAAGACAGACGAACGTAAACAGGTCTTAGAAGAGTTCCTTCCGGGCCCTTGCCGGTGCCCATCCAATCCTACCGTTCTTCTACATCTCGTAGCACCGTCCGCCAGAGTCACGCCTAGGGTCGACCAAGCTAGAGCCCATAATGGTTTGAGGCTGCACAGGTAAGCTTCCGGTCAATGTGGTATCCATCCGTCTCTTCGTGGCGGGGTGAAGCTTTCCGCAAGATGTCATGGCGCTTCTCCATGCATCCCGCCATCCGCTGGTTTCTCCAGGTGCCCACAACCGTCCCTCCACCCAAAGAGTGAATTTTGAAGTCCATCTTGAGCTTGAAGTCATGGGGTTGTCATCATCTTGACTCTCGCATCTCCCTTATGAATCACTCAACCAACCCCATCTACGAGCATAGCAAAATAAACTATATCGTCCCGGGCAATGGTAACAAGGGGAATTGGGTTCATCCTACCTCATGATACTACTCAAGAACATAACTTAAAATTCTCCTACTGCATGCATGGTGGGGAGGTATAATTCTAATGCAATAAAATCATAGGTATTGTAAAAGAAAACATGATCAAATGACTTGCTTGGCTGACGGTCTTCGAAAGCTAGGGACTCGTAATAGCAGGCTTCGCACTCCGGAAATTCTATCGAAGCAAACAATAATCATATAAGCATAAAAACATACAATCACTTAACATAACAGCATGCTAACTTAAAACACACAAAACAATCGAACCAAAAACCAAGGAAAACTCGAAGAAATTCAAGCCAACAACTAACAAGAAAATAAAATAAACTTTTTATTTTCTGTAAATAAAAGTTCACGTTCTAAAACGACAGAAACTAATCTAAAATAAACTATAACATAGGTAAAATAAATTTTTTTACTAAATAGAACAATAGGAAAACAGTAGTTAGTTAAATAAACAAGAAACACATGATTTTGACTAAAACTATTCTTTTATTAAATCTAAAATACCCAAATAAATTCCTACTGCTAGGCAAGGTCAAAACAAAGCAGTGACAAAAAGAATCACTAAAATAAAATAATCCTAACTCATTTTATAGCAGAAATACTAATCTGTCTAAAAATAAAATAAAACAATTTCTACTAATTTAAACATGGCTAAACATATTTTCTACAGAAACTACAACAAATTTGCAAACTAACAAAAAAGAATCAACTAAAAATATTAAATAACCTAAGAGATATGGATTTTACAAAATGGAACTATTCTGTTAAAAACAGAAACGAAAATATAACTAAAAAGAAAACTAGCGCTAACGGGCCTATCTAACGCCAAAGGCGATATATAACTAATGCGTGCCGAGGTTAGCAGAAAATAAACCGATCGGGCCGGTCCAACTAAACCAGGAAATAAACCGGACTAAAACCAACTAAAACCGATCTAATCTAAATAAAACCTAACCCTTCGTGGTGATCTAATCTAGGCCGTAGGTTTTAGATCGGACGGTGGTGGTGGCTCGGCGACATACCGCGGTGGTGACGACGGCGACGGACGACGGCGGTTTCGGGCGTGGGCGCGGTGGCGCTGGTCGGGGAAGACGGCGGAGACGTCAGCGGTGCGCGGCACTTGGGAGGTCGGGGTGGAGTCGGTGAAGCTCGGGATGACGGAGTCGATCGACGACGAGCTCGGGTGAGCTCCGCCCGCGGGCGGCGGACGAGCCTGGGCGACGGGCTTGGGGCTCCTGGGCAAGGAGAGGATGTCGGGGAGGTGCGGGAAAGCGGCGGTTCGGGTGGAGTAGCTTGGAGGTCGAGTGGTGGCTCACCGGTGGCGGGAACGGCGGCGAACCGAGGCGGCGGCGGCGAGATGCGTTCGGCGAGGGTGCGAGCTGCGGTGGGTTTTGGGCTCGGGTTTTTGGGGGGTTCGAGGGAGGAGGGGCGTAGGGTTTTATAGGGCATCGACTTGGGGCAGGGGGCGACTCGGGATCGCGATCCCGTGAAGATCGCGGCGACGGGCGGTGGCGGTCGCGCTCTGGCGCGGCGAGACGTGGGCGAGGGGAAAGAGAAGGGGTGGGGCCGGCGCGTCAGCGAGAGAGGGAGGAGGGGGTTCGGTCGGGCGACCGAGGGGGAGAGGAATCGGGCGCGGGCGCTGGGGCAGGCCGGCTCGGGCGCTGGTGTCGCGCTGCCCTGGCTGGGCTGCGCGCTGGCCGGGCTGGGCAGTTGGCCGGGCGCTGGGTTTTTTTTTCTTTTCTTTTTTTGAATTAGAGAGAAGAGAGAATATATAAAAATATATATTATTTTTATATAGGACATATATATATCAAAATTCTCAGGGGAATTTATCCTACAATTCGGACATTTTTCCAGGGGCAAAGCTCAAACTTAAAAACAACATTTTCTAGAAATCCCAAATAAAATCAAATTTGAATTCAATCTTTTTGGCAAAACTTTTCTTCTGACATTTTTGGAGTGTCATGTTTACTCCTCTCATACTTTTTCTCAAGTATTTGTCAGGCATTGTTTTGAAGTAAATTCAACTGCCTATTTGAATTCAAATTCCAACAAACTCAAAAGCCTCTGAAATAATTCAAATGTCACTCAATTCAAACAATAATGCATAGATGCTTAGCTATAATTGTAAAACATTCCAAATGGGAAATTTTGGATGTTACAAACCTACCCACCTTAAGATGAATCTCGCCCTCGAGATTCGGGTTGGCTAGCAAATAGGTGCGGGTGGTCTCGGCGGAGGTCTTCTTCTCGCTCCCAGGTGGCTTCCTCCTCGAAATGATGACTCCACAGCACCTTGCAAAACTTGATGATCTTGCTGCGGGTGACTCTGTCATAGCCTCGAGAATTCGGACGGGTTTCTCCTCATAAGTCGATCACTGTCGAGCTGTATGGCCTCTAGGGGCACCGTGTCTCTCAACGGAATATCGGCCATCTCGGCATGGCATTTCTTCACTGAGAAACATGGAAGACATCGTGAACTCCGGACAATCCTTCCGCAATTCCAACTTGTAAGCAACTTCTCCACAACGTTCGAGGATTTTGTAGGGCCAATGAACCGGGTGCTAACTTTCCTTTAACACCGAACCTCTTGATTCCACAGTAGGGACACACGAAGATATGCCCGGTCTCCGCCCGTATGTTACTTCCTTGCGTTCTTGTCGGCATAACTCTTACGCCTCGATCGAGCTACCTTGAGCCTATCTCGAATCAGCTTGACTTTCTCTTCGAATCTCTCGATAAGGTCGGGACCGAAAAGTTTTCGATCTCCAACACCATCCCACAAAGAATGGTGTTACGCACCTCCTTCCGTATAGAGCTTCAAAGGGGCCATCTTCAGATCGTGCAGTAACTGTTATTGTACGAGAATTCCGCGTATGGCAAATTATCATCCCAGCTAGACCCATAGTCTAGCGCACAAGCTCTCAACATGTCCTCCAGAATCTGGTTGACTCTCTCGGTCTGTCCATCTGTCTGCGGATGAAAAGCTGTACTGAATTCCAGCCTCGTCCCCAAAGTTTCATGCAACTGATTCCAAAACTTTGAGGTAATTTGTGTTCCTCTATCTGACACGATACTCCTCGGAACTCCATGCAGACATACGATCCTGGTCATGTATATCTTGGCTAACTTAGCGCTGGTATAGGTAGTCTTCATGGGAATGAAATCAGCTACCTTGGTCAATCGATCAACCACTACCCAGATGGAATCATAACCTGAACGGGTCCTGGGTAATCCTGTGATAAAATCCATTCCAAGTTTTTCCCATTTCCACTCGGGAATCGGCAAGGGTTGAAGTAACCCTGCTGGCTTCGATGTTCCGCCTTTACTCATTGGCAAACATCGCATATTGCTACGTACTCAAAGCAATATCCTTCTTCATACATCCACCAGAAACTTTCCTTCAAATCCAGATACATCTTGGTGTTACCGGGGTGAATCGAGTACGGTGAATCATGAGCCTCCTGAAGAATTAGCTTCCTGAGTTCGGGATCATTGGCTACCTAAATACGATCCTCGTACCATATAGCTCTGTATTCATCCTTACGAAACCCTTTAGCTTTTCCTTCATTCATCCTTTTCTTTATCTCATCAATTTCCTTGTCCGACTTCTGGGCTTCACGAATTCTTTTGGCCAAAGTGGACTGAACTTCCAGAGCTGCAACATATCCTGTCGGAACTATCTCCATTTGGAGATCTCTCGAGGTCATCGACTAACTCACAGGGTAATCCTCCGCTATAAGAGTATTCACATAACTCTTACGGCTCAAGGCATCTGCTACAACATTAGCCTTTCTGGGTGGTAATGCAATCTCATGTCATAGTCCTTGATTAACTCTAGCCATCTCCTCCGCACGAGGTTCAACTCTTTCTGCGTGAAAATATACTTCAAGCTCTTATGATCTGTGTAAACATCACAACTATTTCCGATAAGGAAATGTCTCTGTGTCTTGAGTGCATGCACTACTACCGCTAACTCCAAATCATGTGTGGCGTAATTCATCTCGTGAGGTCGTAGCTGTCCGGAGGTATAAGCTACAACTTTTCCTTCTGCATGAGTACTCCTCCGAGTCCCCGCCGAAGCGCCACAATATACCTGGTAATCCTTGTGTATGTCCGGAAAAATCAAGATCGGGCTGTAACCAAACGCTTTCTTCAATTCTGGAAACCGGCTTCACAATCCTCGGTCCGTATGTACTTGGCGCCCTTCTTCAACAGCTCGGTCATGGGCTTGGCAATCTTCGAGAAATTCTCAATAAACCTCCGATAATATCCCGCGAGTCCGAGAAAATCATGGATCTCCTTGATCGAGGTGGGTGATCGCCAATCGGTGATCGATACAACCTTGGTGGGGTCAATCGCTATTCCTTCTCCTGAAATAACGTGCCCGAGGAATCCGACTTCCTTCAGCCAAAATTCACATTTGCTGAACTTGGCATACAACCGATGTTCTCGGAGTTTCTCCAGAACTAGACGCAAATGTTCCTTATGCTCTTCCTCGCTCTTGGAGAAAATCAGTATATCATCGATGAACACCACGACAAACTTGTCCAGATATTCCATAAATACCTTGTTCATCAAATTCATGAAGTATGCAGGGTATTAGTCAATCCGAATGACATGACGGTATACTCATATAAACCATACCGGTGGTAAATGTTGTTTTGGGTATATCCTTTTCACGGATCTTCAACTGATGGTACCCTGATCGAAGATCGATCTTGGAGAATACCTTGGCTCCAACTAGCTGATCAAACAGATCATTAATCATTGGCAGAGGGTACTTGTTCTTGATGGTCACGTCGTTCAACGAACGATAATCCACAACCATTCTCAGGGTTCCATCCTTCTTCTCTACCAAAAGAACTGGGGCTCCCCAAGGTGACGAGCTTGGCGAATATATCCCTTCTCCAATAGCTCATTAATTTGCTTTTGATCTCTTCCAATTGCTCGGGGCATCCGATAGGGTCTCTTGGATATTGGGGCTGTGCCCGCAATAACTCAATCAGAAATTCAATGTCTCTGTCCGGTGGCATTCCCGGTAATTCCTCCGTAAACACATCGGGAAAATCTTGCACCATCGGCACTTCCTCTGAACAACTCCGTGAGGGAATTCACTGATTCTTCATCGGGATACGCTCGATACATACTTGATCCTCTTACGCTCCGGAGTGGTGAGCGAGAATCGTCTTATGCGGGCACGATCTATGTTTCCTTCAAACCCGTCAACCAATCCATGCCTAGGATTACATCCAAGGTCTGGGTTTCCAATACTATGAGGTCTGCGGGAAATTTATGGTTTCCGATGTTAAGGGTTGCATGACAGCCTAAGCCTGCCATCATTTCTCCTCCTGCGGAACTGATGTGAAGAGGGCTTCTAAGGGTTCTAGTGTGCAACCCGTACTTTTCCACAACTACCCTTGATATAAATGAATGTGTTGCACCAGAATCAAAGAGTACCAATACTGGACATGAATTTAATAAAAACTTACCAACCACGTTGTTCCGGCTGATCATAGACGTCCTCCACGTCAATGTGGTTCACCCGAGCACGAGGAAAAGGGTTGGGCTTCTTTGCTGAGCTTCCATTGCCGCTTTCCATTCCTCTGCTTGGCCTCCGGGCAGTCGGTGGCATAGTGCCCTGTTTTACGGCACTTGAAGCAGTGATGTGACTCAGATCCTTCTGAGCCGGGGCAGGACGATGCCGGTTGCCATTGCCGTTTCCATTACCCGACTTGTTGTCGTGGTTGCGGTTGTTCCCATTCCCTCCATGGTTATGTCCTCCATGGGTGTGATGGGTATGCCCTCCCGAGTATGGGGCATAACGGGCTTCTGCTGAGCTCGAGTTGTACTTCCTGGCCATACTTCCGCTATGCGGCTATCAATCTGCTGCTGCTTGCCTTCGAGTATGGTGGCCTTGTCTACCAGCTCCTGGTAGTTGTTGAAGGTAGCCACCATTAGCTGCATTCCCAGCTCGTCATTGACTGTGGCCACATCATCCGGGGCATAGCGAGCTAACTTGCTGAACTCATCCACATACTGCCCTACAGTACGGTTCCCCTGGCGTAAGTTGCGGAACTCACGCTTCTTCAGACTCATGGCTCCGGTGAGACATGAGCGGTGCGGAAAGCTTCTTTGGAACTGATCCCATGTGATGGTGGCGATGGGATAAGTGGCGGTGTAGTTCTCCCACCAAGAGGCTGCAGGTCCATCAAGCTGATGTGCAGCAAAGCGCACCTTCTCTGCATCTGTGCATCCAGCAGTGGCTAACTCCCTTCCGACCTTGCGGAGCCAATCATCGGCCACAATCGGCTCAGTTCTGTTAGAGAACACTGGCGGATTCAGCCTTAGGAAGCGGGTCAAGTTGTCAACAGTGGGTGGTGGCGGTGGATTGTTGTTGTTGTTGTTCTGATTCTGGATGAGCATCTGCATAAGGGCATTCTGCTGCTGGATCAGCTGGGTGAGCTCCGGCGGAAAGTTGAAACCGGGGTCACGTCTCGGAGGCTTCTGATGTTTTGGAGTGGATGAGAAAATTAGAATAGAACAAGAGTCTAATGAGAAAATAGCACTACTCATATGAATGCACAATCATAATCACACCAATCATTTATTCAATCATCTCAAACATGGTTCAATCTCGGATTACAAATTCTCACGACTAATCGAAAATAACGGCCTAAGCGATCGACGGAAAAATAAAATAACATGGCGGTCGACTAAATGTCTTCATCAATTATCCTAGCGTCCTGCAGTGCGGCGACCTCCGGTCTGGCGTCCTTCGGTGTGGCGCCTCCTCTTGCGGCTTTCTTCGGTGGAGCTCTCTTCATAATCTTGGTCATTGCTCACGAGGGGTCCGTCATCTCCACTCGGAAAAAGGTCTTCTCCCAGGTCCATCTTCTCCTCTAATGCGGCAACATCAATCTTCAGCTTGTCGACTCTCTCCATGAAATCCTTGATTTCTTCTTCATGGTCAAGGAAGTCCGCGCGTGCTTTCTCCTCCGATTCAGTTCACGGAACAACAGCCTCCTGTGTACCTTCGAGTTTCATGAAGTCTGGATTTCCGCTTCTGAGGAGACTCTCCAAGTCTTGGACATATGAGAGAATGGAGTCGTCCTCTACGGTACGGATGATATCTCCATTCCTAGCTCTGCGAGAAGTCATGGCGAGGTCGATGGGTCGAGCTCGACCTGTACTCTTCTCGGAGATGTCCAAGTGAACGATAAATCGTCATGTCTCTTCCGAGGATCCAACCGAAATCGGTAAACTCAAAGTCAATGGGCTCACGAATGTCCTCCGAAGGTCCTCCCTGGAATGTGCACCTTAATCCTGTAGCGGGTATCCGTCGGGAGTGCATTGGTAGGCTTCCTGGTGATTGAGGGCAGAGCAATCTTCAGCTTCTTCACGATCTGAACCAGCTTCTTGCCGAGAGGCATCGTCTCATCTGGCTGGCAAAACTCCGGTAGCAGAACTGGGGTGAACTCGGCGGCCATCTAGAATGTTGAAAATCGGAGAGAAGTCAGAAATGAACAAGGGAGAATTACGGAATGATAAGGACATAAAATAAAAAGTCTCTTCCTATGGCTTTCCGATCCTAGGGGTTACGTCCTACGGTCAGCGTGTGCTCTGATACCATCTCTGTAGCGACCCGACCCAAAATCGGTCAAGTCTCTGTGTAGCTGTACCATCCCAAGATCATCTTTGGCACACACGGTACATTGATGAAAAGATTCAAAGTTCAATCACACCTGAATTTATTACACGATTCTCATATCGAGTGTTTATTACAATAGAATAAATTCGGCCGAAGGCCAACTCAGGAGAAATAAACTAAACAAAGCTGCGGAAGCGTGAGCGAATTTAATAGCGAGTCCATCCGACTCCATAGGGCAATCGCCAAGCGTGGATCGTAGCCTCACTCCTGATCAGAAAACTCCTCTGCAACATAAGACGTTGCAGCCATGTAGGTCAGCATTTTGAATATGTCGGCAAGTCAAAGATAGAACAACAATAAAAATTACTAACACTATATGCAATTTGGCTGTGGGGCTCTAAGTTTCATTGTTTTGCGAAAAAGCCAGTTTTTCCCTACAACAAGGACTTGTCTGCAAATACTACAAAATGTTGGTAGTTATTGAGATGGTTCCGCCAACCAATGTCTCATTCCCAATTATTAAATAACCCCCTCAATTAATTTATTAAGTTAGGTGTTGAGATATCCAAATACTCCAAGTTCCAGAGGCTCAAAATGTCCGTAATCGGGGACACGGCTAATCGATTAGATCTTCACTGCAGAGATTTGCGCACTTTACCCGCATAAGAATCGTTCCCTCCTTTAAGTCTTTGCACCGCTCGGTGTTTGAAGACGGACGAACGTAAACAGGGTCTTCGAAGAGTTCCTTCGGGCCACTTGCCGGTGCCCATCCAATCCTACCGTTCTTCTACATCTCAGAGCACCGTCCGGCCAGAGTCACGCCTAGGGTCGACTCAAGCGAGCCCATAATGGCTTGCGGCTGCACAGGTAAGCTTCCGGTCAATGGGGTATCCATCCGTCTCTTCGTGGCTGGGTGAAGCTTTCTGCAAGATGTCATGGCGCTTCTCCATGCATCCCGGCCATCCGCTGGTTTCTCCAGGGTGCCCGTCAACCGTCCTCCACCCAGTAGTGAATTTTGAAGTCCATCTTGAGCTTGAAGTCATGGGGTTGTCATCATTTTGACTCTCGCATCTCCCTTAGGAATCACTCAACCAACCCGTCTCTGAGCATAGCAAAATAAACTACATCGTCCCGCAATGGTAACAAGGAATTGGGTTCATCCTACCTCATGATACTACTCAAGAACATAACTTAAAATTCTCCTACTGCATGCATGGTGGGGAGGTATAATTCTAATGCAATAAAATCATAGGTATTGTAAAAGAAAACATGATCAAATGACTTGCCTGGCTGACGGTCTTCGAAAGCTAGGGACTCGTAATAGCAGGCTTCGCACTCCGGAAATTCTATCGAAGCAAACAATAATCATATAAGCATAAAAACATACAATCACTTAACATAACAGCATGCTAACTTAAAACACACAAACAATCGAACCAAAAACCAAGGAAAACTGGAAGAAATTCAAGCCAACAAATAACAAGAAAATAAAATAAACTTTTTATTTTCTGTAAATAAAAGTTCACGTTCTAAAACTACAGAAACTAATCTAAAATAAACTATAACATAGGTAAAATAAATTTTTTTACTAAATAGAACAATAGGAAAACAGTAGCTAGTTAAATAAACAAGAAACACATGATTTTGACTAAAACTATTCTTTTATTAAATCTAAAATACCCAAATAAATTCCTACTGCTAGGCAAGGTCAAAACAAAGCAGTGACAAAAAGAATCACTAAAATAAAATAATCCTAACTCATTTTATAGCAGAAATACTAATCTGTCTAAAAATAAAATAAAACAATTTCTACTAATTTAAACATGGCTAAACATATTTTCTACAGAAACTACAACAAATTTGCAAACTAACAAAAAAAGAATCAACTAAAAATATTAAATAACCTAAGAGATATGGATTTTACAAAACTGGAACTATTCTGTTAAAAACAGAAACGAAAATATAACTAAAAAGAAAACTAGCGCTACGGGCCTATCTAACGCTCAGGCGACATATAATTACTGCGTGCCCGCGGTTAACAGAAAATAAACCGATCGGGCCGGTCCAACTAAACCAGGAAATAAACCGGACTAAAACCAACTAAAACCAATCTAATCTAAATAAAACCTAACCCTTCGTGTGATCTAATCTAGGCCGTAGGTTTTAGATCGGACGGTGGTGGGTGGCTCCGGCGACATACCGCGGTGGTGACGACGGCGACCGACGACGGCGGCTCGGGCGTGGACGGCGCGGTGGTTCGGTGGTCGGGAAGACGGCGGAGACGCCGAAGCGGTGCTTGGCGGCACTTGGGGAGGTCGGGGGTGGAGTCGGTGAAGCTCGGGGATGACGGAGTCGATCGGGACGAGCTCGGGTGAGCTCCGGCTCCGGCGGGCGGCGGACGAGCTCGGGGCGACGGCGTCGGGGGCTCCTGGGCAAGGAGAGGATGTCGGGGAGGTGCGGGAGAAAGCGGCGGTTCGGGTGGAGTAGCTTGGAGGTCGAGTGGTGGCTCACCGTGGCGGGAACGGGCGGCGAACCGAGGCGGCGGCGGCGTAGATGCGTTCGGGCGAGGGTGCGAGCTATGGCGGGTTTTGGGCTCGGGTTTTGGGGGTTCAAGGGAGGAGGGCGAGGGTTTTATAGGGCATCGACTTGGGGCAGGGGCGACTGGATCGCGATCCCGTGAAGATCGCGGCAACGGCGGTGGCGGTCGGCCTCGCGCGCATGAGACATGGGCGAGGTGAAAGAGAAGGTGGGGTGGGGCACAACAGAGAGGGAGGAGGGGTTCGGTCGAGGCGACCGAGGGGAGAGGAATCGGCGCAAGGCCGGGCAGCTCAAGGCCGGTGGGCTCACTGGCGCCTGGGCTTGGTATTCGGCCGGCGCTGGGTTTTTTTTTTTCTTTTTCTTTTTTTGGAATTAGAGAGAAGAGAGAATATATAAAAATATATATTATTTTTATATAGGACATATATATATCAAAATTCTCAGGGGAATTTATCCTACAATTCGGACATTTTTCTAGGGGCAAAGCTCAAACTTAAAAAAACATTTTCTAGAAATCCCAAATAAAATCAAATTTGAATTCAATCTTTTGGCAAAACTTTTCTTCCGACATTTTTGGAGTGTCATGTTTACTCCTCTCATACTTTTTCTCAAGTATTTGTCGGGCATTGTTTTGAAGTAAATTCAACCGCCAATTTGAATTCAAATTCCAACAAACTCAAAAGCCTCTGAAATAATTCAAATGTCACTCAATTCAAACAATAATGCATAGATGCTTAGCTATAATTGTAAAACATTCCAAATGGGAAATTTGGGATGTTACAAACCTACCCACCTTAAGATGAATCTCGCCCTCGAGATTCGGGTTGGCTAGCAAATAGGTGCGGGTGGTCTCGGCGGAGGTCTTCTTCTCGCCCTGTGTGGCTTCCTCCTCGGAATGATGACTCCACAAAGACCTTGCAAAACTTGATGATCTTGTCATGCAGTGACTCTGCTCATAGTCTCGAGAATTCGGACGGGTTTCTCCTCATAAGTCGATCACAGCCGAGCTGTATGGCCTCTAGGGGCACTTTGTGTCTCTCAACAGAATATCGGCCATCTCGGCATGGCATTTCTTCACCGAGAAACATGGAAGACATCGTGAACTCGGACAATCCTTCCGCAATTCCAACTTGTAAGCAACTTCTCCACGACGCTCGAGGATTTTGTAGGGCCAATGAACCGGGTGCTAACTTTCCTTTAACACCGGTTTTGATTCCACGAAGTGGGGACACACGAAGATATGCCCGTCTCCCGCTTCCTATGTTACTTCCTTGCGTTATCGTCGGCATAACTCTTCCGCCTCGACGAGCTACCTTGAGCCTATCTCGAATCAGCTTGACTTTCTCTTGAGAATCTCTCGATAAGGTCGGGACCGAAAAGTTTCGATCTCCAACACCATCCCACAAAGAATGGTGTTCTGCACCTCCTTCCGTATAGAGCTTCAAAAGGGGCCATCTTCAGACTGGTCTGGTAACTGTTGTTGTACGAGAACTTCGCGTATGGCAAATTATCATCCCAGCTAGACCCATAGTCTAGCGCACAAGCTCTCAACATGTCCTCCAGAATCTGGTTGACTCTCTCGGCCCATCCATCCGCTCATGGATGAAAAGTTGTAATCAATTCCAGCCTCGCACTCCAAAGTTTCATGCAACCGATTCCAAAACTTTGAGGTAATTTGTGTTCCTCTATCCGACACGATACTCCTCGGAACTCCATGCGCACATACGATCCTGGTCATGTATATCTTGGCTAACTTAGCGCTGGTATAGGTAGTCTTCACGGAATGAAATGAGCTACCTTGGTCAATCGATCAACCACTACCCAGATGGAATCATAACCTGAACGGGTCCCGGTAATCCCGTGATAAAATCCATTCCAAGTTTTTCCCATTTCCACTCGGGAATCGGCAAGGGTTGAAGTAACCCTTCCGCTTCGATGTTGCGCCTTTACTCACCGGCAAACATCGCATATTGCTACGTACTCAAGAATATCCTTCTTCATACCGCCCACCGTAAACTTTCCATCAAATCCAGATACATCTTGGTGTTACCGGGTGAATCGAGTACGGTGAATCATGAGCCTCTGAAGAATTAGCTTCCTGAGTTCGGGATAATTGGGTACATAAATACGATCCTCGTACCATATAGCTCCGTATTCATCCTTACGAAAACCTTTAGCTTTTCCTTCATTCATCCTTTTCTTTATCTCATCAATTTCCTTGTCCGACTTCTGGGCTTCACGAATTCATTCGGCCAAAGTGGACTGAACTTCCAGAGCTGCAACATATCCTCTCGGAACTATCTCCAGCTGGAGATCTCGGAGGTCATCGACTAACTCCTGGGGTAATCCTCCCGCTATAAGAGTATTCACATAACTCTTACGGCTCAAGGCATCTGCTACAACATTAGCCTTTCCGGTGGTAATGCAATCTCATGTCATAGTCCTTGATTAACTCTAGCCATCTCCTCTCGCTCGAGGTTCAACTCTTTCTGCGTGAAAATATACTTCAAGCTCTTATGATCTGTAAACATCACAACTATTTCCGATAAGGAAATGTCTCTGTGTCTTGAGTGCATGCACTACGGCTGCTAACTCCAAATCATGTATGGCGTAATTCATCTCGTGAGGTCGAGCTGTCCTGGAGGTATAAGCTACAACTTTTCCTTCCTGCATGAGTACTCCTCCTAGTCCTCGGCGAGAAGCGCCACAATATACTGGTAATCCTTGTGTATGTCCGAAAAATCAGTACTGGGGCTGTAACCAAACGCTTTCTTCAATTCTCGAAACTGGCTTCACAATCCTCGGTCCGTATGTACTTGGCGTCCTTCTTCAACATTTCACCATGGGCTTGGCAATCTTCGAGAAATTCTCAATAAACCTCCGATAATATCCCATGAGTCCGAGAAAACTGCGGATCTCCTTGATCGAGGTGGGTGACCGCCAATCGGTGATCGATACAACCTTGGTGGGGTCAACTGCTATTCCTTCTCACGAAATAACGTGCCCGAGGAATCCGACTTCCTTCAGCCAAAATTCACATTTGCTGAACTTGGCATACAACCGATGTTCTCGAGTTTCTCGTAACTAGACGCAAATGTTCCTTATGCTCTTCCTCGCTCTTGGAGAAAATTAGTATATCATCGATGAACACCACGACAAACTTGTCCAGATATTCCATAAATACCTTGTTCATCAAATTCATGAAGTATGCAGGGCATTAGTCAATCCGAATGACATGACGGTATACTCATATAAACCATACCGTGGTAAATGTTGTTTTGGGTATATCCTTTTCACGGATCTTCAATCGATGGTACCTCGATCAAGATCGATCTTGGAGAATACCTTGGCTCCAACTAGCTGATCAAACAGATCATTAATCATTGGCAGAGGGTACTTGTTCTTGATGGTCACGCTGCTCAACGAACGATAATCCACAACCATTCTCGTGGTTCCATCCTTCTTCTCTACCAAAAGAACTGGGCTCCTAAGGTGACGAGCTTGGCGAATATATCCCTTCTCCAATAGCTCATTAATTTGCTTTTTGATCTCTTCCAATTCGCTCGGGGCATCCGATAGGGTCTCTTGGATATTGGGGCTGTGCCCGCAATAACTCAATCAGAAATTCAATGTCTCGTCCGGTGGCATTCTGGTAATTCCTCCTAAACACATCGGGAAAATCTTGCACTCATCGGCACTTCCTCTGAACAACTCCCGTGAGGGAATTCACTGATTCTTCTTGGGATACGCCCGGATACATACTTGATCCTCTTACGCTCCGGAGTGGTGAGCGTAATCGCCTTGGGCACAGTCTATGTTTCCTTCAAACTTCGTCAACCAATCCATGCCTAGGATTACATCCAAGGTCCGGGTTTCCAATACTATGAGGTCTCAAGGGAAATTTATGGTTTCCGATGTTAAGGGTTGCATGACAGCCTAAGCTCGCCATCATTTCTCCTCCCGCTGAACCGACGTGAAGAGGGCTTCTAAAGGTTCTAGTGGGCAACCCGTACTTTTCCACAACTACCCTTGATATAAATGAATGTGTTGCACCGTAATCAAAGAGTACCAATATCGGACGTGAATTTAATAAAACTTACCAACCACGATTGTCCGGCTGATCATAGATGTCCTCCACGTCAATGTGGTTCACCCGAGCACGAGGAAAAGGGTTGGGCTTCTTTGCTGAGCTTCCATTGCCGCTTTCCATTCCTCCGCTTGGCCTCCGGGCAGTCGGTGGCATAGTGCCCTGTTTTCCGGCACTTGAACAGTGATGTGACTCAGATCCTTCGAGCCGGGTAGGACGATGCCGGTTGCCATTGCCGCTTTCCATTACGACTTGTTGTCGTGGTTGCGGTTGTTCCCATTCCCTCCATGGTTATGTCCTCCATGGGTGTGATGGGTATGCCCTCAGTATGGGGCATAACGGGCTTCACGAGCTCGAGTTGTACTTCCCCGCCATACTTCCGCTTATGGCTATCAATCTGCTGCTTGCCTTCGAGTATGGTGGCCTTGTCTACCAGCTCACGGTAGTTGTTGAAGGTAGCCACCATTAGCTGCATTCCCAGCTCGTCATTGATTCCTCGAGAAACTTTTTCCTGCTGCGGCATCCGTGGCCACATCATCCGGGGCATAGCGAGCTAACTTGTCAACTCATCCACGATCGCCTTACAAGATGGTTCCCCGGCGTAAGTTGCGGAACTCACGCTTCTTGAGACTCATGGCTCCAAATGAGACATGAGCGGTGCGGAAAGCTTCGCTGGAACTGATCCCACGTGATGGTGGCGATGGGATAAGTGGCGGTGTAGTTCTCCCACCAAGAGGCTGCAGGTCCATGGTCGACAAAGCGCAAAGCGCACCTTCTCTCGTGATCTGTGCATCCAGTGGCTAACTCCTTCCGACCTTATGGAGCTAATCATCGGCCACAATCGGCTCAGTGTTGTTAGAGAACACTGGCGGATTCAGCCTTAGGAAGCGGGTCAAGTTGTCAACAAGGGGTGGTGGCGGTGGATTGTTGTTGTTGTTGTTCTGATTCTGGATGAGCATCTGCATAAGGGCATTCTGCTGCTTTGGATCACCGGGTGAGCTCCGCGGAAAGTTGAAACCGGGTCACGCCCTGAGGCATCTGATGTTTTGGAGTGGATGAGAAAATTAGAATAGAACAAGAGTCTAATGAGAAAATAGCACTACCCATATGAATGCACAATCATAATCACACCAATCATTTATTCAATCATCTCAAACATGGTTCAATCTCGGATTACAAATTCTCACGACTAATCGAAAATAACGGCCTAACTGATCGACGGAAAAATAAAATAACATGGCAGTCGACTAAATGTCTTCATCAATTATCCTTGCGTCCTAAGTGCGGCGTCCTTGGTGCGGCTGGCGTCCTCTGGTGTGGCGCCTCCTCTTGCGGCTTTCTTCGGTGGAGCTCTCTTCATAATCTTGGTCATTGCTCACGAGGGGTCCGTCATCTCCACTCGGAAAAAGGTCTTCTCCCAGGTCCATCTTCTCCTCTAATGCGGCAACATCAATCTTCAGCTTGTCGACTCTCTCCATGAAATCCTTGATTTCTTCTTCATGGTCAAGGAAGTCCGCGTGCTTTCTCCTCCGGGTTCAGTTCACGGAACAACAGCCTCCTGTGTACCTTCGAGTTTCGGAAGTCTGTTTTTCCCGTTTCCTGAGGAGACTCTCCAAGTCTTGGACATATGAGAGAATGGATTCGTCCTCTATGGTACGGATGATATCTCCATTCCTAGCTCTGCGAGAAATCATGGCGAGGTCTGATGGGTCGAGCTCGGCCATGTACTCTTCTCGGAGATGTCCAAGTGCACGATAAATCGCCATGTCTCTTCCGAGGATCCAACTGAAATCGGTAAACTCAAAGTCAATGGGCTCTGAATGTCCTCCGAAGGTCCTCCCTGGAATGTGCACCTTAATCCTGTAGCGGGTATCCGTCGAGAGTGCATTGGTAGGCTTCCCGGTGATTGAGGGCAGAGCATTCTTCAGCTTCTTCACGATCTGAACCAGCTTCTTGCCGAGAGGCATCGTCTCATCTGGCCGCAAAACTCCGGTAGCGTAACTGTGGTGTACTCGGTGGCCATCTAGAATGTTGAAAATCGGAGAGAAATCAGAAATGAACAAGGGAGAATTACGGAATGATAAGGACATAAAATAAAAAGTCTCTTCCTATGGCTTTCCGATCCTAGGGGTTACGTCCTACGGTCAGCGTGTGCTCTGATACCATCTTTGTAGCGGCCCGACCCAAAATCGGTCAAGTCTCTGTGTAGCTGTACCATCCCAAGATCATGCTGGCACACAAGACATTGATGAAAAGATTCAAAGTTCAATCACACCTGAATTTATTACACGATTCTCATATCGAGTCTTTATTACAATATAATAAATTCGGCCGAAGGCCAACTCATGAGAAATAAACTAAACAAAGCTGCGGAAGCGTAGACGAATAGCGAGTCCATCCGACTCCATAGGGCAATCACCAAGCGTGGATCGTAGCCTCACTCCTGATCGGAAAACTCCTCTGCAACATAAGACGTTGCAGCCGTGTAGGTCAGCATTTTGAATATGCCGGCAAGTCAAAGAGAGAACAACAATAAAATTACTAACACTATATGCAATTTGGCTGTGGGGCTCTAAGTTTCATTGTTTTGCGAAAAAGCCAATTTTTTCCTACAACAAGGACTTGTTTGCAAATACTACAAAATGTTGGTAGTTATTGAGATGGTTCCACCAACCAATGTCTCATTCCCAATTATTAAATAACCCCCTCAATTAATTTATTAAGTTCGGTGTTGAGATATCCAAATACTCCAAGTTCCAGAGGCTCAAATTGTCCGTAGAATCGGGACACGGCTAATCGATTAGATCTTCACTGCAGAGATTTGCGACTTTACCCGCAAGAATCGTTCCCTCCTTTAGGTCTTCGTGACCGCTCGGTGTTTGAAGACAGGATGAACGAAACAGGGTCTTCCAAGAGTTCCTCACGGGCCTTTGCCGGTGCCCATCCAATCCTACCGTTCTTCTACATCTCGTAGCACCGTCTGGTCCAGAGTCACGCCTAGGGTCGACCAAGCCAGAGCCCATAATGGCTTGCGGCTGCTGAGTAAGCTTCCGGTCAATGGGGTATCCATCCGCCTCTTCGTGGCTGGGTGAAGCTTTCCGCAAGATGTCATGGTGCTTCTCCATGCATCCCGCCATTCGCTGGTTTCTCCAGTGGTGCCCGTCAACCGTCCTCCACCCAAGAGTGAATTTTGAAGTCCATCTTGAGCTTGAAGTCATGGGGTTGTCATCATCTTGACTCTCGCATCTCCCTTTATGAATCACTCAACCAACCCCGCTTCACGAGCATAGCAAAATAAACTACATCGTCCTGCAATGGTAACAAGGGAATTGGGTTCATCCTACCTCATGATACTACTCAAGAACATAACTTAAAATTCTCCCATCTGCATGCATGGTGGGGAGGTATAATTCTAATGCAATAAAATCATAGGTATTGTAAAAGAAAACATGATCAAATGACTTGCTTGGTGACGGTCTTCAAAAGCTAGGGACTCAGAATAGCAGGCTTAGCACTCGGAAATTCTATCGAAGCAAACAATAATCATATAAGCATAAAACATACAATCACTTAACATAACAGCATGCTAACTTAAAACACACAAAACAATCGAACCAAAAACCAAGGAAAACTCAAGAAATTCGAGCCAACAACTAACAATAAAATAAAATAAACTTTTTATTTTCTATAAATAAAAGTTCATGTTCTAAAACTACAGAAACTAATCTAAAATAAACTATAACATAGGTAAAATAAATTTTTTTACTAAATAAAACAATAGGAAAACAGTAGCTAGTTAAATAAACAAGAAACACATGATTTTGACTAAAACTATTCTTTTATTAAATCTAAAATACCCAAATAAATTCCTACTGCTAGGCAAGGTCAAAACAAAGCAGTGACAAAAAGAATCACTAAAATAAAATAATCCTAACTCATTTTATAGCAGAAATACTAATCTGTCTAAAAATAAAATAAAACAATTTCTACTAATTTAAACATGGCTAAACATATTTTCTACTGAAACTACAACAAATTTGCAAACTAACAAAAAAAGAATCAACTAAAATATTAAATAACCTAAGAGATATGGATTTTACAAAACTGGAACTATTCTGTTAAAAACAGAAACGAAAATATAACTAAAAAGAAAACTAGCGCTAACGGGCCTATCTATCGCTCAGGCGATATATAACTAATGTGTGCCCGAGGTTAGCAGAAAATAAACCGATCGGGCCGGTCCAACTAAACCAGTAAATAAACCGGACTAAAACCAACTAAAACCGATCTAATCTAAATAAAACCTAACCCTTCATGTGATCTAATCTAGGCCGTAGGTTTTAGATCGGACGGTGGTGGGTGGCTCCGGCGACATACCGCGGTGGTGACGACGGCAGCGACAGACGGGCGGCTCGAGCGTGGGCAGCGCGGTGGCTCGATGGTCGGGAAGACGGGCGGAGACGCGTGCGGCGGGCGGCACTTCGGGAGGTCGGGGGTGGAGTCGGTGAAGCTCGGGGATGACGGAGTCGATCGGGACGAGCTCGGGTGAGCTCCGGCTCCGGCGGGCGGCGGACGAGCTCGGGGCGACGGCGTCGGGGGCTCCTGGGCAAGGAGAGGATGTCGGGGAGGTGCGGGAGAAAGCGGCGGTTCGGGTGGAGTAGCTTGGAGGTCGAGTGGTGGCTCACCGGTGGCGGGAACGGCGGCGAGATGCGTTCGGCGAGGGTGCGAGCTGCGGTGGGTTTTGGGCTCGGGTTTTGGGGGGTTCGAGGGAGGAGGGGCGTAGGGTTTTATAGGGCATCGACTTGGGGCAGGGGCGACTCGGGATCGCGATCCCGTGAAGATCGCAGCGACGGGCGGTGGCGGTTCTGGCCTGGGCGCGCGAGACGGGGGCGAGGGAAAGAGAAGGGTGGGGCATGCCACAGCGAGAGAGGGAGGAGGGGTTCGGTCGGGGACCGAGGGGAGAGGAATCGGCAAGGCTGGGCAGGCTCAAGCACTGGTGGCTGCTACCGTCTACTGGCTTGGTCAAGGCTGGCCGGGCCGGGTTGGCTATTCGGCCGCCTGGGGTTTTTTTTTTCTTTTTCTTTTTTTTGAATTAGAGAGAAGAGAGAATATATAAAAATATATATTATTTTTATATAGGACATATATATATCAAAATTCTCAGGGGAATTTATCCTACAATTCGGACATTTTTCCAGGGGCAAAGCTCAAACTTAAAAAACATTTTCTAGAAATCCCAAATAAAATCAAATTTGAATTCAATCTTTTGGCAAAACTTTTCTTCCGACATTTTGGAGTGTCATGTTTACTCCTCTCATACTTTTTCTCAAGTATTTGTCGTGCATTGTTTTGAAGTAAATTCAACCGCCAATTTGAATTCAAATTCCAACAAACTCAAAAGCCTCTGAAATAATTCAAATGTCACTCAATTCAAACAATAATGCATAGATGCTTAGCTATAATTGTAAAACATTCCAAATGGGAAATTTGGGATTTTACAGCAGCTCAAACCAATCTTGATCATCAAATAGCCTATATGACAAAACGGATCTACTCAAACAACATAGGATAGCCATACATCATTGGGGAAATAATATATAGCATTGAGCACCATGTTTAAGTAGAGATTACAGCGGGTAAGAGAGAGGTTCCACCGCTGCATAGAGGGGGGAAGAGTTGGTGATGATGGCGGTGAAGTTGTTGATGAAGATTGCGGTGATGATGATGGCCACGCAGCTGCTCCGGCGCCACCGGAAGAGAAGGGGAGAGGGGGGCCCTTCGTCTTCTTCTTCGTTGACCTCCTCCCTAGATGGGAGAAGGGTTTCCCCTCTGGTCCTTGGCCTCTATGGCGTGGGAGGGGCAAGAGCCCCTCCGAGATTGGATCTATCTCTCTGTCTCTCTCTGTTTCTGCGTTCTGTTCTGCTGCCCTTTCACCGTTTCATATATATATGGAGATCCGTAACTCCGATTGGACTGAAACCTTTGCCATGATTTTTTTACCAAAAATTAGCTTTCTTGCAGCCGAAGAAGGGCATCAACTACCTTATGGGTGGCCCACGAGGGTGGGGGCGCGCCCTCCTGGGGAGGGTGTGGGCCCGTGCCTCGTGGCCACCTCGGACACCGTTTCGCGTTGATCTTTCTCCCAGGTTTTCCAAATATTCCAAAAATAAGCTCCGTCCGTTTTTATCCCGTTTGGACTCCGTTTGATATGGATATTCTGCGAAACCAAAACATGCAAATGCATGTGAACTGCACCGGCAATCGGATCAATATGTTAGTCCCAAAAATAGTATAAAAAGTTGCCAAAAATATATGAAAGTTGAATAATATTGGCATGGAACAAGAAAAATTATAGATACGACGGAGACGTATCAGCATCCCCAAGCTTAATTCCTGCTCATCCTCGAGTAGGTAAATGATAAAAAAGATAATTTTTGATGTGGAATGCTACCTAGCATAATCTTGACCATATGTCTAATCATGGCATGAATATTAAGACACGAGTGATTCAAAACAATAGTCTATCCTTTGACATAAAAACAATAATACTTCAAGCATACCAACCAAGCAATTATGTCTTATTGAAAAACATAGCCAAAGAAAGCTCATCCCTACAAAATCATATAGTCTCGCTATGCTCCATCTTCACCACACAAAATATTCACATCATGCACAACCCCGATGACAAGCCAAGCAATTGTTTCATACTTTTGACGTTTCTCAAACCTTTTCAACTTTCATGCAATACATGAGCGTGAGACATGGACATAGCACTATAGGTGGAATAGAATATGATGATGGGGGTTATGTGGAGAAGACAAAAAAGGAGAAAGTCTCACATCGACGTGGCTAATCAACGGGCTATGGAGATGCCCATCAATTGATGTCAATGTGAGGAGTAGGGATTACCATGCAATGGATGCACTAGAGCTATAAGTTTATGAAAGCTCAAACTGGAAACTAAGTGGGTGTGCATCCAACTTGCCTGCTCATGAAGACCTAGGGCATTTGAGGAAGCCCATCGTTGGAATATACAAGACAAGTTCTATAATGAAAATTCCCACTAGTATATGAAAGTGATAACTCAAGACACTCTCTATATGAAGAACATGGTGCTACTTTGAAGCACAAGTGTGGTAAAAGGATAGTAACATTGCCCCTTCTCTTTTTTTCTCTCATTTTTTGTTTTCTTTTTTTCTCCTTTTTTGGGCCTTCTCTTTTTTTTGGCCTTTCTCTCTTTTTTTTTCTTTTTTCTCGTCCGAAGTCTCATCTCGACTTGTGGGGGATTCATAGTCTCCATCATCCTTTCCTCACTTGGGCAATGCTCTAATAATGATGATCATCACACTTTTATTTACTTACTACTCAATATTACAACTCGATATCTAGAACAAAGATATGACTCTATATGAGTGTCTCCTGCGGTATACCGGGATGTGCAATGATCTAGCGTAGCAATGAAATCAAAAAATGGACAAGCCATGATAACATCATGCTAGCTATCTTACGATCATGCAAAGCAATATGACAATAAATGCTCAAGTCATGTATATGATGATGATGGAAGTTGCATGGCAATATATCTCGGAATGGCTATGGAAATGCCATAATAGGTAGGTGTGGTGGCTGTTTTGAGGAAGATATAAGGAGGTTTATGTGTGATAGAGCATATCGTATCACGGGGTTTGGATGCACCGGCGAAGTTTGCACAAACTCTTGAGGTGAGAAAGGGCAATGCACGGTACCGAAGAGGCTAGCAATGATGGAAGGGTGAGAGTGCGTATAATCCATGGACTCAACATTGGTCATAAAGAACTCACATACTTATTGCAAAAGTCTATTAGCTAAAGAAAAAAAGTACTACGCGCCTGCTCCTACGGGGATAGATTGGTAGGAAAAGACCATCGCTCATCCCCGACCGCCACTCATAAGGAAGACAATCAATAAACACCTCATGCTCCAACTTCGTTACATAACGGTTCACCATATGTGCATGCTACGGGACTTGCAAACCTCAACACAAGTATTTCTCAATTTCACAATTACTCAAATAGCAAGACTACAATATCACCACCTTTATATCCAAAACTATTGCACGGAAACAAACATATCATATTCAGTGATCTACAAGTTTTATGTAGGGTTTTATGACTAACCATGTGAATGACCAGTTCCTGTCATCTCTCTAAATAGATATAAGTGAAGCATGAGAGTTTAATTCATTCTACAAAAGATATGCCCACGCTCTAACAAATATAAGTGAAGCAAAAGAGCATTCTACAAATGGCGGTTGTCTAAGTGAAGAGAAACAGGCAATCCAAGCTTCAAATGATATAAGTGAAGCACATGAAGCATTCTATAAAGCCATACTCAAAAGATATAAGTGAAGTGCAATGAGCATTCTATAAATCAACCAAGGACTATCTCATACCAGCATGGTGCATAAAAGTAAAGTGAAAACTAAATGCAAAAGACGCTCCAAGATTTGCACATATCACATGAATGAAACGAATCCGAAAACATACTGATATTTGCTGAAGAAAGAGGGATGCCTTCCGGGGCATCCCCAAGCTTAGACGCTTGAGTCTCCTTGAATATTTACTTGGGTGCCTCGGGCATCCCCAATCTTGAGCTCTTGCCTCTCTTCCTTCTTCTCACATCGAAACCTTCTCGATCATCGAACACTTCATCCACACAAAACTTCAACAGAAAACTCGGTAAGATCCGTTAGTATAATAAAGTAAATCACTACTCTAAGTACTGTTGCAAACAAATTCATATTTAGTTTTTGCATTGTGTCTACTGTAATATAGCTTTTCCACGGCTTAATCCACTGATCTAAATTGATAGTTTCATTAAAACAAGCAAACTATGCATCAAAAACAGAATCTGTCTAAAACAGAACAGTCTGTAGCAATCTGAACATTCACCATACTTATAATACTTGAACAATTCTTCAAAAATTAGGAAAAATAAAAAACAATTATAGAAAGACATTGCAAAAAGAATCAGAACCATTTGACGTTACAGTAAAAAATTAAAAATCGTGCACTACAGCCAAAGTTTTTGTCCTGCACCGTACAAACCAACAAGTATTGTAAACATCCTAAAGGCAAACCTTGGCACATTATTTTTATAATACAATGGAATTGTACAAGGGAATAATTATTTTTGTTGAAAAAATTTTGTAATCAAGATTCACAAAGTTGCCGTGAGCATGAACAAAGTTCAAGGAGCTCTCCCACTTCAACAATGCTTGTCTTTCTCACTTTCACTTTCCTTTTTGAAAAGTTTTGGGTTTCCCTCTTTATTTCTGTTGTTTTTAAACTATATGAAAGAACTCAACAGAAATAAATGACTCTCTAAAACTTCCGGGTTGTCTCCCTGGCAGCACTTTCTTTAAAGCCATTAAGCTAGGCATATAGTGCTCAAGTAGTGAATCCACGCGGATCCCAAGGTATATCAAAGCCAATTTTAATTAGCAATGATTTGTAATTTAGTAGTGAGCACAAAGTAACATATATCATGTAATGACGAAGTCTAACTCTCTTCCTATGCATCGGCATGTCATAAAAGAACAATTCCTGCACACATAGTAAAGGCCAATGCATAGTATAAACAGTTTCTTGCAATTTTATCGTAGGGAAACATAGAGAGGTGGAGATATAGTTCCTCTCTCATAATAATTGCAAGTAGGAGCAGCAAGCACATGCATATTATATCTATCAAAATCATCATGTGCAACGGTAAAAGGCAACCCATCAATGTAATCCTTAATAAGTGCAAACTTCTAGATATAGTGTAGTTTGGAGAATTCAAAAGATAATAGGACTATCATGTGTGGGTGCAATAGCAACAATTTCATGTTTAACATAAGGAACTATAGCAAGTTCATCTCCATAAGCATAATTCATATTGGTCTTGGCCACAAGCATAGCAAGCATCATCAAAAAGGGATATTTCAAAAAAGTCAACGGGATCATAGCAATCATCCTTCGGTAAGCACGAAGGGGAATTAAACAATATATGAGTTGAAGAGTTACTCTCATTAGAAGGTGGGCATGTAGCTAATCCGCTCTTCCTCCTTTTGTTCTTCGCTCTCCTCCTCATCTTTTTCATCCAATGAGCTCACAGTTTCATCAATTCCTTCTTCCGTAGATTCCTGCAAAATATTAATCTCTTGTTGAACAGCGGAGACTTTCTCAATGAGTGCACTAATATCGGAATTGTATTCATAATTCTCATAGCAATATTTGAGGATAGCTAAATTTTCAGGTCTATAAGCAGCATCATCAAAATCTTCAAACTCTTTAAACATATATTCAATTTCATAAGCACCCATAAAAGCAACAAATTCTTCTATTTGCTCCACATCATAGTAATCATATATACCATTAGCATAAGAAGCTAAGGTTTTACAATCATTAAATTTGCATGAAAAGGGAAGGTGTGGAGCCTTCATCCTAGAGCAACAAGTATAATCATAACTCAAGCATAGTTGCCTAGCATACCACTTCAATATATGAATTTGATCCCATAATAGTTTCCCTTTTGTGTCAAGCGGTAATCCCTAAAGTATTCACGTTGATCCAACGTTACTCCCATTACATAATTGAATGGGGTTTTCTCGGGATTATTAAAGTAGTACGTAATATCTTTCACATAACCAAATCGAGGGTTTAGGAGGTTCCCCATCTCCATGAGCAGAAAGTACACCTAATTTTTTGGTATTTCGTGTTCCATATCCATAACTGAAGATAAAGAACAACTAAGAACAGAAAATAAAATTACTTAGTGATAAAGCAAACAAGCACACACGAGAATATTCACCCCACGCTATTGCTCCCCTCAAAGAACGGTGCCGGAAAAAGGTCTTGATAACCCACAAGTATAGGGGATCAATTGTAGCCTCTTTCGATAAGTAAGAGTGTCGAACCCAACGAGGAGCTAAAGGTAGAAAAAATATTCCCTCAAGTTCTATCGACCACCGATACAACTCTACGCGCACTTGACGTTCGCTTTACCGGAAACAAGTATGAAACTAGAAGTACTTTGTAGGTGTTTTTGGATAGGTTTGCTAGAAAGTAAAGAGCGAGTAAATAAAATCTAGGGGCTGTTCAGATGAAGACGCAACTAAATTAGTTTTAGTAGAGAGCTTTTTGTTACGAGAAAGTTATTTGTCCCTAGGCAATCGATAACTAGACCGGTAATCATTATTGCAATTTTATTTGAGGGAGAGGCATAAGCTAACATACTTTCTCTACTTGGATCTTATGCACTTATGATTGGAACTCTAGCAAGCATTCGTAACTACTAAAGATCATTAAGGTAAAACCCAACCATAGCATTAAAGTATCAAGTCCCTTTATCCCATACGCAAACAACCTACTTACTCGGTCTCAGGCTTCAGAACTCACGCCACCCACCATAAGCAAATCATGAAAATATTGCAAAACCTACAGCGGGAATCCCTCACGCTTGCGCGACACGGAGAGCACCATAGGATAGCACCAATAATAAAACATGCAACTCAAACCAATCTTGATCATCAAATAGCCCATATGACAAAACGGATCTACTCAAACATCATAGGATAGCCATACATCATTGGGGAAATAATATATAGCATTGAGCACCATGTTTAAGTAGAGATTACAGCGGGTAAGAGAGAGGTTACACCGCTGCATAGAGGGGGGAAGAGTTGGTGATGATGGCGGTGAAGTTGTTGATGAAGATTGCGGTGATGATGATGGCCACGGCAGCGTTCCGGCGCCACCGGAAGAAAAGGGGAGAGGGGGCCCCTTCGTCTTCTTCTTTGTTGACCTCCTCCCTAGATGGGATAAGGGTTTCCCCTCTGGTCCTTGGCCTCCATGGCGTGGGAGGGGCATGAGCCCCTCCGAGATTGGATCTATCTCTCTGTCTCTCTCTGTTTACGTGTTACATTACGCTGCCCTTTCACCGTTTCAGTATATATATGGAGATCCGTAACTCGATTGGACTGAAACCTTCACCGTGATTTTTTACCAAAAATTAGCTTTCTTGCGGCCGAAGAAGGGCATCAACCGCCTTACGGGTGGACCACGAGGGTGGGGGCGCACCCTCCTGAGGAGGGCGTGGGCCCCTGCCTCGTGGCCACCTCGAACACCGTTTCGCGTTGATCTTTCTCCCAGATTTTCCAAATATTCCAAAAATAAGCTCTGTCCGGTTTTATCCCGTTTGGACTCCGTTTGATATGGATATTCTGCGAAACCAAAAACATGCAACAGATAGGAACTGGCACTAGGCACTGGATCAATATGTTAGTCCCAAAAATAGTATAAAAAGTTGCCAAAAAAATATGAAAGTTGAATAATATTGGCATGGAACAAACAAAAATTATAGATACGACGGAGACGTATAAAAAACCAACGCAGTGCTCAAGAGGTATCAAGGCACTTTCCCAGTTGGCCCGTGCCAAACGGGTTCTTCCTGAACTAAAAGCAGAGGTGGATAAGATGAGCCTGGATGATCTCGATTAGGGAAATGAATATATTGTTCTTATGAAGTTGAACTAGCTATATGTTGTACTATGTTGTTTTCATGTTGCTACCGTACTTTGATGTTATAATATATTTATGTGTCTGATATGAAATTGGCAAACAGCTGTTCGATATGAAATGTGAATTTGCGTAATACTGGAATTTTTTATTGTAACTAATAAACCTGCTAAATGTGGCATGGACCTTTGCAAACGGTTCTAGCAGTAAAAGCGCTTGCGATGGATAGCCCAATGCCACACAGTTTTGTTCATCAAATCGTGTGTTATATAGTTGATAAAAGCAAATAGTTAACCAAGGAAGACCGTGTGTGATAGTTACACCTTTCACACACGAGCCTACACATAAAAGCTGTGTGGGATATGCGATACGAATGTAAACGTTTTCCCTGCATTGACTGTGTTGGATGTACATAAGAACGGAAACGTATTCCTTGGATTAACTGTGTGTGATATACATACAAACGGAAATGTTTTTCTGGGATTCACCGTGTGGGATGTACATACCTACGGAAATGATTTTCTCAGATTATCGTGTGGGATGTACATACCTACGGAAATGATTTTCTCCGATTACCATGTGGGATGTACATACCTACGAAAATGATTGGGTTTCGATGCCTCACCCGATTGCACACGGCCCCAACCTGGGTCCCAGGAGGGCCTATCTGAGGGAGTCCTGGATTAAGGGGTCCTCGGGCGTCCGGGCTGTTGGACATGGGCCGAACTGATGGGCTATGAAGATGCAAGACCGAAGGCTCTCACCCGTGTCCGGATGGGACTCTCCTTGGCGTGGATGGCAAGCTTGGCGTTCGGATATGAAGATTCCTTTCTCTGTAACCGACTTTGTACAACCCTAGTCCCCTCTAGTGTCTATATAAACTGGAGGGTTTAGTCCGTAGAGGCAATCATAATCATACATGCTAGATTCCTAGGGTTTTACCCATTACGATCTCGTGGTAGATCAACTCTTGTAATACTCATATTCATCTAGATCAATCCAGCAGGAAGTAGGGTATTACCTCCATAGAGAGGGCCCGAACCTGGGTAAACATCATGTCCCCTGTCTCCTGTTACCATCGACCTTAGACGCACAGTTCGGGACCCCCTACCCTAGATCCGCCGGTTTTGACACCGACATTGGGGCTTTCATTGAGAGTTCTGATGCATCGTCGTCAAGAGCTTCGATGGTTCCATCAATCATTTACAACAATGCTGTCCTGAGGGAAGTTTTCCTCCCCGGCCAGATCTTCGTGTTCGGCGGCTTCGCACTGCGGGCCAACTCGTTTGGACATCTAGAGCAGATCAATAGCTACGCCCCAGGTCACTAGATTAGTTTTGGAAACCGGGACTATGTCGCTGACGCCCGAGGAGACTTGATCTTCCAAGGATTCGTGACCCCAACTTCCGCTCTGGCCTTAGATCCGGAGCGCTTCGTCATGCCCGAAGATGGGCTTCTTGAGCCCGCCGGACTGTCTGCGGCCACTGAACCCAGTACGAGAGAGTCGGATGAAGTAGCATCGATGGCAACCATTACCAAGCCAGACCATTCTCCGGACACTGGCTCCGAACCTTCGCAGTCAGCACCATGTGAGTTCGGCCGAGGAGTCTTCCTCCCGCCGTACTCCGCGGACTCTTTTCTCTCTGGACAAACCTCGCCTTTAAGCGAGGCTCTGGACTTAATGTGATCCCTTGTCATTACAGAGGAGCAACGTCGAAACTACGCCCAGCTCGGACTAGGGGCTGAGAGCAGGGAATTTTATGCCCCACCCACCACCCACTTCATTCCCACTATCGAGGACTTAACCGACATGCTCGATTACGGCTTCAAAGACATCGACGGTATGGACGACGATGCCGGAGATGAGCAGGCCCAAAACCCGCCGTTTACTGGACGCTGGACGGCCACCTCTTCATATGACGTGTACATAGTGGATACACCCAAAGAGGATAACAGCGATCGCAAATAAGTCCCAGTCGAGGATAAACCTCCTGAGATACAGCCAAAGCACCGGCGTCAGCGGCGCCACTCTAAATCACGCCGTAGAAAAGACAGCAATACCGGCACAGGAGACAATAACACTCCGGACGGTGCCAAAGATAGAGATGACCCTAACGAACCAACCGCCAAACAGGATGATCGGGAAGATGGACAGGTCAGCCCTGAGGAACAGGCTGCAAACAAAGACTCGGAGGACAGTAATTATCTCCCACTCTCCGAGGATGAGGTGAGCCTCGGTGATGAAGACTTTATCGTGCCTGAGGAACCTCTCGAGCAGGAGCGCTTTAAGCGCCGGCTAAATTGCCACTGCAAGGAGTCTGAAAAAGAAGTAGCAGCAGCTTCAAGCTCATCAAGATCTACTCAATGACAGATGGACCAATGTCATGGCAGCCGAGGAATACGGCCTCGAGCGCCCGACCAAAAGTTACCCGAAGCGCAAATTGTTACCTCAATTTGATGACGAGGCACTGGAGCCCGTACCATCAGCATGTAATGCGGCTGACCGACCACCACGTGGTCGGGACAAAGCGGCAACTCAAGCCGAACACCAGCCCATAATACCTCGCCGTAAAGGCAGAGACATAACTGCTCGGGGTTATACATATGACCTGCGGCAGGACTTGGACAGTAGAGCAGGTCAGATCAGATTGATCTACGAATCACGGGGGTGTGCGCCGACGCGCTACGACGGCCATCTAGCCGGACGTGACAAACATAACCACGCCTGAGACGAAAACCGCAGATGAACTCCATCTGAGCTACATTGTGACTTGGCGCGATACAGAGGCGCCGCACCCCCTTTGCTTCACCGATGAAGTAATGGAACACGAATTCTTAGAAGGGTTTAAACCCGTGAACATCAAATCATATGATGGGACAACAGACCCAAGGGTATGGATCAAGGATTTTCTTCTCCACATTCATATGGCACGCGGTGATGATCTTCATGCCATCAAATACCTCCCACTAAAACTCAAGGGACCAGCTCGGCACTGGTTGAACAGTCTGCCCGAAAACTCCATTGGCAGCTGGGAGGACCTGGAAGACGCCTTCCTCGACAACTTCCAAGGTACATATGTCCGACCTCCGGATGCCGATGACTTAAGTCACATAGTTCAACAGCCCGGAGAGTATATATAGGCGAAAGAAGTAGGTCGGTGGAGCCACGAGGGGCCCACGAGGGTGGGGGCGTGCCTACCCCCTGGGCGCGCCCTCCTACCTCGTGGCTGCCTCGTTGCTTCCTTGACGTCCACTCCAAGTCTCTTGGATTGCGTTTGTTCCAAAAACGACTCTCTTGAAGGTTTCATTCCATTTGGATTCCGTTTGATATTCCTTTTCTGTGGAACACTGAAATAGGCAAAAAAACAGCAATTTGCACTGGGCCTTTGGTTAGCAAGTTAGTCCCAAAAATAATATAAAAGTGTATAATAAAGCCCATTAAACATCCAAAACAGATAATATAATAGCATGGAACAATCAAAAATTATAGATACGTTGGAGACGAATCAGAGGCCCGCTGTACGGGCTCAATCACACTGGAAGTTGTCTTCGGATGCCCAGACAACTTCAGAAGCAAAGAGTTGATCTTCGACATCATCCCCTTCCGCAGTGGCTATTACGCGCTGCTCGGACGAACCGCATTCGCTTGATTTAATGCGGTGCCACACTATGCTTATCTCAAGCTCAAGATGCCCAGACCACACGGTGTCATAACAGTCAATGGAAACAAGGAGCGCTCCCTCCGTACCGAGGAACACACCGCAGCCCTGGCAGCGGAAGTACAGAGTGGCCTTTTAAGGCAGAATTTTAATTCAGCGGCCAAGCTCCCAGACACTGTCAAACAAGTCCGGACTACTCTGCAGGCATAATGATCCGGCTCATCAGAGTTAGACTAGCAATTCGGCCTCCATCTCAGTCCTGACCAAATGGCGGCATACGTACCGCGTGTACATAACTACGCACTCAAAATACCATGGGCATAGACGGAGGCATAACCAGACTGTGGTCCATAATACGGCTCGACCTTTCCTGGACACACATACTTTCACTTTTCCTTTTACCCTTTTCAGGTTTCTTTTCCACAGGCCCCTAGCGGCAGCCTGATCATCGGTCCTTTTGAAGGACGGATACACCAAGGTGCCAAGCACCACAGACGTGTGGGGGGATCTCTAGACGTTCTCTTCGACGGTCATCCTACCTGTTTTTGGGACCCGCACGTGATAACCCACAAGTATAGGGGACCGCAACAGTTTTCAAGGGTAGAGTATTCAACCCAAATTTATTGATTCGACACAAGGGGAGCCAAAGAATATTCTCAAGTATTAGCAGTTGAGTTGTCAATTCAAACACACCTGGATAACTTAATATCTGCAGCAAAGTATTTAGTAGCAAAGTAGTATGGAAGTAACGTAGCAATTGGCAAAAGTAACGATAGCAGTTTTGTAGTAATTGTAACAGTGGCAACGGTAAAGTAACTAAGCAAAGATCAATATGTGAAAAGCTCATAGGCAATGGATCAGTGATGGATAATTATGTCGGATGCGATTCCTCATGCAATAGTTATAACATAGGGTGACACAGAACTAGCTCCAATTCATCAATGTAATGTAGGCATGTATTCCAAATATAGTCATACGTGCTTATGGAAAGAACTTGCATGACATCTTTTGTCCTACCCTCCCGTGGCAGCGGGGTCCTATTGGAAACTAAGGGATATTAAGGCCTCCTTTTAATAGAGTACCGGACCAAAGCATTAACACATAGTGAATACACAAACTCCTCAAACTACGTTCATCACCGGGAGTGGTCCCGATTATTGTCACTTCGGGGTTGCCGGATCATAACACATAGTAGGTGACTAATGACTTGCAAGATAGGATTAAGAACTCACATATATTCATGAAAACATAATAGGTTCAGATCTGAAATCATGGCACTCGGGCCCTAGTGACAAGAATTAAGCATAGCAAAGTCATAGCAACATCAATCTCAGAACATAGTGGATACTAGGGATCAAACCCTAACAAAACTAACTCGATTACATGATAAATCTCATCCAACCCATCACCGTCCAGCAAGCCTAAGATGGAATTACTCACGCACGGCGGTGAGCATCATGAAATTGGTGATGGAGGAAGGTTGATGATGACGACGGCGACGGATTCCCCTCTTCGGAGCCCCGAACGGACTCCAGATCAGCCCTCCCGAGAGAGTTTAGGGCTTGGCGACGGCTCCGTATCGTAAAACGCGATGAATCCTTCTCTCTGATTTTTTTCTCCCCGAACGTGAATATATGGAGTTGGATTGAGGTCGATGGAGCACCAGGGGGCCCACGAGGCAGGGGGTGCGCCCAGGGGGGTAGGCGCGCCCCCACCCTCGTGGATAGGGTGTAGGCCCCCTGGCCTTGATTCTTTTGCTAGTATTTTTTATATATTCCAAAAATATTCTCCGTGAAGTTTCAGGTTATTCCGAGAACTTTTATTTCTGCACAAAAATAACACCATGGCAATTCTGCTGAAAACAACGTCACTCCGGGTTAGTTCCATTCAAATCATGCAAGTTAGAGTCCAAAACAAGGGCAAAAGTGTTTGGAAAAGTAGATACGATGGAGACGTATCAACTCCCCCAAGCTTAAAACTTTGCTTGTCCTCAAGCAATTCAGTTGATAAACTGAAAGGGATAAAGAAAAACTTTTTCAAACTCTGTTTGCTCTTGTTGTGGCAAATATGTAAAGCCAACATTCAAGTTTTCAGCAAAGATTATGAACTAACCATATTCACAATAACTTTTAGGTCCCATGTTTACTCATATCAATGGCATAATCAACTAGCGACCAATAATAATAAGTCTTGGATGACAACACTTTCTCAAAACAATCATAATATGATATAACAAGATGGTATCTCTCTAGCCCTTTCTGAGACTGCAAAACATAACTGTAGAGCACCTCTGAAGATCAAGGGCTGACTAAACATTGTAATTCATGGTAAAAGAGATCCAGTCATACTCAATATAAATTAATAGTAATGGATGCAAATGACAATGATTGCTCTCCAACTGGTGTTTTTTAATAAGAGGATGATGACTCAACATAAAAGTAAATAGATAGGCCCTTCGCAGAGGGAAGCAGGGATTTGTAGAGGTGCCAGAGCTCAGTTTTGAAATAGAGATAAATAATATTTTGAGTGGCATACTTTCATTGTCAACATAACAACCGAGAGATCTAGATATCTTCCATGCTACACACATTATAGGCGGCTCCCAAGCAGAATGGTAAAGTTTATACTCCCTCACCACCAATAAGCATCAATCCATGGCTTGCCCGAAACAATGGGTGCCTCCAACTAACAACAATCCTCGGGGAGTTTTGTTTGCAATTATTTTGATTTGGTTTGAGCATGGGACTGGGCATCCCGGTGACCAGCCATTTTCTCGTGAGTGAGGAGCGGAGTCCACTCCTCTTGAGAATAACCCGCCTAGCATGGAAGATACACACAGCCCTAGTTGATACATGAGTTATTCGAGCATACAAAACAGAATTTCATTTGAAGGTTTAGAGTTTGGCACATACAAATTTACTTGGAACGGTAGGTAGATACCGCATATAGAAAGGTATGGTGGACTCATATGGAATAACTTTGGGGTTTATGGAAGTGGATGCACAAGTAGTATTCCTGCTTAGTACAAGTGAAGGCTAGAAAGAGACTGGGAAGCGACCAACTAGAGAGCGACAACAGTCATGAACATGCATTAAAATTAATAAACATTGAGTGCAAGCATGAGTAGGATATAATCCACCATGAACATAAATATCGTGGAGGCTATGTTGATTTTGTTTCAACTACATGCGTGAACATGTGCCAAGTCAAGCCACTCGAATCGTTCAAAGGAGGATACCACCCTATCATACCACATCACAACCATTTTAATAGCATGTTGGCACGCAAGTTAAACCATTATAAACTCCTGGCTAATTAAGCATGTCATAAGCAACTATAATCTCTAATTGTCATTGCAAACATGTTTCATTCATAATAGGCTGAATCGGGAATGATGAACTAATCATATTTACAAAAACAAGAGAGGTCGAGTTCATACCAGCTTCTCTCATCTCAATCATTCCATCATATATTGTCATTATTGCCTTTCACTTGCACGACCGAATGGTGTGGATAATAATAATAGTGCATGTGCATTGGACTAAGCTGGAATCTGCAAGTATTTAATTCAAGGGAGAAGACAAGGTAATATAGGCTCTTGGTTAAATCAACAATAATGCATATAAGAGCCACTTCAACATTTTCATCATGGTCTTCTCCTCTCGCCCCCCCCCCCCCCCAAAGAAAAGAAAATAAATAAAACTATCTACACGGGAAGGCTCCCAACAAGCAAAAGAAGAACGAGAACTCTTTTTGGAGTTTTCTTTTAATTACTACTACTACAGGCATAGAAAGTAAACTAGCTAAAAGCTACAACTGTTTTTTTTTTGTTTTTTCTTAAGGTTATTCAAACACACAAGAAGAAAGCGACAAAAAGAAAATAGACTAGCATGGATAGTACAAAGAAAAAGTATGAGCACCGACGACTAGAATGAGTGTGTGAACATGCATGTAATGTCGGTTAGAAATACGTACTCCCCCAAGCTTAGGCTTTTGGTTGTCCTTGAATTTTACCTTGGGATGCCTTGGGCATCCCCAAGCTTAGGCTCTTGCTACTCCTTATTCCAAAATCCATCAAATCTTTACTTGAAAACTTCACAACACAAAACTTAAACAGAAAATCTCATGAGCTCCGTTAGTGTAAGAAAACAAGTCACCACTTTAAGGTACTGTAATGAACTAATTCTTTATTTGTATTGGTGTTAAACCTACTGTATTCCAACTTCTCTATGGTTCATACCCCCCGATACTAGCCATAGATTCATTAAAATAAGCAAACAACACACGAAAAACAGAATCTGTCAAAAACAGAACAGTCTGTAGCAATCTGATTCAAACGCATACTTCTGTAACTACACAAATTCTGCAAAAATAGGACGACCTAGATAATTTACTTAGTGATCTACTGCAATTTGAATCAATATTTTATCACTCTCTGGTGATTTTTAACAATTGTTTTCGTGAGCAGAAAGTTTCTGTCTTTTTCAGCAAGATCAAATAATTATCATCCAAGAAGATCATATAGGTTTTACTTGGCACAAACACTAATTAAAACATAAAACCAAATCTAACCAGAGGCTGGATGAATTATTTATTACTAAACAGGAACAAAAAATAAAATTGGGTTGCCTCCCAACAAGTGCTATCATTTAACGCCCCTAGCTAGGCATCTTTTATTTAATCTAAATAACAGAAAGTAAAAGGAGGGTACAGAGGGTTGTGCTTTCTAAATGCATCCATCTCATGCTCATCAAAAGGAATCCACTAACAAGGTTGATCAAGTCTTGTTAATAAACTCATTCCGAATCGCATGAAACCGGAGAATTTTCGAATAGCACTAGGTTACCTCAACGGGGATATGCACATCCCCAATAATAAGATTATCATATTTATTTTTGACAGTACGAAGAGGAAATTCAAAACCTCCCATAATAATCGATGGAATTTTTGCAATAGAATTGATACTGTGGACTTGAGGTTGTTTCCTCGGAAAGTGTACCGTATGCTCATTACCATTAATATGAAAAGTGACATTGCCTTTGTTGCAATCAATAACAGCCCCTACAGTTTTCAAAAAGGGTCTACCAAGGATAATCGACATACTATCTTCCTCGGGAACATCAAGAATAACAAAGTCCGTTAAGATAGTAACATTTGCAACCACAACAGGCACATCCTCACAAATATCGACAAGCATAGCGGTTGATTTATCGGCCATTTACAAAGATATTTCAGTAGGTGTCAACTTATTCAAATCAAGTCTACGATATAAAGAGAGAGGCATAACACTAACACCGGCTCCAAGATCACACAAAGCAGTTTTAACATAATTTCTTTTAATGGAGCATGGTATAGTTGGTACTCCTGGATCTCCTAGTTTCTTAGATATTCCTCCCTTAAAAGTATAATTAGCCAGCATGGTGGAAATTTTAGCTTCCGGTATCTTTCTTTTATTTGTAAAAATATATTTCATATACTTAGCATAAGGATTCATTTTAAGCATATTAGTCAAACGCATACGAAAAAAGATAGGTCTAATCATTTCAACAAAGCGCTCAAAATCCTCATCATCCTTTTTCTTGGATGGTTTAGGAGGAAAAGGCATGGGTTTCTGAACCCATGGTTCTCTTTCTTTACCGTGCTTCCTAGCAACGAAGTCTCTCTTATCATAACGTTGATTCTTTGATTGTGGGTTATCAAGATCAACAGCAGGTTCAATCTCTACATCATTGTTATTGCCAGGTTGAGCATCAACATGAACATTATCATTAACATTATCACTAGGTTCATGTTCATCACCAGATTGTGTTTCAGCATCAGAAATAGAAATATCGTTGGGATTCTCAGGTGTGTCAATAACAGGTTCACTGGAAGCATGCAAAGTCCTATCATTTTTCTTTTTCTTCTTCTTAGAAGGACTAGGTGCATCAACATTAGTTCTCTGAGAATCTTGCTCAATTCTCTTAGGGTGGCCCTCAGGATACAAAGGTTCCTGAGTCATTTTACCCCCTCTAGTCATAACTCTAACAGCATTATCATTTTTATTATTGTTTAATTCATTGAGCAAATCATTTTGAGCTTTAAGCACTTGTTCTACTTGAGTGGTAACCATAGAAGCATGTTTACTAATGAGTTTAAGTTCACCTTTAACTCTAGACATATAATCACTCAAGTGTTCAATCATATAAGCATTACGTTTCAATTGTCTACCAACATAAGCATTGAAGTTTTCTTGCTTAACAATAAAATTATCAAACTCATCTAAGCATTGGATAGCAAACTTAGTAGATGGGATTTCAGCTTTATCATATCTATAGAGAGAATTTACCTTTACTACCTGTGTCGGTTTATCAAGACCTAGTATTTCTTCAACAGGCGGCAAATTAAGACCATGTATTTCTTCAATATGTGGTAAATCCTTAACATCTTCAGCTTTAATACACTTTTCTATCATAGATTACTTTTCCTCTTGCATATCTTCAGGACTGAGAAATAGAATACCCCTTTTCTTTGGAGTTGGCTTATTAGTTGGTTCAGGAAGTGTCCAATTATTTTCATTAGTCAACATATTATTCAATAGCAATTCAGCTTGATCAACAGTTCTTTCCCTGAAAACACAACCAACACAACTATCCAGGTGGTCTCTGGAAGCATCGGTTAGTCCATTATAAAAGATATCAAGTATTTCATTTTTCTTGAGAGGATGATCAGGCAAAGCATTAAGTAATTGGAGAAGTCTCCCCCAAGCTTGTGGGAGACTCTCTTCTTCAATTTGCACAATATTATATATTTCCCTTAAAGCAGCTTGTTTCTTATGAGCAGGGAAATATTTAGCAAAGAAGTAATAAATCATATCCTGGGGACTACGCACACAACTAGGATCAAGAGAATTAAACCATGTTTTAGCATCATCCTTTAATGAGAACGGAAATAATTTAAGGATATAGTAGTAGCGAGTTTTCTCATCATTAGTGAATAGGGTGGCTATATCATTTAATTTAGTAAGATGTGCCACAACAGTTTCAGATTCATAGCCATAAAAAGGATCAGATTCAACCAAAGTAATTATCTCAAGGTCGACAGAGAAATCATAATCCTTATGAGTAACACAGATAGGTGAAGTAGCAAAAGCAGGGTCATATTTCATTCTAGCATTCAAAGACTTTTCTTTCAGCTTAGCTAATAATTTCTTAAGATCATTTCTATCAATGCAAGTAAGAAAGTCTCTAACAGTTTCTTCATCCATAACATAACCCTCAGGCACAACAGGCAATTCATATCTAGGGGGAGAATCTTCATCATCACTTTCGTCAATATTATCAGTTTCAATAATTTCATTCTCTCTAGGCCTAGCAAGTTGTTCATCAAGAAATTCACCTAGTGGCACAGTATTATCAAGCATAGAAGTAGTTTCATCATAAGTATCATGCAAAGCAGAAGTGGCATCATCAACAACATGCGACATATCAGAATTAATAGCAGAAGCAGGTTTAGGTGTACCGGACCAAAGCATTAACACATAGTGAATACACGAACTCCTCAAACTATGGTCATCACCGGGAGTGGTCCTGATTATTGTCACTTCGAGGTTGCCGGATCATAACACATAGTAGGTGACTAATGACTTGCAAGATAGGGTCCAGAACTCACATATATTCATGAAAACATAATAGGTTCAGATCTGAAATCATGGCACTCGGGCCCTAGTGACAAGCATTAAGCATAGCAAAGTCATAGCAACATCAATCTCAGAACATAGTGGATACTAGGGATCAAACCCTATCAAAACTAAATCGATTACATGATAAATATAATCCAACCCATCACCGTCTAGCAAGCCTACGATGGAATTACTCACGCACGGCGGTGATCATCATGAAATTGGTGATGGAGGAAGGTTGATGATGATGACGGCGACGGATTCCCCTCTCCGGAGCCCCGAACGGACTCCAGATCAGCCCTCCCGAGAGAGTTTAGGGCTTGGAGGCGGCTCCGTATCGTAAAACGTGATGAATCCTTCTATCTGATTTTTTTCTCCCCGAACATGAATATATGGAGTTGGAGTTGAGGTCGGTGGAGCACGAGGGGGCCCACGAGGCAGGGGGCGCGTGATACGTCTCCAACGTATCTATAATTTTTGATTGCTCCATGCTATATTATCTTCTGTTTTGGACATTATTGGGCTTTATTATTCACCTTTATATTATTTTTGGGACTAACCTATTAACCGGAGGCCCAGCCCAGAATTGTTGTTTTTTGCCTATTTCAGAGTTTCGCAGAAAAAGAATATCAAATGGATTCCAAATGGAATGAAACCTTCGGGAACGGTATTTTTGGAACGAACATGATCCGGGAGACTTGGACCCTAAGTCAAGGAAGCTTCGAGGAAGCCACGAGGTAGGGGGCGCGCCTACCCCCCCCCCAAGGCGCGCCCTGCACCCTCGTGGGCCCCATGTTGCTCCATCGACGTACTTCTTCCTCCTATATATACCTATGTACCCCCAAACGATCAGATACGGAGCCAAAAACCTAATTCCACCGCCGCAACCTTCTGTACCCACGAGATCCCATCTTGGGGCCTGCTATGTCTTGAGCTTGCGTTGGTTTTCCCCGAAGAGGAGAGGATCATGCAGCATAGTAGCGTAAGTATTTCCCTTAGTTTTTGAGAACCAAGGTATCAATCCAAAGAGGAGGCCACGCCAAGAAGTCCCTCGTACCTACACGAGCAAATAACTCCTCGCAACCAATGCGAATACGGGTTGTCAATCCCTTCACGGTCACTTACGAGAGTGAGATCTGATAGAGATGATAGATAATATTTTTGGTATTTTTTGGTATAAAGATGCAAAGTAAAATAAAAGGCAAAGTATAAAGCAAAGCAATAATAAAGCGTAGGAAGATTAATATGATGAGAATAGACCGGGGGCCATAGATTTCACTAGTGGCTTCTCTCAAGAGCATAAGTATTCTACGGTTGGGTGAACGAATTACTTGTTGAGCAATTGATGTAATTGAGCATAGTTATGAGAATATCTAGGTATGATCATGTATATAGGCATCACGTCCGAAACAACTAGACCGACTCCTGCCTGCATCTACTACTATTACTCCACTCATCGACCACTATCCAGCATGCATCTAGAGTATTAAGTTAATGAAAACAGAGTAATGCCTTAAGCAAGATGACATGATGTAGAGGGATAAATTCAAGCAATATGATAAAAAAAACCCATCTTGTTATCCTCGATGGCAACAATACAATACGTGCCTTGCTGCCCCTCATCCTTTGGGAAAGGACACCGCAAGATTGAACCCAAAGCTAAGCACTTCTCCCATTGCAAGAACTACCAATCTAGTTGGCCAAACCATACGGATAATTCGAAGTGACTTGCAAAGATAACCAATCATACATAAAAGAATTCAGAGAAGATTCAAATATTGCTCATAGATAATCTTGATCATAAACCCACAATTCATCAGTCTCAACAAACACACCGCAAAAAGAAGATTACATCAAATAGATCTCCACACGAGAGGGGGAGAACATTGTATTGAGATCCAAAAAGAGAGAAGAAGCCATCTAGCTACTAACTATGGACCCAAAGGTCTGAGGTAAACTACTCACACTTCATCGGAGGCTATGATGATGATGTAGAAGCCCTCCGTGGTGGATTCCCCTTCCATGAGCTCCGAACAGGCCCCAAGATGGGATCTCGTGGATCTGAGAAAGTTGCGGCGGTGGAATTAGGTTTTTGGCTCCGTATCTGATCTATTGGGGATACGTAGGTATATATAGGGGGAAGGAGTACGTCGGTGGAGCTTCGGTGGGCCCACGAGGCAGGGGGCGCGCCCTCCACCCTCGTGGCCGCCTCCCTCCTTTCTTGACCAAGGGTCCAAGTCTCCTGTATCTTATCTGATGAGATAATCACGTTCCCGAAGATTTCGCTCCGTTTGGACTCCATTTGATATTCCGTTTCTTCGAAACACTGAAATAGGCAAAAACAAGCAAATTTGGGTTGGGCCTCCGGTTAATAGGTTAGTCCCAAAAGTAATATAAAAGTGGAAAATAAAGCCCAATATAGTCCAAAACAGTAGATAATATAGCATGGAGCAATCAAAAATTATAGATACGTTGGAGACGTATCAGGCATCTCCAAGCTTAATTCCTGCTCGTCCTCGAGTAGGTAAATGATAAAAAGAGAATTTTTGATGCGGAGTGCTACTTGGCATAATTTCAATGTAACTCTTCTTAATTGTGGTATGAATATTTGGATCTGAAAGATTCAAGACAAAAGTTCATATTGACATAAAAATAATAATACTTCAAGCATACTAACTAAGCAATTATGTCTTCTCAAAATAACATGGCCAAAGAAAGTTCATCCCTACAAAATCATATAGTTTAGTCATGCTCCATTTTCGTCACACAAGAATGCTCTCATCATGCACAACCCCGATGACAAGCCAAGCAATTGTTTCATACTTTAATAATCTCAAACCTATAAACTTTCACGCAATATATGAGCGAGCCATGGACATAGCACTATGGGTGGAATAGAATATGATGATGGGGGTTATGTGGAGAAGACAAAAAAGGAGAAGGTCTTACATCAACGAGGCTAATCAACGGACTATGGAGATGCCGATCAATTGATGTTAATGCAAGGAGTAGGGATTGCCATGCAACGGATGCACAAGAGCTATAAATGTATGAAAGCTCAACAAAAGAAACTAAGTGGGTGTGCATCCAACTTGCTTGCTCACGAAGACCTAGGGCATTTGAGGAAGCCCATCGTTGGAATATACAAGCCAAGTTCTATAATGAAAAATTCCCACTAGTATATGAAAGTGACAACATATGAAACTCTCTATATGAAAACATGGTGCTACTTTGAAGCACAATATATGAGACTCGCTATATGAAGAACATGGTGCTACTTTGAAGCACAAGGGTGGAAAAAGAGATAGTAACATTGCCCCTTTTATTTCTTTTTTTTGGGCCTTCATTTTTTTCTTTTGGCCTTTCTCTTTTTTTTGGGACAATGTTCTAGAAAATGATGATCATCACACTACTATTTATTTACAACTCAATGATTACAACTCGAAACTAGAACAAAGTATGACTCTATATGAATGCCTCCAGCGGTGTACCGGGATATGCAATGAATCAAGAGTGACATGTATGAAAGAATTTTGAACGGTGGCTTTGCCACAAATACTATGCCAACTACATGATCATGCTAAGAAATGTGACAATGATGAATGTGTCATGAAGAACGTTATGGTGGAAAGTTGCATGGCAATATATTTCGGAATGGCTATGGAAATGCCATAATAGGTAGGTATGGTGGCTGTTTTGAGGAAGATATAAGGAGGTTTATGTGTGAAAGAGCGTATCATATCACGAGGTTTGGATGCACCGCCAAGTTTGCACCAACTCTCAATGTGAGAAAGGGCAATGCACGGTACCGAAGAGGCTAGCAATGATGGAAGGGTGAGAGTGCGTATAATCCATGGACTCAACATTAGTCATAAAGAACTCACATACTTATTGCAAAAATCCACAAGACATCAAAAACCAAAGCACAACGCGCATGCTCCTAGGGGGGTAGATTGGTAGGAAAAGACCATCGCTCGTCCCCGACCGCCACTCATAAGGAGGACAATCAAATAACACCTCATGTTTCAAATTTGTTACATAATGTTTACCATACGTGCATGCTACGGGACTTGCAAACTTCAACACAAGCATTTCTCAAATTCACAACTAATCAAATAGCATGACTTTGATATTATCACCTCCATATCTCATTACAATTATCAAGCATCAAAATTTTCTTAGTATTCAACACACTCAAAAGAAAGTTTTACAAATCTTGAATACCAAGCATATTATTATTTTAAGAAAATTACCATGCTATTTAAGACTCTCAAAATAATCTAAGTGAAGCATGAGAGATCAATAGTTTCTTTAAGACAAATCCACCACCGTGCTCTAAAAGATATAAGTGAAGCGCTAGAGCAAAACTATATAGCTCAAAAGATATAAGTGAAGCACATAGAGTATTCTAACAAATTCCAATTCATGTATGGCTCTCTCAAAAGGTGTGTGCAGCAAGGATGATTGTGGTAAACTAAAAAGAAAAGACGCAAATAATACAATACGCTCCAAGCAAAACACATATCATGTAGTGAATAAAAATATAGCTCGAAGTAAAGTTACCGATGGAAGTGGACGAAAGAGGGGATACCTACCGGGGCATCCCCAAGCTTTGACTTTTTGGTGTCCTTGGATTATCTTGGGGGTGCCATGGGCATCCCCAAGCTTAGGCTCTTGCCACTCCTTGTTCCATAATCCATCAAAAGATTTCACCCAAAACTTGAAAACTTCACAACACAAAACTCAATGTAAATCTCGTAAGCTCCGTTAGCGAAAGAAAACAAAAGACCACTTCAAGGTACTGTAATTAAATCATTCTTTATTTATTTTGGTGTTAAACCTACTGTATTCCAACTTCTCTATGGATTATAAACTATTTTACTAGCCATAGATTCATCAAAATAAGCAAACAACACACGAAAAACAGAATCTGTCAAAAACAGAACAGTCTGTAGTAATCTGTAACTAACACAAACTTCTGGAACTCCAAAAATTCAGCCAAAATAGGAATACCTAGGAAATTTTTTTATTGATCAGAAGAAATTGGAATCACTATTTTATCTCGTTCTGGTGATTTTTAACAATTGTTTTTGTGAACAGAAAGTTTCTGGAAATTAGAGCAAGATCAAATAACTATTATCCAAGAAGATCCTAGAGGTTTAACTTGGCACAAACACTAATTAAAACATAAAACCACATCTAAACAGAAGGTATATGGATTATTTATTCCTAAGCAGAAACAAAAACAATAAAAACTAAAATAAAATTGGGTTGCCTCCCAACAAGTGTTATCGTTTAACGCCCCTAGCTAGGCATAAAAGCAAGGATAGATCTAGGTTGTGCCGTAGTAATAAGATAGATCAGTGAAACTCATTTCATACTCCCTACGTTCGGCAGCAAGTTTACTTTGAGGCAAACAAAAGTAATCAAAAGGGCTAAATTTAATAGGGCAAAAATCCCCAAGATCAATTTTAGGAGGTATAGGTTCCTCTTTCGCCCTTCGCATCGCATAACCAATTCATCATTATAAGCATTCTTTTGACAGAACCTTGTGAGCCGATACTCAAGAGAGTATCCTATATCATTATTTCGAATAGCCAAATCATCGTTAAGTTCAGAGATTCTATCAATTAAAATATTGGTAGGCACCTTTTTTCTAAGATTTTCATTGAAAGCAACATAGTCAATAGATTGGAAACGCATTATTTCTTCTTGATAAAAGAGGATAGATTCTATGGGAGGACAGCCAGCGTCCACCCTATAATGCGCAAAGATTTCTTTGGCCTCTTTTATTATAAATCTGAATTCATGAGCCAAAAAGATTGTAGCGGCACGCTTAACAGAGGAATGCTCGATATTAGAAAACTCTAGGAAAATCCTTTGTATGGAAGGATGCATATGCAAAAATTGCCTTTCAAGTTCAACGATAAGCATGGCAATAGCATCCGCAAGACTATTAGTTCTATGGAGAATAGAACTACCCATAGAAGGCAAAGCACCGGCACAAGTAAAGAAATCGTGGATAACTCCTTTTCCAATAATGTTACCACTACCAATTCGAAATCTTTTTGTATGCAAGGTAGGGGGTTCTTCAAATGAGCATCAAAATTTTCCATGTTATTATTATTGTCCATATCGGCAATAATTTCCCCAATTCCGCACATAACGACAAGCAAGCGAGAAGAAGGCAAACGGAAAAGAGAGGGCGAATAAAACGGCAAGGGTGAAGTGGGGAGAGGAAAACGAGAGGCAAATGGCAAATAATGTAATGCGAGAGATAAGGGATTGTGATGGGTACTTGGTATGTTGACTTTTGCGTAGACTCCCCGGCAACAGCGCCACAAATCCTTCTTGCTACGTCTTGAGCTTGCGTTGGTTTTCCCCGAAGAGGAGAGGATCATGCCGCAGAGTAGCGTAAGTATTTCCTTCAATTTTTGAGAACCAAGGTATCAATCCAGTAGGAGGCCATGCGCAAGTCCCTCGTACCTACACAAAGCAAATAACTCCTCGCAACCAATGCGAATAGGGGTTGTCAATCCCTTCACGGTCACTTACTTAGAGTGAGATCTGATAGAGATGATAGATAATATTTTTGGTATTTTTTGGTATAAAGATTCAAAGTAAAATAAAAGGCAAAGTAAAAAGCAAAGCAATAATAAAGCGTGGGAAGATTAATATGATGAGAATAGACCGGGGCCATAGATTTCACTAGTGGCTTCTCTCAAGAGCATAAGTATTCTACGATGGGTGAGCGAATTACTGTTGAGCAATTGGCAGAATTGAGCATAGTTATGAGAATATCTAGGTATGATCATGTATATAGGCATCACGTCCGAAACAAGTAGGTGACTCTGCTGCATCTACTACTATTAATCCACTCATCGACCGCTATCCAGCATGCATCTAGAGTATTAAGTTAATGAAAACAGAGTAACACCTTAAGCAAGATGACATGATGTAGAGGGATAAATTCATGCAATATGATAAATAAAAAACCATCTTGTTATCCTCGATGGCAACAATACAATCGTGCCTTGCTGCCCCTCATCCTTTGGGAAAGGACACCGCAAGATTGAACCAAAAGCTAAGAACTTCTCCCATTGCAAGAACTACCAATCTAGTTGGCCAAACCAAACGGATAATTCGAAGAGACTTGCAAAGATAACCAATCATACATAAAAGAATTCAGATAAGATTCAAATATTGATCATAGATAATCTTGATCATAAACCCACAATTCATCGGTCTCAACAAACACACCGCAAAAAGAAGATTACATCAAATAGATCTCCACAAGAGAGGGGGAGAACATTGTATTGAGATCCAAAAGAGAGAAGAAGCCATCTAGCTACTAACTATGGACCCGAAGGTCCGAGGTAAACTACTCACACTTCATCGGAGAGGCTATGATGATGATGATGTAGAAGCCCTCCGTGGTGGATTCCCCTTCGGTGAACTCAAACAGGCCCCAAGATGGGATCTCGTGGATAAAGAAAGTTGCGCGATGGAATTAGGTTTTTGGCTCAGTGTCGATTGTTGAAATGCGTAGGTATATATAGGAGGAAGGAGTACATCGGTGGAGCTTCGGGGGGCCCACGAGGCAGGGGGCGCCCCCTCCACCCTCGTGGTCGCCTCCCTCCTTTCTTGACCGAGGGTCCAAGTTTCCTGGATCTTATCTGATGAGAAAATCACATTCCTAAAGATTTCATTCCGTTTGGACTCTGTTTGATATTCCGTTTCTTCGAAACACTGAAATAGGCAAAAAAACAGCAAATCTGGCTGGGCCTCCGGTTAATAGGTTAGTCCCAAAAGTAATATAAAAGTGGAAAATAAAGCCCAATATAATCCAAAACAGTAGATAATATAGCATGGAGCAATCAAAAATTATAGATACATTGGAGACATATCAGGGCCTGTTCCGGAGCTCCGCCGGAAGGGGCATCGATCACGGAGGGCTTCTACATCAACACCATAGCCTCTCCGATGAAGTGTGAGTAGTTTACCTCAGACCTTCGGGTCCATAATTATTAGCTAGATGGCTTCCTCTCTCTTTTGGATCTCAATACAATGTTCTCCCCCTCTCTCGTGGAGATCTATTCGATGTAATCTTCTTTTGTGGTGTGTTTGTTGAGACCGATGAATTACGGGTTTATGATCAAGTTTATCTATGAACAATATTTGAATCTTCTTAATTCTTTTATGTATGATTGGTTATCTTTGCAAGTCTCTTCGAATTATCAGTTTGGTTTGGCCTACTAGATTGATCTTTCTTGCAATGGGAGAAGTGCTTAGCTTTGGGTTCAATCTTGTGGTGTCCTTTCCAAAGGATGTAAGGGCAGCAAGGCACGATTGTATTGTTGCCATCGAGGATAACAAGATGGGGTTTTTATCATATTGCATGAATTTATCCCTCTACATCATGTCATCTTGCTTAGGCGTTACTCTGTTCTTATGAACTTAATATTCTAGATGCATGGATAGCGGTCGATGTGTGGAGTAATAGTAGTAGATGCAGTGTGAGTTGGTCTACTTGTCTCGGACGTGATGCCTATATACATGATCATACCTAGATATTCTCATAATTATGCTCAATTCTGTCAATTGCTCAACAGTAATTTGTTCACCCATCGTAAAATACTTATGCTCTTGAGAGAAGCCACTAGTGAAACCTATGGCCCCCGGGTCTCACCCCGGGCATAAAAACCGAAGACCGAAGACCGAAACCGAAAAGACCGAGACCGAACCCGAAAAGACCGAACTAAAAAAGACCGAATAAAATACGGTCTTCATAAGTAGAAGACCGAATTAGTTACGGCCTGATCGGTCCCTACTCTCTAGGACCGAATAGACCATATAGACCGAATAGCCCATACGCTAAGAGGCCCATGTGGCCAGCCCAATGGTCACACACACAACATGAGTACACGTCCTCCTCCTCACATCACGGTTCACAGGAACGCATCCGGCAGCCAATTCACTCCCATTCCTCTTATCCTCTCCCACTAGGAACCCTAGCCGCCGCCCGTCGCCCACCTCTATGGCCCGACGCCCCATGCCCATGAGGTGTGAGCCGGTGATGGCCGCCGCATCGAGGCATGCGGCGTGCCCATGCCGACGAAGATCGGCGCCCCGAGCCCCGACCCCAACCAGTGGAGACCGGCGCCCCATGCCGCCATCCTCGACCCTCCGTCGGTCGCTTCCATCGCCCACGACACGGTCGTCCGCCCGTGACGACCGCCGCATCGAGCCTTGGCGCGATCAAGAAGATTGACACCGAGCCAAGGCCCCAACCAGTTGAGATCGGGCGCCAGGCCGCCATCCCCGAGCCCCGTCGGTTGCTCCACCGCCCGCGACACGGCCGTCCACCGCCGGTGCTCCGTGCCCGATGATCGGTTCAGCAATTGCAGTCCATCACCACTCATCGGCACCGTCTTCTTCAACTCGTTCGCTCGCTGCTCATCGCCCTCCTTCATTTCTTCACATCGCAGTGAAGGTGAGCATCTACTTCATGTCTCTATGTACATCATCTGTGATTCCCATGAAAACAAATTTGGTACATGCCTTCCAATGTTAGCTGCAGCTAATTTGTTATATCATCATCGTAACCCACTATCCTTCCTGTTGTGAAACTAATCATTGGAGCACACCCAGCATAATAGCCATCTAAATCCATGTCCTATTATGTTTATGTGGCTAGTTCTTTTTAGTTTTTATCATTATCAAATTTATTTTTGCTATCTGCTCTAATAGCGAGTATCTTTTTCTCTTTTGTAGATATATAGCGAATCTGAATCTGAACATCATGATGCACACATAGTAATTTGTTTGATTGTTTGTTCCTCATCTTGTAGTAATCTTCAAAACTGTACTAGGTACTGATTGCATTTGTCATCAACCAAACACACTCCACTCCAGAACTCTCCATTTTCATCAACCAAACACACTCCACTCCAAAGACTCTCCTCGCATGCTAGAAATCAACCAACTTTTCCATGAACTAGCGTAAGATGTTACCAACACTAAGATTATGAAATTTTACTTGAATACTCGACTTGTTGCAGAGACAATTGAAGAATTTGGGGACAAGGTGAAGGGAAAGCACAAGGTCCATGGTGGTGCGAAATTGATTTGTTTGATGTCAAGTACTATGTTATCAAGTACTAAGTGATGGTTGTCTTCTTTCTTTGCTTGTCGATTCCAATATTCCATGGGCTGTTGTTGCTTGTGGTCTTATTACTTTGTGTCAAATATAAATGGTGTTGCTGTTGTCTTCTCACTTTCGTCAAATATATATGATATGCATACATGAATCTTGTTGCCGGAACATAAATCATGAATCTTCTTACTTCGTGGATATGAATCTTGTTATTTCCTGTAAAATATAAACATAGAATTGTCTTTGGAAGTATCATGAATCTGAGTTGTACTAATTAATTTGGTCTGTTTGGTCGGGACCGAAGACCGAATTGTAAAGACCGAAGACCGAATAGTTAAGAACCGAAAAGACCGAAATTGTTTCGGTCCTCAATTATGAAAGACCGAATTATTAGAAGACCGAAAAGACCGGACCGAACAAACCGAAAAGACCGAACGCCCGGGCTGACCCGGGTCTATCTCCATCATATTAATCTTCCAACACTTAGTTTTTTCCGTTGCCTTTTTACTTTGCTTTTATTTTATCTTGCATCTTTATCATAAAAATACCAAAAATATTATCCTATCATATCTATCAGATCTCACTCTCGTAAGTGACTGTGTAGGGATTGACAACCCCTTATCGCGTTGTTTGCGAGGATTTATTTGTTTTGTGTAGGTGAGAGGGACTCTTGCGTAGCCTCCTACTGGATTGATACCTTGGTTCTCAAAAACTGAGGGAAATACTTACGCTACTTTGCTGCATCACCCTTTCCTCTTCAAGGTAAAACCAACGCAGTGCTCAATAGGTAGCAAGAAGGATTTCTGGCGCCGTTCTTGGGGAGGTCTCATAAAAGTCAACATACCAAGTACCCATCACAAACCCTTATCTTCCGCATTACATTATTTGCCATTTGCCTCTTGTTTTCCTCTCCCCACTTCACCCTTGCCGTTTTATTCGCCTCTCTTTTCCGTTTGCCTCTTTTTTCGCTTGCTTTTTGTTTGCTCGTGTGTTGGATTGCTTGTTTGTCACGATGGCTCAAGATAATACCAAATTGTGTGACTTTACCAATACCAACAATAATGATTTCCTTAGCACTCCGATTGCTCCTCTTATCGATACTGAATCTTATGAAATCAATGCTGCTTTGTTGAATCTTGTCATGAAAGATCAATTCGCCGGCCTTCCTAGTGAAGATGCCGCTACTCATCTAAATAGCTTCGTTGATTTGTGTGATATGCAAAAGAAGAAAGATATTGATAATGATATTGTTAAATTGAAGCTATTTCCTTTTTCGCTTAGAGATCGTGCTAAAGCTTGGTTTTCGTCTTTGCCTAAAAATAGTATTGATTCATGGAATAAGTGCAAAGATGCTTTTGTCTCTAAGTATTTCCCTCCCGCTAAGATCATCTCTCTTAGAAACGATATTATGAATTTTAAGCAACTTGATCATGAACATGTTGCACAAGCTTGGGAGAGGATGAAATTAATGATACGTAATTTCCCTACACATGGTTTGAATTTGTGGATGATTATACAAAAAATTTATGCTGGATTGAATTTTGCTTCTAGAAATCTTTTAGATTGCCGCGGGAGGCACTTTTATGGAAATCACTTTAGGAGAAGCTACTAATCTCCTAGATAATATTATGGTTAATTATTCTCAATGGCACACTGAAAGATCTACTAATAAAGAAGTGCATGCGATAGAAGAAATCAATGTTTTGAGTGGAAAGATGGGTGAACTTATGAAATTATTTGCTACCAAGAGCGTTTCTTCTGATCCTAATGATATGCCTTTGTCTACTTTGATTGAGAATAATAATGAATCTATGAATGTGAATTTTGTTGGTAGGAATAATTTTGGTAACAACGCGTATAGAGGAAACTTTAATCCTAGGCCTTATCCTAGAAATTACTCTAATAATTATGGAAATTCCTACAACAATTCTTATGGAAATTTTAATAAGATGCCCTCTGAATTTGAGACTAGTGTTAAAGAGTTTATGAATTCGCAAAAGAATTTCAATGCCTTGCATGAAGAAAAATTGCTTAAAGTTGATGAATTGGCTAGGAACGTTGATATAATTTCTCTTGATGTTTATTCTTCAAAACTTAGATCTATTCCTCCTAAGCATGATATCAATGAGTCTCTCCAAGCCATGAGAATTTCCATTGATGAGTGCACAGAAAGAACCGCTAGGATGCGTGCTAAGAAAGATTGCTTCATGAAAGCGTGTTCTTCAAATTTCTATGAAAATAAAGATGAAGATCTAAAAGTTATTGATGTGTCCCCTATTAAATATTTGTTTTGCAATATGAATCTTGATAATCATGGGACTGAATATGATCCACCTTTACCTAGAAGGCGTTCCAAAAATTTGGAGTATTTAGATCTTGATGCTAAATTTGATAAAAGTGGGATTGAAGAGAACGAAACGTTAGATGTTAATAAACCCACTATTTTGGATTTAAAGGAATTTAATTATGATAATTGCTCTTTAATGGATTGTATTTCCTTGTTGCAATCCGTGCTAAATTCTCCTCATGCATATAGTCAAAATAAAGCCTTTACTAAACATATCGTTGATGCTTTGATGCAATCTTATGAAGAAAAGCTTGAGTTGGAAGTTTCTATCCCTAGAAAAATTTATGATGAGTGGGAACCTACTATTAAAATTAATATTAAAGATCGTGAATGCTATGCTTTGTGTGATTTGGGTGCTAGTGTTTCCACGATTCCAAAAACTTTGTGCGATTTGCTAGGTTTCCGTGATTTTGATGATTGCTCTTTAAACTTGCACCTTGCGGATTCCACTATTAACAAACCTATGGGAAGAATTAATGATGTTCTTATTGTTTCAAATAGGAACTATGTGCCCGTAGATTTTATTGTTCTTGATATAGATTGCAATCCTTCATGTCCTATTATTCTTGGTAGACCTTTCCTTAGAACGATTGGTGCAATTATTGATATGAAGGAAGGGAATATTAGATTCCAATTTCATTAAAGAAAGGCATGGAACACTTGCCTAGTAAGAAAATAAAATTACCATATGAATCTATCATGAGAGCCACTTATGGATTGCCTACCAAAGATGGCAACACCTAGATCTATCCTTGCTTTTATGCCTAGCTAGGGGCATTAAATGATAGCGCTTGCTGGGAGGCAACCCAATTTTAGTTTTTATTTTTTTATTTTTTGCTTATGTTTAGGAATCAATATTTGTTCTAGCCTCTGGTTAGATGTGTTTTTATGTTTTAATTAGTGTTTGTGCCAAGTTAAACCTATAGGATCTTCTTGGATGAGAGTTATTTGATCTTGCTGTAAATTCCAGAAACTTTCTGTTCACGAAAACAATTTTTAAAAATGAACAGAACATGATAAAATATTGATTCCAATTGATTCTGGTCAATAAACAAATTGTCTAGGCCGTACTATTTTGGCTGATATTTTGGAGTTCCAGAAGTTTGTGTTAGTTACAGATTACTACAGACTGTTCTGTTTTTGATAGATTCTGTTTTCCGTGTGTTGTTTGCTTATTTTGATGAATCTATGGCTAATAAAAGAGTTTATAAACCATATAGAAGTTGTAATAAAGTAGGTTTAACACCAATATAAATAAAGAATGAGTTCATTACAGTACCTTGAAGTGGTCTTTTGTTTTCTTTCGCTAACGGAACTCACGAGATTTTCTGCTGAGTTTTGTGTTGTGAAGTTTTCAAGTTTTGGGTGAAAGATTTGATGGATTATGGAACAAGGAGTGGCAAGAGCCTAAGCTTGGGGATGCCCATGGCACCCCCAAGATAATCTAAGGACACCAAAAGCCAAATCTTGGGGATGCCGGAAGGCATCCCTCTTTCGTCTACTTCCATCGGTAACTTTACTTGGAGCTATATTTTTATTCACCACATGATATGTGTTTTGCTTGGAGCGTCTTGTATGATTTGAGTCTTTGCTTTTTAGTTTACCACAATTATCATTGCTGTACACACATTTTGAGAGAGACACACATGATTCGGAAATTATTAGAATACTCTATGTGCTTCACTTATAGTTTTTGGGTTATATAGTTTTTGCTCTAGTACTTCACTTATATCTTTTAGAGCACGGTGATGGATTTGTTTTAAAGAAACTTTTGATCTCTCATGCTTCACTTAGATTATTTTGAGAGTCTTAAATAGCATGTTAATTTTCTTAAATAATCCTAATATGCTAGGTATTCAAGAATAGTAAAAACTTTCTTATGAGTGTTTTGAATACTAAGAAAAGTTTGATGCTTTATGATTGTTTTGAAACATGGAGGTAGTGATATTAAAGTCGTGCTAGTTGAGTAGTTGTGAATTTGAGAAATACTTGTGTTGAAGTTTGCAAATCCCGTAGCATGCACGTATGGTAAACTTTATGTAACAAATTTGAAACATGAGGTGTTCTTTGATTGTCCTCCTTATGAGTGGCGGTCGGGACGAGCGATGGTCTTTTCCTACCAATCTATCCCCCTAGGAGCATGCGCGTAGTGCTTGGTTTTTGATGACTTGTAGATTTTTGCAATAAGTATGTGAGTTCTTTATGACTAATGTTGAGTCCATGGATTATACGCACTCTAACCTTTCCATCATTGCTAGCCTCCTCGGTACCGTGCATTGCCCTTTCTCACATTGAGAGTTGGTGCAAACTTCGCTGGTGCATCCAAACTTCGTGATATGATACGCTCTTTCACACATAAACCTCCTTATATCTTCCTCAAAACAGCCGCCATACCTACCTATTATGGCATTTCCATAGCCATTCCGAGATATATTGCCATGCAACTTTCCACCATTCCGTTTATCATGACACGTTCATCATTGTCGTATTGCTTAGCATGATCATGTAGTTGACATAGTATTTGTGGAAAAGCCACCGTTCATAATTCTTTCATACATGTCACTCTTGGTTCATTGCATATCCCGCTACACCGCCGGAGGGATTCACATAGAGTCATACTTTATTCTAATATCGAGTTGTAATAATTGAGTTGTAAATAAATAGAAGTGTGATGATCATCATTCTCTAGAGCATTGTCCCAAGTGAGGAATAAAAAAAAGAGAGAGAAAGGCCATAAAAAATAGAAGGCCAAAAAAATGAGAGAAAAAGAGAGAAGGGACAATGTTACTATACTTTACCACACTTGTGCTTCAAAGTAGCACCATAATCTTCATGATAGAGAGTCTCTTGTTTTGTCACTTTCATATACTAGTGGGAATTTTTCATTATAGAACTTGGCTTGAATATTCCAACAATGGGCCTCCTCAAGTGCCCTAGGTCTTCGTGAGCAAGCAAGTTGGATGCACACCCACTTATTTTCTTTTGTTGAGCTTTCATACATTTATAGCTCTAGTGCATCCGTTGCATGGCAATCCCTACTCCTTGCATTAACATCAATCGATGGGCATCTCCATAGCCCATTGATTAGCCTCGTTGATGTGAGACTTTCTCCTTTTTTGTATCCTCCACATAACCCCCATCATCATATTCTATTCCACCCATAGTGCTATGTCCATGGCTCGCGCTCATGTATTGCGTGAGGGTTTATAAGTTTGAGATTACTAAAGTATGAAACAATTTCTTGGCTTGTCATCGGGGTTGTGCATGATGAGAGTATTCTTGTGTGACAAAAATGGAGCATGACTAAACTATATGATTTTGTAGGGATGAACTTTCTTTGGCCATGTTATTTTGAGAGGACATAATTACTTAGTTAGTATGCTTGAAGTATTATTATTTTTATGTCAATATGAACTTTTATCTTGAATCTTTCGGATCTGAATATTCATACCACAAGTAAGAAGAATTACATTGAAATTATGCCAAGTAGCACTCTGCATCAAAAAATAAGTTTTGATCATTTACCTACTCGAGGACGAGCAGGAATTAAGCTTGGGGATGCTTGATACGTCTCCAACGTATCTATAATTTTTGATTGCTCCATGCTATATTATCTTCTATTTTGGACATTATTGGGCTATATTATTCACTTTTATATTATTTTTGGGACTAACATTAACCGAAGGCCCAGCCTGTAATTGTTGTTTTTGCCAATTTGTAGTTTCGCAGAAAAAGAATATCAAACGGAGTCCAAACGGAATGAAACCTTCAGGAACGTGATTTTTGGAACGAACATGATCCAGGAGACTTGGACCCTAAGTCAAGGAAGCTTCGAGGAAGCCACGAGGTAGGGGGTGCGCCTACCCCCCCCCCCCACAAGGCGCCCTCCACCCTCGTGGGCCCCATGTTGCTCCATCGACGTACTTCTTCCTCCTATATATACCTACGTACCCCCAAACGATCAGATACGGAGCCAAAAACCTAATTCCACCGCCGCAACCTTCTGTACTCCACGAGATCCCATCTTGGGGCCTGTTAGGAGCTCACGGAAGTGGCATCGATCACGGAGGGCTTCTACATCAACACCATAGCCTCTCCGATGAAGTGTGAGTAGTTTACCTCAGACCTTCGGGTCCATAGTTATTAGCTAGATGGCTTCCTCTCTCTTTTCGGATCTCAATACAATGCTCTCTCTCTCTCTCTCTCTCTCTCTCTCTCTCGTGGAGATCTATTCGATGTAATCTTCTTTTGCGGTGTGTTTGTTGAGACCGATGAATTGTGGGTTGATGATCAAGTTTATCTATGAACAATATTTGAATCTTCTTAATTCTTTTATGTATGATTGGTTATCTTTGCAAGTCTCTTCGAATTATCAGTTTGGTTTGGCCTACTAGATTGATCTTTCTTGCAATGGGAGAAGTGCTTAGCTTTGGGTTCAACCTTGCGGTGTCCTTTCCCGATGTGATGAGGGCAGCAAGGCACGTATTGTATTGTTGCCATCGAGGATAACAAGATGGTTTTTTATCATATTGCATGAATTTATCCCTCTACATCATGTCATCTTGCTTAAGGCGTTATTCTGTTCTTATGAACTTAATACTCTAGATGCATCTTTGGATAGCTGTCGATGTGTGGAGTAATAGTAGTAGATGCAGGCAGGAGTCGGTCTACTTGTCTCGGACGTGATGCCTATATACAATATCATACCTAGATATTCTCATAACTGTGCTCAGTTCTGTCAATTGCTCAACAGTAATTTGTTCACCCATCGTAAAATACTTATGCTCTTGAGAGAAGTCACTAGTGAAACCTATGGCCCCCGGGTCTATCTCCATCATATTACTCTTCCAACGCTTAGTTATTTCCGTTGCCTTTTTACTTTGCTTTTATTTTATCTTGCATCTTTATCATAAAAATACCAAAAATAGTATCCTATCATATCTATCAGATCTCACTCTCGTAAGTGACCGTGTAGGGATTGACAACCCCTTATCGTGTTGGTTGCGAGGATTTTTTTTTGTGTAGGTGCGAGGGACTTGCGCGTAGCCTCCTACTGGATTGATACCTTGGTTCTCAAAATCTGAGGGAAATACTTACGCTACTTTGCTGCATCACCCTTTCCTCTTCAAGGGAAAACCAACGCAGTGCTCAAGAGGTAGCAGCATGCCCGGGGGGTAGGCGCGCCCACCACCCTCGTGGACAGGGCGGGGGGCCCCTGGCCTTGATTCTTTTGCCAGTATTTATTATATATTCCAAAAATATTCTCCGTGAAGTTTCACGTCATTCCGAGAACTTTTATTTCTGCACAAAAATAACACCATGGCAATTCTGCTGAAATGTAACATCCCAAAATTCTAAATTTTGGAATGTTATATTAAATAAATAACTATGCTTGTTGTCTGATTGTTGGTTTGATTGAATGAGTGAAACTGAGTGAAATTTGAAAACTTTTGAAAGTTGAATGAGAGGGAATGAAATGACTTTCCCAAAACTTACTCCTTTGCCTTTTGGATCTCAATGAATTCAAATTCATTCCAACACCAAAGCCTAGAGTGAAGATGACATGACTTCTTCCATTTTGAAATGAATAGGGTTTTGGAAAGATTTGAATTTCATTAGGAAGATTTCAAATTCAAAGCTTTATGCAACTCAATGATTTTCATGAGGGAAGATAAAATGACTTCTTCAATTATATGAAATAGGAGTTGGAAGTTATATTGAATCAAGTTGAAAATCATTTGAAGGTGCTTTGGAACCCTCTTTCAAATTTTGAGTTTTGAATTTGAATTTCAAACTTTGGCATGTGGGAAACATTTCAAAAACTATGCCTGATAAATACTTGATCAAAAGTATGAGAGGAGCAAACATGACACTCCAAAAATATCAGAGGAAACAATGCCAAAAGATTTGGATTCAAACCTGAAATTTTATTTGAATTTGAAAAAAATGAATTTTTATAAAGTTTGGATTTTGCCTTTGGAAAAATGTTCAAATTATAGGGAATATTCCCCTGATCATTTTGGTATATATATACCCTATATAAAATATTTATAGTTATTGTTTTATTTCTGTTTTAGTTTTATTTAAAAAAATAAAAAAAAACCCACCCCAGCGCCATGACTAGGCCCCCTGCCCAGCCCGGAAACCCCAGCCTTTGGCCAGCCAAGCCGGCCCACGAGGCCAGCCAATGAGCCAAGCCAACAAGACCGATCAACCCTCCCTCCCGGCTTGAACCCACTCCGGCTCGCCTGACCGCACCCCCTCCCTCTCTCTCTCTGGCGGGTGGACCTGCCCCGTCTCAACCCGCCCCACGCCACGCTGCGCCACGATCGCCGGGATCCGCGAGATCCGGGATTCGATCCTCCCGATCGCCTCCCTTACCCCGGGCCGAGGCCCGCCTACTTAAACCCCTCCCCGCACCCCATTCTCCCCCTCGCCCCCTCACCGGAACGCCTCCTCCTCTCACCCGCGCTCGCCGGAGACCCGAGTCACCGCCGCCGCCATTTTCATCACCGCCGTCGCCCTAGACCTCCCGACGTCCCCGACTCCACCAAGAGCCCCACTCGTCGCCCCGCACCCGGAGCTCTCCGCCGACCTCCCGACGACCGGAGGCCAACGCACTCGCCGCCGCCGCCGCCGCCGCCGTCGAGCTCCGGTGAGTCACCGGAACACCACCCCGCCGTCGGATCTCCAATCTACGGCGTAGATTAGAACACCCCGAAGGGGTACGCGTTTTTTTATAAAGCCCGGTCCGGCCGGTTCGTTCCGGTTTAATTTTTAAGTTAGGTTTTTATTTTAGAGCCGGCCTGGTTCAGTTTAACCCTAGGGCCCAATTAGCTATATTACGCTCAGTGCGTTAGTTAGGCCCGTTTAGCCCATTTTTCTTTATTTTTGTTTTCTGTTTTAACAGAATAGTTCCTGTTTTGAAAAATTCATATCTTTTATTCTGTTTAATATTTTTGATGATTCTTTTTTTGTTGGATTGAAAATTTTATGTAGTTTCAGAAAAATATATATTTAGCTATGTTAAAAATAATTAAAAATGCTTTAATATTGTTTTAGTCAGAATAGTAAATCTGCTATAACTTTAGTTAGAAAAATTATTTTTGCATGATTCTTTTTGTCATCACTTTATTTTGACATTGCCAAACCCTAGAAATTAACTTGGGTATTTTAGGATTAATAAATAATTAGTTTTAGACAGAATCCTATTAATCCTAATTAATTAACTAGTTCCTGTTTTCCTATTAAATTAATTAGTATATTAATTTATTTTTAACTTGTGATTAGTTATTCTAGGTTAGTTTCTGTCATTCTAGTAGATGAACTTTTATTTATAATTAATAAAAGTTTTAAATTATTTTTCTTAATAGAAATTGTATTAGGCCTAAAATGAGTTTTATAATAGCTTTTTAATTAATTCTTTTTGCTCCTAGTTGCTTAGTTAATCCTTTTCTGTTTAGTTAACCTAAAACCATGACTAGGTTGTGTTAGAAAATTTTTGTTATATAAAAACTATTTTTGTTATTGTTTGAAGTAGGGAAAACTTTGAGTGGCCTTTATTTGAGTTTTCTTTTGGATTTGGTTTGGTTGTTTTGTTGTGTTATGTTGCTATTGTTATGTTATTGTGTTAAGTGATGTTATGCTATGTGCTTATTATAGCTATTGTTTGCCTCGGTAGAATTTCCGAGTGCGAAGATTTCTACTCTGTAAACCCTAGTTTTTGAAGATCGTCAACCGTGCAAGTTCACTTTGACCATGCTTTTCTTACCTATGTTTTATTGCATTTAGTGGCATCCTTGCAACCACCCCTCAGTAGTGATATTGAAATTCTTGTAGTTGAGTAGTATGCATGAGGTAGGAACCCATCACCCTGTTACCAAGCCCGGGGCGATATTTTATTTTAATGCTACGCTATAGTAGACGGGTTTGGTATGAGTGCACGAGAGTGGTGTGAAGAAGGAGGACCCTACGCCAATGACGACAACTCCATGATGGCATCTGCAAGGACTGCATCTTCAAGGCCTCAAGACTTCAAGACTCGAGACAAGAATTCAATACACACTATCGGGTGAAGGACGGTTGACGGGCACCCTGGAGAAACCAGTGGTTGGCCGGGATGCATGGAGAAGCGCCATGACATCTTGCGGAAAGCTTCACCCAGACTCAAAGAGACGAAAGAATACTTCATGACCGGAAGCTTACCTGTGCAACCGCAAGTCATTATGGGCTCTGGCTTGGTTGACCTTAGTGGTGACTCTGGCTGGGACGGTACTAGCAGATGTAGAAGGACGGTAGGATTGGATGGGTACCGGACAGTTGTCAGAGGAACTCTTTGGAAGACCATGTTTCGGTCATCTTGTTCTCAAACACCCTGAAGTGCGAGAACGTAAAGAGAGGGATCGAATGTTGCGGGTAAAGTGTACAAACCTCTGCAGAGGGTTAAAACCTAATCGATTAGCCGTGTCCCGATTCTACGGACAATTTGAGCATCCGGACTTGGATCTATCTCGAACTCTCAACACCGGATTGATAACTTAATTGTGGGCAACTTATGATGATTTTGGGCTATGAGACATCGGTTGGTGGAACCATGTCATGATAGAAAACTCCTTAGTACAGACTTCATTCTATTCTTTTGATGTAGGTAAAATAAAATCAGCTTTTACGCATAAACAAAACTCGAATCTGAGCCATAAAGCCATATTGCATATAGTATAGTCTTATCATCTGTTTTTCTCATATTGTGATCTTGTCGGTACATTCAATGTACTGACCTACACGGCTGCAACGTATCATGTTGCAGATATTTCCTCGACGAGTAAGAGTTACTGATGCAGTTACGGTCTTCACTCATCCTGCCGTTGGCGTTGATGGGACTCCACACCCGTTTGATTGTTTCCGCTGTGTACTTTGAGGTATATATCAGTTTTAAGTTATTTATGCATGTGATTGGTCTTTGATTTATTCTTTGATGTCTCGTGTGCCAAAGATACTGATCCAGGGATGGCATAGAACACAGAGGCTTGACCGTCTGAGGTCGGGTCGCTACATGAAAACAGCGTCAGTCCAGGTTAGTTCCATTCAAATCATGCAAGTTAGAGTCCAAAACAAGGACAAAAGTTTTTGGAAAAGTAGATACGATGGAGACGTATCAGCCCCGAACTCCCCCTTGATATTGGCATGTTAAATAGCCCGGTTGCTCATCGCACTATTTGTACAAATACGCTTTGACGTATTAAATTATAATGAGAACTGTTTGCGGCCCAACTTATGTGGCACTAGCTTACAATTTCATTTTATTTTGTTATTCTTATCGATGGCACACGTACACTCTAGTACGCTTTAATACGCCAGGGGCTTCATTGTGCCCCATACTATGGCAACATAGTCCGAACACTTTTACAGTCTGATTCAAAGACTTTAATTCAGCATTATATGCATTGGCTCCGAATCATGTCTTTGGTCAATAGTTCGGTTGCCCGACTCCTGTGCTTACTACCTTATGTTCCGCTCTATCGGCTAGGGTAGTAAAGGGAGAACTACTGCGATTGTGTTTCTGGTTTATCCAAGCAAACACCTCAGTAGAGAAAACCGAAAACTGACTGTCATGATGTGGCGAGAGCTGGTCAGCTATTCGGAGGTTCAAAATCTTTTGCAATTTTCTCCGCCTTGTGCGACGGATCGGCCTTCACCCGATTAGGTGTCTACAGCACCCTAGTCTGGATTAAATACCAACCAGGGGCTGCGCCTGTATTTTTTATTTGTCAAACTCCTATGGCTAAGTGAGGGTGATATAGCCCAAGAGTCTGATTGCCTGGTTCGTTCAACTAAACACCTCCTTCAAGGACCAAACTTTTGGATCAAGAGTGTTTAGATTCCATCCCGAACACCCCCGTACTACCTATGTGGGGGCTGAAGCCGGCGATTGGCCAACTCCCAGATTTTACAAAACAGCCGCACATGAGGTAAAATTTTAAATAATAACAAATAATAACAAGCATTATATTACATATCAGCTTTGTTTCACCGTACAGGATAGGATAACATGAATGTATTCATCCAAAAATAATGTCCTTAGCACATTGCTCCGCTATAGTACGGGATGCCTCCAGGACATCATCAAAATACCGCTCGGGCGTGCGGTGCTCCTTGCCAGCGGGCGGTCCCTCGGTCGCAAGCTTGATGGCATTCATCTTCGCCCACTACACCTTGACGCGGGCGAAGGCCATCCGCACACCCTCGATGCAGACCGACCGCTTGATGATGTCAAGCCGGGGGCAGGCATTGACCAGCCGCTTCATGAGCCCTAAGTAACTGTTGGGTATGGCTTCGGTAGGCCACAGCCGGATTATCAAATCCTTCATGGCTAGCTCGGCCACCCTATGTTGTTCGACCAGCTGTTTTAGTTGGTCGCTAAAGGGCACCGGATGTTCTGGCGCAAGGTATTGCGACCAGAACAACTTCTCTGTCAAGCTCCCTTCTTCGGCTCGGAAGAATTCCGCAGCGTCGGCAACACTGCACGGTAAATCTGCAAATACTCCTGGAGAACTCCAAATCCGGGTTAGTAAGAGATACCTCTTCTTCACATATTTGCTCTGCATAATGAAGGCCTTACCCGTCGCGATTTTTCTGGCCTCTTGGATTTCCTGGAGGGCGCCTTGGGCTTCAACCCGGGCATCTTGTGCGCTTTGGCGAGCCTTGACAAGTTCAATCTCTTGATCCGCAATATTGCGCTCCAAGGACTTGCATTTCTTCACGGTGTCCTAGAGCTCCTGCTGGACCTCATCAACCCTGGCCTCGTATTTTTCACGGGCGGCTTGCTCCTCTGCCGCTTTCTTTTGGGCCTCGACCATCACCTTCTTGAGGGTTTCCACCTCAGTCGCCGCTCCTACAAATACCATGGCACTATAGTCAACATAAGTCCTTAATCCTTTTTGATATAGAAAAGGTCATTACATACCTTGCTTGTCCTCCAGTTGCTTCTTCACTCAGCCGAGCTCTTCCTCGGCCCGCTCCAAACACTGCTTCAGTCCGGAGACATCGGCAGCATGAGAGGTCGCAGCCAGCAGCGTCGCCTGCTTATTCGCATAGACATGTATGGTTAGTCCCCTGCGAAAATTATTTGATCCTCTGTCCGGCTTTTCTTTCCAAACACCAGACAGAGTCTCAGGGGCTACTGTCTACACTATGACATTCATCTTACACAATTACGCCGCTTACCTCAAAGCCTGTCAGAAGGCTGGTGCAGGCTTCGGTTAGTCTACTCATAACGGACCGAACCTTCTCAACCATCGTACCCATAAGGATACGGTGTTCCTCAACAATGGAAGCACCTTGCAGCGCTTCCAGAAGAGTATCCGGTGCCTCTGGTTGGACAGAGGTCACCGGTGGAACAGGTGCACCTCCTTCTTTCGAAGGAGGCTGCTTGCCTGAATCCGGAGCCACACTGGCTTCCGGAAAGGTATTCGGCTGGGGGCGCACTGGATATGGCCCCCATCGCCAGTCAACAGGGGGATTCGCTCCCCTAGGTGTACGGCAGCCGATGTTTCGCCCTCCGGCGACATCCTGATGGCCTCCTGCGTCTCTCCCTTGCCCGTGAAGGTCCTTTGGGACACCGCCTCGGCGTCGTCCGTGGCCTTGGGAGAGGTGGCTGTCGGCAGTGAATCGATGTACATAGCCTTTGGATCCAACGAATCCCCCGATGAGGATCGCTGGGAGCTATCGTGGGCCAGACTACAGCACGTGATTCAACACATTAGAATTACGAGATAAAGGAGTCGGACATATAAGTGCGTCAGAGCCTTCTAATACTTACGGTCCAGCCGGGGCTTATCCCTGGGGCGCCACTCCGAGCTGCTATCGGTATCCGGTGCGGTGTCGTCCGCAAGGGAGGCTCTCCCCCTCTTGGACGCTTCGGCCTCCAGACGTGTGGAGGCCGCCCTTTTCTTCCTTTCCCCCTCAGGGGGGGAGTTGCTTTCTTCCTCCTCCTCCTCCTCATCGTCGTTGGTGGTGGGTGGGGAATGGGTCTTGGCATCTTCAAACGTCCCGTCCGAAGTGCCCTTGTGGCGGAGACCGCCTCTGGTCCCCTTGGCCTTCTTCTCCGGCGCCTGGTAGGGCGCTGGAACCAGCATCTTCGTCAGAAGTGGAATTGCTAGGTCTTCGGGCAGTGGAGCCGGACTCTTGACTAGCTCCACCTTCTTTGTCCAGCCCTGAAAAAGTAAGATGGGGAAGTTCAGACATTCTCCTTGGGTATATAAGTAAAGGATACACCTTGAAAACACAGAAAAACTCACCGGACTGGCGGGGTGGGTCGGGTTGTACCCACGGTCTTCGATCTCCTTCGGCCACGTCTCGTTGGCCTTGAAGAGCTCCTTCCAAATACCTTCGTGTGTAACGCCGAAGAAGTGTTGCAGTGTCTGGTGCTTGGCCGGATCGAACTCCCACAAATTGCAGGTCCGGCTTTGGCATGGAAGGATCCGGCGAAAGAGCATCACCTGGATCACATTGACAAGCTTGATGTTCTTGTCGACCATGCTCTTGATGCGCATCTGCAGCGCTGTCAGCTCATTCGACAAGGCCCAGTCTAGGCCCTTCTCTAGCCAGGATGTGAGCCGCATCGGGGCCCCGGACCTGAACTCGGGAGTCTTGGCCCAGGTGGTGACGCGGGGCTCTGTGACATAGAACCACTGCTGTTGCCACCCTTTGACGGTCTCCACGAAAGTACCTTTGGGCCATATGACATTGGGCATCTTGCTCACCATGGCACCTCTGCACTCTGCGTGTTGGCCGTCCACCACCTTTGACTTCACATTAAAGATCTTCAGCCACAATCTGAAGTGGGGTGAGATGCGGAGGAAGGCCTCGCACATGACAATAAATGCCGAGATGTTGAGGAAGGAGTTGGGGGGCAGATCGTGGAAATCCACCCCGTAGTAGAACATGAGTCCGCGGACGAATGGGTGGAGTGGAAATCCCAGCCCGCGAACGAAGTGGGGGATGAACACTACCCTCTCATGGGGCTCCAGGGTAGGGATGATCTGTCCCTTGGTCGGAAGCCGGTGGGCGACCTCCTTGGCCAAATATTTGGCCTCCCGGAGCTTGGTGATGTCCTTCTCCTTGACGGTGGAGACCATCCACTTGCCCTGCACTCTGGATTCAGACATGATTGGAGTGCTTTCTTGAGGTGGAAGAGATGAGGACTTGGGCGCTAGAGCTCGAGAATGGGTGGGCAGAGAGAGAAGGCGTGGGTGAAAGGGGGTGAACCCTTATCGTCTTATAAAGGCAGCGAATATCAAGCTCCTCCCCACTCGCCTTTAAAACTCGCCTGTTTCCCAAGGGCCGTGTTGACAGCACGGTTGGATTACCCATGCCCGTATTGATGAGAATCCCGTAATAAGGGGACACGATCTCTGTTTTGACAAGATGTGCCAATGAAACCGCATCTGAAAATGTGGAGCCGCAGGCTAAAAAATGGTTCAAAATAATGACCGGGTGGTGACGTGGTGTCACGCTACAAAAAGTTGTCAGTGGACTGGACTCGTGAAATATTATACTCTCTACGGTTGTGTTCGGTACTTGTTTTGCAGAGCCGGACATGTTCTTTGTGTTCGAAGGACGTTTTGGAGTATTCGGAGAAGGAACCCACCTTGCAATGTCGAAGACAATCTGCGCGACGGACACCTCGTCCTTGAAGCCTGGTTCAGGGGCTACTAAGGGAGTCCTGGATTAAGGGGTCCTCGGGCGTCCGGCCTATTGGACATGGGTCGGACTGATGGGCTATGAAGATACAACACTGAAGACTCTCACCCATGTCCGGAAGGGACTCTCCTTGGCGTGGATGGCAAGCTTGGCGTTCGGATATGAAGATTCATTTCTCTGTAACCGACTTTGTACAACCCTAGTCCCCTCCGGTGTCTATATAAACCGGAGGGTTTAGTCCGTAGAGGCAATCATAATCATATAGGCTAGACTCCTAGGTTTTAGCCATTACGATCTCATGGTAGATCAACTCTTGTAATACTCATATTCATCAAGATCAATCCAGCAGGAAGTAGGGTATTACCTCCATTGAGAGGGCCCGAACCTGGGTAAACATCGTGTCCCATGTCTCTTGTTACCATCGACCTTAGACGCACAGTTCGGGACCCCCTACCCGAGATCCGCTGGTTTTGACACCGACACTATCCCCGTCGATTTCTGGGTCATGTGGGAAGGACACCCTATCGTACACACTCACTTGGCGACGGTTCCAAATGCCGACGCGGAAAGGGGTTAAAAACCGTTTGTTTAGGACCGACGCGCACCAGAGAGAGTGTCGAACCCAATGAGGAGCAGAAGAAAATGACAAGTAGTTTTCAGTAAGGTAATGTCTGCAAGTGCTGAAACTGTAAGTAGCGAGTAGTTTGACAGCAAGATAATTTGTAACGAACAAGTAACGATAGTAACAATAAGTACGCAGCAAGGTAGCCCTATCCTTTTGAGGAAAAGTACAGGCCAAAACAGTCTCTTATAATAAGCAAAGCGTTCTTGAGGGTACACGGGAATTTCATCTAGTCACTTTCATCATGTCGGTTTGATTTGTGTTTGCTACTTTGATAATTTGATATGTGGGTGGACCGGTGCTTAGGTGTTGTTCTTACTTGAACAAACCTCCTACTTATGATTAACCTTCCTGCAAGCATCTGCAACTACGAGAAATGTATTAAGGATAAATCCTAGCCATAGCATTAAACTCTAGGATCCAATCGGTCCCTTACGGAATAGTGCATAAACTAGGGTTTAAGTTTCTGTCACTCTCGCAACCCACCATCTATTTACTACTCCACAATGCATTCCCTTAGGCCCAAATATGGTGAAGCGTCACGTAGTCGACGTTCACATGACACCGCTAAGGGAATCACAACATACATACTATCGAAATATCGAACACATATCAAGTTCACATGATTACTTGCAACATGATTTATCCCGTGACCTCAAGAACAAAAGTAACTAATCACAAACAACAAACATGCTCATGATCAGAGGGATATTAATATGCATAATGGATCTTAACATATAATCTTCCACAAAATAAACCATATAGTAATCAACTACAAGATGTAATCAACACTCAACCCCTAGCAACAATCTATAGTTCCGGTAACAAGATTGAATACAAGAGATGAACTAGGGTTTGAGATGAGATGGTGATGGTGAAGATGTTGATGGATATTGCCCTCCCCAAGATGGGAGAGTTGTTGGTGATGACAATGACGATGATTTCCCCCTCCGGGAGGGAAGTTCCCTCGGCAGAATTGCTCCGCCTGAGGGCAAAAGTGCTCCTGCCCAAGTTCCGCCTCGAGACGGCGGCGCTCCGCCCCGAAAGTATTATTCTGATTTTTTCTAGGCCAAAATGACTTATATACCAGAAGATGGACACCAGGTGTGGGCCGAGGAGGCCACAACCCACCAGGGCGCGCCAGGGGGCCTGGCGCGCCCAGGTGGGTTGTGCCCACCTGGTGGCCCCCCCTCTAGTACTTATGGGCTCCAATATTTCTTATGTATTCCATAAAAAATCTCCGTGAAGTTTCAGCTCATTTGGAGTTGTGCAGAATAGGTAGCCCGACGTAGCTTTTTCAGGTCTAGATTTCCATCTGCCTGAATTCTCCCTCTTGGTGTGTACCTTGCAAATTATGAGAGAAAAGGCATTATAATTACTCCAAAAAGCATTATTATGGATAAAAACATTATAAATAACAATAAGAAAACATGATGCAAAATGGGTGTATCAATGCCCAGTATATAAGCAGCTTCACCGAGGTCTTTCATTAAAAAACTTTTATTCAAGTATCCTTTTATGCTATCCAAAAATTCTGTATCATTTCCAATCAACAATATGTCATCCACATATAATATTAGAAATGCTACAGAGTTCCCACTCACTTTCTTGTAAATACAGGCTTCTCCAAAAGTCTGTATAAAACCATATGCTTTTATCACCTCATCAAAGCGTATATTCCAACTCCGAGATGCTTGCACCAGTCCATAAATGGATCGCTAGAGCTTGCACACTTTGTTAGCACCTTTAGGATCGACAAAACCTTCTGGTTGCATCATATACAACTCTTCTTTAAGAAATCCATTAAGGAATGTAGTTTTGACGTCCATTTGCCAAATTTCATAATCATAAAATGCGGCAATTGCTAGCATGATTCGGACAGACTTAAGCATCGCTACGGGTGACAAGGTCTCATCGTAGTCAACTCCTTGAACTTGTCGAAAACCTTTCGCACCAAGTCGAGCTTTGTAGGAAGTAACATTACCAACAGTGTCAGTCTTCTTCTTGAAGATCCATTCATTCTCTATGGCTTGCGGATCATCGGGCAAGTCGACCAAAGTTCACACTTTGTTCTTATACATGGATCCCATCTCAGATTTCATGGCCTCAAGCCATTTCGCGGAATCTGGGCTCATGATCGCTTCCTCATAGTTCGTAGGTTCGTCATGGTCTAGTAACATGACTTCCACAACAGGACTACCGTACCACTCTGGTGCGGAACGTGCTCTGGTTGACCTACGAGGTTTGGTAGTAACTTGATCTGAAGTTTCATGATCATCATCATTAGATTCCTCACTAATTGGTGTAGGCATCACGGGAACGTTTCTCTGTGATGAGCTACATTCCAATTCAAGAGAAGGTACAATTACCTCATCAAGTTCTACTTTCCTCCCGCTCACTCTTTCGAGAGAAACTCCTTCTCTAGAAAGGATCCATTCTTAGCAACAAATATCTTGCCTTCGTATCTGTGATAGAAGGTGTACCCAACAGTTTCTTTTGGGTATCCTATGAAGACGCACTTCTCCGATTTGGGTTCGAGCTTATCAGGCTGAACCTTTTTCACATAAGCATCGCAACCCCAAACTTTAAGAAACCGCAGCTTAGGTTTCTTGCCAAACCACAGTTCATACGGTGTCGTCTCAATGGATTTAGATGGTGCCCTATTTAACGTGAATGCAGTTGTGTCTAATGCATAACCCCAAAACGATAGTGGTAAATAGGTAAGAGACATCATAGATCGCACCATATCTAATAAAGTACGGTTACGACGTTTGGACACACAATTACGCTGCGGTGTTCCAGGTGGCGTGAGTTGTGAAACTATTCCACATTGTTTTAAATGAAGGCCAAACTCGTAACTCAAATATTCGCTTCCGCGATCAGATCATAGAAACTTTATTTTCCTGTTACGATGATTTTCCTCTTCACTCTGAAATTCTTTGAACTTTTCAAATGTTCCAGACTTGTGTTTCATTAAGTAGATATAGCCATATCTTCTCAAATCATCTGTGAAGGTGAGAAAATAACGATACCCGCCGCGAGCCTGAACACTCATCGGACCGCATACATCGGTATGTATTATTTCCAATAAGTCAGTGGCTCGTTCCATTGTTCCTGAGAACGGAGTCTTAGTCATCTTGCCCATGAGGCATGGTTCGCAAGCATCAAATGATTCATAATCAAGTGATTCCAAAAGTCCATCTGCATGGAGTTTCTTCATGCGCTTTACACCAATATGACCTAAACGGCAGTGCCACAAATATGTTGCACTATCATTATCAACTTTGCATCTTTTGGCATTAATATTATGAATATGTGTATCACCACGATCGAGATTCAATAAAAATAGACCACTCTTCAAGGGTGCATGACCATAAAATATATTACTCATATAAATAGAACAACCATTATTCTCTGATTTAAATGAATAACCGTCTCGCATCAAACAAGATCCAGATATAATGTTCATGCTCAACGCTTGCACCAAATAACAATTATTCATGTCTAAAACTAATCCCGAAGGTAGGTGTAGAGGTAGTGTGCCGACGGTGATCACATCGACCTTGGAACCATCCCCGACGCGCATCGTCACCTCATCCTTACCCAATCTTCATTTAATCTGTAGCCCCTGTTTCGAGTTGCAAATATGAGCAACAGAACCAGTATCAAATACCTATGCGCTACTACGAGCATTAGTAAGGTACACATCAATAACATGTATATCAAATATACCTTTGTTCACTTTGCCATCCTTCTTATCCGCCAAATACTTGGGGCAGTTCCGCTTCCAGTGACCAGTCCCTTTGCAGTAGAAGCACTTGGTTTCAGACTTGGGTCTAGACTTGGGCTTCTTACTGGGAGTGGCAATTGCTTGCCATTCTTCTTGAAGTTCCCCTTCTTTCCCTTGCCATTTTTCTTGAAACTAGTGGTCTTGTTAACCATCAACACTTGATGCTCTTTCTCTATTTCTACCTCCGTAGCTTTAAGCATAGCGAAGAGCTCGGGAATTGTCTTATCCGTCCCTTGCATATTATAGTTCATCACGAAGCCTTTGTAGCTTGGTGGCAGTGATTGAAGAACTCTGTCAATAACACTATCATCCGAAAGATTAACTCCCAGTTAGTCAAGTGGTTATGGTACCCAGACATTCTGAGTATGTGTTCACTGGCAGAATTGTTCTCCTCCATCTTGCAGCTATAGAAATTGTTGGAGACTTCATATCTCTCAACTCGGGCATTTGCTTGAAATATTAACTTCAACTCCTGGAACATCTCATATGGTCCATGACGTTCAAAATGTCTTTGAAGTCCCGATTCTAAGCCGTGGAGCATGGCACACTGAACTATGGAGTAGTCATCAGACCGCGTCTGCCAGACGTTCAAAGCGTCTACATTAGTGGGAGGTGTTTTTTCACCTAGCGGTGCATCAAGGACATAATTCTTCTGTGCAGCAATGAGGATAATCCTCAAGTTACGGACCCAGTCCGTATAGTTGCTACCATCATCTTTCAACTTAGCTTTCTCTAGGAATGCATTAAAATTCAAGAGAACGGTAGCACGGGCCATTGATCTACAACATAGATATGCAAAAACTATTAGGACTAAGTTCATGATAAATTAAGTTCAATTAATCATATTACTTAAGAACTCCCACTTAGCTAGACATCCCTCGAGTCATCTAAATGATCACGTGATTCATATCAACTAAACCATGTCCGATCATCAAGTGAGATGGAGTAATTTTCAATGGTGAACATCTCTATGTTGATCATATCTACTATATGATTCACGTTCGACCTTTCGGTCTCCAGTGTTCCGAGGACATGTATGTACATGCTAGGCTCTTCAAGTTTAACCCAAGTATTCTGCACGTGCAAAACTGTCTTGCACCCGTTGTATGTGAACACAGAGCTTATCACACCCGATCATCACGTGGTGTCTCGGCATGACGAACTGTCGCAATGGTGCATACTCAAGGAGAACACTTATACCTTGAAATTTTTAGTTAGGGATCATCTTAATGCTACCGCCGTACTAACAAAATAAGATGCATACAAGATAAACATCACATGCAATCAAAATAAGTGACATGATATGGCCATCATCATGTTGTGCCTTTGATCTCCATCTCCAAAGCCCTGACATGATTTCTATCTTCACCGACTTGACACCTTGATCTCCATCGTAGCGTCGTTGTCGTCTCGCCAACTATTGCTTCTACAACTATTGCTAACGCATAGTGATAAAGTAAAGCAATTACATGGCGATTGCATTTCATACAATAAAGCGACAACCATAAGGCTCCTGCCAGTTGCCGATAACTTTTACAAAACATGATCATCTCATACAATAACGTATATCACATCATGTCTTGACCATATCATATCACAACATGCCCTGCAAAAATAAGTTAGACGTCCTCTACTTTGTTGGTGCAAGTTTTACGTGGCTGCTACGGGCTTCTGGTAAGAACCATTCTTACCTACGCATCAAAACCACAACGATGTTTCATCAAGTTTGCTGTTTTAACCTTCGACAAGGACCGGCCATAGTCAAATTCGATTCAACTAAAGTTGGAGAAACAGACACCCGCCAGCCACCTTTGTGCAAAACAAGTTGCATGTCTGTCGGTGGAACCGGTCTCATGAACGTGGTCATGTAAGGTTGGTCCGGGCCGCTTGATCCAACAATACCGCCAAATCAAAATAAGGCGTTGGTGGTAAGCAGTATGACTATCATCGCCCACAACTCTTTGTGTTCTACTCGTGCATATCATTTACGCATAGACCTGACTCGGATGCCATTGTTGGGTAACGTAGCATGCAATTTCAAAAATTTCCTACGCTCACGCAAGATCTATCTAGGAGATGCATAGAGTCGAGAGGGGGAGAGTGTGTCTACGTACCCTCGTAGATCGAAAGCGGAAGCGTTAGCTTAACGCGGTTCATGTAGTCAAACGTCTTCTCGATCCAACCGATCAAGCTACGAATGTACGACACCTCCGAGTTATGCACACGTTCAGCTCGATGACGTCCCTCGAACTCTTGATCCGGCAAAGCGTCGAGGGAGAGTTCCGTCAGCACGACGGTGTGGTGACGGTGATGGTGAAGTGATCCGCGCAGGGCTTCGCCTAAGCACTACGTGAATATGACTAGAGGCGTAAACTGTGGAGGGGGGCGCCGCACACGGCTTGGAACAATTGATGTGTGTTAGAGGTGCCCCCACCCCCGTATATAAAGGAGGGAGAGGGGAGGAGGCCGGCCCTAGGCGCACCCCAAGTAGGAGGAGTCCTACTCGGGCTCCTAGTAGGATTCGCCCCCCCCCCCCCCTTTCCTTTTATCGGAGGGGGAAAGGGGGAAGGAGAGAGAGGGAGTAGGAAAAGGGGGGCGCCTGTTGGGGAACGCAGTAATTTCAAAAAAATCCTATGCACATGCAAGATCCATCTAGGTGATACATAGCAACAAGAGGGGAGAGTGTTGTCTACGTACCCTCGTATACCAAAAGCGGAAGCGTTATGACAACGCGGTTGTTGTAGTCGTACGTGTTCACGGTCCGACCGATCCTAGTACCGGAAGTACGGCACCTCCACGATCTTCACATGTTCGGCTCGGTGACGTCCAACGAACTCTCGATCCAGCTGAGTGTCGAGGGAGAGCTTCGTCAGCACGGCGGCGTGATGACGGTGATGATGATGTTACCGACGCAGGGGGGCACCGCACATGGCTAAGACAACTGTCAACTTGTGTGTCTATGGGGTGCCCCCCTCTCCTGCATATAAAGGAGTGGAGGAGGGGGAGGGCCGGCCCTCTCATGGCGCGCCCCAAGGGGAGTCCTACTCCCACCGGGAGTAGGACTCCCCCCTTCCCTAGTTGGAGTAGGAGAGGAAGGAAGGAGGAGAGAGGGAGGAAGGAAAGGGGGCCGGCCCCCTTCCCAATTCGGATTGGGCTTGGGGGGCGCCCCCTCCGAGGCCGCCGCCTCCTCTCTCCCACTAAGGCCCAATAAGGCCCCTACCCTCCCATGGTGCCGGTAACCCCTCCCCGGTACTCGGTAAATGCCCAAACTCACCCGGAACCATTTCGATGTCCAAACATAGCCATCCAATATATCGATCTTTATGTCTTGACCATTTCGAGACTCCTCATCATGTCTGTGATAAGTCCGGGACTCCGAACAACCTTCGTTACATCAAAACACATAAACTCATAATACCGATCGTCACCGAACATTAAGCGTGCGGACCCTATGGGTTCGAGAACTATGTAGACCTGACCGAGACTCATCTCTGGTAAATAACCAATAGCGGAACCTGGATGCTCATATTGGTTCCTACATATTCTACGAAGATCTTCATCGGTCAAACCGCACAACAACATACATTGTTCCCTTTGTCATTGGTATGTTACTTGCCTGAGATTCGATCGTTGGTATCTCAATACCTAGTTCAATCTCGTTACCGGCAAGTCTCTTTACTCGTTCCATAATGCATCATCCCGCAACTTACTCATTAGTCACATTGCTTGCAAGGCTTATAGTGATGTGCATTACTGAGAGGGCCCAGAGGTACCTCTCCGATATTCGGAGTGACAAATCATAATCTCGATCTATGCCAACTCAACAAACACCATCGGAGACACCTGTAGAGCATCTTTATAATCACCAAGTTACGTTGTGACGTTTGATAGCACACTAAGTGTTCCTCCGGTATTCGGGAGTTGCATAATCTCATAGTCATAAGAACATGCATAAGTCATGAAGATAAACTAAACGATCAAGTGCTAAGCTAACGGAATGGGTCAAGTCAATCACATCATTCTATAATGATGTGATCCCGTCAATCAAATGACAACTCATGTCTATGGCTAGGAAACTTAACCATCTTTGATTCAACGAGCTAGTCAAGTAGAGGCATACTAGTGACACTTTATCTGTCTATGTATTCACACATGTACTAAGTTTTCGGTTAATACAATTCTAGCATGAATAATATACTTTTATCATGATATAAGGAAATATAAATAACAACTTTATTATTGCCTCTAGGGCGTATTTCCTTCAGTCTCCCACTTGCACTAGAGTCAATAATCTAGATTACACAGTAATGATTCTAACACCCATGGAGTCTTGGTGCTGATCATGTTTTGCTCGTGAGAGAGGCTTAGTCAATGGGTTTGCAACATTCAGATCCGTATGTATCTTGCAAATCTCTATGTCTCCCTCCTTGACTTGATCGCGGATGGAATTGAAGCGTCTCTTGATGTGCTTGGTTCTCTTGTGAAATCCAGATTCCTTTGCCAATGCAATTGCACTAGTATTGTCACAAAAGATTTTCATTGGACCCGATGCACTAGGTATGACACCTAGATCAGATATGAACTCCTTCATCCAAACTCCTTCATTTGTTGCTTCTGAAGCAGCTATGTAATCCGCTTCACACGTAGATCCCGCCACGACGCTTTGCTTAGAACTGCACCAACTTACAGCTCCAGCGTTTAATATAAATACGCATCCGGTTTGTGACTTAGAGTCATCCGGATCAGTGTCAAAGCTTGCATCGACGTAACCATTTACGATGAGCTCTTTGTCACCTCCATAAACGAGAAACATATCCTTTAGTCCTTTTCAGGTATTTCATGATGTTCTTGACCGTTGTCCAGTGATCCACTCCTGGATTAATTTGGTACCTCCCTGCTAAACTAATAGCAAGGCACACATCAGGTCTGGTACACAGCATTGCATACATGATAGAACCTATGGCTGAAGCATAGGGAATGACTTTCATTTTCTCTCTATCTTCTGCAGTGGTCGGGCATTGAGTCTGACTCAATTTCACACCTTGTAACACAGGCAAGAACCCTTTCTTTGCTTGATCCATTTTGAACTTCTTCAAAACTTTATCAAGGTATGTGCTTTGTGAAAGTCCAATTAAGCGTCTTGATCTATCTATATAGATCTTGATGCCCAATATATAAGTAGCTTCACTGAGGTATTTCATTGAAAAACTCTTGTTCAAGTATCCTTTTATGCTATCCAGAAATTCTATATCATTTCCAATCAACAATATGTCATCCACATATAATATTAGAAATGCTACAGAGCTCCCACTCACTTTCTTGTAAATACAGGCTTCTCCAAAAGTCTGTATAAAACCATATGCTTTGATCACACTATCAAAACATTTATTCCAACTTCGAGATGCTTGCACTAGTCCATAATGGATCGCTGGAGCTAACACACTTTGTTAGCATCCTTTGGATTGATAAAACCTTCAGGTTGCATCATATACAACTCTTCTTCCAAAAATCCATTCAGGAATGCAGTGTTTACATCCATTTGCCAAATTTCATAATCATAAAATGCAGCAATCGCTAACATGATTCGAACGGACTTAAGCATCGCTACAGGTGAGAAGGTCTCATCGTAGTCAACTCCTTGAACTTGTCGAAAACCTTTCGCAACAAGTCGATCTTTGTAGACAGTAACATTACCGTCAGCGTTAGTCTTCTTCTTGAAGATCCATTTATTCTCGATGGCTTGCCATTCATCGGGCAAGTCAACCAAAGTCCACACTTTGTTCTCATACATGGATCCCATCTCAGATTTCATGGCCTCAAGCCATTTCACGGAATCTGGGCTCATCATCGCTTCCTCATAGTTCGTAGGTTCGTCATGATCAAGTAACATGACCTCCAGAACTGGATTACCATACCACTCTGGTGCGGATCTTACTCTGGTTTACCTACGAGGTTCAGTAGTAACTTGATCTGAAGTCATATGATCACCATCATTGGCTTCCTCACTAATTGGTGTAGGAGTCACATGAACTAATTTCTGTGATGAACTACTTTCCAATAAGGGAGCCGGTACAGTTACCTCATCAAGTTCTACTTTCCTGGCACTCACTTCTTTCGAGAGAAACTCCTTCTCTTGAAAGGATCCATTCTTAGCAACGAATGTCTTGCCTTCAGATATGTGATAGAAGGTGTACCCAACAATCTCCTTTGGGTATCCTATGAAGACACATTTCTACGATTTGGGTTTGAGCTTATCAGGTTGAAGATTTTTCACATAAGCATCGCAGCCCCAAACTTTAAGAAACGACAACTTGGGTTTCTTGTCAAACCACGGTTCATAAGGTGTCGTCTCAACGGATTTAGATGGTGCCCTATTTAACGTGAATGCAGCCGTCTCTAAAGCATAACCCCAAAACGATAGCGGTAAATCAAGAAGAGACATCATAGATCGCACCATATCTAATAAAGTGCGATTCTGACGTTCGGACACACCATTACGCTGTGGTGTTCCAGGTGGCGTGAGTTGCGAAACTATTCCGCATTGTTTCAAATGAAGACCAAACTCATAACTCAAATATTCTCCTCCACGATCAGATCCTAGAAACTTTATTTTTTGTTACGATGATTTTCCACTTCACTCTGAAATTCTTTGAACTTTTCAAATGTTTCAGACTTATGTTTTATCAAGTAGATATACCCATATCTTCTCAAATCATCTGTGAAGGTCAGAAAATAAAGATACCCGCCGCGAGCCTCAATGTTCATTGGACCACATACATCGGTATGTATGATTTCCAATAAATCTATTGCTCGCTCCATTGTTCCGGAGAACGGAGTTTTAGCGATCTTGCGCATGAGGCATGGTTCGCAAGTACCAAGTGATTCATAATCAAGTGATTCCAAAAGTCCATCAGAATGGAGTTTCTTCATGCGCTTTACACCAATATGACCTAAAGGCAGTGCCACAAATAAGTTGCACTATCATTATCAACTCTGCATCTTTTGGCTTCAATATTATGAATATGCGTGTCACTACTATCGAGATTCAACAAAAATAGACACCTCTTCAAGGGTGCATGACCATAAAAGATATTACTCATGTAAATAGAATAACCATTATTCTCTGATTTAAATGAATAACCGTCTCGCATCAAACAAGATCCATATATAATGTTCATGCTTAAAGTTGGTACGAAATAACAATTATTCAGGTCTAAAACTAACCCCGAAGGTAGATGTAGAGGTAGCGAGCCGACGGCGATCACATTGACTTTGGAACCATTTACCACGCACATTGTCACCTCGTCCTTAGCCAATCTTCACTTAATCTGTAGTCCCTGTTTTGAGTTGCAAATATTAGCAATGTAACCGATTATCAAATACCTGTGCACTCTGCGAGCATTAGTAAGGTACACATCAATAACATGCATATCACATATACCTTTGTTCACTTTGCCATCCTTCTTATCCGCCAAATACTTGGGGCAGTTCCGCTTCCAGTGAACAGTCCCTTTGTAGTAGAAGCACTCAGTCTCAGGCTTAGGTCCAGACTTGGGCTTCTTCACTTGAGCAGCAACTTGCTTGCCGTTCTTCTTGAAGTTCCCCTTCTTCCCTTTACCCTTTTTCTTGAAACTGGTGGTCTTATTGACCATCAACACTTGATGCTCTTTCTTGATTTCTACCTCCGCAGCCTTTAGCATTGCGGAGAGCTCGGGAATTGTCTTATCCATCCCTTGCATATTATAGTTCATCATGAAGCTCTTGTAGCTTGGTGGCAGTGATTGAAGAATTCCGTCAATGACACTATCATCAGGAAGATTAACTCCCAGTTGAATCAAGTGATTGTTATACCTAGACATTTTGAGTATATGCTCACCGACGTAACTATTCTCCTCCATTTTGCATTTGTAGAACTTATTGGAGACTTCATATCTCCCAATCCGGGCATTTGCTTGAAATATTAACTTCAACTCTGGAACATCTCATATGCTCCATGACGTTCAAAACATCGTTGAAGTCCCGGTTCTAAGCCGTAAAGCATGGCACATCGAACTATTGAGTAGTCATCGGCTTTGCTCGCCAGACGTTCATAACATCCGGGCGTTGCTCAGCTGGTCCGGCAACTAAGCGGTGCTTCTAGGACATAATTCTTACGTGCAGCAATGAGGATAATCCTCACGTTACAGACCCGATCCGTGTAGTTGCTACCATCATCTTTCAACTTAGCTTTCTCTCGGAACGCATTAAAAGTCAAAGGAATGGGAGCACGGGCCATTGATCTACAACACCATAGACATGCAAAATACTATCAGGTACTAATTTCATGATAACTTAAAGTTCAATTAATCATATTACTTAAGAACTCCCACTTAGATAGACATCCCTCTAATCATCTAAGTGATCACGTGATCCAAATCAACTAAACCATGTCCGATCATCACGTGAGATGGAGTAGTTTTCAATGGTGAACATCACTATGTTGATCATATCTACTATATGATTCACGCTCGACCTTTCGGTCTCAGTGTTCCGAGGCCATATCTGCATATGCTAGGCTCGTCAAGTTTAACCCGAGTATTCTGCGTGTGCAAAACTGGCTTGCACCGTTGTATGTGAACGTAGAGCTTATCACACCCGATCATCACGTGGTGTCTCGGCACGACGAACTTTCGCATAGCGGTGCATACTCGGGGAGAACACTTGTACCTTGAAATTTAGTGAGAGATCATCTTATAATGCTACCGCGAACTAAGCAAAATAAGATGCATAAAGGATAAACATCACATGCAATCAATATAAGTGATATGATATGGCCATCATCATCTTGTGCCTTTGATCTCCATCTCCAAAGCACCATCATGATCACCATCGTCACAGGCTTGACACCTTGATCTCCATCGAAGCATCGTTGTCGTCTCGCCAACTATTGCTTCTACGACTATCGCTACCGCTTAGGGATAAAGTAAAGCAAATACATGGCGATTGCATTTCATACAATAAAGCGACAACCATATGGCTCCTGCCAGTTGCCGATAACTCTGTTAAAAAACATGATCATCTCATACAATAAAATTTAGCATCATGTCTTGACCATATCACATCACAACAGGCCCTGCAAAAACAAGTTAGACGTCCTCTACTTTGTTGTTGCAAGTTTTACGTGGTGCTATGGGCTGAGCAAGAACCGTTCTTACCTATGCATCAAAACCACAACGATTTTTCATCAAGTGTGTTGTTTTAACCTTCAACAAGGACCGGGCGTAGCCACACTCGATTCAACTAAAGTTGGAGAAACTGACACCCGCCAGCCACGTATGCGAAGCACGTCGGTAGAACCAGTCTCGCGTAAGCGTCTGGCGTAATGTCTGTCCGGGCCGCTTCATCCAACAATACCGCCGAATCAAAGTATGACATGCTGGTAAGCAGTATGACTATTATCGCGCACAACTCTGTGTGTTCTACTCGTGCATATAACATGTACGCATAGACCTGGCTCGGATGCCACTGTTGGGGAACGCAGTAATTTCAAAAAAAAATCCTATGCACACGCAAGATCCATCTAGGTGATACATAGCAACGAGAGGGGAGAGTGTTGTCTACGTACCCTCGTAGACCGAAAGTGGAAGCGTTATGACAACGCGGTTGATGTAGTCGTGCGTCTTCACGGTCCGACCGATCCTAGTACCGAAAGTACGGCACCTCCACGATTTGCACACGTTCGGCTCGGTGACGTCCCACGACTCTCGATCCAGCTGAGTGTCGAGGGAGAGCTTCGTCAGCACGATGGCGTGATGACGGTGATGATGATGTTACCGACGCATGGCTTCGCCTAAGCACTACAACGATATGACCGAGGTGGAATCTGTGGAGGGGGGCACCGCACACGGCTAAAACAACTGTCAACTTGTGTGTCTATGGGGTGCCCCCCCCCCCCCCGTATATAAAGGAGTGGAGGAGGGGGAGGGCCGGCCCTCTCATGGCGCGCCCCAAGGGGAGTCCTACTCCCACCGGGAGTAGGATTCCCCCCTTCCCTAGTTGGAGTAGGAGAGAAAGGAAGGAAAGGTGGCCGGCCCCCTTCCCAATTCGGATTGGGCTTGGGGGGGGGCGCCCCCTCCTAGGACGCCTCCTCCTCTCTCCCACTAAGGCCCATACACTCCCCGGGGAGTTCCGGTAACCCCCCGGTACTCCGGTAAATGCCCGAACTCACCGGAACCATTCCGATGTCCAAACATAGCCATCCAATATATCGATCTTTATGTCTCGACCATTTCGAGACTCCTCGTCATGTCCGTGATCAAATCTGGGACTCCGAACAACCTTCGGTACATCAAAACACATAAACTCATAATATCGATCGTCACCGAACGTTAAGCGTGCAGACCCTACGGGTTCGAGAACTATGTAGACATGACTGAGACTCATCTCTGGTCAATAACCAATAACGGAACCTGGATGCTCATATTGGTTCCTACATATTCTACGAAGATCTTTATTGGTCAAACCGCATAACAACATACGTTGTTCCCTTTGTCATCGGTATGTTACTTGCCCGAGATTCGATCGTCGGTATCTCAATACCTAGTTCAATCTCGTTGCCGGCAAGTCTCTTTACTCGTTCCGTAATGCATCATCCCGCAACTAACTCATTAGTCACATTGCTTGCAAGGCTTATAGTGATGTGGGTTACTGAGAGGGCCCAGAGATACCTCTCCGATATTCAGAGTGACAAATCCTAATCTCGATCTATGCCAACTTAACAAACACCATAGGAGACACCTGTAGAGCATCTTTATAATCACCCAGTTACGTTGTGACGTTTGATAGCACACTAAGTGTTCCTCCGGTATTCGGGAGTTGAATAAGCTCATAGTCATAGGAACATGTATAAGTCATGAAGAAAGCAATAGCAATAAACTAAACGATCAAGTGCTAAGCTAACGGAATGGGTCAAGTCAATCACATCATTCTCTAATGATGTGACCCCGTCAATCAAATGACAACTCATGTCTATGGCTAGGAAACTTAACCATCTTTGATTCAATGAGCTAGTCAAGTAGAGGCATACTAGTGACACTCTATCTGTCTATGTATTCACACATGTACTAAGTTTCCGGTTAATACAATTCTAGCATGAATAATAAACATTTATCATGATATAAGGAAATATAAATAACAACTTTATTATTGCCCCTAGGGCATATTTCCTTCAACGCCGCCCCCTCCACTAGTCCAATTCGGACTCCTCCCTTGGGGGGGGGGGCACCCCTATGTGAGCTAGTATGCCTCCCTCCTATGGCCCATATGTCCCATATCTTCCCCCGGGGGGTTCCGGTTACTCCCTGGCACTCCGATATGTACCCGATACATTCTGGAACACTTCCAGTGTCTGAATACTATCATCCAATATATCAATCTTTACCTCTTGACCATTTAGAAACTCCTCGTCGTGTCTGTGATCTCATCCGGGACTCCGAGCAACATTCGGTCACCAAATCACATAACTCATATAATACAAATCATCATCGAACGTTAACATGCGGACCCTACGAGTTCGAGAACTATGTAGACATGACTGAGACACCTCTTCGGTCAATAACCAATAGCGGAACCTGGATGCTCATATTGGTTCCTACATATTCTACGAAGATATTTATCGGCCAAACCGTAATGACAACATATGCCATTCCCTTTGTCATCGGTATGTTGCTTGCCCGAGATTCGATTGTCGGTATCTTCATACCTAGTTTAATCTCGTTACCGGCAAGTCTCTTTACTCGTTCCGTAATGCATCATCCCGCAACCAACTCATTAGTCACATTGCTTGCAAGGCTTATCATGATGTGCATTACCGAGAGAGCCCAGAGATACCTCCTCTCCGATACTCGGAGTGACAAATCCTAATCTCGATCTATGCCAACCCAACAAACACCTTCGGAGATACCTGTAGAGCATCTTTATAATCACCCAGTTACATTGTGACGTTTGATAGCACACAAGGTATTCCTCCGGTATCCGGGAGTTGCATAATCTCATAGTCAAAGGAATATGTATAAGTCATGAAGAAAGCAATAGCAATAAAACTTAACGATCATTATGCTAAGCTAAGGAATGGGTCTTGTCCATCACATCATTCTCCTAATGATGTGACCCTGTTCATCAAATGACAACACATGCCTATGGCTAGGAAATTTAACCATATTTGATTAACGAGCTAGTCTAGTAGAGGCTTACTAGGGACACTGTGTTTTGTCTATGTATCCACACATGTATCAAGTTTCCGGTTAATACAATTCTAGCATGATAAGGAAATATAAATAACAACTTTATTATTGCCTTTAGGGCATATTTCCTTCAAGACGACTTCATACTATTATAGGCAGTTTAGAAACAACAACATACAAGCATGAACAATATGCAACTTAGAAGTACCGGTTAGGAGGTTAGGAGAATATGAAACTTAGAAGTACCGGTGAGGAAGTTAGGAGAATATGCAACTTAGAAGTACCGGTGAGGAGGTTAGAAGAATGCTAGAAAAATAATAATTAGGAGAAAGTGTAGTGAAGTTGCCTATTTTTAGCACTAAAGTTGTCTCTCGTAGAAATAAAGTTGCTTTATAAAGGTGATATGATGTGTCTACCTCTGTTCAAAGTTATTCTCTATTACTAGTTAGTTGCTCATTGTTGGTAATTAGTTACTTTAAATTGGAGTGGAGTTGCTTCTGTTTAGCACTAAAGTTGTCTCATCTAGCGTCCAAGTTGCTTTCTGAAAGAAAGAAAAATCATCAAAACATATCCATGTGGGTTTAGTTTGGAAGAGCTCGTCACGACCTGGCTAGCCAACACCCGTGTGCTCAGTAGCGTTGGCGGGCTGACTCCCCTAGAAAAGAAAAGCACACAGATCTCATACCACCCATCCCCTCATAGTTCAAAATTTGAAATCATGATAGATGACTTAGATCCCACAAAAACTTTTCAATATTGTAGGCAACTTAAGTCCCTTGATGGACAACTTTCATAGTATTGTAAGAAATTGAGGATCACTCGTAGGCAACTTCGTAGTGAAAGGGCAATCTGGTTTCTGAGGTAGACAACTTAGAAGCCATGTTAGACAAGTTTCCACTCTACGGTAAGAAACTTTCACAATATGATAGGTAACTAAACAATCCACAACTTATTTTCCTATGTATGCAACTTACAAATCATGATGACCACCTATTACACTATTGCACACAACTAACTAGGTGGCTACTAGGCGAAGTTAGTTATACACACGGTGCAATTCATCTAGCATCAGAGTTGCTCATGTTTAGCACTAAAGTTGCTTCATCTAGCATCACAGTTGCTTTAAAAAAATCATCAAAACATATTCATATGAGATCTAGTTTTGAAGAGCTCGTCACGAGGAACCCGGCGGTGAAAACGGTTCTGCATTCTGACACTCGATTCAAAAGTTTTTGAAAAATTGAAACAGAATAAATAGATGACGTCGACACATGCATGCGCATAGGTATTCTTTATACTACCCACTGGATAACGCGTTCGTTACAGACAGCGAGCCACTTTTGTCGTCTAGCGCATGCGCTCGCAACGTCCAGATAGCACAGCTGCGCGTTTAAGTATTTAGGGCAGGTACAATGATTCTATCTTAAGAATGCCACATAGAATAAATGATGAGGCGGAGAAGAGAGAAATCATAAGAAAAAGATTTGTCTTCTCTTATTTAAGAGAAGACAAGAGATGATCTCTTAGCACAATACATTTCACCGTGTTTTTAGGAGTAGCCAATTATTTAAGATAAGGCTAAGAGATGACTCATTGTAGACATATTTTTTTGTCATCTCTAAATTACATGCAATACTTAAGATAAGTCAATCTTATCAACCATTGTACATGCCCTTAGGATAAAACAGAACCTTGATTTAGTTTTTTTTTTCTCTGAACATTGTTTCATACAATGACAGATGCTCATATACATCAGTATGAACACGCATACGCACACTCTACTCCTACAAGGCTACGAGCACCTCCAAAATGATGAGTTGGCACAACATTTGAGATTGATGAAGTCATTCGAAAGTTTGCAGGAGCACGCACCTGCTCAGCCCTACTTCACCATTCATTCACGCCGTGATTTGTGCACTTGTTTGCACCCGAAAATGCCTAAAAATCACATGTAAGCTGTGCGGTAGTAGTGGATAGATGGTCTAGAGATTTCGGTGTAGCTTTTATTATGGTTGAGGTGCTTTGTATTTCCGATGAACTTTTATACTCCCACGCATGCGCTGGATATTTTTCGAAACAAAAGGTACGCATGCCCTGTAAGAAAACGATGTGTTTTGTTACCATCCTGAATGAACGATAACATCCATTGCTGCTCGTTTACTACGTGTGGGTGCTCGTGTGGTTCTAAAAGAGCCGACATATGTTTTTCAGGGCTACAGCCACACTCCCATTTTTGTTGGTGCCTCCTCGTCCTACTCAGACGGTGGCCGTCTTTTCCTTCATGGATGATGGATCTTCGCCACAAATTTGCCCTGTCGCTGGCCGCCGTCCGCATCAGTCCCGCAAGCCAACGTTTGACGAAGACTGTGCTTCCTAGTATTTTCGCCCCACTTGCGCCCCTCTCCCTCCATTCGTGAGCTCGATCTCCTCCCCTCCCCCTCCCTCGTCCCGTGCTTCGGTTTCTAGTTCGCCGGTGAACTGAAGAGCTTTGTTGGCCAAGGAGGCCGCACAACAGAGACCAGGGTATTCTTTCAAACTTTGAAACTGATTTTTGCGCCATTTCACGGATCGATCTATTGCTTCTTGATATGTTTGTTGGAATGTGCAAGAACAGGGGTTTGAGTATATGCAACAACAAAATATTCGACAACAGTATATACGCGACAAATGGTGCTATCTGGGTTCGCGGCAGTCTCCTCATCCTATGGAAATGTCTTTCCAGGGTTGGGTGCCCAACAGTCCCGAAGGTGGCACCGGAGACGCGTCCGCAGCCGAGTTCGGTCGGCGCAGGAACCGGCGAAGTTGCAGTACAGGAAGCTGGGAGATTCAGATCTCCTTATCAGCGAGATAACTCTTGGAACGGTATGTGCATAGCTGAACCATTATGTTTCTCATGTTGTTGTTGTTGTTGTCACATTTCTCTTTACATCCTAGTCTGATCTTTACTTTCTTCTAGATGACATTTGGAGAACAAAGCACAGAGAAGGAATCACATGATATGCTCTCTTATTCTTTTGATCAGGGCATCAACATACTCGACACCGCAGAAATTGTCAGTACACATTTCTTCCTTCCCTTCAACCACCGTCTCATTTTCTGAAGTTGACCCCAGTTTTAACTGAAATACTTTTATTGCCTTTTAGTACCCGATTCAACCCAAGGAGGAGACTCAAGGGAGGACTGATCTGTATGTAGGCAGGTGGATGAAATCCAAGCCACGAGATAAAGTACCCTAAACTGGCCATATAATTTATTCCCTGATTTCCTCTTCAGATAGCATGTTTGAATGCTGTCACTGAAACATGTCACCTACCCACTTTGTATTCTGTTTCCGACCAGGTAATTTTGGCCACCAAAGTTTCTGGTTATTCAGATCGCACTTTTCTTCGGGACAATGCAGAAATGGTGCGTGTTGATGCTCCCAATATAAAGGAAAGTGTCGAAAAGAGCCTCTCACGCTTATCGACAGACTACATTGATTTGCTTCACATACACTGGTAAGTGTTTATTTTGAAGATTATTCTTGATCAGGATAATTTTCACATCTTGTTCCAGATTGATTCATACACAATCATGTTGCATAATTTGCATTTCCTTATATAACTTGAAAATTGTAAATCTCATTGCACTTTTCCATCCTTTGTGAGTCTTTTCGCCGTAGACTGTTTTCAGCACACATCCTTCATTTAAGCATAATTGTGTTAGTTTTTCATTATTCACATTGAATTATTTTCAGGTAGGATATTATTTTGTTTATATTAATATGCTTTATTTTTATTTTACTTGACAAAAAAAGAGAACTTTGGCTCCAAAGGTTTGCTTTATGTCTTCAGGCCAGATAGGTATGTGGCACTATATGGCGAATTCAGTTATGATTCAACTAAATGGAGGCCAAGCGTCCCATTTGAGGATCAATTGAAAGCTCTTCAGGAACTAATTGATGAAGGCAAGGTAATATTGTTTTATTATTTTGAAACAACAAAACAATTAATTGAACACAAATCTTAGTATAGATCCATCTTTCCATAGGATTTGGTGCCTGTATTTTTCACACTTTATGATTGTTGTGTTCGCGTGCGCACAATACGTTTGAGTAGTTCGCTCAGAGCATATGCAGAAGACAGACAAAGATAGTACTCATAGATTGGTAACCGTAGACCAGTATATAATTCCCTGTTGGTCTCTTCTAATCTAGGTACGATGTATCGGTGTTTCCAATGAAACCTCGTACGGGGTAATACGATTTGTACAGGCTGCAAAACTTCATGGACTTCCAAAGATTGTGAGCATCCAGAATGGTTATAGTCTACTTGTGAGATGCAGCTTCGAAGGTGAAACAGAGATGTCAGCCATAGATCTAGTCATTTTCATTCCCTTGGTTCTGAAATTTATTTGTAAACATGTTCTGGGCTTTGTGACCGTTTGAGCCATGGTATGATGGAGTATCTGAACAGCATGCTTTGTTTTGTCGCAGTTGATCTTGCTGAAGTCTGCCACCCAAACAACTGCAACGTTGGGCTGCTCGCCTACTCCCCGCTGGGCAGCGGTGTTCTGACCGGAAAGTATCTGGATGATGGCTCTGGCAATAGCAAGAGTTTCAGGCTAAATCTCTTCCCTGGATACATGCAGCGTTACAACGCGCCTTTGGCCAAAGTATATATATACACACACACACACTGGAACACTACAACTAGGTATATTGACATTCAAAATAATGTGCAAGTAATTCTGTTTTACTTCTGTTGTATTTTTTGACAGGAAGCAACGAAGGAATACCTCAAGGTTGCGAAGAAGCATGGGCTAACTCCGGTCCAGCTTGCCCTCGGCTTCGTGCGCAACCGCCCGTTCACAGCTAGCACCATCATCGGAGCGACCACCATGGATCAGCTGAAGGAGAACATCGACGCGTTCACCAGCGCTCCACGGCCTCTGCCGCCACAAGTTCTCGATGACATTGAGACTGTTTTCAAGAGATGCAGAGACCCAGCAGTCCTCTAGATGTTTTTTCAGCTTTCTCTGAAGCAAATAACAGCAACCCTCAGTGGATGCACAGACCAAGGAAACAGCTTGCTATCATGCAATTTCACATACTAGCAATTAGCCGTCAGTGTATATCATTGTTCTGGATAAACATTACGCGTTAAGAGTTAATAGTGTAACGGGTGTCCAGATTCGCTCCATTACAGCACTGAATGTACACGAGTTACAACCCACACTATTCAGTATCAGCACACAAGGACCAAATCCCATAACCCGACGAGTCATGCGATTGAGTTCTCTACCATCTATACACACACACACTTCCATTCAGTTTTACAGTCAAGCATAATCAGCGCAGGAGACCCGCCTTATCAGTCATCTTGCAGAATTCAGTCATCCATTCGCCTGCCTTTGCGTGTCCTGCTCATCATCGTCACATTCGTCAGAGTAGTTGAAGTCTTGAGCGTTCCATCTTGGGTTTGTCAAGCGCCATCTGCCGTCCCTGCGACCACTCTCTGCTGTTTGCTGGTCAATCAATTCGAGCTGCTTTCTTACCCAAGGAGGGTCATTTGGATGAAGCCATAGCTGCTCACGGGTGTCCTTGTGCTTAAAATCAGGGCAACTGGCGTATGGTTTGTATTGCCGGTTATCCCACCACTCGTAAGGGCTGGCAAAGAAGACTTGCCACAGACGAAGCCTTTCTCTGTACTTGATTTCTTCAAGTGTTTGAGCTAATTGATACAACAGAAGACAGTAAGAGATTATTTAAGAGACAAAAGGACTATAATACAGAACGGGAATGAACAAAGTCAACTGAGAAATACGTACTATCCGCAGATGGTGTTGATGCTGGATCTACCGAGTCTTTATCATTCCTAGGCTTCTTGGGATCATGAACGTAATTCAGTTCCTTGACGTGGATCTATGGAATAATGGATTTCGTATTAGGAAAGTATAGAAGATACAAAGCATACAGAAGTATTTTCAAGACCAACAATAACACATAGTAACACGGGGAAACAATTGTTACTCCCTCCGATCCAAATTAATTGTCGCAGTTTTAGTACAAGTCTGTACTAAAGCTACGACAATTAATTTGGATCAGAGGGAGTAACATATTTTGTAGTTATTGAAGTAGAAACAATTTTGCATGCGTCGTATATGGTCAAAGATAGTGGAAGTAACTAGGACCACACAAGTATACACAAGAGGAAGGATGTGGTGACATAAAATCAGGGCCAGGACAGGACCACTAATGGTAAGAGCACCAAACCGATCTTCTAAATGATCTCAAGAAGAAAGCTGTATATCTCAGAATGGTACAGCATCATCTGTTCGTAAGAAGTTGCAATCGCTCAACAACTGACTAACCTTATAGCAGATATACTTTTCACCAGTTCCACTGACTTTATGATAAGAGTTCAGAAAACCAGATACATGTACAAGGTCATTGTACTTCAAATGCTTCAGGCACACATTTGCCAGATCGCCCTTCATCTGCAATGTCACACTGTTCAAATTGTTTACACCGTAAGTATGGTGATAGAAATTTGAGACCACAAAATGACAATGATCATGAGTTGGAACAATCATATAAACACTGCATACATCTAATTATGTTGGCATGCTCTATGAAAATATGATCTTTGTATTAGATTATTTTTTGCTTGGTGGATATAGCTCAGTTACATCCCGAGGTGCTTCTATGCTTCACCGCTCAAGAGTTGCACAAATTTTTGACGGAGTGAAGCACATAAGTCATCCCAAGCTCCAAAAGATACCGTGCATGAATATGTTTCTCTTAATATAGTCCTTGCAGATTACATTTTGGAAATACAACTTTCTACCTGCGCTGTTTCTACCACCACAAGCATTGAATTTGCTCCCTGACAGGATGGACCTAAGTTAAGTACATCCTACTAACTTGGGTAGGACAATGTCCAACAGTCTAAACTCTTAGACCTGTGTTTCCTTTTCTTTCATATAAGAAGGTTTGCTCTGTTGTGCCTACATGGAGCAATACACCTACCGCACTTCAAAAATGAAAAAAAAAATTGCTTGATACTCCAGTAGACATTTGTGCTAATCCGGGAATACCACACAGCTGTATGTTTTTCTACCATGTTTAGAACAAATAATCCTCAGTTGAAGCAACAGTTAGTTATTACTACTATCTACAGTACAGAATACAGTTAACCAGGCAAGAACATAGTAATATAAAGCAGAATATAACCCAATCGATCAGACAGGGTAATGAAGGCTACCCCAAAGATCAAAATCTTCTGCACAAAAACAGCGAGCATGAACAAGAGAAAGCTGCGACCTATTTGGGTGTGGGGAAGTGGGGAGTATGAGAGGGAAACGTAACTGAAAGTTGGCAGAGGTCGACGAGGACGAGGAAGAGGGCGTAACGCAGAGGAAGGTGTAAGCCTTCGGGTCCTCCTCGGAGCTGTTCCGGTGCAGGCGCACCGGCGCGTTGAGGCGGCCGATGAGGCTGCACGAGTTGGAGCTGACAATATCCTTCTTCCGCGCGACAGGAGGAGCCCGCAGCATCGACATGCGGTACGCCATGCTCTCCGCCTCCTCCCCACCGCCGATGCCTCTGCCATGGTGGAGGAGGCGCCGCCACGCCGCGGCCGCCGGCGAGCGCGCGGCGGCGGCGAGGGATCGCAGCATACCTGTCCAGCCGGCCGGATTGGGGGGGAATGCCCGATTGGTTTCTGGACTTTTAGAGTGCGAGGCCTAGTGGGCCTTTTGCTTTACCGGGCATACCTGTCCAGCCGGCCGGATTGGGGGGGGGATGCCCGATTGGTTTCTGGACTTTTAGAGTGCGAGGCCTAGTGGGCCTTTTGCTTTACCGGGCCTTCCATGAATAAAGAGTGGGCCGAATTCTAAAAAAATCTTGAATTCAGACCCTCGTTTTTTTCAGAACCTTTTTGGGAAAGAGTGAGCCTTTCAGAACAAAGAAAAACAAAAATCTCAACTCCTCTCTCTTCCTCTTTTTGTGTGACTGATACTCCTTCCTTTTCAGTTTATAAAGGCTCAATTCAAAAATCTCACCAACCAAGGTAGATGGTGAGTGGTGGAATACTTTTTATAGTTTGCAAAAGCACCCAATTGATGCTCTTGTTTTCCTCAAAAAAGTATGTTTACCAATGCATTAATTGCAATGCATGCATGCATAAATTACATGCATTGGTCAATTTTCTCTTAATACTTGCATGCAATGATTTAATGCACCTTAGAATCTGAACATGTGATGGAAAACAACCAAATTGAGCCTTATAAAATGAAAAAACTAAAATTTTGAGATAAGCCCTATAAACCGAAAAGGAGGGAGTATGCGGGTTCATCATTTGCCTTTTAAAACTAGCATCAGGTGCATCAGGGGCGGACCTACATAGTGCTGAGTGGGTGCCCAGGCCCCAACTTAATTTTTAAAATTTCAATGGAATTGTTTGTATTCTAAAATATATTTTTGAAATTCTTTAAATTTGTACAATAAGTGCTCTCACTCCACTGATTTATTCCACTCCACAAAATTTCTAGGTCGGCCCTTGAGGTGCATACACATAGACCTGCGTTTAGGCTTTTCTTACCAAGTACCTCCATTTTTTCCTAAAAAAAGGACCTCCATTTTTTGGGAGGCGCCAGTGCTAAAGGGCAAACAAAGATAAGTAGATAACTAAGCGCCAAACTCAAAAAACAAGATATCTAAGCGCCATACACTATGTATGGATGTCCCAAATTCCCCTACAATCCTTTTTCTTGGAGCCAAAAATCCCCAGAAAATAGGGAGGAGTGAGAATAAACACCTCAAGGTGATCAGAGCAACCAACATTCAAAAGATACTACCCTTTAAATAATATGGACAACTGTAAAGAAAAACCATGTCATTAAGAAAGTTCATTTGCAGGTATAGGGTGATAAATATTTGGAAGGGTCCATGAACACCGGCTACTCAAAATAGGAAGATTATGATGACGAAGGTAGATGTGTTGATTAACCTAGAAATGGTATAATGGATGATATTACTTTGTGATTTATTCTCGTCAATTGATGCGAACCATATTTTAGTTACGTCCCTAGGAGGATTTGTGGAATGGCATTACATGAAGTTTGACTTGTTCTCATTGTCAAAAAAAGTTTTACTTGTTTTTGGTGCGATAGACATATCCCATAGAATGAAACCACCAATTTGGTTGAAGAGTCTGTGATTGATGAAAATGAGGAGAGTGAGATGCTCGTGCTATGCTACGAAACCATAACAAGTAAGGTGGACCATAGCTTATTCAATTTATATTTCAAATTAATTCATTCTCTTTCTTTTGAACTATGGGCGATGTTGTAGCTAATATTATGTGCAGTAGTGCAAGGCGAGTTGAGACAATGCATATAGACTAGACGGACCTTGGTTGGTTGCAAAGGTTCATTTCTTGAGCTTTGACACCACTAAAGGTAGCTATTGTTGAATTTGAATTTTGAATCGGACTGTTGGAGACTAGAGACCAGACGAGAGATATTGGATGGTGGGAGGCAATAGGAAGGGAGACATAGGAATTAGGATGACTCGGTAGATTGTCGTTTGTTGTTAGCTCGTAGGTTTGATGGTTGGGGTGAAACAAGAAAGGTTGGAAAAAATGAATGAACAGACAATCACCGACTCAAATATTTACAACACAGAGGATGGTAGGCATGCAGTGACGGTGGGTGCGCTTCGGCGGGGCTCGTGGAGGTGGTGATGGAGGGTTGGATCCGGATCTGGACGTGGGGGCTTGCAGGTGGGCTTATGGATGCATGGTGCGTGGCTTGGGAGGTTGACCAGGGTGAAAGTCATTTCTCCGGTCATGACAGGAGTCGACAATGACGATGGTTTCAAGCATTTCCTTTTGTTAGCAACGTCAAGGTGTTACCCTCAGCCACGACCTTTACAACTTTGGGGGAAACCCTAGGTCCGTTCAATCAGACGATAGCAGCGCTATGGCGTTGTATCCCTCCTTGTGGTCATATTGTCTTTGGAGCTGGTGTTGGATCATGGAGATGGTTGTGGAAGTTTGCTCTTCTTGGTGTGTCTGCGGGATCATCTTGGGTTGATTGTTGCTATGAAGTCGGAGTTGCAGGGGCGGAGTCCCTATGACAATGATGAGACAAGCAGTAAGTGGTATGTCCGGTGATCTTCAGTGGTGCCATAATTGCATAATTCCCATTCAAAGATCTTCGCTAGAATAAAAAATGTGCTATCCTCGGTGTCGGTGGCTTAGTGATTGGCATGGACCTTCATGTGACTCTGCATGTCCTACGGTGTGGGCTGTGTCAGCGGTCGTCTACGGCAAATAGGAGTAGCTTGCTTGGGAAGAAAGGGTGGCGACGACGTGTACTCGAGGAAAAATTATAACAATTACGCTATTGTGCTATCTCGACGAGGCTTTTTTTATAATGTTGTATACGAGGTATCTTATGTGTGACGCTCAGCGGATCGTGACGATTTTTGCCGAATTTTTCCGTTAATTAACTAGACAAGTTTCTTTTTCTTCATTAATAGATGAGGCTACTCTGTCGCCTCCATTTCGGGAAAAACAAATAGGACAAGTTAGAGTTGCCCCCGAAGTGTTGTGGGCAATTGATCTGCGCTAACTTGATTGCTCTGTAATTAATCAAAACAATGATTACTTCCAATCAACCTAGCTGCATCAATCGAATTAGCGGTCTTGCTCTCGCTCCGTGGCATATGTAATGTGCCGCGTATCAAACTGGTGTAGGCTAACCTTATTTGAACTGGACACATATTTTTCCTTTTTTTTTTGCGGGGAAACTGGACACATATTTGATCGCCGTAGCTATCACCCCGTACGCCGTAGTAATAATAATCTGAACTACGAGCAACACGTTTACTACCTCTTTATGCAGGTGTGCAAGCAAGTCAAGACAAAATTTACTATAGTCGTTGTCAGGGATTGCACGTATACACCCAACCTGTCGTATCGGTAATGATGATGATATACGGTGACATAAATCGAGGGCGCGTCAAACAATACGCGACACTGACCCCAGCTTCATCACAGTGACAGGTAGCATGACCCGACAAAAATACGAATAACAGTGACCTTTTTCTTGGATCACACATGTGAATACAAGAAACTAAAAGATGCAGTCTTTAAATTTTTAGAGTTTTTTTTTTACTTTTTCTTAGTAGAGTAATTGGGATTTATCACAGTTCGACAACTGTTTTGCTACAGTTTTTTAGAGGAAGATTGGGGTAAGTCTTTTTTTTTAGGATAGATTGGGGTAAGTTTTATTAAGTGTGCTTATTTTGACCAGTTCGTTGTGATATTTTCTCACTGCGAAATCAGATGCTTCGCGAAGCACCCGAGCCTCTTTCTGCTACCACCGCGTCCTCCTCTCAAAATTACACCCCCCCCCCTGTCTCTCTCTCTCAGGCAAAACAACACGACTATGACAGCGGGGTCTCCCAGGTAACGGCGACGGTGTCAGCAACAGGAGCAAGCAAGCAGCATGACAGACTGCCCAGCTCCCTTTCCCCTGACCTCCCTTTCCCCTGACCTCCCTCAACGACATTGAGCCACGGCCTCTCCCCTCCTCGTTGGCCCGGGCCACCGGTCTGTCCCATAGCCCTCATCTTGACCCCCTTCTCTCTGTCTCTCTCAATCAATTCCTCCCTGAGCCGGCCATCCCATTTCCTCCCTATGGCACCCCTCTACTCTGTTCTCTCCATCCTGGTGAACACAATGCTTTTTGCAATAGCTTCTAGCTCATACCAGGAGTCCATTAGTATAGGGGGAAGGACCTCCTGAATGTGAGTTTGAGTCCCACCATCCAAAACTGCCTAATGGTTTTCCCCTGCTCCCTACAGATATAGTAAACGTTCCAAAACTGAATTGGGTGAGGGGAAAAGAAAACCATCAATCTTCCCAAAACCTAATTTCTTCACCATTACCCCAAGAGACCACCCATAACCAAACTTAACAGCCTTAGAGGCCCAAATAACTCCTTTCCAAAAGGTAGAAGCCTCAGCTCCTTGACTACAGAAGATATTAGGGTAAGGTTTGTATTTGTTATCTATAATAGTTTTCCAAATTTTATCCTCACTACATGCTCTTAATCGGGTCCGGCTCTCCTGTTGTGATCTCTGCACACGGTATTGTGCAGGGCCAATGAATGTATGGCACGTGTCTTGATAAGCCCCACCTTTCAAAAACATATGTTTTTTCTTTTTAATTGCTGAAATCCCCTTATCTCCTTCCTCACGCTAGAGCAGCAGTCATGTGTTCGGCGGGCACCGCCGGGACGTCTCCGATCATCCAATAACTAGTGGATCGCATGACGGCCCAGTCCATGGATAGCCCGAGGCGCCATCATAGCCACCGCTGGTTTCATCTTCCTCTAGGTGGGCTTCCCCTCCGACATCCTCTCCATGTCCCCGGACTCGACCTCCTTCCCGCTCTAGCTTCACCCCTGGCGGCGTCCTCACCATGTTAATCGCCCAAGCCACCACCGGCGCACTCGCTAGCCTCGCCTCAGGTGTACTCACGCAATTTATGGATGAACGTGAGCAGGTTGATAGAGCCATAGAGGCTATGTCCCCGGCGCAGCCTGGCGGCCGAGTTCTATGTCCGGCAATTCGTCATGGACCTTGGCGGCTAGTTCGTTCTTATCCACGAGAATCACACCAGATGCTAGAGCTGTCGCCTTTGCTAGAAGCCATGGCTACGGTCCCATGCGACAGGAGCTACAAGCTGGTGGAGCAGCTCACAGGAATCCTCTCATCCAACTCTAATGGTTTCTACGGCGCTACCCCGCGAGGAAGGAGATAAGGGGATATTAGTAATTTAAAAAGAAAAGGTACTATATTTGAGAGGTGGGCCGTATAAGGACAAGTGTCTTCATTGGTTGGCCCTGCACCATAATGCGTGCAAGGATCCCAGCATGAGAGCCAGACCCCTCTTAATCCAAGCTCCCAGCATGCAAATTTTAAGATCATGAATATTTCGAATGCCTAGGCCCCCAAACTCTCTTTCATAGAAACCAAAGGCCAATTAGTTAAGTGGATTTTCCTATGACCCTCAAAGCCATTCCACAAGCAATTGGCCATTTGAGTATTGATCATATCTACTGCCCACTTGGAAAACCTAAAAAAGTAAGTATACGGGAATGCTTGCTAGACAAGCTTTAATCAAAGTAAGTCTAGCTGCATGGCACCGTAACTTGACATGAGTATAAGACGTTTTTTTTACACTGTCACCTCAAAGTAAGAATTATTCAAAGCGTGTCAACAAGACCACAACGGACATGCGCAAATCGGCCCGTGGTTGGATGGTTAGGAGGACAGTGGTATCCCGGGCACACCAGAGTTAAGTCCTCGACATGATATCGATGCTCACATTTTTCTGAATTTATTTCAGTCTTTCTGACGATGTCTGTTCAGTGAGAGGAGATACTCCTGTCGACTACGAGGCACCAGGTAGGCTGGAATGGATGTGTGAGTATTGTATATTGTCACAAGGAAAAGAAAAGGAGAGAAAAGCCCAAAACAAACAGAAATCCCCTTGCCAATAATATGCCCGGGCGAGAAAGGGACGGCTCCCAACCTTTTGTCGCATGCACACGGATACGATACATAGCAGCAGATCCATCCATCCATCTCATAATTCCTTCCTCCGATCCTCCTGCCCCTCTCCCTCCCTCCCTCCCCGCAATAGTAAAATTCGGTTCTGGAAGGCAAGGCACGCACGCACGCACGCACGAGAGAGGAGGGAGAGCGAGCGAGCGAGCAGGAGATCTCTAAACAATTCCCTTCTCCCTCTCTCTCTCTCTCATTGGGATCTGAGTAGTCCTGCCGCCTCCTGTGCATTTCTCTCCCCCTCCTCCTCCTCCCCCCAACCCGGCGCAAATCCATCGCCGAGATCCAAGTCCACCACACCGGACGAGGTGCGTGCGCCCGCCCCCATTTCTAAATCCCTTTTCCTGTTCCCCTCCCTCCCTCCTCCGCTCCCCGCCCCCTGCTGAAAACAAGAACGGAACGCGCGCGCGCGAGAATCTCTCCCCCATTAATTTCCCGGCCCTCTCCGTGTCGCGATCGATCGATCGCCAACCACGCGAGTACCGAGGGCTACAGCGCCTTTGGTTCTTGGTTTCGTCGTCTCGTTCCGTTAATGCTTGTTCCGCGTGTCCGATCCCTAACCGCGGCTTGTCCTTCTGATGCAGCGGCAGCGGCAGCGGCATTGGTTGATCTCGCCGCCGACGTCGGACGAGGGCGGCGCCGCCGGCATGCGCCTGCAAGGTCAAGATCCGTCCGCCCGCGGCCGCGACGCCGCCGCCGCCGGGATCTGATCCTCTCCGGCCGCTCGCAGCAGAAGGTGTGTAATGTGTTCGCCGCTCGTTCTCGCCGGGCGGGCGCAAAGCCTCCGAAAAAGCGAAGGGGGATATTTATTTATCGACGACGAGGGCGACGTATTAATAACGCTAGCTAACCCTTTTAATCTGCATTTCTGTTAGGATGCGTATCTGAGTTTGTTATTCCTTTTCTGTTTCTATTAAGCGTGGCAGGAGGGGACGCGGAGGAGGAGAAGATAGAGACGGAAGCCACGCGCCGCTAGCTAGGGTTTGTTCCATCTCCCTCTCGCTCGCTCCCTCTCTTCCTCTCTCTCGACGACAGGAGAAGAGGAGGAAGGAGGAAGGCGGAGGGATGTCGTCGTCGAACTCGCCGTGCGCGGCGTGCAAGCTGCTGCGGCGCAAGTGCACGCAGGGGTGCGTGTTCGCGCCCTACTTCCCGCCGGACCAGCCGGCCAAGTTCGCCAACGTGCACAAGGTGTTCGGCGCCAGCAACGTCTCCAAGCTGCTCAACGAGCTCCCCGTGGCGCAGCGGGAGGACGCCGTCAACTCGCTCGCGTACGAGGCCGAGGCGCGCCTGCGCGACCCCGTCTACGGCTGCGTCGCCTACATCTCCGTCCTCCAGCTCAAGATCAAGCAGGTGCGCGAGGAGATCGCCAACGCGCGCAAGGAGCTCGCCGGCTACATCGGCCAGGCCGCCTACGCGCCCGTCGTCCCCGTTCAGCACCCCCACGCCGCGCAGTACGCCGCCGGCATGGCCCTCGTCCAGCCCCACCCGCACCCGCACCAGCAGATGGCGATGCAGCAGCAGCAGCACCCGTACCACCAGCAGCAGATCGCCGACGCGCAGCAACTGGCGGCCGCCGTCGAGGTGGCGCGCGCGGGGCAGCAGCAGCAGCAGCATCACCACCAGCACCAGCAGCACGAGATGATGATGATGCGCCAGACCTACGCCAACGTCCACGGCGGGGCCGCCGCCGGACCAACGGTCGCCGTCGAGCCTCCACAGGCCGCGGCCTACGACGGCACCGCCCCGTTCCTCATCCAGCAGCAAGCGTCGCCTTCCGCCCTGACCTACCGCATGGAGGAGCCGTCCCCGCCGCCGCAGTCCTCTGGCCACTCCCACGTCGACATGTCCCACGCGCCGCAGCAGCAGCGTCATCAGCACACGGACGGCAGCGACGAGGGGAGCGGGGGCGCCCCGCCGGCCTGATGGCCATGCTCCCGCCTCCTTCGCCGTGTGTCGATATTTCCCCCCTAGCTTGTTTTTTTTCACGGTTTCTTTGATGTTCATTTGTTGGACTCGAGTCTTTTCGTCTTCTTGCGGATCATACGATATCGAACTGGCATCGCCATGGCTCCCCGGAAAGCATATCCATGGCTCCCGGAGGCGGACAAGCTGGTGATCTTGCTCAAGGTATTTCTTCTTATACATAGCACACTCAGAACGATCTCTGTTGCATTAGTTTGTGTTTGGATTCATTATTGCAACCATGTTAATTAATTTCCTTGAAACGATTCATTAGTCCATAAAATAGCAGAAAGAATGTGGATTCTCGAAAGATAGCGATGCAATTTTCGTGGTTCATTATTTGTTAGTCAAAGTACTACTGGTACTCTCGATCGATCGAGTTGGTTGTGTGTGCGCACGCCAGTTACTTTGTTTACTTGTGTGCTAATTCCAAAGTTACTGCACATAGTATATATGCTTAGATTACTGCTCTGACCTGTACATGTGTGGTGTGCTAGCTAGTCAACTCCACAGGATGGCTGAAATTTTGAGAAAAAAAATAGTCTAGTCCCTATGCCCTAATGCTGTACAAGGGTTCACATGCCAAATCGGTTTAACAGTAAACAAGAAGCGTATTATAGCCTCCCTGTAGCGCTGATAATCCTTGCTTAACATCGTTCGGAGATCTCGGTCAAAAAATTGGGAGTGGGTTAAAATAGTTACCATTTGTTTTTTGGGGAAAATATGTTAGCGTGATTGTATTAACTGAGTAATGGAGGTGGTGATTCATTGAATAAAACAATATGTATGTAGAAATTAATGGTGATATCGATATTAAGATTCTGATTGTTGGATGCTGATATACTGATTTACTGCATGCACCTGCACGAGAATCATTTCCTGATCTGGGTTTTGTGGCAGAATCATGCTTGTTTGTGTTGTTAATTTAGTCAGCAATTGACAGGCACTGGAGAGCATGCACAATGTAGTTGCCATGTTAAAAATCTGCAAGAGCTAGAATTGCATTTCTCTTATTTATTTATTTTGACTGCCAGACTCTGAATTTGCACATGCTGCTTTGTGTGTTTCTGTCGAATTAGAAGTAGATAAGTTATCAAAGTATGAAGTAATTCACTCTGATACCTTATAAATAAATAAATAAATAAATAAATAAGAGTGCATGCATCTTATAAAAATAAGAATGCATGCAAACAAGTAGTACGATTGGCATACCTGTATCAAACAATGATCTCTCGGTCTCTCTCGGGCTGGCTGTAGCCTGTAGCTATGACCCATGCACGCGCGCACACACACAAAAGCCCAGCTCTGCACATCTCAGAGATTTTGACATGGGCATATGCATGACTGCTGCTAAACTCTAGTATCGATTTCAGCCACTGACATATCATACTCCTGGAAATGTGCTTTGTCAGGCTCTTCATCAGCTGCCTTTATCCCTCACAAGAGTGACAGCCAAATAAATGCAGACCAGAAACAGAGGTAGCAAAGAGAAACTTATGAAGGGAGGTGCAGATAGAGACAGTGAAACATGCATGCAAGGTGTGCGTGCAAAGGGGAGCAAACAGTGAAGCACATGCAGCTGGGGCACAGTCAGGGGGAATTAGCGGCCAGCAAGCATAAAAAAAAAATAGACTGCCAGAAAGTTAAGAGGAAAAACAGCAAAAGATTTTTAATTCTTCTGCGTTATGCTTTTCAACTAGTATAGTGGCCTACATATGTTTCTTCTCTTCCGGATTTGTTTCTGTTCATGAAGTTCACCATAGCATGCTATTTCGTTTTGCGCTTTGAGTTTTTTGCTTGCTTCGTTTGTTCTAGGATATTCGTTGAGCCATAAACATTTGTTTGGAACCATTACCTGAGCTAAAGAGTGGGGTCAGTTAGCCATTTTCTCTTATAGTACTACTAGTTTAATACACCGTGTGGAGTATACGTACTGCTGCGTAGGCTCATGCCTATGTTAATTATATGCAGTTTCCTTTCAATATCGTAACCTAGCACGGCTGTTATGGATGGCATGATTCTATAGGTGATCGAGTCCCTTTTTCAGAAAGATACAACTTAACCAAGCCAGAGATTGTGCCTAGCTACATATGCATACTCCCTTCGTCCATTAATAAGTGTATATCTAATTTTTGTCCTAAATTGAAGTTTTAAAATCTTGACCAACTTTTTAGGAAAAGTAGTAGCATTTATGACACTAAATTAGTATCAGTAGACCCGTTCTGAAATGTATTTTCATAATACACCAATTTGATGTCATATATGTTACTATTCTTTTCTATATAATTGATTAAAATTTTAAAATTTTAACTTGAGACAAAAGGTAGATGCACATTTATTCGTGGATGGAGGGAGTACATCTCTAGCTAGCCGTGCTGCTGAAATCATGACTATGCAACGTGCAACCAATGTTAAGCTTCGCATGCATGAGTGTGCGTGTGTGCCCCTCTTCGCCACAATCCAAAGCCTACTGATCATAGCTAGCCAGATTGCACATGCCCACCCAGCCTGTTCAGTCACCGATACACAAGACCTAGTCCCCTCAACCTTTGGGTTTTGGAACACTAGCATGGGAATAACCATAGATAACTTTGTAATATAAGTATTCTTCCATTTTTTTTCATCTTTTAGAGAAGTAAGGTATATCTCGTAATCTCGTTGTCTAGTCTCATATCTCTATCTTAATTTTTTTAGGGACATATCTCTATCTTATAAGTGATACATTCCACTCAAAAGCTCCCGAAAAAGAATTAGGGCGATCCACATTCTAGGACAATGTCTAATCTGTGAATCTTGGAACATTAATTCTTTTATAGAATACATGCATAAAAATACTATAATTAATTACTCATCACAAATGTAATGGTACTATACTAGTATAGGCATTACATTCACAAAACTAGGTTCATACTATTTTTGTGCTTATTTATAGTATTGGAGGCGGGCATGGTTGGTCCTCTAGTCCGGAGCAACGGCTCTAGGTAGTGTGCACCGCGATGGCCTAGCAGACGGTGCCTGTTGTACGGGTATGGTTATGCAATCTTGGCCGTGAGGGCGACGATATATACAATGTCATAAGTTGTCGCCGACGACACAGCCCAGATCTAGGCGTCGTCTTGGCCCTCCCCCCTCCCCTACCCGATGTGTGGTGGCTGGTGAGACCACATGTCATATGTGTTTGTTACTTGGGCGACAGTCAGTCTAGATGGTGTCACGACGACGTTAACCAACGTTGTCCCACCCTTTGGCGATGATCCATCGGACGACAGAAAGCTAGATGTGCGCATGAGGTCCTCTTTGGCGATGGACGGATGGTACCACGACGAGCTCCACCCTTTTCAATGCAAAATAAGACCTTCCTCGTGAGTTTGCTTTCTTCCATCTATATGCTCTGCATTCGAATCTACCTAGATTAGTCGGTGCTTGAGTGGACAACAACTTTGTCGGTGTCGAGCAATGTCTCTTTTTCATGTTCTTTTGTTCTTGTATTGCCCATGGCCTTATATAGGTGTGGCCTATGGTATGTGTGCTCCTCAGTATTGTGTGCTCCCATCTGGGGTCTTGTCTCTGGCTCCTCCTTTAGTTTCGTTAGGCCTTGTCTATAAAACAAAGCGAAAGACTATAATTACATATTAGTTTGGGGTTATTTACATTATAGAATTTGATTTGTATATTTCCATTAATTGCGCTGAAATCAATGCATTTTCCAACAGTTAGGATGAGTTCTCGTCCTTCCCCAACCTAGTCACAGTTTTCTTAACTAGTACCAGTAATAATTAAAAATATCTCATGTTGCGTGTATCGTTGTTCAATGATCCCATACAAGCAACTAGATCTACTCAATGCATGCACATCTCGTACGTGACCCGTGGGGCATGTGTGCAAGCTTAATTTCATTTACCATCTCTTCTCAAAAAATAAAAAATAAATCATCTATACCAGCTAGTGTGCCGACCAATGAAGAGTTATTTATTTATTTATATTTTGGGTGTGTGTACGTGCAATCATATTAAATCAGGTGTCCCAATGTAAAGCCTTCAGCTAGCTGTGATGGGTTCGTTTGACCCATTATAGCGCTGTGGTGTGGTCGTACGTGCAGAAATCCTCAGAGCTCGGAAGCAGGAAAAGGCTGGTGCAAACAACGCATGAGGCGGCACAGTACTATCACCACCAATTAATTGTCATTGCCAATATATGTGTGGCATCAGCGGAGCAGGATCGCGTACCACGGCGGGCAGTACGGCTCGATTTGCATGGAAGGGAAAAATTACAGTGTGCCCCAAGGTAATTTGGGAGGAGAGATATGCAAAGAAATTACCGATGCTAAGAATAACATGGGTGAAAGCTGGCAAAGTAATTTAGGATGCGAGATATCATTTTGATGATCGCATGATTGCACAAAGAAATGTTGTCAAGCATAAGCATGTACATCTATGCAAAACAACTACGCATAGGAGAGTTTGATTGCTAAACAATTAAACGAAGGAAACTTAGCTATACAAAAGCTAAACTCTATGCATTGAAAAAACTTTAGTTGTTGAACTCTTTCATACACATAGCACCTCATATAAACACCTACACACTCTAGGAGAGGCCTAAAGGGATCAGACGATCTGCTGTAGCATTGGCGGCAGCAACCTGGAATAAGGTCTCTCTGGCTAACCCTTGTTGCAGCAGCTCGTGCTCTTCTTGCATGCCACAGATAGCCTCCAAAAAGGAGAATCGTAAAACAATATGAGATGTGGAGGATCATATGTCCTCAAATCTAGTTCTCCTGATGTAACTTTTTCCGTTGCAAGTTTATCGCACTATCATGCAGAGCGATAACATGGTTGTACATCTTGGTTCTTCGGCTTCAATTCTGACCAACGGGGACTGGCCCGCCTAGGCCTAGTTAGATTTGTGTTCCCTGACTTTATCTGGCCGGACCTGGGCGGTCTACAGGCCTTCTTCAACGTTTTCTTCTTTAAGGCGACGATTTGCTAAGCAAACCGCGGCTGTCGACATCTTCTGATTTACATTGACGAATTTTTGACAGTTGCTTTTACAAATGAGTAAAATGTATCACAAGTACTAAAACTATTGGAGGTGTGTCAATTCAGTCCTATAACTTTGAAATTGCAGTTTTGGGTCCTAAAACTATTGGAGATGTATCAATTTAGTCCTATAACTTAGAAACTGCTGTTTTGGGTCCCAAAACTATGTAAGTTTATTCATCTCGGGGCCTAATGTTGCATGGCTAGCATCTATGGTGCATTTTTTCAAATAAGTCCCTTCATATGTGTTTACTTCCCCAAAAGTGATCCATATGCTTCCACATTGCAGTGTTGCAACCTGCATGCCCGCCACCTGCGTGGCCATGAGCTGCAGTGCAGCCTCGCTGAGGTTTGGCGCGGCCGCTGAGGAGACGCCAAGCCAATCGGGGTGAAGGACGCCATCCCACCTCCCCCTCTCTCTTCTCATGACATTGTTGTTGCCCCGACACCTTTGTCGTAGAGCTGGTCGTGCAAGTTGTTGTTTGGCTACGAGCATGGCCACATGTGGGGAATTATCGCTATTGTCGGACGACACGGAGGAGTGCGTGGAAACCGCAAAGCTGTCTCAAAGGTCGATGAGAGTGATGCAGCCCCAACAACAGCCACATGTGGGTAGCAATTGGACGTTGTGCTACGTATCATTCTGCTACTGCAGGGTGAGGCTGAGATGACCAGTCTACTCTCCTCGATGGAGCTCAAATCATTATGCCATTGATGGCATGCGGTTTCAAAGTTATATAACTAAACCGACACACCTCCAATAGTTTCAGGACCTAACAATGTAGATTTGAAGTTATAAGACTAAATCAACACACCTCCAATAGTTTTAGGATCTAAAACGGTAGATTTGAAGTTATAAGACTAAACCAACACACCTCCAATAGTTTTAGGACTTGAAGATTTGAAGTTATAAGACTAAACCAACATACCTCCGATAGTTTTAGAACATAAAACTGTAGCCACAAAGTTATATGACTAAACTGACACACCTTGAATAGTTTTAGGACTTATGATGCATTTTACTCTTTACAAATTCTTGTGCTTTAACAAGGTTGCTCTGTTGAGACGGAGGTCCAGAGGCGGCAACAAGGATGCAGGAGGAATAAGACTCCAACACCTCAAAACACTGTAAAAGTGTTTCTGTAAGGGACTAAGGGTGTGTGCTACTTAATATATGGGCTTTGTTCTGTTCGCCTAAAAAAGCTATCTCATACCCCCTCTGTCTCAGAATAAGTGACTCGACTTTATATGAACTTTAGTACAAACTTGAGTCGCTTATTTTGGGACGGAGGGAGTACTATCTAGCATTTTATTTTTTATTTTTTGCGAAAACATGTGCTAGCATCTGTTGACTAGCTAGAAACAGTTACCTCTACGTCAGATTGACTTTGAACGCTAATTCTACTAGTAAGTTATACGTGCCTTGCACGCGAGAGTGAAGTGCGATCAGACATCAACATAAATGTACCACATTATAACAGACAAACATATACATTTCGAGTCATACGCAAATGAATTTAATATGTAGGTTTAAATCTAAAGCCCATCCCATTCAAAATCAAATTATAACTACATAATATTTGATGACTGTGTGGTATATACTACACAAAACTCGTATGAAATATATAAGAATAATTGATTACTCCATTTGCAAATAAAATTTAATTTGGGAAAGATGCCGCATTGGCTTTGAACCAAAACAAAACAAACTCAAGTAAAAATAAATGTCAATTCTCTTGGAAGACCAAACTTGTTAGAACTAAAGTGTAAAGGAGTCTAGAACAAATGAGAAGTGTATGAGTTATGTGCATATTGTACAACGTAAATGGTAGAATAAACATGAATGGTGATTTTTTTAACATAGAAAAACATAAAGAATTGAAGTATGGAAGAGTCTAGAACAAAGAAGAATTGTCTTTGTTTCCAGGTTCGTGCATAAGCAAAAGTGTGGAATATTCTAGATTAGTACACGTGGCAGAATCCAATGTGGTGGAGAGAATATCCAATGGCCAAGAGCACTCGGATTTGCTACCTCTCAACCGTTGGATCAGTTTCATCCAACAGCCAATATTCAAAGTTATTCGTACACTATATAATAGTATAGATATCTTGACTAGAAAGCAGTACATGTCTAGAGATGCGCGAGTGGCTGGCTGGCAGTTTGGCGATGCATGACACATATGCGCAGTAAAGAAATAGTACTAGCAAAATCCGCGAAATGAATTGATACGACTAGGACCGGCTAGCTTGGTCGCCTCCGGGGCGTGGTCCGGCCACCGTCCAGTCCACCACGGTGCTTTCTCTCAGCGGTCCGGCGGGATCCACACCCCCGTCTTCACTGCCCCCTCACCAGCCGCGGCAACTGAACTAGAAGAGTCAGTTACATCGGTGGTGCCAAAACTTGGCGGAAACGATCATTTTGGTGCTAGAACTTACGGTATACATTAAAGTGGTGTAAAAACTTGGCTTCAACTTACAAATACGGTGCAACTCTCGTTTGTATATGGCTGTGACGCCTGATGAGGCATGACAACGTGGCATAGGGCCCATCATAAGTGACTGCATGGTGAAAACGGGAAGTGTGGCGTGCTATTTTTGCAAAATACCTGGGTTTTTTTCTCACGAAAAGGCCTGTGTGGCATCCAGTCGGTCCCACTTGTTAGTGAAACGTCGCAAATTTATTCGAATGAAAAATATGCCTCCAATGGATTCGTACCGGCGAACTCGGTCTAAACTGGGTGCGTAGCCCATAGCTCACAACATGACATAGAGGCATACACACATTTTATGCCTCGGACTGCAGGTTCTCATATGAATATGTATTTACAATTATATGTACAATTACAGTTTACAGTTTTTCGGGTTAAAAATAAGAAAAGAAAAAAAAAACTAACATGTTTAAAATGAACCGCACTAACTGCAGTCTGTTTAGGCCAGCGGACATACTGTCTTTTTTTTTTACGGGTGAGCGGGGTACTGTTGTAGACATAAAGGTTAACAATCCTATATTAAGGCATGAAATGGCATTTGTTGTATATTTGCTGGGTCCTCCTCGTGGTAATTGTCAGGTCGCTGGTACAAAATCCCATGGCGCTATCTTTTTTATTTGAATGAAAATTCTTATTTTTACGTTATTTGGCGAAGATACAAAGACTGATTATGCTTATAGAACATCAGTTGTTAACTGGTGTGTTTCCTAGCCATGCTCTCGGTTGACAATAGGTCACCGGTTCGAATCCTTGCCCGGCTTCTATTTTTCTTTCTAATACTAATAAAATTTATGATGTTTGGCTGACAGGTGGGACCACCTGATGCCACACATATAATTTCTAGGTACATTTGACAGGGGCCTTTACCTAAGAAAAACGAAAATAAAAAATTTAAGGTTTTTTTGCAAAAAGAAAACACACACTCAATCTGCACCATATGGTCACTGACAGCGGGCCCTATGCCATACTGTCATGCCTCGTCAGCTTCGCCGGCATATACAAACGAGATTTGCATCATATTTGCACGATCAAGCCAAGTTTTTGCACTACTTTAATGTTTACCGCAAGTTTAGCACTAAAGTGACCGTTTACACCAAGTTCTAGCACCACTAGTATAATTGACTCGAACTAGAATTACGCATGCATCACCCGGACAATCTACATGAGGTCCTGGTAAAGCCACTCAAACAGCACTGCAGCAGAGGGGCCAACCGGCCGGGCAAGGCCCCCACCTGAGCTAGCTCCGGCGCTGGCCGGCCACCGCCCTCTCCCGATCTCACCTCCAAGCTCCGATCCGACCGTATGGCGTGGGTGGCGTGGGGTGGGGGCTCGCACGACCGACCGGCGAACAAATCCAGTGGGGAGGAGAAAGAAATTCTTCGCCCACGTACGTGCGTACGTACGTACGCTCGCTGGGCTGGAGCAATCCGATGAATCTTGAATGCAGAGCTAGCGCGTAGCTCTATCTGTCAATCCATGGTAACAGAGACGGGGACCCCTGCTGCCTTCCTGGTCCTCCTCAGCCCTGGCCGCGGCTTGGAGTTATTGCGAGCTGCTCCTACCAGCACCAACCTTGCGCGACCGCCGAGGCAGTCGGAATTGTCTCGCTTTCTTCGCCCCCTTGTCTTCACTGCATGGCAATGGTGTCGAGATCTCATCTGACTCTGCTGGGGCTTTGTGTAGTTGTGCGGAATGGATGGGTGGTAAATTCCAAGCCTTCAAGATTTCAGTGCCGCGTACGTCAATCATTGGACTCACTCGTCCAAAGAGACAAAGCAGCGCTCTTTCACTTCCTCTGCCCGTTTCGTCGCCCCCTGCCTTGCTTTTCACGCCACACCACACCATGCATTCATCTGATTCCAAAAATTACCTCCGTCCAGGTTTATTAGGCCCCTAGACCAAAACACAGGTATCAACGCACAATGATTAATTCTCTGGAACTGCTCTACACACGATGAATTGCATGAACGGCCACTGCACGATGGCCCATCGTGTGGTTGGCGCCCATTTGTTGCCATGAATGAACGGCTTGAAAGGCTTGTCGTCCAAACATCGTCTGTAGACTGTTGTTTGCATAACACTGCTCTTAATTCTCTGGAATAAGCGCTGCTCCTTCGGTTCCTAGGCGTGATTTACTACCTCAAGTAATCCCGTTTCAGAGCAAATATAATAAGGCGACATAAGCGGGCTGTAAGGTTTAAAATATTATATTTTTGCTTTTTTAGGGTTATTATATCTTTGCTGAGTTGGATGGGAGAGAAAAGAGAAACGGGTTGTAGATTTACAGCCAGCTGTAGCACGGGCTCCAAGAACCTATGTGAGAGTGTATGATGAGCTATGTGGTAAAAAAATAGTACTTTCTTGTAGCCCACTACTACCTCCGTCCGGGTTTAAAAGGCCCCCCACCAAAACACTAGGATCAAGGCAAAATTTACTCTATATCGATAATCGCATGGACCAATGAAACAGGAAGTACAACGCAGCTAAATCGCACATGCATAGGCTGCAGCCTTTACTAAGCGCCTGCATGCAGCCCAAAGACACCCGCCTGCATGCAGCTTCGTCTCCCACGCCTTGCATGCGGCCAACTTTTACTACTCAGCCAATCAACTTTCGTAATGCCAATCGATTGCAGCGAAAAAGCAACGCCATCAATACAATCGGCCTTAAAATTACGGACGCGCAGTTGAGGCTCACGGGTCTTTTAAACCCGGACGGAGGTAGTATTATACATGTTGGCTATTACCTTAGCTATAGATGACATGGCAACATGTTATGACAACCATGCTCTCAGGCACATGCAACCACACTTAATTTAATTCCCTGAAGGGCCGCTGCATGGTGCATGCATGTCCAATCAAAGAAGGATTAGGAGCCCATGCAGTGGCTGGGTTGCGTGGCGTTATTGCTAGGGAATATTAGTAGGCTCAGGCTCTGTTTGGTTCATAAGTTTTAAGACTTTTTTTAGTCCAAACTAAAAAGTCGCTAGTCCCTAAGGGTGGCCATAGTAGAGGTAACATAATCGGTAACATGCACTTGGGACTAGCAAATATGCTTATGTGGCACACAATTAAATAAGAGAGAGAGGGTTAGAGTAACATAGGTAGATACCATATCATGTTAAATGCTATACTACTTTGTGTCATGCGTGACAATAAATATGGCCATCTATGATACTACTTTATGATACTATGCACTATGAAGGCAGTATCATATAAAAAGTCCCTACCTGTTTGGTTTCTAAGACTAAACATGGACTGAAAGACCATGTTACAACTAAAAGTTCCAAAAAGACAAGTCCCAAATGCCCACTTTAAGTCCCTATAAGTCCCTTCTATTTGATTTAGATGGGACTAAAAGGGACTTTTTAAAGTCCCTAAACCAATAAATCCCTGTAAACAAACACCCCTTAGTTTAAGGGCTGACAAGCTCCCGGCCAACAACTAGAAATTATTTGTGCTTCGGAAGACGAACCGAAAAACTAAGGGGAAAGGAACGAAGACTTTTTGCTCTTTGGTAGCATGATCGATGGATGGGCCTAATAAAAATGGACGAGCTCCCTCCTCCACGGGCCTAATAAACCCGGATGGAGGAGGGGGACTCAGCTCCCCTGACGTACTGCAGGACGCAGTTGAGCCGTCAGGGGAGCTGAGTCCGACGGAGGGAGTACCTGATTGTGAAACTCACACCAAACCGTTGGATTCCCGTGAGAACAAAGAAAACATATTATGCTTTCTGAACTAATCTACCGGGGCCTTACTTTGAAGGGGACATAGCTAGAGAGTAGTAAAGGGTCCAGCCTACTGGTTTAATGCAAATGCAGTGTGGGCACAAGGGCAAGAGGGAGCAAGTATAATAAAGTGACGTAAGCTACTGAGTTGAAAGTGAAAGAAGATGAGAGAGAAGAGAAGCAGATTGTAGACTTACAGCCGGCTATAGCACGAGCTCCAAGAAGCTTTGTGAAAATGGATGATGGATCATACGTTGAAAAAATAATACTTTCTTATAGTCAGCTATTATACGTGTTGGCTTTTACATTGGCTATAAATGACATGGCAACATGTTATAGCCAGCAACTGACTATATTATTAACCATGCTCTAAAGGTAGAAAGAAAAGAGGCTGCTAGCTAAAGTTGTCTTACCCTGATTCAAAATTACAGGGCGCATGCTACGGCTTTGACCTGCCAGCCTCTGTTTGCTGAAACTAGAGTTTGCTGAAACTGGAATAGTTGAGAACAAAGCAACCTGCCAGCCTCTGTTTACTGAAACTGGAATAGTTGAGAACAAAGTGGTGCGTAACGCGTGGTAATCTGCCGAATTGTTTGATAGCCTGCGTAGTAGTATTAGGTAGTTGGTGTTGCTATGCATTGCACTGTGAATGTGACTACCTATATTTTTGGGGTACAGGACTAAACGCCTGAAGATGCTAGTATCACCGTGGGAAAGAGGCTCAGCATGATCATATAACGCAGTGGTCCAAATGGCAGCAGGCCCAGAATGCAGAATAGATAGGGGACGGTGGACTGTAGATCCCACACAGGTCGATGGTGAAGCACCTGGCCTGCTGGAGAACCAAACCCAGCCCATTCAATCCGAATCCCACCCAGGACCAGATAAATTCGAAAAGGTGGCCGTACAGGCAAAGAAGAAACAACCACAGCTACTACCCATGATTCAGTGACACCACGGTGGGCTTGTTTGCTGTGCTCATCATCCTCTCACTCCAGTGGTTCAAGCATTCAATACGTGCAGACGCGCAAAGATTGATCATGACGCAGAGCTGTCTGTAACAGCCATGATTGGCAGCAGGAGGGCATGAATGAGCTAACCCTAGCATTCTAGTGGTAGTAGTCTTAGTAGTTAAAAATCATCACCCAGCACACAGCAACCACATCAATGTCGCTGAACCGAGAAAGCGAAGATATTATTTCATGACATTACAGCCGAGATTGATCACGCGTATCTTGAACACAATAAACTTGTTTGAATCTACTATGAGCAACATGGAGCCTAGCAAGTAGATACCAAAAGCAAGCACATAGAGGGATTAAATTCTTAGGCCGACGTACCACCTATGGTAGGCAGGTGTCTCCAGCTCTAGGTGGTCGCACGGGGTTCCTACTCGGCTGGCTTGGAGGACAGGACCTTGCAGACGGGCATCGTCTCGTTTTTACTCAGTAACTTGAGCGATGGATGGACAGGGATGTCCTGCATTAACACTCTATCCCCAATGTCAACATTTGTCAGGTCCACCTCAATTTTTGGAGGGATGTGCTCGGCCGGGCAGAGATACACCAAGCTGGTCCTGATTTTCTGCAAGAAGCCACCTGCTTTTTCGATCGAATTTGAGAGTTAGGTCAGCAATAGAATAGTTCCATCAAGAAAAAAGTACATCAAAGAACACCAAAGCAAGAGTTAGATGGTCGATCTACAACAAAAGGAGTGCTGGCATGTTTTCTTCAACTACTGTCAGTTTGGCAGGAGATCTTCGAGCATAAGCGTAAGCTGCTCGCTGTAAGCTTATAAAATCATAACCAGATTGCTAATGTAATAATGGTTTCTATAGGAACTTTGAGCCAAATTCCTAACGACTGTAAGACAAGGACCAAACTTCTTCAAAATGTCAGCTTAGTGGCTTTTGAAGCAATATGAGATAATTGAAGTTGGTATTTAGGCCAGCGCAAGTTGAGTAGAAACTTGCTGCTCTCTTAAACTGACCACACTTTCCGAATTGGAAACACATGTTCAGTGTGATTTATCATTGCACAAGTACCAAAGTCATGGTTGTGTAGATCAGAGCTTTCAATACAAACAGTGCCAGGTCAGGACCACATATCCACGGTTGATGCCTAGTAAATGATAGAGAACACATGTGCCCCTTGTTGTGATAAAAAAATGAAAATCCCAAAAGCGTACTGTGTTATTAAAGTGCCTACACTTAGTAATTGTTATGGAACTTCCAGACTGTTCAACATTCATTTACGGGAATGCCCATGGAAAATGATGGTTATTATGGAACTTCCATAGTCATTTCTCACTAACCGTAATTAGCATCTGTTTATATCCAGAAATCGATCTGTTTATATTAAAAAATGTCAAATCAAACTTCAGAAATTATTCAGATTTTTCAACTGGTAATGATATTAACAGAATTTTCATCAAAGTAACTCAATGCCATAATATTTTTATGATTTTCAACAACACATGCTCCATAACAATGACCTAAAGGTCACAAACGTGTGGATTGAACTGTCTCGATGTCCTAAGGCCTTGTTCGGTTAATCCTCTCCCCAAGAGGATTGGAGGGGATTGGCAAGGATTGGTTCATATTTTGACTAATAAGAGGTTTAAATCCCCCTCAAACCCCTGACACGCAACCGAACAAGGCCTAAAGGATATCTATTCGGATATGGAGGGACCAATTTAGTATTTACAGGCAAACATCTCAACAAACAAAATAAATAAGGAGATTACAGGATACCAGACATTTGTACTAATCCATACTTAAGCACACAGTGGAAAAGTGGTTTAAACACATATATGTTAGGGCAATAGGAAATAAACCATTTGAATTAAGCTGAATATGGCCAGATTGAGCTTTAACTGGTTATGTTGCTATATAAAATAGGATTAAATCCTATATGCACACCAAGTGCTTACTACTATAACTAATACGATCCGTACATGCATGGTAATTTGGCATCTAGTAGCTACCAAGATGATTATTCTTAGCATGTACTCCCTTCGTTTGAAAATATTTGAAGTTCTAGGTCTGTTCTAAGTCAAACTAGCTTAAGTTTGACCAACTCTATAGAAAAATGTGCTAAGATCTACAACATCAAATACAAATAGTATCAAAATATATTTCAAAAAGAATCTCAAGAGACTAATTTGGTGTTCTAGATATTAATATATTTTTCTATAGACTTGGTCAATAAATCCAGAACTTGAATTATTTTGTAACTATTTCAGTTTTGATGAGAAATGCTTCGGTTCATATGTCATCTTACATTCTAGACCCCCTGTTCACTGATGTAGACTACCGAGCATACAAAAGGAATGTTACCAAAAAATTGAAAAGAGAAGGGCCGCACCTTTCTTTAACCCAGGGCAGACATCCTCCCCTTTGAACACTACGGGCAAATTCACCTTCAGCATTGTTCCTTCATCTGCTTCCACCATCACCAAGTTCAATATATTCCCTGTGGATTCATCTGTCTGCACCTGCATACGCAAGAGCACAAACATCACCCACAATGCATTAATGGTACAAACCTCCACTAACAACAGATCCAACCAATTTCTCCAAAGGTTCTCTACACATAATTGGGACAGGCTTAAAACTGTTCTCCACAAGAGATTCCCCGAGATAGGAATACATTATGAGCGGAAACAAGTAAGCTAAAAAGGAATGTTAAAAGCTTACTGCAAGTGCAAGATACCTTACATAGTCGAACTACACTATGATCACAAGACAAATAGATGAAAGGTACTCGTTGTTTGACTACCCAACAAATAAATGAGAGGGATATGATCAGGAGAGTGGGTATGTCCGAGCAATTTCTGCTAAGGAAGTACAATTAAGTACACACTGGTTTTGACTACCTATCATTTCGCAACCAGCAAACTACGAGCAGCATTACACTAATGAGCATTTCATCGAACATAAGGTGAGCGAAGAACATCCCCACCAGGAAGGAGCGCAAAGATGCAGATCCTGCATGCGTACTCAACAAATGGATGTAATCTCAGCCGGAAAGTCGAGAAACGCTGGTATACCTTGATTGGGAGTACGGTGCCTGAGTGCACGACGGCGGTGGACCGCTCGCCGGCGCGGACCTGGAGGCGGACCGGGGTGGAGAGGAAGTACGGCGACTGCTTCAGCATCTCCGCGAGCTGCTTCTTGTCGGTGGTGAGGAGCTTCCGGTGGGCGACCCCTTCTCCGGGCCCGGCGCCGGCCAGGGTGAGCAGCACGGCCGGGACGTTGCCGTTGCGGCGCTCGCGCGCGGCCGCGCGCGGGCCGGCCGTCTCCCGCGGCACCGCCTGGATCGTGTGGTGGTACGACGCCGAGGCCGCCCGCCGCCACGGGGCCGCCTTGCGGAGCGCCTCCCCTACGGCGGCGGCGCCGCCCTTGCCCCGGAGACACTGCGCCATTCTTTGGGTTCTGGGTTTAGGGGAAGAAAGATGGGCTTTGCGTGGTTGCCCGGGTGGTTTTTCTTCCTCCAGACTTCGCTCTCGCATCCGGCCCGCGTGTCTTGGTGGCCCAAGTTTTTCTCCGTAGCTGGCCCAGTCCGACTCCATCTGGACCTCCTCCACAACAACGGAAAAAATTGCGGCTCCCCGACTCGGAAAACAGTCGCGAGCGGCAGGGTTCCCTCCGTTATAAGAGCCCACGCTCCACGAGAAGCTTAGCAACTTTCCAACAGAAGAAGCCTGAAACATTTTCCCTCAAAGAAAGAACCTAGCGACTACGCATAAGATCGGTCGAGCGATGGAGCAAGAGAGCGACCGGACAAAAGTGCTGCCCGACGACGTGCTAGCGGGTGTCCTCGCCCGCCTCGCTCCACGCAGCCTCGCCATGTCCCGGTGCGTTTGCAAGATGTGGCGGGGCATCATCGACGATCACCGCACGTTGCGCAACATCTTCCTCCCGAACTCATTGGCCGGTATCTTCATCAACTTCAACGAGCTAACGTATTCAGAATTCTTCTCCCGCCCATCGCCCATCAAGGTCGTTGGGGTCGGCGAAAGGCTCACCGCCCGTGTGAAGGATCATTGCAACGGTCTTCTCCTGCTTTACGACGCGGTGGCTAACCCAATTAGAGGATGGGAGGCACCTTTGCCACCGCTACCGCCCCAAAGCCTATGGGCGGAGTGCTTCTACGAGGATTCCTATCTTGTGTTTGATCCTATGGTGTCATCGGACTATCATGTGTTCTTGATACCTCGTATTCCGTATATCGAGCTTGACATAGAGGCATTTGAAGACCCCGTGGTTGAGATTGACCCCGTGGTGTTAGAATCGGAATGGCCACCTACTTCATGGCCCTCAAGGGTCTTCTCGTCGTTGAATGGGCAATGGGAGGAAAGAATATTCATGCGACAAGGGGAGGCTGCGGGGATTGTGTCTGACTTGGCAACAGACTATTCATGGGATAAGCGCCACGCCGTCTATTGGTGTGGTGCATTATATGTGCATTGCAAAAAATATTTTGTTATAAGGTAACTACTTCTTAAGCATCACCAAATATTTCATTGTAGTTCTTTTTTTTTCACTTATTTGATTTGCCAGCATGTTAGCTAATGATATGATTTCTTGCAGGTTGTCATTATCAGATAACACATATCATGCCATTAAACCACCAAAAAGTCTTGAATCGGAGAGTTTTCCGAATTGTTATCTTGGGAATTCGAAGAAAGGGGTGTATTATGCCTTGCTACTTGAAAATGGATGCAAGTTGCAGGTGTGGGTCCTTAATGAATCACATGGACATAAGGAGTGGATCCTGGAGCATGATAGGGACCTCAAGTTACCCTCGCCATGTCTAAAAAATGGTCCATGGATTTTAGAAGATGTTAACTACAATGAAAAAAAGTACATTCAGCATTACGATGAAACCAACACAATAGAAGAGGATTTTGAATGGAACTCTAAAAACGATGTCTTAGATATAGAAGATATGATCAACAAGGATGGCTATGATTCAATTCTTGGATTTCATCCTTTCAAAGAGATCGTCTTTCTGGGCAGAAATTTGGGCAGAAATTTGAGCAGGGGAATGGCATACCATTTGAATACCTCGAAGATTGAAGACTTGGGTAACTTATGCCCGAAGGATTACCATGATATTACTGGCCAACGTGGACGTATTGAAGCATCTTTTATGTACACACCTTGTTGGATGAAATAGTTCCCTACTAGAAAGGTCCCTATATAAAACAGAAAATTGCATTGGCTATTAGGTGCAAACTATTTTGTACAACTAGATGATACTCCACGCGTTGCTGCGGAAATTTTGTATCAACGCAGATGTTAATTCATAGTCGCAAACAGTGTAACAAATAAAAAAATATGGATCAAAGTGATTACCCTATAAACTGGAACAATATGTTAAGGATTTGGTATGGCACAATTGCAAGTAGATGCTGGCCGAAGAATACTAATGACATTTTTCGTGATTACAAATGAAGGCGGTTGCTCTAGTGATAAAGTAATTCTAAATTTAGGCAACCTATAATTACTAATTTTTGGTAGAATCTGTAGTCTAGTTTGTAAGAACCTGCATGCGTTGTTGTTGATGATGTAGCATGTTAGGTCGTCTATAAGGAAATTCTCAAAAAAATAACAAAGGACACTGCATCTTGTATATGTGAGTTGAATATGAAACATTGGGATGACTTCATAACAGCAGTGCCGAGAGGAGAGGAAGGGACAAAACATGCTTGAGGGTGGCCCGTTGCCTGCTTAGATCGGTAGCCAACTGGCCATCTGCCTCGCCGGTTTTGTCTACATGCATTGTGAGAGACGAAAGGTCAACTTTGCATGCAACTGGTGGCTTGTGGGAAGTAGTACAAAGCTACAGTGGCAGTAACTGCAGTGCTGGTGAGGACAACAACGAATGATGTGGCTTTACCATATGCGAGAAAAAATTAGTAGTGGAAGGTACGTTGCTGATGTGGCAGGAATGATGATGTGGATAACCTACATGTTTAGAGAAATAGGATAGTGGGCATGAACTATTTATGTATTATAGATATGAAAAATATAAATTTTGCGACTCTAAATTCCCCTATTTTGTCCTTCTATCTTATCTTTCATATTATACGAAGTGATTTCTCTTACTCAATCTGACCGTTTATTTCATATATTTTGTCCTTTTTGCTAGTGCCATTGTGCATCTTTAACAACCCGTTGTTGCCCATTTTCTAAAACAGAATATAGATGAAGCTTGTATTAAAAAATACAAGTGGTATTGGCATGCATCCAATCTACATGAGACGTTCATAATATAATATGCCCATCCAACATCTCAACTATTGAGGGGACTCCATACGTGCTTTCGTCCCCTCTAGGTATCCACCGCTCGCATGGTCACATTTCCTGCCCCAACGTTCTTCAAGCAAATACCCGCCTCCCGTTTTCGATTCTTTATTACCGGTTTTTCTGCCATAATGTTCCTTCGCCCCCCCACCTACGCACCAAGGACCTGGAAAACCACCCCCTCCCCCCCGCCCCGCCCGCCTGTCCTCCTCCCTTCGCATATGACCGTATGCACACACGATCTCATGCACGGCATGTTAGAAATAAACACGTGTTGTTTCCACCGCCGACCCCGTCCTCCTCTCCCCCGGCCCTCCTTCTCCACTGCAACTTTCCCCCGCCCCCCATCAGCCCCAAGTCCTTCCTCCACGCGGCCCCGCAAAGCCATGATGGAGATGCCCATTGACCAACAATAGCCGCATGAATCACCGCTATGACCGGTTGGGGCGTAGTAGTGAGTGCTCAAGTTAGTGGTGGGTGCGGTGAACACCACATTATCATTTGGTTTGGCAGAGGTCACACAACGTGAGCCGCCGCCCCGACGCACTTCATAGTGGGCACCGACACATGAGAAGTCGGCGCCACACCAGCTAGGTGACCACCAGCAGGAATCTGAGCCACCTTCACCACCCTGGGGATGTCCCAAGGTAAGTGTGTAGGGCAGATCAATGATACATAAACTAAATGGGGAGGTTTCATTTAACTCGGGTGGTGCTATGGACAGATCAAGGAGAGCTCGCTGAGCGCGCGTCTATACCTAACAAGCTATTAACACCGCTTCTAATAGGTGCAGAACCTCAGGCGATGAGTGAACTTTAAACCTGTTTCGTAAATTGTGTGAACCTTGATTATTAAGTTTAAATTTAATATGTGTGCAAATATGTAGTTGAAATGTAGTACAGATGCTGCCCTTCAGGGGAAACATGGTTAGAGAGCCTCGCCCCAGCGTCGCTCCCAGTGGCGGCACGGGGGAAACCGGCACCGCCGCGCCTCTACGCCCCCACCTCTGATCCACCCTCCCTCGCCACTGCCGAAAGATGCGGCCAAGCTAAGCCCACGCCACGGACGACAACGGTGGGGCTTGCCCTCTCGCACTGTGCTTCTCCTTCAGATCCAAAGTGGTGCTCAGGGTCTTCCCCGGCGGTGCCGCACCCTCCTTGCGGCGGAAGCTCTCCTATGGCAGACCGACGGTGGCCTCTACGGGCACTGGAGGTCCATCCCTCCATGGAGTTGGGTGTGTTGTCGGTGGGACCTGGAGCTCCGGTTCCGCCGACGCGGGCACATCGGTGCGCCCGCGCAGTGGGGAAGCTCGGCCCTCCCGCGACCTCTGCGCTCGTTGGCGCCATCGGGCCTCCTGTTCGTCACGTGGTGACTCCCCTCCAACAGGTCTTGGCGGTGTGGCGGCCCCCTTTTCCTCCTGTGCGAGCTCGTGGAGCTCGTCGTCGGATGTCGTTGGATCTGGCTAGCCGGCTGGTTCAGGCGCCTTGGGGAGGCTGCCCTGGCTGGGGACCCCGGTTAAAAGGATCGAGATGGACCTAGAGAAGGGGGGTGAATAGGTACAATTACAAATTTTAATTATTACTTAGCAATTTTAGGCAATAATGCGGAATATGAAAGTGAGCCTAACAATTGCAAGTATGATACTAAGAGCTAAGCAAGATAAACAAGTGGAACAAATATATGAGTAAGCAAGCACAATATGATAAACATAAGTGCAAAGAGACAAGTAACCACAAGTAGGGAGTTAGGGTTAGAAATAACCGCAACTCCAAGAGACGAGGATGTATGCCGATGTTCACTTCCTTGGAGGGAAGCAACATCACCGTTTAGAGAGGTGGATGTTACCACGAAGGCACACTGATGACCCACAAGTATAGGGGATCTATCGTAGTCCTTTCGATAAGTAAGAGTGTCGAACCCAACGAGGAGCAGAAGGAAATGATAAGCGATTTTCAGCAAGGTATTCTCTGCAGAAATCGAAATAAGTGGTAACAGATAGTTTTGTTATAAGATAAATTGTAACGAGCAACAAGTAACAAGAGTAAATAAAGTGTAGCAAGGTGGCCCAATCCTTTTTGTAGCAAAGGACAAGCCTGGACAAACTCTTATAATAGGAAATGCGCTCCGAGGACCCATGGGAATATCGTCAAGCTAGTTTTCATCACGCTCATATGATTCGCGTTCGGTACTTTGATAATTTGATATGTGGGTGGACCGGTGCTTGGGTGTTGTTCTTACTTGAACAAGCATCCCACTTATGATTAACCTCTATTGCAAGCATCCGCAACTACAACAAAAGTATTAAGGTAAACCTAACCATAGCATGAAACATATGGATCCAAATCAGACCCTTACGAAGCAACGCATAAACTAGGGTTTAAGCTTCTGTCACTCTAGCAACCCATCATCTACTTATTACTTCCCAATGCCTTCCTCTAGGCCCATATAATGGTAAAGTGTTATGTAGTCGACGTTCACATAACACCACTGGAGGCTAGACAACTTACATCTCATCAAAATATCGAACGAATACCAAATTCACATGACTACTAATAGCAAGAATTCTCCCTTGTCCTCAGGAACAAACGTAACTACTCACAAAGCATATTCATGTTCATAATCAGAGGGGTAATAATATGCATAAAGGATCTGAACATATGATCTTCTACCAAATAAACCAACTAGCATCAACTACAAGGAGTAATCAACACTACTAGCAACCTACTAGCACCAATCCCGGACTTGGAGACAAGAATTGGATACAAGAGATGAACTAGGGTTTGGAGATGAGATGGTGCTGGTGAAGATGTTGATGGAGATTGCCCTCTCCCGATGAGAGGAGCGTTGGTGATGATGATGACGATGATTTCCCCCTCCCGGAGGGAAGTGTCCCCGGCAGAACAGCTCCGCCGGAGCCCTAGATTGATTCCGCCTCGTGGCGGCGGAGTCTCATCCCGAAAAGTTCCCTCTTATTTTTTTCTCATCGAAAGACTTCATATAGGAGAAGATGGGCATCGGAGAGCCATCAGGGGGCCCACGAGGTAGGGTGCGCGCCCCCCACCCTCGTGAGCAGGGTGTGGGCCCCCTGGCCTTCATATTTGGCGACGATTTTTCTTTATTTATTTTAAGATATTCCGTGGAGTTTCAGGACTCTTGGAGTTGCACAGAATAGGTCTCCAATATTTGCTCCTTTTCCAAATTGAGAATTCCACGGCATTCTCCCTCTTCATGTAAACCTTGTAAAATAAGAGAGAATAGCCATAAGTATTGTGACATAACGTGAAATGACAGCCCATAATGCGATAAATATCGATATAAAAGCATGATGCAAAATGGACGTATCAACTCCCCCAAGCTTAGACCTTGCTTGTCCTCAAGCGAAAAGTCGATAACAATAAATATGTCCTCATGTTTAGAGGTAGAGGCGTCGATAAAAATAAAATACGGACATGAAGGCATCATGATTATTCTCGTAATGACAACATATATAGATTTTGTCATATGATTACTTATGTTCAAGTGATGATCTTTTCACAATGCAAAGGTATGAATCGAAACCTTATTGAGCACCAACAAATTATAACCTCGATCCTTTGAAGCAATTGCAATTTATCATAACATCGGAAAGAGTCTATGTCAGAGCTTAAAAGCAAGTCCACATACTCAACTATCACTTAGTCCTTCATAATTGCTAACACTCACGCAATACTTGTGGTTATGGAGTTTCAATCGGACATAGAGAAAGATAGGGGCTTATAGTTTTGCCCCACAACCTTTTACCTCAAGGGCAATGCCAACAATAACAATTCATGCTCCCCTACATCCAATTAGATATATATATATATATATATATATATATATATATATATATATATATATATATCATGTTCTTTCCAACATCTTTGGGCTTGCCAAAGGATAAAATGAAAAAGGAAAGGTGAAGATCACCATGACTCATGCATAAGGTAGAAGATAATAATAAAAGATAGGCCCTTCGCAAAGGAAAGTAGAGGTTGTCATGCGCGTTTAGGGTTGATGCACAGAATCTTAATGGAAAAGAATGTCACTTTATATTGCCCCTTGTATGTGGACCTTTATTATGCAGTCCGTCGCTTTTATTACTTCCACAACAAGTTCGTACAAAGCTTATTTCTCTGCACTAATAAGTCACGCATATTTAGAGAGCAATTTTTATTGCTTGCACCGATGACAACTTACTTGAAGGATCTTACTCAATCCATAGGTAGATATGGTGGACTCTCATGGCTAAACTGGTTTAAGGGTATTTGGAAGCACAAGTAGTATCTCTACTTGGTGCTGAGAATTTAGCTAGCATGAGGGGGAAAGGCAAGCTCAACATGTTAGAGGACCCATGACAACATACTTTATCTCAGATATAAGAAAACATAACTCATCACGTTGTCTTCCTTGTCCAACACCAACTCTTTAGCATGTCATATTTTAATGAGTGCTCCCAATCATAAAAGATGTCAATGATAATATATCTATATGTGAAACTTCTCTTTCCTTATTACTTCCTATTAATTGCAACGATGACCAAAGCTATATTTGCCAACTCCCAACAACTTTTAATCATCATACTCTTCCTATGTGAAGTCATTACTCTCAATAAGATCAATATGAACTCTTTGTTTCTTTTTATTCTTTTCTTCTTTCTATTCTTTTACTCACCCAAGATCATGGCAAAATAATCAAGCCCTTGACTCAACACTAATCTTTATTATATAGCTCACGGACTCGATTACATAGAGGGATCATAAAGCAAAACTCAAAACTCATGCCATAAACTTTATTCTACTAGATCAAGATACTACTAAAAGGATCTAACTAAGAAAAACGGTAAAAATAGGAGTTGTGATGGTGATACGATACCGGGGCACCTCCCCCAAGCTTGGCAGTTGCCAAGGGGAGTGCCCATACCCATGTGATTATGTCACCTTCTTTGTCGGTGAAGATGGAGGTGTTGTTGATGATGCAGGCTTGTCGTCCACCTTCCATGGCATAGGCTCACCATCATAGAAGGATGATCTAGTCTCCGGAATCCTCAAATCTGCAGCCAAACTCATCCTTTCGAATCTATATTCATACTCACAGTTTTGATTTTGCAGATCATAGATTTGGGCTTGGAGGTGCTCGATCTTCTCATGTAGCTTGAAGATGGCCTCCTCGGTGTTCTTAGCATCCGGCTCATAGTTGTTGGTGAACTCATGAGCATCTTGTGGCTAGCGTTAATTCCACGCTCCACCATCCCCTGGCACTTGAAAACTTGTTGCTCCATTGCTTGAGCCTCACCTCCATGCTTCGGTTCCCTTTGGTCCCTCAACATCGCGGATGTGCAGCAACCCATCACGCATCTCAATGGTTTGAGGGTGTCGCAGCACCTCCGCGAGGTAAGGGTTGATCACCTTCTCGAAGAACTTGTCCTTGGAAGCACTTGGGGGCGTCATGATGATCTAGATCTGTCAGAAAAACAGCTCGAAACAAGAACAGGGGATAATTGCGTGATACGGAGTCAAAACCTTCGGGAGAATATATAATGAATATTTACCGACCAAAATACGTATCGTGCAAGAAAACGGAGTCCGGAGGGCACACGAGGTGCTCACGAGGTAGGGGGCGCGCCCAGGGGGGTAGGGCGCGGCCACCACCCTCGTGGAGCCCTCGTGTCCTTCCCGGACTGCTACTTATTTTTCTATTTTTCTAAATATTCCCAAAAAAATTGTTTTGGAGTCGGTTTACTTACCGTACCACATACCTATTCCTTTTCGGAGTCTGAAACGGTCTGGAAAGTGGCCCTTATGTATTCCTCCGGGGTTACGGTTTCAATAATATTGGTTTCAACATTTATTAGATTACCTGAGATATAATGTTTGATCCTTTGACCGTTTACCACCTTCGGATTTGTGCCTTCGAAGTTGTTGATTTTTATGGCACCGGAGCGATAGACCTCCTCGATAACGTAGGGTCCTTCCCATTTAGAGAGAAGTTTTCCTGCAAAAAATCTCAAACGAGAGTTGTATAGCAATACATAATCACCTACATTAAACTCACGCTTTTGTATCCTTTTGTCATGCCATCTTTTAACTTTTTTTTAAACAACTTGGCATTTTCATAAGCTTGGGTTCTCCATTCATCAAGTGAGCTAATATCAAATAACCTCTTCTCACCAGCAAGTTTGAAATCATAGTTGAGCTCTTTGATAGCCCAATATGCCTTATGTTCTAGTTCGAGAGGTAAGTGACATGCTTTCCAATAAACCATTTTATACGGAGACATACCCATAGGGTTCTTATATGCAGTTCTATAGGCCCATAATGCATCATCAAGTTTCTTTGACCAATTATTTCTAGACCTATTAACAGTCTTTTGCAAAATTAATTTGAGCTCTCTATTGCTCAATTCTACTTGACTACTAGACTGTGGGTGACATGGAGATGCAATTCTATGATTAACGTCATATTTAGCAAGCATTTTACGGAAAGCACCATGAATAAAGTGTGAACCACCATCAGTCATTAAATACCTAGGGACTCCAAACCTCAGAAAAATAACTTCCTTAAGCATTTTAATAGAGGTGTTATGATCAGCACTACTAGTTGGAATAGCTTCTACCCACTTAGTAACGTAATCAACGCAACTAAAATATGTGTATAACCATTAGAGGCAGGAAAAGGTCCCATATAATCAAAGCCCCAAACATCAAATGGTTCAATAACAAGTGAATAATTCATAGGCATTTCTTGACGTCTACTAATATTACCAATTCTTTGACATTCATCACAAGACAAGACAAACTTACGAGCATCCTTGAAGAGAGTGGGTCAATAAAAACCGGATTGCAATACCTTATGTGCAGTTCTATCTCCAGCGTGGTGTCCTCCATAAGCTTGGAGTGACACTTGCGTGAGGATCTGTTCCTGTTCATGCTTTCGGTACACAACGTCTAATAACACCATCTACTCCTTTATAAAGATGTGGGTCATCCCAAAAGTAATGTCGCAAATCATAGAAAAACTTTTTCTTTTGCTGGTATGTGAAGCTAGGTGGTATAAATTTATCAACAATATAATTAGCATAATCAGCATACCATGGAGTGTCACGAGAAGTGCTTATGGCATTTAATTGTTCATCAGGAAAACTATCATCAATAGGTAGTGGGTCATCAAGAACATTCTCTAACCTAGATAAGTTATGCGCAGCAGGGTTCTCAGCTCCTTTTCTATCAACAATATGCAAATCAAATTCTTGCAGCAAGAGAACCCATCTAATAAGTCTAGGTTTTGCATCTTTCTTTTCCATAAGGTATTTAATAGCAGCATGATCAGTGTGAATAGTTATTTTAGAATCAACAATATAAGGTCTGAATTTATCACAAGCAAATACAACTGCTAAAAGTTCCTTTTCAATAGTAGCATAATTTCTTTGAGCATTGTCTAGAGTCTTACTAGCATAATGGATAACATTTAATTTCTTATCAACTCTTTGCCCTAGAATAGCACCTACAACATAATCACTAGCATCACACATGATTTCAAAGGGTAAATTCAATCGGTGGCTGAACAACAGTAGAGACTAATGCTTTCTTAAGTATTTCAAATGCTTCTACAGTCATCATCAAAAACAAATGGTACATCTTTTTGTAATAAATTAGTCGAGGTCGAGAAATTTTTGAGAAGTCCTTAATGAACCTCCTATAAAATCCGGCGTGACCAAGGAAACTTCTTATACCTTTGATGTCCTTGGGACATGGCATCTTTTCAATAACATCAACCTTGGCGTTATCAACTTCAATACCTCTTTCAGAAACTTTGTGCCCCAAGACAATACCTTCATTAACCATAAAGTGGCACTTTTCCCAATTCAAGACAAGATTAGTTTCTTCACATCTCTACAAAACTCGATCAAGATTGCTCAAGCAATCATCAAAAGAGGAACCATAGACGGAAAAGTCGTCCATGAAAACCTCACAAATCTTTTCACAAAAGCCAGAGAATATAGCCATCATGCATCTTTGAAAGGTAGCAGGTGCATTAGATAAACCAAAAGGCATACGTCTATAAGCAAAAGTACCAAAAGGGCATGTAAAAGTAGTCTTTGATTGATCTTTAGCCGATACGGTATTTGAGAGAAACCAGAATAACCATCTAGAAAGCAATAATGTGTATGTTTGCATAATCTTTCTAGGATTTGATCAATAAAAGGTAAGGGGTAATGATCTTTCTTAGTAGCTTTATTTAATTTGTGGAAATCAATTACCATCCTATAACCTGTGATAATTCTTTGTGGAACCAATTCATCTTTATCATTAGGGACAACAGTAATACCTCCCTTCTTAGGGACACAATGGACATGACTTACCCACTGACTATCGACAGAACGGGATAAATTATACCTGCCTCCGTAAGCTTGAGTATTTCTTTTCTTACCACTTCTTTCATTTTAGGATTCAAGCGTCGTTGAGGATCACGAACTGGTTTGGCATCCGCTTCCAAATTTATTTTATGTTGACACAGAGTGGGACTAATGCCCTTAAGATCATCAAGAGTATATCCAATAGCGGCACGGTGCTTCTTGAGTTTTCAATAATCTTTCTTCTTCATGCTCGAAAGGTTAGCACTAATAATAACAGGATATATTTTCTTTTCATCAAGATAAGCATATTTAAGATTATCGTGCAACAGTTTAAGCTCAAACACGGGATCACCCTTGGGTGGAGGAGGATCCCTAGGATTTCAACAGCAAATTGTGTTGCAGAATAGGTTCCTATTTAAAGAATACTTCATCTATTTCCCTTCTTTCATTCATAAACATATCATTTTCATGGTCTAGCAAATAGTGTTCTAAAGGATCACTAGGAGGTACGGCAATAGAAGCAAGACCAATATTTTCATCCTTACTAGGCAATTCTTCCTCACGATGTTGTTTACTGAATTTAGAGAAATTAAACTCATGAACCATATCATCCAAGCCAATAGTAACAACATTCTTTTTGCAGTCTATCTTAGCATTAACAGTATTCAAGAAGGGTCTACCAAATATAATGGGACAAAAGCTATCTTGTGGAGAACCAAGAACAAGAAAATCAGCAGGATATTTAGTTTTCCCACAAGACTTCAACATCTCTAACAATTCCCATTGCAGATATAGTATCTCTATTGGCAAGTTTAATTGTAACATCAATATCTTCTAACTCAGCAGGTGCAATTTCATGCATAATTTCTTTGTATAAGTCAATGGGTATTACACTAGCACTAGCACCCATATCACATAAGCCATGATAACAATGATCTCCTATTTTAACAGAAATAACAGACACGCCTACCACAGGTCTATGTTTATCTTTAGCACACGGTTTAGCAATTCTAGCAGTTTCACCGCAGAAATGAATAACATGCCCATCAATATTATCGGACAAGAGATCTTTAACAATAGCAATATTAGGTTCAACTTTGACTTGCTCGGAGGTGTATAAGTTCTAATATTGCTTTTACGAACAACAGTTGAAGCTTTAGCATGATCCTTCATTCTAACAAGGAAAGGTGGTTTCTCAACATAAGAAGTGGGAACAATAGGATCATTATAAGTGACAGTCTTTTCGTCAACTTTAATAGTGCAGCTACTTTTACTTCTATGGGAGGATGATATTTAAAATCACTTCTCCTTGGGAGATCAACATAAGCAGCAAAAGATTCACAGAAAGAAGCTACTATCTCAGAGTCAAGTCCATATTTAGTGCTAAACTTACGGAAAATATCGGTATCCATAAAATAATTAACACAATCAAACTTAGGTGTCATACCTGACTCCTTACCTTCGTCGAGGTCCCAATCTTCAGAGTTGCGTTTAATTCTATCCAATAAATTCCATTTAAATTCAATAGTCTTCATCATAAAAGAGCCAGCATAAGATGTATCGAGCATGGTGCGATTGTTATCAGAAAGCCGATCATAAAAACTTTGAATAATTATTTATCTCGGAAGCTCATGATTGGGGCATGAATATAACATTGATTTAAGCCTACCACAAGCTTGAGCGATGCTTTCTCCTTCGCGAGGCCAAAAATTATATATATAATTGCGATCACGATGAACAAGATGCATAGGGTAATATTTTTGATGAAATTCCAGTTTCAATCTTCTATAGTTCCATGATCTCGTATCATCACATAGCCCCATGTCAATGCGTCTCCCTTCAAAGATAAAGGGAAGGCCTTATTCTTAACAACATCATCGGGTATACCTGCAAGCTTAAATAGTCCACAAACTTCATCCACATAGAGTAGATGTTCATCAGGATGCTTTGTTCCATCTCCTGTAAAAGTGTTAGCTAGCAGTTTTTCCATCATACCCGAAGGAATTTCAATAGGAGTTTCATTTTCAATAGGTTCAGTAGGTTGAGGAGCAACTCTTTGCTCTACTGGACGGGGTGAAGATACCCCGAACAAGCCCCTCAGAGAATTACTTTCCATAGTAACAAGTGACAGAAAATTTCAGCACACTATATAATTTTTTTTCCTTACCAAATTCCACCTACCAAAGGCGCTACACTCCCCGGCAACGGTGCGAGAAAAGAGTCTTGATGACCCACAAGTATAGGGGATCTATCGTAGTCCTTTCGATAAGTAAGAGTGTCGGACCCAACGAGGAAGCGTATGAAATGATAAGCGGTTTTCAAAGCAAGGTATTCTCTGCAAATCTTGAAATAAGTGGTAACAGATAGTTTTGTGATAAGATAAATTGTAACGAGCAACAAGTAACAAGAGTAAATAAAGTGCAGAAAGGTGGCCCAATCCTTTTTGTAGCAAAGGACAAGCCTGGACAAACTCTTATAATAGGAAAAGCGCTCCCGAGGACACATGGGAATATCGTCAAGCTAGTTTTCATCACGCTCATATGATTCGCGTTCGGTACTTTGATAATTTGATATGTGGGTGGACGGTGCTTGGGTGCTGTTCTTACTTGAACAAGCATCCCACTTATGATTAACCTCTATTGCAAGCATCCGCAACTACAACAAAAGTATTAAGGTAAACCTAACCATAGCATGAAACATATGGATCCAAATCAGCCCCTTACGAAGCAACACATAAACTAGGGTTTAAGATTCTGTCACTCTAGCAACCCATCATCTACTTATTACTTCCCAATGCCTTCCTCTAGGCCCATATAATGGTGAAGTGTTATGTAGTCGATGTTCACATAACACCACTGGAGGCTAGACAACATACATCTCATCAAAATATCGAACGAATACCAAATTCACATGACTACTAATAGAAAGACTTCTCCCTTGTCCTCAGGAACAAGCGTAACTACTCACAAAGCATATTCATGTTCATAATCAGAGGGGTAATAATATGCATAAAGGATCTGAACATATGATCTTCCACCAAATAAACCAACTAGCATCAACTACAAGGAGTAATCAACACTACTAGCAACCTACTAGCACCAATCCGGACTTGGAGACAAGAATTGGATACAAGAGATGAACTAGGGTTTGGAGATGAGATGGTGCTGGTGAAGATGTTGATGGAGATTGCCCTCTCCCAATGAGAGGAGCGTTGGTGATGATGATGGCGATGATTTCCCCCTCCCGGAGGGAAGTGTCCCCGGCAGAACAGCTCCGCCGGAGCCCTAGATTGATTCTGCCAAGGTTCCGCCTCGTGGCGGCGAAGTCTCGTCCCGAAAAGTTCCCTCTTATTTTTTTTCTCATCGAAAGACTTCATATAGGAGAAGATGGGCATCGGAGAGCCACCAGGGAGCCCACGAGGTAGGGGGGGGGGGCGCCCCCCACCCTCGTGAGCAGGGTGTGGGCCCTTGGCCTTCATCTTTGGCGACGATTTTTCTTTATTTATTTTAAGATATTCCGTGGAGTTTCAGGACTTTTGGAGTTACCAGAATAGGTCTCCAATATTTGCTCCTTTTCCAGAATTCCAAATTTGCCGACATTCTCCCTCTTCATGTAAACCTTGTAAAATAAGAGAGAATAGCCATAAGTATTGTGACATAACGTGAAATAACAGCCCATAATGCGATAAATATCGATATAATTGCATGATGCAAAAGGACGTATCACACACCAATGCCACGAAGGCTCACCCTATTCTCTCTTTGAGACAACACCACGAAGGCGTTTCTCAACCACTAGTGGTAGACCTTGGGGTGGTCTCCAAACCATCACAAACTTTTCCGGGGGTAATCACAATGGTCGACTCCTCTCCGAAAGACTCCTACCGCCTAGGAGTCTCCAACCTCCAAGAGTAGCAAGAACGAAGGGAAATGCTCAAGAACTTGCTCAAATCACGAATTCCTTTGGTGAGAAGAAGGGGAAGGAGTGGATGTAGCACTTGATTGGAGAACTTCTCTCAAATGTTCCCAAATCCCTTGGGGATCTAGGATTTAGTGTAGGGGATCAAGAGAGGGAGTGAGATGTGTTCTTAGAAAGCTCAAAGTGAATGGTCAACCTTATCCCTTGAGAGGGAGAAGGCTATATATAGTGATAGTGCAAAATAGACCGTTGAGCCACTTAGTGCACATGGGCTGACGGACGTCCGGTGGGTACCGAATGACCGGTGACTCAGATTGGACCGGACGTCCGGCCGGGTGGCCGGTCGTCCGCTCGCTGGAACACCTGCCAGGCTACAGACGAGGCATGAGACACACAACCAGCGGACGTCCGGAAGGCGTCGGTCGTCCGGAGCCCGGGCGTCCGGTGAGGTCGGAAATCCGCTAATTAATGTTATGTTGAGGCAGAACCGGATGTCCGGAGAGGAGCGGACGTCCGGTGACCAGTCGTCTGGTGAGACCGGATTTCTGCTAATTTAGCTTCTGTGAGGATGCACCGGACATCCGGGAAGAACCGGATGCCCGGTCGGCTGTGAGGGGTCGGACGTCCGTAGAACGTCAAACGTCCGGTGATAGCTGAACCTACTAGCTTAGAATCATACCAGAATTTGTGCACAAGTTAGAGGAAGAATTTGAGGCACAGAGATGATGTGTGAGGATATTTTGTGGGTTTGTGCAAGTTCTTTCACGAAATCCAACGATCCCCTCTTAGTAGTGCAGGATCCCTATACTCAAGAACAAATCGAAAAAGAGCCAAAGATTTTTGTCTTTGTCTTGTATCTCTGCTCTTGAGTGATATATATATATATATATATCCGTAGTCATGATCCACACACGGCCCTTGAGACAAAATCCTGTGATATACTTGATAAACATGATTAGTCCCAAAATGCATGTTGTCATCAACATCAAAATACGATTAAGGGCATGATTGCACTTTCAATCTCCCCCTTTTTGGTAGTTGATGACAACATACATGCACTTCTCAATATGTAAAAAAACTTTGAATATCGAAAGGATTTGTAGAGGAGCTCCCCCTAAACATGTGCATAAATAAAAATAAGCATGCAGAGAGCTCCCCCAATATGATACCATCACAAACAAATCTCATAAACAAGATAACAAGATAACACAAAACCAGAATAGGCTCCATAAAGGTTCATCACTTAGCATAGAACATAAGTCGATAGAAGACGATAGAAGACATAACATTGGTTCGATACAAGATAATATCATAGCATTACATAGATAAGTGCCTACTCCCCCTTGGCATCAAATACCCAAAAGGGGTCATAACATCATCAAATAGCATCATCATCATCATCATCATCATCATCATCATTGTGAGCACCACTGCCACCAGCCTCGTCAAGGAAATCAACCCACTCAGGACCCGAGGAAAAACCAAAGTTAGAAGGTGGTTCGTCAGGAAGACGTTCATCGTCACTCACATCGTAAAATCCGGAGTCTCTCAGGCGAGCCTTCAGAGCATTCTTGGAGGTGACCATGCGAGTGACAACGGCGTGATTTTGGGAGCAATGAAAGATAAACGCCTTCATCATGGCAGAGTGAGCTTTCCCAAGAAAGCGAGCAATGCGCCCAAAGGATGCAGATCCGGAAGGAGTAGAACGAACAATAGGAGGAGGAACACTAGCAGCAATTCACCGAGCAGGAGAAGAAGAGTCCTTGGGGACCCAATCATCCGCCATGTGAGGTGGAATGACCCACCGCTCATGCAAGTGAGTGCGGGCAATGGGAAATGGAGCTACACTCTTGATAAAAGCCTGAAGAAAAGGAGCATGAGGAAAGGCCCGCCTGTGCTGAAAACAAGCGAGGCGGATCTCAGGCCACAGAAAATGAGGGACATTGATCTTCCCTTTTGGAGACGCATAGAGGTGATGCATGAGATCAATGCAGTAGCTATTGCAAGACCCTTTGTCACCCATCTTGGGATAAATGGTGCGAATGACACACTGATAGATGATGTAGAAAGGTGAGCGCCAAATGGAGACTTGGTTCAGACCCTTTTGTTTCTCCTCATTAGTCATTTCACCTATGGGTTTGAGAAGATCCATACAAACGTCAATGCCCTTGGGCCTATGGTTGGGGTCATCCTTATGAATTTTGAAACCAGTGTCAGGAAAACCAAGGGCAGCAACAAATTGAGAATAAGAGGCCGTGAGCACGGTGTCGGAGGTCATCCAAGTGACAGTGTTATTTGGACCAAAGTAACATGTGGCATAGAATTGATGAATGGCAGCTTGGTTAAAATCACGCTGAAATGCAAATGAAGCTGCAAGATTAGATGGCTCGATGAGCTCAATAGCCCCCGGATATTTCTCCGTATGAGCATGAATGTGCTCTAAGTCAATGCATACATGCAGAGACAGACCCTTAGGAATGATGATAGTGGTGAAAAATGTCTGCCTGGACATTAGTGTGAAACCGAGCATCTTGGGAGTCGCTAACAACAGAGAATTGGTCAATATCACGACAGAGCTTAAGATAGGAAGCTATAGTAACCTCATTGGACCTTTTAATGTTGCGGCCGAGAGGAAGTGGAGGTTCAAGAGAGATGCGACGGGCATCACCTTGAGGTTGCACCAGAGAAGGAGGAGGCTTGAAGGTGGGCCGACGGGTTCCTGGCTTGGGTGCAGTGGTGCGAACAGCAACATACGCGGGCTGCTCCAAATCTTCCAGTTCATCCTCATAGTAGGATTCCTCCTAAGAGGAGTCGCTAGGCGAGGGTGGGCTGTGAGGGTGGGCGGAACGCTTCCGAGGATGGTTCCGCTCTTGTGAATGATCGGAGCCACCACGATGAGATGACCCACCAGTGACCTGCTTGCGTGCGGATCACTTGGTCCTTGGCATTTCGACCTCGGGGGAACGAACGAGATGGGGAGGAGATCCACAGGGCGGCGTCGGAGGCCCGTCGGTGACCGGAACGACCCAGCCCGCGTTGGGACGGCGATGAGCACAACCGATGTGCGACCGCAGCGAGGAGAGTGGGCGGCCTCGGCGGTGGAGAAGAGATGGGGAACAGGCGAGTTTAGGTTTAGGAACAGCACAACACGCCCTCCGCTGTATATATGCGGGCCAGGAATTGACCGGACGATCGGTGCGGAACGGACGTCCAGGGCCTGAGAAAACCTACCAGAGTGCCAGATAGCGGATGACCGGAAACACCGGACATCCGATGGGACTGGACATGGCAGAAATTAACGGAAGTATAGTCCCACCAGACGTCCGGTATGAGGGCAACGGAAAGGATTTTACGGACGTCCGGTACATAGCGGACGTCTGGAAGCATATACGAATTTTTTAGAAGAGTAGGGTGCAATCATTGGTGCTAATAACAATGATGGGGAGATGATGATACAGTACGTAGTAAGATGCAAAGACATAATATGTTAAGCAATGAGTATCTTATGCTAACAAAAATAAAACACACACCACTCAGATATTGTTCTAATGACAAGAGCGGTGGCCAATGCCACCATGTATGAGTATACGTGTCATGGCTCTGCAAAGATTGGAACTTTGGGTGCATAATCACTACTCCATCATTGAAAGCACCATAGTTAGAATAACATGGTAGCTTTGAGAGTGTTTGTTCTTTTTATGCATTTCATAGGGTGAGAGTACTCATGAGTTGAGTGTCTCCCCCTAAATATATGCCTACATCGAGACAAGACATTATGACAATGCATGCATGGGTACTAGTTTTCACATAATGTTGTCAAGCTCCAAGATACCAAGTTCACACCTAAGTTGACAGAACCTTGCTTTATCCAATGGCTTGGTGAAAATGTCTGCAAGTTGCATATCCGTACCCACATGAGCAATATCAATGTCACCCTTCTCCACATGATCTCCCAGGAAATGATACCTAATATCAATGTGCTTGGTGCGAGTATGATCTTTGGGATTCTCAGCAATATTGATGGCACTTTCATTATCACATAGAAGAGGCACATGTCTATAGGTGATACCGTAATCCTTCAAAGTTTGCCTCATCCTTAGTAATTGAGTTGCACAACTGGCTGTTGCAATGTATTCAACTTCGGTAGTGGAAAGAGCAACACAATTTTGTTTCTCCGAGGACCAACTTACCAAGGAGTGTCCAAGAAATTGACATGCACCGGAGATGGACTTACGATCCACTTTGTCTCTGGCCCAATCCGCATCCGTGTACCCAATGAGATCAAACTTAGCATCTTTGGGGTACCATAGACCCAACTTTGGGGTGTGAACAAGGTATCTAAGAATATGCTTAACCGCCTTATGATGACTTTCCCTAGGGGAAGCTTGAAATCTAGCACACATGCATACACTAAACATGATGTCTGGTCCAGATGCACAAAGATAAAGCAATGAACCAATCATATAGCGGTATTTAGATGGGTCAAAAGGGATACCGTTCGTGTCTTCAGTGAGTAAACTTTTGGTTGGCATGGGTGTCTTACATGGACTAGCATCAGACATGCCAAACTTCTCTAGGATATCCTTGAGGTATTTTTCTTGAGATAAGAAAATTCCTTCTTTGTTGAATTTGAAATCCGAGGAAGAACTTCAAATCCGCATTGAGTGACATTTAAAAAATTCTTGGTCATGGAAGCCGCAAACTTCTTGCACAAATGAATGTTAGGAGAACCAAAAATGATATCATCTACATAGATTTGGCTTAAGATCAAATCACCCTTGTCCCTCTTAGTAAAAAGAGTGGGATCGATCACCCCTCTCACAAAGCCATCATCAAGTAAAAACTTCTTAAGATGATCATACCAAGCACGAGGTGCTTGCTTGAGGCCACACAAAGCCTTATGAAGTTTATACACATAGTCTTTTTGATCGGGATCAACGAACCCAGGTGGTTGTGATACATATACTTCTTCTTGTAGAGGACCGTTAAAGAAAGCACTCTTCACATCCATTTGATGTAATGTAAACCCATTGAAAGCAACATAAGCAAGTAAGATGCGAATTGATTCAAGGCAGACAACGGGGCAAAGGTCTCACCAAAGTCCAAACCTTCAACTTGTGAGTACCCTTGTGCCACTAACCTTGCCTTGTTATAGATGATTACACCATTCTCATCTTGCTTGTTCTTGAAAATCCATTTTGTTCCAATGACGTTGTGCTCGGTAGTTGGCCTCTTGACTAATGATCACACTTGGTTGCGTTCAAAACTGTTCAACTCTTCTTGCATAGCAACGAGCCAATCTTTGTCCATCAATGCATCTTGTACCTTGAAAGGTTCAACACTAGACACAAACAAGAAGTGAGCACAAAAGTTTGTCAAATGTTTACGAGTGACTCTACCTTCCGATATGCCGGTGAGAATTTTGTCAACATCAACACGACCGGCCACTTGAGACATGATGGAGGTAAGAGTTTCATGAGGTTCAACTTCATGTCCATCATCCACGTCCTCAACATATGGATCATTAATGTGTGGTGGAAGATATTCTTCTTCATCTTGCATTTGTTGAGGTTCATCGTCAATGATTGCACTTTCTTGTTCTTGCCCTTGAGGATGATCTTGTTCTTGATGGTTATCATGAAGAGAAACTTGATCATCATCTTGTACTTGGTCTACGGGCATTGGTTGAGCAATAGGAGCTTGTGGTGGTATGGGTGTTGAAGTAGTTTGATGATGCATGAAGCTTCCATCTTCTTCTTCATCATCATGAGGTTCTTGTTCCATTGGAAGAAGTGCACTAACACCCATGGTCAAGATATCTTGAGAAGAATCTTCTTCACCTACATCACTTAGATCAACTTGCTCCCCACGGGAGCCATTAAATTCATCAAACACCACGTCACAAGTTTCTACAACACATCCATTGGATTTGTTGTAGACTCTATAGGCGTGAGAGTTTGATCCATAATAACAAATATGCCCTCAATGGTTTTGGATTGAAATTTTCCTAACCATTCTCTTTTGTTGAGGATGAAACATTTGCACCCAAATACATGAAAGTACTTGACATTCGGCTTGTTCCCAGTTAGGAGCTCATATGGAGTCTTTTCCAATATAGTGCAGATGAAGAGTCGGTTTGATGCATGGCATGCGGTGTTGACAGCCTCGGCCCAAAAACTATGTGGCGACTTGTATTCATCCAACATGCCATCTCCACAAGTGTGCGGTTCTTCCTTTCTGCTACACCATTTTGTTGGGGAGTGTATGGAGCTGAATATTGATGTTCAATCCCTTCATCACTAAGAAATTCTTCCAAGGTGTAGTTCTTGAACTCAGACCCATTATCACTTCTTATTGCCAAGATTTCTTTATCAAACTTGCATTGTGCTTGCTTGGCAAAATCAATGAAGGTGATCTTCGTCTCATCCTTGGACTTGAGGAAGAAGACCCATGTATATCTTGAGTAATCATCAACAATGACAGGCCCATACTTTTTCCCACCAAGACTATCCCATGAAGGAGGCCCAAAAATATCCATGTGAAGGAGCTCCAAAGGCCTTGAAGTAGACACAATATTCTTGGGTTTGTGCTTTGATTTGTTGCTTCCTGGCTATGCATGCACTACACACACGATCTTTCTCAAAAGAGACATTGGTTAGTCCAAGGATGTGATTACCCTTTAAGAGATATTGAAGATTTCTCATGCCGACATGGGCTAGCTGGTGATTCCATAGCCACCCCTTGTCGGCCTTGGCCATTATACAAGTTGCATGGAATGTACTCTCTTTCAAGAAATCAACCGTGTAAAGGTTGCCATCCAACTCTCCAACAAAGGCCACTTCGAGAGTATCTCTCTTAAAGACTTTCACATTCGTTAGTCCAAAGAGTGTATCATAACCAACAGAAGCCAATTGGCGAACAGAAAGCAAATGGTATTTAAGGGATTGGAAAAGTATGACATTTGCAAGAGACATGTCATTTGTGATAGCCACCTTGCCCGACCCGAGTACCTGCCCTTTTGATCCTCCACCAAACATAATGCTCATAAATGTTTGAATAGCTTCCATGAAATCGTAGAGCAATTTGCTATCTCCGGTCATATGATTGGTACATCCATTTTCAATCACCCATTTTACTCCACCGGAGAAAGCAACCTACACATAATTATGACTTGCTTATAGGCACCCATTTTGCAATGGGACCTCTCAAGTTAGTCACAAGGGTTTTAGGGACCCAAATAGCATAAAACCAGAATGCATTTCGAGGACCAACAAACTTAGCATAAAATTCTCCATCCTTAGTCTTACGAAGTACATAGGATGGAGGCATGAACTCTTTTGGCTTGTTGAGAGTGGGCATGCCCCTTGTGGTCGTCCCACTAAAAACCTTACCTTTCTCCTTGTGCCCTTCTCATACAAATGTTTCTTTTAGAGGGGCATTGCACTTTTGAGAGAACGTCTTCTTCTTGCTTGTGCTTGGGTCAAACCCGAGCCCCTCTTTGGCAAACACCTCATTGTGTTGGCTCAATAACTCATTAAGGTTCTTTTGTCCTTGAGCACATGTCATGAGACCTTTCTTGATTTGAGCCTTGAGAAAGCGATTCTCCTCAAGAATAGATGCTAGATCACTACTGGAGTTAGTAGTACAAGCATCAACATTGATAATAGGAGAAGAGTAGGCTTTGGCTAGAGTTTCAAGATAGGTAAGCTTGAGCGTCTCAAAACTCTCTGTAAGAAGGGTGAGCTCTTCTTCCTTAGTCTTGAGGGACACAGATAGGAGCTCACAATTCTTAGAGAGAGAAGCATGATACTTCACAAGCTTACTTTTATCATTCATAAACTCTTCGCAGGAGTCCTTAGCCTTTTTCAAGGAGGCAAGATCTTTAGCATGAACATCAATTTTTGCACCAATTTTCAATCATAGTTCATCATTTCGTGCTTCCTCATATTGGACTTTCCGCTCAAGGATTTCATATTTTTCCTTTTCCTCGGTGACGAGGGTTTCGAGTTCCTTAAAGGTGATGGTGTGCTTACTCAGCATCTCCATAAGCATACGCAACATAGTGAGCTTCTTTCCTTTGAGGGAGCACATGAACTTATTTAGTTTAGCAAGCATAGGATCATCTATATCATCATCATAATAATCTTCCTCCGCGTCGAGATACTCATCAATAGGAGTAGGAGGAGTGAAAAGAGGAGGGATTGATCATGGGGTTACCTTGACCTTGTCAGGAGAGCTTTGGTTCTCTCTGCCTTCTACCACTGCCTTTGCCATTAGGCACTTGTGAGTGTTGCCCTTGTAGTCTTTCATATAGTTGTAAGTGACAACATCACCACTCTTGTTGACTAGCCTCAAAGTGTTCTGAGAATCTTGAGCAACTCCGGCAACACCACTCACATCATCTGGATTGGATTCTTCTTGAGCAACCATTGCTTTCCCATCTCTCTTCTTGAGCTTGGAGTTCAAAGGATTTGGCAACTTCTTCTGGGAAAAGGTCTTATGAAACCTTGGTTTATCTTCTCCCTTCTCATAAGGGCACTCGTTGGAGAAGTGGTTGGTTTCTTCACAGTTGTAGCATTTTCTCACTTTCTTCTTCTGTAATCTTCCTTTGAATTTTCATGTGCTAAACTTCTTGACAAAGAGAGCCATGTCTTCATATGAAGGGCCCTCATCAGATTCAATCTCATCACCATCTTCATCATCAACATCATCATCTTCTTCTTCACTTTGCTCGTCTTCACATACATGCTTGGCCTTCAATGCAAGGTTGATCTTTGATGTTGAGGTACCATGCATGGCAAGATGTTTTGTAACATTTGCCTTTGACTCTTCAAATAGCTAGAAAGTGGATATGATGTCATCCGGAGTCATTTCCTTGAAGGCATGGTGTTGTATTATGTCCCACACCATTTGGTGATGATACGGAGCAAGAGCATGAAGCAACTTATCCACAAGAAATCTCTTAGTCAAGTTGAATCCATCTTGAGTCTTGTCACATTCACATGACTCGATGTCGGCGGTGAGAGTCATGAGACGCTCAAGTAGTTGCTTGGGAGATTCACCTTTCTCCATACAAAAGTTTTGCATTTGACCCTTGGCAATTTCATATTGAGAAAGCCGGAGAGTGGATGTACCGGTCTTGGTCCTCACAATGCTATCCCATAATTCCTCGGTACTTGTGATGTGTATGTATGGTCTCCTTTGCTTGTCAATCATACCTCTCCTTATGCACATGGTTTTTGTGTTGTTGAGATTCTTGTCATATACCTCTCTTGGAGTAAGATTCTTCGGGTCAACAACTTGGAAGCCATACTCCAAGATCTCCAACATCTCATCATTTCCATATCGAAGATGATCCTGCCTAGCAACTCTCCACAAAGCAAAATCGGTAGTGTCATCAAGTAAAGGAGGTTTGCCTTGAGGGTTATACTTAGGTTTCTCTATTTGAGGTCTTGCATAAAGCCAAGGAACACTAGAGTTTTCATTGCTAGGAGGTTGTTGGCCAAGTGAAGGAGTAGGCACAGCTGGCCTCGAGGCCGCACCACCAGAAAGTGGTGCCAGCATCGTGGTTAGTGTGGATAATCTCATTTGGACCAAGGCCTCAAGAGAAGCATCATGCTCCTCCTTTGGCTTAGCAAGAGATTGTTCCAGATCCTCTGAAGTGAAGGACTTGGCTTCCGTGGAAGCCGCGCCCGTATTCTTTGGATCTGCAACAAGGGGAGTCCCATCGGGGTTCATCTCGCTCTAGGGCGGTTAAGCCACAAGAATAGAGCACAGGGCTCTGATACCAATTGAAAGGATCGAGATGTACTTTGAGGGGGGGGGGGGTGAATAGGTACAATTACAAATTTTAATTATTACTTAGCAATTTTAGGCAATAATGCGGAATATGAAAGTGAGCCTAAAAATTGCAAGTATGATAGTAAGAGCTAAGAAAGATAAACAAGTGGCACAAATATATGAGTAAGCAAGCACAATATGATAAACGTAAGTGCAAAGAGACAAGTAACCACAAGTAGGGAGTTAGGGTTAGGAATAACTACAACTCTGAGAGACGAGGATGTATGTCAATGTTCACTTCCTTGGAGGGAAGCTACGTCACCGTTTAGAGAGGTGGATGTTACCACAAAGGCACACCAACGCCACGAAGGCTCACCCTATTCTCTCTTTGAGACTACACCACAAAGGCGTTTCTCAACCACTAGTGGTAGACCTTGGGGTGGTCTCCAAACCCTCACAAACTTTTCCGGGGGTAATCACAATGGTCGATTCCTCTCTGAAAGACTCCTACCGCCTAGGAGTCTCCAACCTCCAAGAGTAACAAGAACGAAGGAAAATGCTCAAGAACTTGCTCAAATCACGAATTTCTTTGGTGAGAAGAAGGGGAAGGAGTGGATCTATCACTTGATTGGAGAACTTATCTCAAATGTTCCCAAATCCCTTGTGGATCTAGGATTTAGTGTAGGGGATCAAGAGAGGGAGTGAGATGTGTTCTTAGAAAGATCAGAGTGAATGGTCAACCTTATCCCGTGAGAGGGAGAATGCTATATATAGTGATAGTGCAAAACATGTCGTTGAGCCACTTAGTGCACAGGGGCTGACGGACGTCCGGTGGGTATCGGACGACCGGTGACTCAGATTGGACCGGACGTCCGGCCGGGTGGCCGGTCGTCCGCTTGCTGGAACACCTGCCAGGCCACAGATGAGGCATGAGACACACAACCAGTGAACGTCCGGAAGGCGCCGGTCGTCCGGAGCACGGACGTTCGGTGAGGTTGGAAATCCTCTAATAAATGTTCTGTTCAGGCAGAACCGGATATCCGGAGAGGAGCGGACGTCCGGTGACTGGTCATCTTGTGAGACCGGATTTCCGCTAATTTAGCTTCTATGAGGATGCACCGGACATCCGGGAAGAACCGGATGCTCGTTCAGCTGTGAGGGGTCGGACGTCCGTAGAACGCCGGACGTCCGGTGATAGATGAACCTACTAGCTTAGAATCATACCAGAATTTGTGCACAAGTTAGAGGAAGAATTTGAGATGGCACAGAGATGATGTGTGAGGATATTTTGTGGGTTTGAGCAAGTTCTTTCACGAAATCCAACGATCCCCTCTTAATAGTGAGGGATCCCTATACTCAAGAACAAATCAAAAAAGAGCCGAAGCTTTTGTCTTTGTCTTGTATCTCTGCTCTTTAGTGATATATATATATATATATATATATATATATATATATATATATATATATATATATATATATATATATATATTGTCCGTAGTCATGGTCCACACACGGCCGTGGAGACATAATCTTGAGATATACTTGATAAACATGATTAGTCCCAAAATGCATGTTGTCATCAACATCAAAATACGATTAAGGGCATGATTGCACTTTCACCGGTCTCCAGCGTGGATGCGGTGCGTAGTGGTTTAGCATGGAGGGCGTCAGATCTGCTCGGGCTCGGGTGGAGCTGGCTCACTTTTTCTTCTAGCCGGCGGCGAGGATTGCGGTGGATTCTATTTCGTCATGGCCCAATGGCTTCATCGAAGGTGTTCGGGCCACCAGAGGTGCAGTGCGTGGGGGTGTGGTGTTGGGCGATGCTCTAGGCGAAAGCTTGCCGAGCTGTTGCCGATCGACGACGTCAGCGTTTCCGGACATCGTGTTATCTCCTTGGAGGCGCCGCCGTGGAGTCCACCCCCTGCACACACCCTCGATTCTAGCTCTTCGGGGGAAAGCCTAAGGCCCAGTCGGGTTGGGCGATGATGTCGACATCGTCGCTTCCTTATTTGGGGGCATCGTCTTCAAGAGCATTGGATCTCGTTTGCGCAGTCCATGGGCTGGACGCTCATGGCATTGCGGTCGGCAGGTGTCCATCCCACGCGACTTCTTGTGTGGCAACGATGGCGGCTTTGGGCGGAGTTGAGGAGCTGATGAGATTTGGTAGTCGGTATCATCCGGCGTGTTCGAGGGGTTGTCGTGCCTCATTCATCTTCTTGAAGTCGGAGCTGCAGAGGAGGTGTCTCCCGGTGATGAGGACTCGAGACGGGTGATCAGTTCCGGTGTCAGCTCGGCGTATGTCGTGGTTTTGTCACGACAGATGTCCTAGAGAAAGGACTTAGTCGTGGAGCCATCGCTACGGGTTAACTTAAAGGGGTTAAAGCGGACAAGTGACGCAAGAGAGTTTATACTGGTTCGGCCCCTTGCGGTGAAGGTAAAAGCCTACGATCCAGTTGTTGTGGGATTGCTTGTGTTTCGATGACCAGGGAGCGAATACGCTTTGCCTGAGTCTCGAGTTGTTGTCTGTTGTCCTTGAACCGCCGCCGGGTCGTCCCCTTATATACATGGGTTGACGCCCGTCGGTTTACGGAATCCCAAGGCCGGCTCATAAATGTGTTTGGCCCAGTCTCTACCCTTTCTATCTTACAACACAAGTTTACATATCAACACCGGTTTATGTCTACAGGCCTTAAACCGGCTTTTGGGCCCTGGGCCTTCATAAAGCGTCACCGTCTTTGTCTTCATGGGCTTCAGATACAGTGAACCATTATGGGGCTAACCCGGCCTCTCCTGGCCGGTTTACGCCCAGTAGTAATATCCCCAACATTAGGCCCCAGATTGATTTGAACTGGTTCATGTCAATCCTCAATACTTAAAAATAATCTTCTTCAGCACCTTCACATAGTCTTGTAAACCGCCGTGACGTCACCTTCCAGGACCATGATAAATCGGCATGACATCATCTGTTATTAAAAGCTGCGTATAACCCGCCTTCATTGATGGGCCTCCAACAATCGAGGCAACAGAGCTGTCATATATCCCATTTTTTCGGGCTCCTCGATTCTCGCGCCTACCTTTTATCCATTCACCTTATAAATAAGGCCGAGGGGTCCCTTTCACTTTCCCCCTCGTGCCTCTTCGCGTCATCTTCTTCCTCGCGCCGTCCGACCCTCAAGCTCCGCCGCCGCCGTCGTCCTTCGTATCTGCCTCAACGACGGCCGCTGCATCAACCTGACTGTACCATAGTAACGCGGCGATCCTTCGCTGCTTCCTTAGCACCAGTAAGTTCCTTCTTTCCTCACTCCAGATCCACCATTAGGGCTTGGTGTTCTTCATAGTTCTTCAAAGTTCTTGAATATGTTCTTCCTTGTTTCTCTTCAGTAGTACCAATGGCTAGTTAGATCTGCTTTTTCCAATGCCCTTGTACTTTAAACTCCTGCTTCCTTGTTAGAACATCTGCCTTATATAAAACTCATCTGAACTTGGTGAACTCTTAACATGCTGGAAATTAGGTCAGAATATATTTTGTTTTTCCAACGCGCGGCAGATCTGAAATTACCAAGCCAAGATGTGAAACTTGTTTTTCCTTCACTTACGCACCTTTTAGACATATACCTTTAATACCATAATAGGCGGTTTAACTTCATAGAAAAATGATGACCCAGTAGATACCATTAGTCCCCTGTTGAACCGCCAATGCATTCATCATTGTACTGTCTCCATTGTCAGACTCGGTTTACAAATAACCAACTCCGGTTTAAAAATATGCTTACATCCTTATACCGCTTTATAGTTGTCCACTGTAAATCTTAAACCGACAATACTCATGTTTCAGATCATTGCCATGGCCAAGCAAGTCTATGAATGCAATTGGGTTCCTTCTCGAGTAACCGAAGATCAGTTAAACAACTGTGTTGCAACGGGCGCTTTATCCAAGAAAAATGTCATCCACTGGAGGGTCCCTGGCCCGGAAAATCCTCCTACACCCAAGGACGGAGAGGTAGTCGTGTTTGCTGATCACCTGGGTCGAGGTTTTAGCCCTCCCGGTTCAAAAAATTTCCGAGATGTACTCGCCAGTTTTCAGCTGCACCCTCAAGACATCGGTCCAAATTCTGTGACCAACATCTGCCACTTCCAAGTCTTCTGTGAAGCTTATCTTCAAGAGGAACCTACAGTCGAACTGTTTAAAGATTTCTTTCACTTAAACCATCGCACACAGTTCACGGATGGACCCAATACATAATTGGGTGGAATGGCAGTTCAGAAAAGGAAAGAAGTTACTTTCCCTCATCCCAAGCTCCACCGTCACCCCCAAGAGTGGAACCAGACTTGGTTTTACTGCAAAGATACATCTCCAACCGATGAGAACCCCTTGCCGGGTTACCACCCTCACCGTCTTAGTAATACACATCCTTTTCCTCAGAGGTTGACTGCAAAAGAAAGGGCCAACTATGCCCCCAACTATCGAAGCTTAGAGCCTTCATGGCGAACGTTTTGACAGGAGTTGACCTTGCCCACTGTTGGATAAGCTGGAGTATTCTGCCCTTAAGCTGGCGCCACAGTTTGATGTGTGAGTACACAGGGAGTTTGAAGGATGCTCAACGACACATTGATATTCAGCTTACAGATGCGGAAGTTACTGAGGCTGTAAAGAAGATGCTGAATGAACCTGAGGCTGTCTGTAGCCAGACCGGACTACTCCCTTTCTGCACCTTCAACAAACCACCAGCTGTAAGAACCATATAACTCTTTTTTATCTTAAGTTGCTTCTGTCAAAATATTCTCCGAAAGTTTGACTATTTTCTAATAGGGTGATGATCCGTTCTGGAAGAAGAAATCACAAGACAACCCGGTAAAGCCGCAAGACAAAATGGCCAAGCCACTTCGCCCAAAGACCAAAGTTGTGAAGAAACCTGCCAAGAAAAGGACCACTGCATCCTCCGAGCTAAATGTTGATGACGATGTGGGTAACCCGGAATCATAGGTAGAACTTGACTCTCTTGATTCATTTTTTGTACACCTCATTGACAATGATTATTATCAGGACGACAAAGGCGATCCAGCGATGATGTAGAGGTAATCATTCTTTCCTCCGATTCAGATCCTCTGCCAACATAAAAAATTTGTCGAGCAAACCGGAAAGTAAAATTTTCTCACCCCTTGCTTACTTGGACCCAAACTTTCTTTTGAAGACGCAGCAGCACGAGGCTCGCCGCACAACCCGGCATAGCAGTCAGGTAGTTACCTCCGCCGGTTTACCGAACACTCCGGTTCGGAAACGCCGATCAGAGGTCTCTTATACCCTTGACACTTCATGCCCCAAAGCGGGTTGTTTCCGCCAGCCTCTTAACCCATCTGATTCAAATTATCAGGGTACTTCTCACTCATCTTCTGGCGAGTCATCGGCCACACAGCTTCCACCCCTCAAAACAGTTCCTGGGTGAGCAATGCACCTGTCTTTATTCTTGATGTCTTATCTTTACATACTATACTGATCCTCATGTTTATCTTTTCTCACCTAAGCCGAGACCCAGCAAGAAGGCTCGGTTAAGTAAACCGGCTGATGATAATGTAGCTAATCGGAAAAAACTCCAGATCCGGAAGAAACCGACGCTGACGCCATGCTTAATGATCCGCAACCTCTAGACCATGACTTCCTTGCTGAACAAGTGCAAGTTGACACTACAAGCCATGCATACCAGCTGATACGTCTCCGTTGTATCTACTTTTCCAAACACTTTTGCCCTTGTTTTGGACTCTAACTTGTATGATTTGAATGGAACTAACCCGGATCGACCTTTGTTCAAGCAGAATTGCCATGATGTTGTTTTATGTGCAAAAGACAAAATTTCTCGAAATGACTGAAACTCCACGGAACATCTTAGAAAAAATAATAAAAAATCCTTGCCAAAGATGAAGACCAGGGGGCCCACACCCTGTCCACAAGGTGCCCCCAGTATGCGCCCCTACCTGTATGGGCCCTGGAGCTCCTCCGACCCCAACGCCAACTCTATATATTTGCTTTCGGAGAGAAAAAAATAAAGGAGAATAAATAATCGCGTTTTACGACACGGAGCCGCCGCCAAGCCCTAAAACCTATCGGGAGGGCTGATCTGGAGTCCGTTCGGGGCTCCGGAGAGGGGGATTCGTCGCCGTCGTCATCATCAACCATCCTCCATAACCAATTTCATGATGCTCACCGCCGTGCGTGAGTAATTCCATCGTAGGTTTGCTGGACGGTGATGGTTGGATGAGATCTATCATGTAATCGAGTTAGTTTTGTTAGGGTTTGATCCCTAGTATCCACTATGTTCTGAGATTGATGTTGCTATGACTTTGCTATGCTTAATGATTGTCACTAGGGCCCGAGTGCCATGATTTGAGATCTGAACCTATTATGTTTTCATGAATATATGTGAGTTCTTGATCCTATCTTGCAAGTCTATATTCACCTATTATGTGTTATGATCCGGCAACACCGAAGTGACAATAATCGGGATACTTCTCGGTGATGACCATAGTTTGAGGAGTTCATGTATTCACTATGTGCTAATGCTTTGTTCCGGTTCTCTATTAAAAGGAGGCCTTAATATCCCTTAGTTTCCATTAGGACCCGCTGCCACGGGAGGGTAGGACAAAAGATGTCATGCAAGTTCTTTTCCATAAGCACGTATGACTATATTGGGAATACATGCCTACATTACATTGATGAATTGGAGCTAGTTCTGTGTCACCCTATGTTATGATTGTTACATGATGAACCGCATCCGGCATAATTATCCATCAACGATCCAATGCCTACGAGCTTTCCATATACTGGTTTATGCTTATTTACTTTCCCGTTATTCTTTATTACAATCATGACAAAACACCAAAAATATTGCTTTTGCTTTCATTACTCTTTTGTTACCGTTACCACTACTATCATACTACTTTGCTACTAAATACTTTGCTGCAGATATTAAGTTATCCAGGTGTGGCTGAATTGACAACTCACTACTAATACTTGAGAATATTCTTTGGCTCCCCTTGTGTCGAATCAATAAATTTGGGTTGAATACTTTACCCTCGAAAGCTGTTGCGATCCCCTACACTTGTGGGTTATCAAGACTAATTTCTGGCACCGTTGCCGGGGAGCATAGCTCTATTCTTTGAGTCACTTGGAATTTATATCTGCTGGACACTATGAAGAATTTGAAAGACGCTAAGACAAAAATTTATCCCTCAACTACGAGGGGAGGTAAGGAACTGCCATCTAGCTCTGCACTTGATTCACCTTATGTTATGAGTAAGCTTGCGACAACTAAACCTGCTTCTGATATTCGTTCTGATATGTCGCATGTTATTGATGATGCCACTTCTGCTATGTATGATACTTATGATGAAACTACTTCTATGCTTGATACTACTATGCCCCTCAGTGAATTTCTTGTTGAACAAATTTCTAGGGCTAGAGAGAAAGAAATTATTGAAACTGATAATGTTGATGAAATTGATGATGAAGATATGCCTGTTATTCCTGAGGGTTATGTTTTTGATATGGAATCTTCTGCAGCTATTTTTGCCTGCAAAGATAGAAATGAACTTAAGAGGCTATTAGTTAAATGGAGTAAAGAATCTCTTAGAGATAGAATGAAACCTGACCCTGCTTTTCCTACTTCACCTATTTGTGTTCCCGATAAGGATTATGAATTCTCTGTTGATCCTGATATAATCACTTTGGTTGAATCTGATCCTTTTCTTGGCTATGAATCTGAAACTGTTGTGGCACATCTTACTAAATTAAATGATATAGCCACCCTGTTCACTAATGATGAGAGATCTCGCTATTTTTATATCCTTCAAATATTTCCGTTCTCATTAAAGGGTGATGCTAAGACATGGTTTAATTCTCTAGATCCTGGTTGTGTGCGTAGTCCCCAGGATATGATTTATTACTTCTTTGCTAAATATTTCCCTGCTCATAAGAAACAAGTTGCTTTAAAGGAAATATACAACTTTGTGCAAATTGAAGAAGAGAGTCTCCCACAAGCTTGGGGGAGGCTTCTCAAGTTACTTAATGCTTTGCGTGATCATCCTCTTAAGAAAAATGAAATACTTGATATCTTTTATAATGGACTAATCGATGCTTCTAGAGATTACCTGGATAGTTGTGCTGGTTCTCTTTTCAGGGAAAGAACACCGGATGAAGCTGAAATTCTATTGAATAATATGTTGACAAATGAAAATAATTGGACACTTCCTGAGCCAGCTCCTGAGCCAATTACTAAGCCTATTCCTAAACCAACTCTGAAGAAGAGAGGTGTTCTATTTCTCAGTCCTGAAGATATGCAAGAGGCAAAGAAATCTATGAAAGAAAAAGGTATTAAAGCTGAAGATGTTAAGAATTTACCTCCTATTGAAGAAATACATGGTCTTAATTTATCACTTTGTTGGAGAAACATATGATCTTGATCCATTACCTATTGAAGAACCTCCCGATCACGATAACCCGACACGGGTAGTAAAGGTAAATTCTCTGTATAGATATGATAAAGCTGAAGTCCCTCCTACTAAAATTGCTAGTCGATTGCTTGGATGAGTTTGATAACTTTATGTTTAAGCAAGAAGACTTCAATGCTTATTTTGGTAGACAATTAAAACAAAATACCTATATGATTAAACACTTGGGTGATTATATGGCTGATGTTAGATGTGAACTTAAACTTGTTAGGAAACATGCTTCTATGGTTACCACTCAAGTAGAACAAGTACTTAAGGCTCAAAATGATTTGCTCAATGAAATGAATAGTAAGAAAACTGATTATGCTGTTAGAGTGCCTACTAGAACTGGTAGAATGACTCAGGAACCTTTGTATCCTGAAGGCCACCCTAAGAGAATTGAGCAAGATTCTCAGAGAAATAATACTGATGTGCCTAGTTCTTCTAAAAGGAAGAAAAAGAAAAATGATAGGACATTGCAAACTTCTAGTGAACCTATTGCTGAACCACCTGAGAATCCAAATGATATATCTATTTCCGATGCTGAATCACAATCTGGTAATGAACATGAACCTAGCGAAAATGTTAATGATGATGTTCATGATGATGCTCAGCCTAGTAATGATAATGATGTAGAAGTTGAACCTGCTGTTGATCTTGATAACCCACGATCAAAGAATCAACGTTATGATGAGAGAGACTTTGTTGCTAGGAAACATGGTAAAGAAAGAGAACCATGGGTTCAGAAACCCATGCCTTTTCCTCCCAAACCATCCAAGAAAAAGGATGATGAGGATTTTGAGCACTTTGCTGAAATGACTAGACCTATCTTTTTGCGTGTCACGATTAAGCGATGTGCTCAAAACAAATCCTTATGCTAAGTATATGAAGGATATCATTACCAATAAGATAAAGATACCGGAAGCTGAAATTTCCACCATGCTTACTAATTATACTTTTAAGGGTGGAATACCAAAGAAACTTGGAGATCCAGGAGTACCCACTATACCATGCTCCATTAAAATAAATTATGTTAAAACTGCTTTATGTGATCTTGGAGCCGGTGTTAGTGTTATGCCTCTCTCTTTATATCGTAGACTTGATTTGAATAAGTTGACACCTACTGAAATATCTTTGCAAATGGCTGATAAATCAACTGCTATACCTGTCGGTATTTGTGAGGATGTGCCTGTTGTGGTTGCAAACGTTACTATTTTAACGGACTTTGTTATTCTTGATATTCCCGAGGACGATAGTGCGTCTATTATTCTTGGAAGACCCTCTTTGAATACTGCAGGTGCTGTTATTGATTGCAACAAAGGCAATGTCACTTTTCATGTTAATGGTAATGAGCATACGGTACACTTTCCGAGTAAACAACCTCAAGTTTATAGCATCAACTCTATTGGAAAAATTCCATCGATTACATTTGGAGGTTTTGAATTTCCTCTTCCCTCTTGTCAAGAAGAAATATGATATTCTTATTATAGGGGATGTGCATATCCCCGTTGTGGTAACATAGTGTTATTCGAAATTTCTCCGGTTCCATGTTATTCGGAATGAGTTTGTTAACAAGACCTGATCAACCTTGTTAGTAGATTCCTTTTGATGATCATGAGACGGATGAAACTAGAAGCACAACCTTCATGCCCTCTTTATACTTTACATTATTTAGTTGAAATAAAGTAAAAATAGTATTTTTACATCTGTTTCCTGATTTACTGTGCAATATAAAAATACCCCGAAAATAAAAGTCCTCCAAATGCCATGCCAATTTAATATGATTTTTTCGGGAATATTTGAGGATTTATGGTACTGAAAACACCGCGGGGGGAGCTGCCACCTGGCCACGAGGGTGGAGGGCGCGCCCTACCCCCCAGGGCGCGCCCCTGCCTCGTGGGCCCACGGTGGCCCTCCTCCACTTATTCCTGCACCCATCCTCTTCTTCTTCCTCCCACAAACACGAATATCTGGCTCAAACACGAGTTCCAACCCACGTTGCTGTGATTTTCGATCTCCTTGCTCAAAGCACCTCTCACCAATCTGCTTGGGGAGATTGTTCCTTGGTATGTGACTCCTCCATTGGTCCAATTAGTTTTTGTTCTAGTGCTTTATTCTTTGCAAATTGTGCTGCATAGGTGACCATGTTCTTGAGCTTGCATGTCAAATTTATATGGTTCCAAGTAGTTCTAATGCATGATATATCCTCTAGGCACTTGTAGGAGTAGTTGCTATCAATTTTATTGAAGTTGGTTCACTTTTGTTTGAAGTTACTAAAAATTTCAGATTATTTCAGAAAATAATGAAGAGACCTTTGAGGGGCTCGTCGAAGCTTCGAAGGAAAAACAAAATGAAGAAGCACAGAGGCCCAAATATAATTTGCCTCGCACCGCGGAGGTCCGGCCGTGTGAATGGCCTTCCGATGACTTCTTGAGACAAGCCAGAATTTATGAGGATTTTTATTCATTGGTTGAGAATGCTGGCCTCACCGACTTCGTCCGCGACCAACGTCATCAGTATCTCTTACTCACTAATACTTTTGTGCAAAACTTCTACTATTTTCCTAAGGAATCACCTCCTTCAGTAGAGTTTCATTTATATGACGTTGTTAAGAAGATGCCATTAGCTGAATTTTGCAAGGTTTGCAAAATACCCTCTGAGGGTACCTTAGAAGAACCACATCGTAAGGATGTGGAAGAATTTATTAACACCATCACTGTGGGAGAAACCAGGAAGGTTTCCGATGCAAGAATCACTAGCATACATTTTCCTGTTTTACGCTACTTTGCCTTATTTGCTAGTCGTTGCTTGATTGGTCGCGAAGCTGTGGAAACCTTAGTGTTCTGATATTATCATTTTGTTCCATGGTTTATACCTCGATAACTCTGTTAGTATGGGCGGAATTATTGCTAAACGGTTAAGTTTGAACCGTACTAAAGGCCCCTGTCGGTGTCAAAACCGGCGGGTCTCGAGTAGGGGGTCCCGAACTGTGCGTCTAGGCGGATGGTAACAGGAGACAAGGGACACGATGTTTTTACCCAGGTTCGGGCCCTCTCGATGGAGGTAAAACCCTACTCCTGCTTGATTAATATTGATGATATGGGTAGTACAAGAGTAGATCTACCACGAGATCAGAGAGGCTATCCTAGAAGCTAGCCTATGGTATGATTGTTGTTCGTCCTACGGACTAAAACCCTCCGGTTTATATAGACACCGGAGAGGGCTAGGGTTACACAGAGTCGGTTACAATGGGAGGAGATCTACATATCCGTATTGCCAAGCTTGCCTTCCACGCCAAGGAAAGTCCCATCCGGACACGGGACGAAGTCTTCAATCTTGTATCTTCGTAGTCCAGGAGTCCGGCCAAAGGTTATAGTCCGGCCATCCGGACACCCCCTAATCCAGGACTCCCTCAGTAGCCCCCGAACCAGGCTTCAATGACAGCGAGTCCGGCGCGCAGATTGTCTTCGGCATTGCAAGGCGGGTTCTTCTCCAAATTTCGTGTACCTGTTGAATAGTGTCCGGCTCCTTGTGAATATGGCGCATCGCGGGGACCGGATATCTATCCGGAACCCCAAAGAAGGCGTCCGAAGACTGGCCTTTAGAATGGTTTTATATAGAAGATGTCCCCCTGCCGGACCCTATTGGATCGTCCTCCCTGAGTTCGATAATGCTCCTTTGAAGAAGCGCCTAAGCTGGCGTCCAAGGAGCCCTCAGAAGGAAAATGACAAGGACGTCCTTTACCTGATGAGCCGGATAAGGTTGTTAGCTCATTCCGGACTGACCATGATCGAGGTCATGGCCACATGCATCATGCGGGGGGTGCAGCCGCTTCAGTATAGAGGCCACCCCATGTGGGATTTCAACGGGGAGGATGATGCCACCCGCTGCGGCCGTAAGGGGCCGGAATCGGTTGCCGCTCTGACGAAGATCTTGCCCGCATGGTATAAGGGAGAACAGGAGGAATTTCTCCGCGTCAATCCACAGGGCGGATTTTCTATGCACAATCCCTAAAACTGGGTAAGCGGACACTTCTTTTTGCCCATCCGTTCCATATTCCCGTGGTTAAGTATCTCATCTTGCGATTTCGACGCAGGAATTAAACAGCCCTCCTCCACAACCCGAGGATCCGGAACGGTCCCTCGATCCGGCCTCCCAAGAGGATCCGGACATATCCGTGGAGCTGATCGATGGGGTATTTTACCAACTGAGCATCCACAATGCCTTGGTGGCTATTACAGCCGATTATCACGGACTGCTCCTGCCTCACAAATGGCAAGACCGAAGTCCCAATACTTCGAAGATGATCCATCTGTGCTTATTTTTGATCACCGTATACCAATGGTGTTTCGCAGGGGAGGATCTCGAGGCGGAATGCCGAGCCTGCAGCGACTAGCCAACAAGGGACCGCGAGGGTGGGCAGGCTAAAGAGACACGCAGTCCGGGTCGAGGCACCGGCGCAGCAGTAAGGCGCGCCGCCTTACTCCAAGGTATTATTCTTACGATGCATACTAACGCCCGTGCTTTTTTTTAGGAAAAAGAGGGCTCGCCGGACTATATCCGGAGAGGTCGCCAATCGAGCCTCCACCAGCCAGGCTCCAAAGCCAGGTCCAGAAGCAGAGGAAAACACGAGGCATGCGTCGGACGCTCCTCCGACTGAGGATGTCGACAGACTGTCCGCCACCAATTCCGAGGTGGAGAGTGCCATGAATCACAGGCGCCGCCGGACAGTTCTTTGCAATGCTTGTTTCTCCCAAGAGGCATTGGATGCCTTCAACTCGGGAGATGCGTACCTCCGTGCCGCTCAAAATGGTCTAACCAGGGCCACAGAGCAGTATGTAAAAGACATACGAGTGAGAAATCATCTTTAGTTCACCGACCAAATATTCCCTTAAGAACGCTAGCTTTTGGCTTCACCCAGTCTGAGGTACACATCCGGCTGACCCGGCGGTAACAATCGCAGAGGTGCTCCCTTTACCACCTAGCCGAACAATCGGGAACGAGGGGTAGCACGAGAGCCAAGCAACCCAGCTTGGCCAAAACTTAAGTCATATCGATGCATATAGTGGTGAATAAAAGGTACATGCGGAAGTGTGACACATGTGTTGGGCATGAAGCCCCTATAAATAAGCTTCTGTTAAAGAAGCCCCCAGGTATAATGAGCGTGGATAGCGCGTCAATTGTGTGCGAACAAGGCGCGAATGAGCCCTTAAAGGCTGTAAGAGAAAAAATAAAAAGGGGGGAAGAAAGAGAAAAATATAAGACAGCTTGTGTGTAAAAAATAGACAGAGGAAGGAGACGAACACAGAGTCCAGCGCTATGCGTAGAATCTCCGGAGACGGGCTGCGTTCCATGGGTTCGGCTCGAGTCGGTTATCCGATGCATCTCGCAGACGGTACGCTCCACTAGTCAGGACTTAGTCAATAATAAAGGGACCTTCCCATTTGGGCTTGAGTTTGTCCTTTTTCTTGTCCGTGAGCGTAGAACTAACTTCGCCAACATTGTAAGTTTTGGCCCGTGCTTCTACGCTTTGGTATCTTGAGCCTGCTTTGTTGATATAATGCGAGCGGGCTTTTGCCACGTCACGCTCCTCCTCCAAGGCGTCCAAACTGTCCTGCCGATCGAGCTCGGCTTCTCTTTCTTCGTACATGCGCACTCGAGGTGAGTCATGAATTATGTCGCAGGGCAGAACCGCCTCTGCGCCGTATACCATAAAGAATGGTGTGTATCCGGTGGTGCGATTCGGCGTGGTCCGCAGCCCCCAGAGTACGGAGTCGAGCTCCTCTACCCAGTGCGTGTTAGATTCCTTGAGGGATCGCACTAATCTAGGTTTGATGCCGCTCATGATTAGACCATTTGCTCGCTCGACTTGATCGTTAGTTTGTGGGTGATAGACTGAAGCATAGTCGAGCTTGATGCCCAGGTTTTTGCACCAGAGTTTAACCTCGTCGGCCGTAAAGTTCGTGCCGTTATCAGTGATGACGCTGTGGGGGACGCCATAACGGTGTACGACCCCGGATATGAAGTCTATCACCGGTCCGGATTCGGCTGTCTTAACAGGCTTGGCCTCTATCCATTTGGTGAACTTATCCACCATGACCAGTAGGTATTTTTGCTTGTGGGTTCCTCCTTTAAGGGGTCCAACCATGTCAAGCCCCCAGACCATGAAGGGTCAGGTGATGGTTATAGTTTGGAGGGCGGTGGGTGGCATATGGCTTTAGTTAGCAAAGAGCTGGCAACCGACGCATCGTTGGACTAAGTCCTGAGCATCTGCCCGGGCCGTCGGCCAGTAAAATCCTATACGGAAGGCCTTTCTTACAAGGGCCCGGGCTGCGGCATGGTGCCCGCCTTGTCCGGCATGAATTTCAGCCAGAAGATTCCGCCCTTCCTCTTCGGAGATACACCTTTGAAGGACTCCGGTGGTGCTTTTCTTATAAAGCTCTCCCTCATGGACTTTATAGGCTTTAGATCGCCGCACTATGCAGCGTGTCTCGTTTTGGTCCTCGAGAAGTTCCTGCCTGGTTAGGTAGGCTAGGAATGGTTACATCCACGGGCAATGACTGCCATTATTACGTGAAATTTGAGGATGTTACTTCGTTGGCGAGCCTCCGTTGTGTCGAGAATGTTCGTGTCGGCAATGCGGTTGGGTCCGGCTGTTATCTCCGGATTCCCTTCCCATAATCTGGATGGCTTGAATAGCCTCTCCAAGAAAATGGGGGACTGCATCGCGCTTTGCGCCAATGCGTGCCAAGACGTCTGCTGCCTGATTGTTTTCCTGGGCTATATGGTGAAATTCAAGGCCCTCGAACCGAGCTGACATTTTTAGGACGGCGTTGCGATAAGCTGCCATTTTCGGATCCTTGGCATACAAGTCTCCATTTATTTGGGATATCGCGAGGTTCGAATCCCCGCGCACCTCTAGGCGTTGGATTCCCATGGAGACTGCCATCCGGAGACCATGTAGAAGGGCTTCGTATTCGGCTGCGTTGTTGGAGTCCGTATACATTATCTGGAGTACGTATTGAACTGTATCTCCTGTTGGGGATGTTAGAACGACGCAAGCCCCCAGACCAGCCAACATTTTGGAGCCGTCGAAGTGCATGATCCTGTTGGAATATGTGCCGTACTCTTTTGGGAGTTTGGCTTCAGTCCATTCGGCGACGAAGTCGGCCAAAACTTGTGACTTAATAGCTCGCCGTGGCTTATAGCTTATGTCGAACGGGAGGAGCTCAATGGCCCATTTTGCAATCCGGCCCATCGCGTCGCGGTTGTTTATAATATCGTTAAGAGGTACTTCAGAGGCTACTATTATTGAACACTCTTGAAAGTAGTGTCGCAGCTTCCGGGATGCCATAAATACCGCGTATGCTATCTTTTGATAATGCGGGTACCGCGACTTGGATGGAGTGAGGACAGTGGACACGTAGTAAACTGGCTTTTGAAGGGGGAATTTGTGTTCGTCCGTTTCTCGTTCAATGATGAGCACTGCGCTTACAACTTGATGAGTTACCGCGATTTATAATAGCATTGGTTCGCCGATGTTATGCGCGGCCAGGACCGGGTTTGTTGCCAATATGGCTTTTATTTCTTCGAGTCCGGCCGTGGCGGCATCCGTCCACTCGAAGTGTCCGGTGCGCCGGAGGAGGCGATAAAGGGGTAATGCCTTTTCTCCCAAGCGGGAGATAAAGCGGCTTAGAGCCGCCACACATCCGGTCAATTTTTGTATTTGTTTGAGGTCCTTTGATATATCCAATTGTGACAGAGCTCGGATCTTGGCTGGGTTTGCTTCAATTCCTCTACCGGATACAATGAAGCCTAAGAGCTTTCCGGCTGGTATGCCGAAAACGCATTTTTCCGGGTTAAGCTTGATGTCATATGTTCGGAGGTTATCTAATGTGAGCCTCAAGTCGTCTACTAGAGTTTCGACATGCTTGGTTTTGACGACCACGCCATCTACGTATGCCTCCACTGTTTTGCCGATCTGGTTTGCGGACATATACGAATCATGCGCTAATATGTTGCGCGGCGTTTTTGAGCCCGAAGGGCATTGTGTTGAAGCGAGAATGGGCCGTATGGGGTGATGAATGCCGTTGCGGCTTGGTGCAGCTCTGCCATCTTAATTTGATGGTAGCTGGAGTATGCGTCGAGGAAACACAATGAATCGTGTCCTGCGGTGGCGTCGATAATTTGATCCATGCGGGGGAGGGGGGAAGGGATCCTTTGGGAAAGCCTTGTTGAGGTCCTTGAAATCGACGCATAGGCGCCAGGATTTGTCCTTCTTTGGTACCATCACCAGGTTTGCTAGCCAGTCCGGATGTTTTATATCTCTGATGAATCCAGCCTCCAATAGTTTGGCTAGCTCCTCTCCCATGGCTTGTCTCTTCGGTTCGGAGAAACACCGAAGAGCACCTTGATCGGCTTGAATCCTTTTAGGATGTTTAGGCTGTGCTCGGCCAGCCGGCGTGGGATTCCTGGCATGTCTGAAGGGTGCCAGGAAAAAATGTCCCAATTTTCGTGTAGGAATTCTCGTAGTGCGGCGTCTACATCAGGGTTTAATTGCGCCCCGATGGAGGCCGTTTTTATAAGGTCCGTTGGATGGACTTGGAATTTGACTATTTCGTCCGCCGGTTTAAAGGAGGTGGACTTGGATCTTTTATCGAGTATCACGTCGTCCTTGTTCACCGTGGAGCGCGGCGTAGTCAGTTCCTTGGCCGCTAGGACTTCGGATAGTGCCTCAAGGGCCAGTGCGGCTATCTTATTTTCGGCGCGGAGTGCTATGTCCGGGTCACTAGCAAGAGTGATGATTCCGTTGGGCCCGGGCATTTTGAGCTTCATGTACCCGTAATGGGGTATAGCTTGAATTATTGTAAATGCCTCTCGCCATAATAGAGCATGGTATCCGCTGCTGTACGGGGCCACTTGGAACATGACCTCCTCGGACCTGTAATTATCCGGCGTGCCGAACACCACATCGGTGTGATTTTTCCTATCTGCGGCTTCTCGTGAGGGATTATTCCTCTAAAGGTTGTGCTGCTTCGCTCAATGCGGCTCCAGTCTATTTCCATTTTTTGAAGGGTTTCCTCGTAAATGAGGTTCAATCCGCTGCCACCGTCCATGAGCACCTTGGTAAGGCAAAAGCCGTCCACTATTGGACTGAGGACCAATGCGGCTGGTGCTCGGGCTGTTCTAAATTTAGGTTCATCACTGACATTAAAGGTAATAGCCGTGTCACTCCATGGGTTTGTTATTGCTACTTGGTAGACTTCGGCAAGGCTACGGAGTGTTCGTTTCCGCATATTATTTGATGCAAAAGTCTCGAAGACTATTAATACCGTACTGGTATCCTTGGGCTGGTGCTCTATGGATTCTGGAGTTAGAAGCTCTTCGCCACTTCTGGCCACCTGCCGGAGTATCCAACATGCTCTAAGGTTATGAGTTGGTGTGGCGCCCTCTGTATTATGAATTTTATAGGGTCCATTGAGCCATACCTCCAGTACGGTTCCATGCCCTATAGAGGGTTTTTGATTTTTGGTGTTTAACCCAGGTGCCTGGCGATAAATGCACCCTTTTATTTTGGACCGGGGTTGTATTCAGGGACGGATTGTCCCAAAATTTTGTTTCGGTTTTCCAGGCACTTTCCATCGCACAGTACTTTCGTACTATGGACGCCAAGTCAGCGTAGCGTGTAATTTCACGGCGACTTATGGCGTTGAGGATTCCGTTGTCCGTGCAATTATTGCAGAAGAATGAAATTGCATCCTCCTCATGGCGATCCTTTATCCTGTTCATGACTAGGAGGAATCTGGCCCAGTAATGGTGTACTGTTTCTGCGGGCTCTTGCCGAATTTGGGATAGATCGCTTATGTTTGGGTGGGCGGGTGGAATTAAATCCGGAACCTCGCCCAATCTGAGACTCGGGGGCCAAGGAGTTTCCGAACTCGGAAGCTTGGGTTCTTGGATATTGTCCAATGAATCTAGCCTGCTGCCTGACTTTAGGTTCAGGGCTTGAGTGATGTACTCCCCTCCGCGGGTATCCGGCTTGGAGGGATCGGGAATCTGGACATAACTAGTCCTTAAGATAGATGAAGGCTTGCCGCATTGTTCCTCCACTACTGCAACGTGATGGGTGACCTGGGGAGAGTTAATCTCCCTCGGATCGGGTTTAGGCCCAATCTGATCATAGTCTATAGCGACTCCCAGGGTGGCGATGCGATCCAAGAGCTCGTTTAAGGAAGAGAGCTCCATCGGATCTAACTGCTCGGCGAGTTCCGAGTTGACGTGAAGATTGCTTTCGATGACCCGAAAATTCATCGTCGGCGCGGCGGACGAACAGCGGTCATAAGAAAACTGCCTAGCCGGAGAGTTTGGCCGATAGCCAAAGCTCCTTTAGCATGATGCCATCTTTAAAGGCGGGATGAGGCATCCTTCACGATGGCGGCGACACAGCGGAAATCTCAATGAAAGCACCAATGTCGGTGTCAAAACCGGCGGATCTCGGGTAGGGGTCCCGAACTATGCGTCTAGGCGGATGGTAACAGGAGACAAGGGACACGATGTTTTTACCCAGGTTCGGGCCCTCTCGATGGAGGTAAAACCCTACTCCTGCTTGATTAATATTGATGATATGGGTAGTACAAGAGTAGATCTACCACGAGATCAGAGAGGCTAAACCCTAGAAGCTAGCCTTTGGTATGATTGTTGTTCGTCCTACGGACTAAAACCCTCCGGTTTATATAGACACCGGAGAGGGCTAGGGTTAAACAGAGTCGGTTATAACGGGAGGAGATCTACATATCTGTATCGCCAAGCTTGCCTTCCACGCCAAGGAAAGTCCCATCCAGACACGGGACGAAGTCTTCAATCTTGTATCTTCGTAGTCCAAGAGTCCGGCCAAACGTTATAGTCTGGCCATCCGGACACCCCCTAATCCAGGACTCCCTCAGCCCCATCTTTGGAGGTATTTATGCTTCACGCCTAGCTGCACATTTTAACATACCCATTAGGCTTTATGAGAAATAAGAAAAATTGTTGCCTAGTGCTTATTTAGATTATAAGAGTATGCTAGCGCATGACTTTATTGTTAAGGGCAAGGAAGGGGAGCTTAAATATAAATTGTACTTTGATAAACATCAACCTGAGACTATTACTTTGCCTGCTCCTTCTTTGTTTAACTTGTCTGAAGGTATTTATCTCGTTCCGTGGGGGCCGTTCAAGCCTATCGGAATCCTGCACCAGCCCCAGAGCCGGAACCACAATACGAGCCTCCACGCCAGTCTGTTTATTCTTGGGATCCGGAGGTGGCTGCCAGCCAGTGGCAGTCGGAGTCCTCTTCATCCCAGTACGACCTGAGCTACACCTATGGGTATCCGCTAGGCTATCCCTGGCAATGAACCAACTTAGGCCAAAAGCCTAAGCTTGGGGGAGTACGTATTTCCCACCGACATTACATTTATGTTCACACACACTCATTGCTAGATGTCGGTGGTCATACTCTTTCACTGTAATATCCATGCTAGTTTATTTTCTTTTTCCTGCTTTCTTCTTGTGTGTTTGTTAAACTTTAAGAAAACAACAAAAAATTAGTGTAGCTTCTAGTTAGTTTACTTTTCCTGCGTAGTAGTAATAATCAAAAGAAAACCCAAAAATATTTCCTGTTCTTCTTTTGTTTGTTGGGAGCTTTCCGTGTAAATAGTTTTATTTCTTTTCTTTTCTTTGGAATTCGATAGGCGAAGACCATGATTAAATTGTTGAAGTGGCTCTTATATGCATTATTGTTGATTTAACCAAGAGCCCATATTGCCTTGTCTTCTCCTACTTATTGAATGCTCGCAGATTCCAGCTTAGTCCAATGCACGTGCACTCTTATTATTATCCATATCGTTCGGTTGTGCAAGTGAAAGGCAATAATGATGATATATGATGAATTGATTGGGATAAGCGAAGCTGGTATGAACTCGACCTCTCTTGTTTTTGTAAATATGATGAGTTAATCATTCTTGATTCAGCTTATTATGAATAAAAATGTTTGCAATGACAATTAGAGATCATAGTTGCTTATGCCATGCTTGATTAGCTATGAGTTATAATGGTTTACCTTGCGTGCTAACATGCTATTAAAATGGTTGTGATGTGGTATGATGGGGTGGTATCCTCCTTTGAATGATTTAAGTGACTTGACTTGGCACATGTTCACACATGTAGTTGAAACAAATCAACATACCTTCACGATATTTATGTTCATGGTGGATTATATCCTACTCATGCTTGCATCCAATGTTTATTAATTTTAGTGCATGTTCATGACTGTTGTCGCTCTCTAGTTGGTCGCTTCCCAGTCTTTTGCTAGCCTTCACTTGTACTAAGCGGGAATGCTTATGCATCCAATCCCTTAAACCCCAAAGTTATTCCATATGAGTCCGCTTATACCTTCCTATATGCGGTATCTACACCGTTCCAAGTAAATTTGTATGTGCCAAACTCTAAACCTTCAAATAAACATTCTATTTTGTATGCTCGAATAGCTCATGTATCAACTAGGGTTGCCCTTATCTTCCATGTTAGGCGGGTTATTCTCAAGAGGAGTGGACTTCGCTCCTCACTCACGAGAAAATGGCTGGTCACCGGGATGCCCAGTCCCACGCTTTATGCAAACTAAATCAAAACAATTGCAAACAAAACTCCCCACAGGACCTGATGTTAGTTGGAGGCACTTTCGTTGTTTCGAGCAAGCCATGGATTGATGCTTGTTGGTGGAGGGGGAGTATAAACTTTACCATTCTGTTTGGGAACCGCCTATAATGTGTGTAGCATGGAAGATATCACCATCTCTTAGTTGTTATGTTGACAATGAAAGTATACCGCTCAAAATATTATTTATCTCTATTTCAAAACCGAGCTCGAGCACCTCTACAAATCCCTGCTTCCCTCTGCGAAGGGCCTATCTATTTACTTTTATGTTGAGTCATCACCCTCTTATTAAAAAGCACTAGCTGGAGAGCACATCTGTCATTTGCATTCATTACTATTAATTTATATTGGGTATGACTGGATCTCTTTTACCATGAATTACAATGTCTAGTCAGTCCTTGATCTTTAAAGGTGCTCTGCATTTATGTTTTGCGGTCTCAGAAAGGGCTAGCGAGATATCATCTTATGATTATGATTGTTTTGAGAAAGTTTCTCATCCGAGATTTATTATTATGACTCGCTAGTTGATTATGCCATTGATATGAGTAAACATGAGACCTGAGAATTATTGCAAATGTGGTTAGTTATAATTTTTGCTGAAAACCTGAAAGTTCGCTTGACATATTTACAACAACAAGAGCAAACAGAGTTTGTAAAAGTTTTTCTTTTTCTCTTTCAGTTTGTCAACTGAATTGCTTGAGGACAAGCAAAGGTTTAAGCTTGGGGGAGTTGATATGTCTCCGTCGTATCTACTTTTCCAAACACTTTTGCCCTTGTTTTGGACTCTAACTTGTATGATTTGAATGGAACTAACCCGGACTGACGGTTTTATGTGCAGAAAACAAAAGTTCTCGGAATGACCTGAAACTCCACGAAACATCTTAGAAAAAATAATAAAAAATCCTTGCCAAAGATGAAGGCCAGGGGGCCCACACCCTATCCAGGAGGGTAGGGGGTGCCCCCCTAGGGCGCGCCCCCTACCTCGTGGGCCCCCTGGAGCTCCTCCGACGCCAACTCCAACTCTATATATTTGCTTTCAGAGAGAAAAAATAAAGGAGAAGAAATCATCGCGTTTTACGATACGGAGCCGCCGCCAAGCCCTAAAACCTCTCGGGAGGGCTGATCTGGAGTCCGTTCGGGGCTCCGGAGAGGGGGATTCGTCGCCGTCGTCATCATCAACCATCCTCTATCACCAATTTCATGATTCTCACCGCCGTGCGTGAGTAATTCCATCGTAGGCTTGCTGGACGGTGATGATTTGGATGAGATCTATCATGTAATCGAGTTAGTTTTGTTAGGGTTTGATCCCTAGTATCCACTATGTTCTGAGATTGATGTTGCTATGACTTTGCTATGCTTAATGCTTGTCACTAGGGCCTGAGTGCCATGATTTCAGATCTGAACCTATTATGTTTTCATGAATATATGTGAGTTCTTGATCCTATCTTGCAAGTCTATAGTCACCTATTATGTGTTATGATCCGACAACCTCAAGTAACAATAATCGGGATACTTCTCGGTGATGACCATAGTTTGAGGAGTTCATGTATTCACTATGTGCTAATGCTTTGTTCGGTTCTCTATTAAAAGGAGGCCTTAATATCCCTTAGTTTCCATTAGGACCCCCTGCCACGGGAGGGTAGGACAAAAGATGTCATGCAAGTTATTTTCCATAAGCACGTATGACTATATTCGGAATACATGCCTACATTACATTGATGAATTGGAGCTAGTTCCGTGTCACCCTATGTTATGATTGTTACATGATGAACCGCATCCGGCCTAATTATCCATCACCGATCCAATGCCTCTGAGCTTTCCATATCTTTGGTTTACGCTTATTTACTTTCCGTTATTCTTGTTACAATCATTACAAAACACCAAAAACATTGCTTTTGCTTTCATTACTCTTTTGTTACCGTTACCACCACTATCATACTACTTTGCTACTAAATACTTTGCTGCAGATATTAAGTTATCCGGTGTGGCTGAATTGACAACTCAGTTGCTAATACTTGAGAATATTCTTTGGCTCCCCTTGTGTCGAATCAATAAATTTGGGTTGAATACTTTACCCTCGAAAGCTGTTGCGATCCCCTACACTTGTGGGTTATCACTAGCCAACCAGCCCTGTCCAAACTGATGACAAACCGGTCAGTCCAGTTAAGGATACTGATAAACCGCCAACTCCAGTAAAGGCTGCTGATGACAAAGATGATGACATTATGATTACTGGCACTGGCCACACTACTCCTGGCAATCATGTCGCTTTGTCAAAGCATACTGCCAAGGACGAGTTCTCTGCTATCGGCAAAGGCAAATGGAATGCCGATTTATCAAGCTACACCCATCTCAATGCTCAAGACATTCACTCTGGCTTCTTGATCCGTCTGTATACCAGCCGTGACTATGAAGCTAGTTTGGTAAACTTGATGAAGGAGCGATATGAGGTAACTACTATTTCTCTCTTTTGTCCAATTGTTGTTTATCAACTCCTAGTAGCCCCCAAGTGACGGTTTATGATACCAATCTAAACCGGGACTTTTGTCATAACTTAACTTTGCATATTTAGCCTCCAGGGACCGGATTACCTTTTTAAGATGAACCGGTTCTTTAAAATTTGCCATACTGCTCTTTCATCGGTATAGCCCCCAAGGGCCGGTTTAACTTTATAAAGATGAACCGGGACTGTAGAAGAATTCCCATACCAACAGTTTTTGAGAAAACACACATTAGCCCCCAAGTGCTAAGATTAATACTTGTATTGTGCTTGGGACTAGTAGAAATTTCTGATAAGGAGCAAATATGCATTAGCCCCCAAGTATCAAGGGCATAACTTGTTATGTGCTTGGTACTTCAAATATGTAATGTCAACTCATTATACATCTGTCTCTTTATAGGCTGAGCTGAGCGAGAAGGAAAGCCAAACCGCTGATCTGCAAGAGAACATCAAGTCCCAGCAAGCCGAAACCTCCAAGGCCAAGGAAGAGTTGACCAGCGCTCTGGATGCTATGGAGAAACTGAAAGAAAGCTTCAACAAAGAGCGGGCTGATTGCGAGATAGAAAAATCTGCTTTGCGAAAAAGGGTCAAAGACGCAGAAGCAGCTCTTAAACCGGTGGTAGACGAGCTGACTGGCGTAAAGAGGCAGATTCATGCCATGACTGCTGCTATGTTCGGTAAACATCTTTCCTTATACTTTCAATCATATCTTCCCATGTGTTGTTGGTTTACTGATGTGCCAAATGATGCAGGAACTCACATTAGCCATGTGGGCTCTGATGTTTGATGTCTACTACACAACCTTCTTCTTGTACACGTTGTTGGGCCTGCAAGTGCACAGGTTTGTAGGACAGTAGCAAATTTCCCTCAAGTGGATGACCTAAGGTTTATCAATCCGTAGGAGGCGTGGGATGAAGATGGTCTCTCTCAAACAACCCTGCAACCAAATAACAAAGAGTCTCTTGTGTCCCCAACACACCCAATACAATGGTAAATTGTATAGGTGCACTAGTTAATGAAGAGATGGTGATACAAGTGCAATATGGATGGTAGATATAGGTTTTTGTAATCTAAAAATATAAAAACAGCAAGGTAACTAATGATAAAAGTGAGCGTAAACGGTATTGCAATGATAGGAAACAAGGCCTAGGGTTCATACTTTCACTAGTGCAAGTTGTCTCAACAATAATAACATAATTGGATCATATAACTATCCCTCAACATGCAACAAAGAGTCACTCCAAAGTCACTAATAGCGGAGAACAAACGAAGAGATTATGGTAGGGTACGAAACCACCTCAAAGTTATTCTTTCCAATCAATCCGTTGGGCTATTCCTATAAGTGTCACAAACAGCCCTAGAGTTCGTACTAGAATAACACCTTAAGATACAAATCAACCAAAACCCTAATGTCACCTAGATACTCCAATGCCACCTCAAGTATCCGTGGACATGATTATACGATATGCATCACACAATCTCAATTCATCTATTCAAACCAACACATAGAACCTCAAAGAGTGCCCCAAAGTTTCTATCGGAGAATCACGACGAAAACGTGTGCCAACCCCTATGCATAGGTTCATGGGTGGAACCCGCAAGTTGGTCAGCAAAACATACATCAAGTGGCACGTGATATCCCGTTGTCACCACAGATACGCACGGCAAGACATACATCAAGTGTTCTCAAATCTTTAAAGACTCAATCCGATAAGATTACTTCAAGGGGAAAACTCAATTCATCACAAGAGAGTAGAGGGGGAGAAACATCATAAGATCCAACTACAATAGCAAAGCTCGGGATACATCAAGATCGTGCCATAGATGGAACACGAGAGAGAACACGAGAGAGAGAGATCAATCACATAGCTCTGGTACATACCCTCAGCCCCGAGGGTGAACTACTCCCTCCTCGTCATGGAGAGCGCCGGGATGATGAAGATGGCCACGGTGATGGATTCCCCCTCGTGAGGTGCGAACGGGCTCCCGAGAGGTTTTCGGTGGCTATAGAGGCTTGCGGCGGCGGAACTCCCGATCTATCTTCTGTTCCGGAAGTTTTACGATACGTAGGTATATATGGGCGCAAGGGGTACGTCGGTGGAGCTTCGGGGGCCCCACAAGGCAGGGGGCGCACCCTAGGGGGGTGGGCGCCCCCCACCCTCGTGGCCAGCTCCCGTATCTTCTGACGTAGAGTCCAAGTCTATCCGATGGCTTTCCTTCCAAAAATAACTTCTCCAGTTGATTTTGTTCCGTTTTGACTCAAAATGCATTATTCCTTTTCTTCGAAATACTGAAATAGGCAAAAAACAACAAATCTGGGCTGGGCCTCCGGTTAATAGGTTAGTCCCAAAAGTAATATAAAAGTGGATAATAAAGCCCAATATTGCCCAAAACAGTAGATAATATAGCATGGAGCAATCAAAAATTATAGATACGTTGGAGACGTATCAAGCATCCCCAAGCTTAATTACTGCTCGTCCTCAAGTAGGTAAATGATAAAAAAGATAATTTTTGATGTGGAATGCTAGTTGGCATAATTTCAATGTAATTCTTCTTACTTGTGATATGAATATTCAGATCCGAAAGATTCAAGACAAAAGTTCATATTGACATAAAAATAATAATACTTCAAGCATACTAATCAAAGTAATCATGTCTTCTCAAAATAGCATGGCAAAAGAAAGTTCATCCCTACAAAATCATATAGTTAGGCTATGCTTCATTTTAAATCACACAAAGATGTTCCCAACTTCTATACCCCGATGACAAGCCAAGCAATTGTTTCATACTTAAATAATCTCAAACTTTTTCAACCTTCACGCAATACATGAGCGTGAGCCATGGATATAGCACTATGGGTGGAATAGAATATGATGATGGGGATTGTGTGGAGAAGACAAAAAGGAGAAAGTCTCACATTGACGAGGATAATCAACGGGCTATGGAGATGCCCATCAATTGATGTCAACATGAGAGTAGGGATTGCCATGCAACGGATGCACTAGGGCTATGAATGCTCAACAAAATAAAACTAGTGGCTGTGCATCCAACTTTCTTGCTCATGAAGACCTAGGGCATTTGAGGAAGCCCATCGTAGGAATATACAAGCCAAGTTCTATAATGAAAAATTCCCACTAGTATAAAAAGACAACTTATGAGACTCACTATATGAAAAACATGGTGCTACTTTGAAGAACAATATATGAGACTCGCTACATGAAGAACAAGGTGCTACTTTGAAGCACAAGTGTGGAAAAAGAGATAGTAACATTGCCCTTTTTTTTCATTGGGCAATGCTCTAATAATGATGATCATCACACTTCTATTGATTACAACATAAGGATTACAACTCGAAACTAGAACAAGATATGACTCTATATGAATGCCTCCGGCGGTGTATTGGGATGGTGCAATGAATCAAGAGTGACATGTATGAAAAACAATGCATGGTGGCTTTGCCACAAATACGATGTCAACTACATGATCATGCAATGGCAATGTGACAAAAGTAAAGTATGTCAAGATGATGAACGAAACGGTGGAAAGTTGCATGGCAATATATCTCGGAATGGCTATGGAAATGCCATAAATAGGTAGGTATGGTGGCTGTTTTGAGGAAGATATAGGGTGGTTTATGTGTGATAGAGCGTATCGTATCACGGGGTTTGGATGCACCGGCGATGTTTGCACCAACTCTCAAGGTGAGAAAGGGCAATGCACAGTACCGAAGAGGCTAGCAAAGGCAGAAAGGTAAAAGTGCGTATAATCCATGGACTCAACATTAGTCAAAAGAACTCATATACTTACTGCAAAAATTTAGAAGTCATCAAAAATCAAGCACTACGCGCATGCTCTTAGGGGGATAGATTGGTAGGAAAAGACCATCGCTCGTCCCCGAACGCCACTCATAAGGATGCACAAGCCAGGTACACTTCATGTTTCAAGTTTGTTACACAACTTTAACCATACGTGCATGCTACTGGACTTGCTAACTTCAACACAAGCATTCTTTAAATTCATAATCACCCAACTAGCATGACTTTAATATCACTACCTCCATATCTCAAAACAATTATCAAGTATCAAATTGATCATAGCATCCAATTCACTTCCTATGATAGTTTTCGTTCAAATTACCATGCTGTTTTAAACTCTCAAAATAATATAAGTGAAGCATGAGAGTTCATCTATTTCTTCAAAATAAAACTACCACCATGCTCTAAAAGATATAAGTGAAGCACTAGAGCAAATGACAAACTACTCCGAAAGATATAAGTGAAGATCAATGAGTAGTCGAATAATTATACAACTATGTGAAGACTCTCCCGCATTTAAGAATTTCAGATCTTGGTATTGTATCCAAACAGCAAACAAAACAAAATAAAATGACATTGCAAGGATAGCACAACTCATGTGAAGAAGAAAAAACTTAGGCTCCACCGATACTAACCGATAGTTGTTGAAGAAGAAAGGTGGGATGCCTACCGGTGCATCCCCAAGCTTAGATGCTTGAGACTTCTTAAAATATTATCTTGGGGTGCCTTGGGCATCCCCAAGCTTGAACTTTTGTGTCTCCTTATTTCCTCTCATATCATGGTTTCTCTTTTTATCAAAAGCTTCATCCACACCAAACTCAACAAGAACTCGTGAGATAGGTTAGTATAAACCAATGCAAAACCTTATCATTATCTACTGTAACAAATCACTTAAATTATTATTCAACATTGCATACTAAATTACTCTGCATATTTAATACTCCTATCCTCAAATAGAATCATTAAACAAGCAAACATATGCAAACAATGCAAACATAACAGCAATCTGCCAAAACAGTACAGTCTGTAAAGAATGCAAGAGTATCAATACTTTCCTAACTCCAAAAATTATGAACTAAAATTCCCACTGTATTAAATTTATCAGAGCTCATTATTCAAAAGGTTTCAACATTATATCATTTTCTTACTTTTCTAGGGAATTTTCGCAACAGCGGTAAACTTTCTGTTTTCAAACAGCAACATGTATACTAGCAAAATAAGCATGGCAAAGGCTATCCTTGACTTTTTTTATTGAAACTAAAGATGCAAAACATTACTCTAAATAAAATCAAGCAAAAACTAACGAAATAAAATGACGCTCCAAGCAAAACACATATCATGTGGTGAATAAAAATATAGCTCCAAGTAAAGTTACCGATGAACGAAGACGAAAGAGGGGATGCCTTCCGGGGCATCCCCAAGCTTAGGCTCTTGGTTGTCCTTGAATATTAACTTGGGGTGCCTTGGGCATCCCCAATCTTAGGATCTTTCCACTCCTTATTCCATAATCCATCGAATCTTTACCCAAAACTTGAAAACTTCACAACACAAAACTTAACAGAAAACTTGTAAGCTCCGTTAGCGAAATAAAACAAAACACCACTTTCATGGTACTGTAATGAACTCATTCTTTATTTATATTCGTGTTAAACCTACTGTATTCCAAATTCTCTATGGTTTATAAACTATTTTACTAGCCATAGATTCATCAAAATAAGCAAAAAATACAATGAAAACAGAATCTGTCAAAAACAGAACAGTCTGTAGTAATCTGTAACTAACGCATACTTCTGGAACTCAAAAAATTCCAAAATAAATTGGTGGACCTGAGGAATTTGTATAGTAATCATCTGCAAAAATAATCAACTAAATATCACTCTCCAGTAAAACGTTCTAGCTAATCTCGTGAGCGCTAAAGTTTCTGTTGTTTTACAGCACGATCATAAAGACTTCACCCAAGTCTTCCCAAAGGTTCTACTTGGCACAAACACTAATGAAAACATGAAAACACATCTAACCAGAAGCTAGATGGATTATTTATTACTAAACAGAACCAAAAAGCTAGAAACTAAAATAAAATTGGGTTGCCTCCCAACAAGCGCTATCGTTTAACGCCCCTAGCTAGGCATTATGATTTCAATGATGCTCACATAAGAGATAAGAATTGAAACATAAAGAGAGCATCATGAAGAATATGACTAGCACATTTAATTCTAACTCACTTCCTATGCATAGGGATTTTGTGAGCAAACAACTTATGAGAACAATAATCAACAAGCATAGGAAGACAAAACAAGCATAACTTCAAAAATTTAAGCACATAGAGAGGAAACTTGATATTATTGCAATTCCTACAAGCATATGTTACTCCCTCATAATAATTTTCAGTAGAATCATGAATGAATTCAACAATATAACCAGCACCTAAAGCATTCTTTTCATGATCTACTATCATAGAAAATTTATTACTCTCCACATAAGCAAAATTCTTCTCATTCGGAATAGTGGGAGTATCATAAGAGACTTGAATACTATAAATTGTTTACACATTAAAAGAGTAATGTTCAGAGAAAGGGTACTCATAATCATGACAATTTTTATAAATATAGTCATCACTACTTTTTATAGCATAAGTTTCATCACAATAATCATCATAAGTAGCAACTTTGTTCTCATCATAATCGATTGAAACCTCTTCCAAGATAGTGGAATCATTACTAAGTAAAGTCATGACCTCTCCAAATCCACTTTCATAAATATTATAAGATTCAACATCCTCCAAAATAGTGGGATCACTACTTCCTAAAGTTGACACTCTTCCAAACCCACATTCATCAATATAATCATCATAAGTAGAAGGCATGCTATCATCATAACTACTTTGTATATCAAAACTTGGGAGACTAAAAATATCATCATTATTAAACATAGCATCCCCAAGCTTGGGACAAACATTAATTGCAGCAAATATATTCTCAAATCCTTTTCATATCATAAGTATAATCATTCTCATCATTAATAGTATGGATAGCACCAATAGTATAACAATTATTATATTCTTCCAAGAAAGTGCCAAAAATATTTTCAAGATCATACGAAGTATCATTATCTTCCCAATCATAATCATCACAACAAGCAATAGGCATAACGAGATCATCATCAAGTGTATCATCTTCATTTTCATGAGGCACAACAATAATAGGAGCAACTTTATTTGGGAGAGATACCTTTTTACCTCTCGTCCTTTTTCTTTTCTTCTTCTTCTTCACCACATCATGTGTGGGTTCAATCCTCTTTTTGGAGCTCCTTATTAATGAGATTGGTTGAATAGAAGGCTCCTCTTCGTTACCTGATTCATCATAAGAAATAATAGGAGGATATTGGTAAGTCTCTTCCCTTTCATTAGTATTCTCTTCATCTTCTATTTGTTTTCTTTTCTTTATGTAATTGGCAATATAAGGATTTTCAATGCAATTCACCGCACAATACATATAAATCTTTTCTAGATCAAAATCAAGAATTTTATCACGATTAAATTTTGAAATACCCTCAGTTATACGTTTCATTTCTTCATAACCCAAAAGAAGGCTAAGTTCTTTATGATGCTCAAGGGTAATCAAATTATCACAATATTTGGACACGACTTGATCATGAAACAAATAGCATTGGAGCTTTAAATGACCATGTTCATTGCAAAGTTCACAAGGGGCATGAAAATATTGAATCTTTCAGCACATTCATCTAGCTCTTCTTGCAACAATTTGGGTTCTAAGTACTTATGCCTCTTGCAATATATATCTTCTTTATTTGGTGTGTTAATGCAAACATGCACTCCACAAAAGTTGACATGCTTATGAGAGATATTTTCATCATGACTAGAGCAATCATCATTAGTACTATGGATATTCAAGGAGTTTATACTAACAACATTGCAATCATGCTCATCATTCAAAGATTTAGTGCCAAACATTTTCATGCATTCTTCTTCTAACACTTTGGCACAAATTTCCTTTCCATCATACTCACGAAAGATATTAAAAAGATGAAGCGTATGAGGTAAACTCAATTCCATTTTTTGTAGTTTTCTTTTATAAACTAAACTAGTGCTAAAACAAGAAACAAAAAGATTCGATTGCAAGATCTAAAGATATACCTTCACTTACCTAGCCTCCCCGACAACGGCGCCAGAAAAGAGCTTGATGTCTACTAAACAACCTTCTTCTTGTAGACGTTGTTGGGCCTGGAAGTGCACAGGTTTGTAGGACAGTAGCAAATTTCCCTCAAGTGGATGACCTAAGGTTTATCAATCCATAGGAGGCGTAGGATGAAGATGGTCTCTCTCAAACAACCCTGCAAACAAATAACAAAGAGTCTCTTGTGTCCCCAACACACCCAATACAATGGTAAATTGTATAGGTGCACTAGTTCGAAGAAGAGATGGTGATACAAGTGCAATATGGATGGTAGATATAGGTTTTTGTAATCTGAAAATATAAAAACAGCAAGGTAACTAATGATAAAAGTGAGCGTAAACGGTATTGCAATGCTAGGAAACAAGGCCTAGGGTTCATACTTTCACTAGTGCAAGTTCTCTCAACAATAATAACATAATTGGATCATATAACTATCCCTCAACATGCAACAAAGAGTCACTCCAAAGTCACTAATAGCGGAGAACAAACAAAGAGATTATGGCAGAATGCGAAACCACCTCAAAGTTATTCTTTCCAATCAATCCGTTGGGCTATTCCTATAAGTGTCACAAACAGCCCTAGAGTTTGTACTAGAATAACACCTTAAGATACAAATCAACCAAAACGCTAATGTCACCTAGATACTCCAATGTCACCTCAAGTATCGGTGGGCATGATTATACGATATGCATCACACAATCTCAATTCATCTATTCAAACCAACACATAGAACCTCAAAGAGTTCCCCAAAGTTTCTACCGGAGAATCACGACGAAAACGTGTGCCAACCCCTATGCATAGGTTCATGGGCGGAACCTGCAAGTTGGTCACCAAAACATACATCAAGTGGCACGTGATATCCCATTGTCACCACAGATACGCACGGCAAGACATACATCGAGTGTTCTCAAATCTTTAAAGACTCAATCTGATAAGATTACTTCAAGGGGAAAACTCAATTCATCACAAGAGAGTAGAGGGGGAGAAACATCATAAGATCCAACTACAATAGCAAAGCTCGGATACATCAAGATCGTGCCATAGATGGAACACGAGAGAGAGAGAGATCAAACACATAGCTACTGGTACATACCCTCAGCCCCGAGGGTGAACTACTCCCTCCTCGTCATGGAGAGTGTCGGGATGATGAAGATGGCCATCGGTGATGGATTCCCCCTCCGGCGAGTCTTTGAACGGGCTCCGAGAGGTTTTGGTGGCTCTGAGAGGCTTGCGGCAGCGGAACTCCCGATCTATCTTACATTGCGGAAGTTTTACGATACGTGGGTATATATGGGTGCAAAGTGCGTCGGTGGAGCTTGGGGCCCCATGAGGCGTGGCGCCCTAGGGGGGTGGGCGCGCCCCCCACCCTCGTGGCTAGCTCCCATATCTTCTGACGTAGAGTCCAAGTCTATCCGGTGGCTTTCCTTCCAAAAATAACTTCTCCAGTTGATTTCGTTCCGTTTTGACTCCGTCTGATATTCCTTTTCTTCGAAATACTGAAATAGGCAAAAAACAGCAAATCTGGGCTGGGCCTCCGGTTAATAGGTTAGTCCCAAAAGTAATATAAAAGTGGATAATAAAGCCCAATATTGCCCAAAACAGTAGATAATATTGCATGGAGCAATAAAAAATTATAGATACGTTGGAGACGTATCAATGTTCAGAAGAAGCCGAAGGCTGCCTATACCCTTATAGAGCAGTTATCTACCGGCGCACAATGGATCATCTGTGCCGCTTCACACAACAAGCCTCCCCCACTTTAATTAATTAAACCTTATCAAGGTTGTTGATGCTGCCTGCCCGGGTAGAAGAGCTAAAGAGATCTGCTGCAAGGGCGGGTGCTTTGACCGCACTAACCCGGGCAAAAGCATGGGTACCTGACCTTGATCCGGTGGAAGTGGCTAAAGGCTATCCCAGCTTAAAAGAAGACGGATCAGAATTTGATCAGGAGGATCTCCGCGCCATAAACCGGGAAGTACGTCCACTGGCTTGTCAACTGGCTGAAGAAGCTGATCTTTCTTTTTACCAGGCGAGCTATGTCACCAATAACAAACGGGTTGCTGCACCGACTCCTGAAGCGCAGAATCTGATCCCACCAATCCATAAGCACTCTTATGCCCCTGATATTGAACCGTCAACCCTTATAAGTGACGAAGCTGTGTTCCAAGCTTTAACTGGGATCGACTGGACAACTGTTGACTTCCAGCCGCTGGGTAGAGATGAAGAAGATGAACCGGTGCAAGATGATCCGCAGCCGTCAGGTCAAGTTGATAAGCAATCATAATCCGGGGGCCGGTTTAGTCTTCCACGTGTTGCAATGCTTATTGAGAAACAATTATCCATTTTGGGCACTGAAACACCTTGTAATAGGCTAGTTAAAACACTTGGTCTGTTATGCCTTCGTGCATATTTATCTGCAACTGATGCGTGCTAATCCGCCATGCTTAAGATATGATGTTCATAATCCATAGCCATTTATTCAAGATGTTCCTACAGATAAGAAGCTTAAAGCGCGCTGGCGGTTTACCACCGGGCGGGTCATGATACCCAAATATATATATATATATATATATATATATATATATATATATATATATATGACCAAGGTTTATAACCAAGGTTGTAAAAGATAACCAAATATGGAAATATATGATACCTGTGACCTTTAGGCATAGTGTTGGCTGACCAACTTTGTAGTGAGGGTAATAACCCTAATCCGGAGTATAAGTAACTACTGCTATATGATGCCGGTTTATAAGAAACCGTTCCGAGTTGTGTTAAACACCGGTTTATTCCATATTGGTGACTTTGAGTCAAAACCAGACCGGGCTGATAGTCTCCGGATTATAATTTGATCATGTACTGACAACTAGGAGTTGACAGCCTAACCGGGTTGATGAGCACCGGTTTAAAATATCACAAATCTTTTCAAAAAGAGAAAAAACTTAGCAAAAAGCGAATAAAAAAACCCTTGTAGTCGAGGCTTTTCACGGGCTGCCAGGCCCCAAATTCGAGGCTTTTCATGGGCTGCCAGTCCACTGAGTTAAACCATTTCACAAAGCCTTTTAAGATGGTCCTCAATCCTTAACCAATCATCGTTTAACTTGACAAGTTCAGGGTCTTTATTTTAGAATAACTTGTCAAATTTCGAAGGGTCATACCAGGTTTACAGGTAGTAACTTACTTAAATCGGCAGGTTAACCCGGGGTTTTAGGTGTATACACCAGGCTTCCAAGCCATGGCTTGATAGCCTAATACAAGTGTAGATTATTTGTTCATTCGACAGCAAAGAATCCCCAAGTAACATTTTGAGCTGTGCTCTGTGGGTGCCTATGTTTGAGTTGTTGTTTTACAACACTCTCTTTGGCCCCGGATTGATTTGGCTTTGAGCCGATCAAGAGGTGTGACTATGGTTCGGATACGACCAAGCCCCCAAGTGATGTTGTGGCATTATGCCGATCAGAGGTGTAGCTATGGTTCGGATACGACCAAGCCCCCAAGTGATGTAACATAAAGCTTTGAGAAGCCGAATCAAGGGGTAAACCAGACGCCGCTTTACAAACAGAAGCTCCATATAACCACACATGATGTAAGAAAAACAACGGATACCCCGCTTAAGCTAAGGTTCCGGTTTATTATATTGATCATAATATATACATTGTCATAATATGTACATAAGCAGAGCCTATGGCTCAAGTATAGTAAGGCCGAAGATGAGAAATATTCCACGGCCGGTTGGTCTCCTCCTCCGACTTACGTGAGTCTTTGCGCTCTCGTACATCGATTAGGTAGTACGACCCGTTGTGTAGATTCTTGCTGACCACAAAGGGTCCTTCCCAAGGGGGGGGGGGGATAGCTTGTGCATATCCGTCTGATCCTGAATGAGTCGAAGCACCAAATCGCCTTCTTGAAAAGTTCTGGTTCTAACCCGGCGGCTGTGATAACGACGCACATATTGCTGATAAATCACCGAACGGGCTGCTGCCATGTCACGCTCCTCATCTAATATGTCAAGAGCTTCCTGCCGTGCCTTCTCATTGTCAGCTTCAACATATGCCGCTACACGAGGTGAGTCATGACGGATGTCACTAGGAAGAACCGCTTCCACTTCATAAACCATGAAGAATGGTGTGTACCCTGTTGATCTGTTGGGTGTGGTATTGATGCTCCATAACACAGAAGGTAACTCCTCAACCCAACAACCCGGTGTCTGTTGCAAAGGAATCATAAGCCGGGGTTTGATGCCTCTCAATATCTCTTGATTGGCCCTCTCCGCTTGACCATTGGACTAGGGGTGAGCCACTGATGATACGTCAAGACGGATGCGCTCACGTTGACAGAACTCCTTCATGGCACCCTTTGACAGATTGGTACCATTGTCTGTTATAATGATGTGTGGAAAGCCAAATCGGAAGATCACCTTTTTGATGAATTGAACCGCCGTAGCTGCATCCCACTTACTGAGTGGCTCAGCCTCCACCCACTTCGTGAACTTATCAACCACCACCAAAAGGTGGGTCTTCTTGTCCTTGGATCTCTTGAAGGGCCCAACCATATCCAGCCCCCAAGTTGCAAACGACCAAGTGATTGGAATCATACTCAATTCTTGAGCCGGTATGAGCACGTCGTGAGAACTTTTGACATCCATCGCACCTTTTGACCAAGTCCTCGGCATTAACATGAGCTGTTAACCAATAAAAACCTTGACGAAATGCCTTGGCCACCAAAGACTTTGAACCGTCGTGGTGACCGCAATCTCCTTCGTGGATCTCACGCAAAATTTCACGGCCTTCTTCAGGAGACACACATTGTTGAAACGCCCCTGTCACACTGCAATGATGTAACTCTCCATTGATAATAGTCATGGACTTGGACCGCCGGATTATCTGCCTGGCCAAAGTTTCATCCTCTGGTAACTCGCCCCGGTTCATATACGCCAAATATGGAACCGTCCAATCCGGAATAACATGAAGAGCCGCCACCAACTGAGCTTCCGGATCAGGAATAGCGAAATCCTCTTCACCAGGGAGCTTGACGGACGGATTATGCAACACATCCAGGAAAACATTAGGTGGAACCGGTTTACGTTGAGAACCCAAATGGCTTAAAGCGTCCGCCGCTTCGTTCTTCCGCCGGTCCACATGATCCACCTGATAACCTTTGAAGTGACCTGCAACAATATCCACCTCACGATGATACGCCGCCATGAGTGGGTCCTTAGAATCCCACGTGCCGGACACTTGTTGAGCCACCAGGTCCGAGTCACCGAAGCACTTAACTCGGCTTAGGTTCATCTCCTTAGCCATCCAAAGACCATGGAGTAAGGCCTCATATTCAGCTGCATTGTTAGTGCAAGGAACATTAAACGGAGAACATAACAAAACTTATCACCTCGTGGGGAAGTTAATACGACTCCAGCCCCCGAGCCCTCCAACTGCCTAGACCCATCAAAATGAATAGTCCAATAAGTATGATCCGGCTTCTCTTCTGGCGCTTGTAGTTCTGTCCAATCATTGATAAAATCCACAAGTGCCTGAGATTTGATTGCCGTTCGGGGTATGTATTTCAACCCGTGAGGCCCGAGCTCGATGGCCCACTTAGCAATCCGGCCAGTTGCTTCCCCGTTCTGGATTATATCCCCCAAAGGAGCAGCGCTGACCACCATGATGGGATGACCTTGGAAATATTGCTTAATCTTCCGGCTTGCCATGAAAACTCCATACACCAATTTTTGCAAATGCGGGTACCTCTTCTTGGACTCAATAAGTACCTCACTGATATAGTAAACCGGCCGCTGAACCGGATATTCCTTTCCCGCCTCCTTGCGCTCCACCACAATAGCCACACTAACAGCCCGAGCGTTAGCTGCCACATATAGCAACAATGGTTCTTTGTCAACCGGAGCAGCGAGAATCGGTGGATTAACCAACTGCCGCTTTAAGTCCTCAAATGCTTCATTAGCGGCGTCACTCGAGATGAAGTTATCCTTTTCTTCAGCATCTGATACAAAGGGATGGCCTTCTCACCGAGGTGGCTGATAAACCGGCTCAACGCGGCAATCCGGCCTGCCAGGCGTTGAACATCATTGATACACTTCGGTCTGGCCAAAGAAGTAATGGCTTTGATCTTTTCCGGATTAGCTTCAATGCCTGTTAGACACCAAAAACCCAAGAGCTTGCTGCGGTACACCAAAACGCACTTGGCGGATTAAGCATCATTTTATAAACCCGCAGGTTATCAAAGGTCTCCTTCAAGTCATCTATCAATGTCTCCTTCTTCCTTGATTTCACCACAATATCATCTACATATGCATGAACATTGCGGCCGATCTGATCATGAAGACAATTCTGCACACACCGCTGGTAGGTTGCCTGGGCACTCTTGAGCCCAAAGGGCATAGACACATAACAGAAGGATCTAAAAGGAGTTATGAAGGCTGTCTTCTCCTGGTCCTTAACTACCAATTTGATCTGATGGTAGCCGGAATACGCGTCCAGAAAGCTCAAACGCTCGCAACCCGCCGTAGCATCAATGATTTGATCAATACGAGGGAGGGCAAAAGGATCTGCTGGACAAGCTTTGTTGAGATCTGTGTAGTCCACACACATACGCCAAGTGCCATTCTTCTTGAGCACCAACACCGGATTAGCCAGCCACTCAGGATGAAATACTTCAACAATAAATCCGGCCGCCAAGAGCCTGGCTACTTCTTCACCAATAGCCTTGCGTCTTTCTTCATTGAATCAGCGAAGAAATTGCTTGACCGGTTTATACTTGGGATCAACATTGAGAGTGTGCTCAGCGAGTTCTATCGGTACACCTGTCATGTCAAAAGGCTTCCACGCAAAGATGTCCTGATTCTCATGGATGAACTCGATGAGCGCGCTTTCCTATTTCGGATCCAAGTTAGCGCTGATGCTAAACTGTCTGGACGAATCGCCGGGCACGAAGTCAACAACCTTAGTCTCATCAGCCGATTTAAACTTCAGGGCCGGATCATGCTCTATAGCTGGTTTCTTTAATGAAGTCATATCTGTCGGATCAACATTGTCCTTATAGAACTTCAATTCCTCAGTTGCACAAACCAACTTAGCGTAAGCCGCATCACCTTCTTCTCATTCCAAAGCGATCTTGCGACTCTCGTGCACTGTGATAGTCCCCTTATGACCCGGCATCTTGAGCTGCAGATAGACATAACAGGGCCTTGCCATAAACTTAGCATAAGCCGGGCGTCCAAACAGGGCATGATATGGCTCTTGATTTTCACCACCTCAAAGGTCAACTTCTCTGATCTTGAATCATGCTCGTCGCCAAAAGCAACCTCCAGAGCTATCTTACCAACGGGATATGCCGATTTACCAGGTACCACACCATGAAAGACCGTGTTGGACGGCTTAAGATTTTTATCTGTTAAAGTGCGTTATATCGACTAGAGGGGGGGGGGGGGGTGAATAGGCGATTTTTATGAATTCTTCACTGAGGAATTTGCCGGTGAGGAAATTCCTTAGCGAAGAACTACTTGCAGCGGAATAAGTACTCAGAAGTAAGCATAACAGAATACACGCATGGTCATCATGATGAAATGAAGAAAAACACAGAGTACAGAAAGCGTAATCACAGGATAACACAAGATGAAGACAAACTGACTGAAGAAATTGAACTGAGGAAATTGAGAAAGTCTTCAGTCAAAGTCTTCAAACACAGATATGAACAAACACTCAACACGATAATGAGGAAATGAAAGGGCTGAGGAAATAGAACCGATTAGGTTGGTGAAGACAATGATTTGGTAGACCAGGTTCAAGCTGCTGTCTCGGTTGTATGCGTCTGGTTGGAGCGGTGAGTATTTAAACTCGAGGACACACAGTCCGGACACCCGATCGGCCGAGCACGCAGCTCGGGACACCAAGTCCTCACCGTATTCTCCTTGAACTAAGGTCACACAGACCTCGTCCAATCACTCGTGGTAAGTCTTCAGGCGACTTCCAAACCTTCACAGACTTGGTCACTCGGCGATCCACAATTCCTCTTGGATGCTCTAGACCATGACGCCTAACCGTCTGGAAGAAGCACAACCTTCAAAGGTAACAAGCGTCGGATCCATGCAGGATGAATCTCTTCAGTGATGCTCAATCACTTTGGGTTTGTAGGGGTTTGGTTTTGGGTTTTTCCTCACTCGATGATTTTCGCTCAAAGTCCTCAGAGGATGGGTTGCTCTCAAATGACAAGTGTCAAGTTTCTCTCGGAGCAGCCAGCCAGCTAGTGGTTGTAGAGGCGGCTATTTATAGCCTAGGGAGCAGCCCGACATGATAAGACATAAATGCCCTTCAATGATATGACCGTTAGGTGGATAAGATATTTTGGGACAGGTGGCCAAGAAGACAAGAACGATCGGAAATTTGAATATCAAATTCCTCGGGTCTATCATGTTCCTCCTTTGTGTAGGCAATCCGCCTTTGGCGAATTCCTAACTCCTCGGTCAGAACAAATTCCTCGGCGACCGGAAGAACTTCGTCTACATCCTTTGAAGAAATTGACTGAACTATATGAGATTTCAAAAGGCTTCACTCGAAGGGATTGGTAGGTGTAGGATTTTGAGTTGAGCATCACATGGAAATTTTTCCTTAGTATTTCCTCGACCCCCTTTAATAGTACGGTGTTTCCTATGACTCAAGAAAGAGAAAAACGAAACAACGAAAACAAAAGTATTCACGCTTCATGTTCCTCAAATGAATATCAAGTCTTCATGGTCACACCAATTTCTTCACTTTCAAAGTCTTCAGAAAGTCTTCAAAATATCAAAGTCTTCAGTCGAAGAACTTCATTTTTAGGGGTCAACCTTCTCTGTAAATATCAAACTCCTCATAGACTTATAGACCTGTGTACACTTACAAATGCATTAGTTCCTTAACCTATAAGTCTTCAATCCACGAAAATCACTAAGGGGCACTAGATGCACTTACAATCTCCCCCTTTTTGGTGATTGATGACAATATAGGTTAAGTTTTCAACGGGGATAAACATATGAAGTGTAAATACTGATAATGAGGAATTTGATTGCAAGATATAGAAGAACTCCCCCGAAGATGTGCATAGTGAGGAATTTGCTTTTGAGGCAATGCACATTTGAAGAGTTGAATCATGGAGATCTCCCCCTATATCTTGTAATTCATACACGCATTTGTCATATAATATGAAGAATTTGAAATGCATGATGAAATATGGTGCTTGATGTAATTCAACATGCGTGCGATAACATTAATGAGGAACAAGCATGCAAAATAACGCATCAAGAGTATCTGAGCTCAAATAGATCCGCTTTGAAGATTTTCAAGAAGCTCAAGAGAATCGAGTATAGTGCAAGAGCATAATGCATCAAAAGTATCAAAGCACCATCGGGTTTAAGATTACAACTCGATCCAATAAAAGTTTGAGGAAGAGCGAGTTGTAACTTAACAAAACTAAATTGTTGTATATAGGCAATAAAATAGACCCGCTTGAAGACTAACTCAAATTTCTCCCCCTTTGTCATCGAATGACCAAAAGGATCGAACGAGGACTAACGCTCTGAAGAATTTCAAGTTGAAGAAGGAGCGCTTGGCGTTATTGGGGTCGGATGTTGTAGTGGGACCTTCTGAGGTGTCGTCCAAGTCTTCATTTTCATCAGTGTCGCGCGATGAAGAATAGGAGCTGGCCACCAAGGAAGGAACTTTGACCTTCTTGTATTTATTCGGAGGAGGTGCAGACCAGTCAAATTCTTCCTTGAGTCCCATTGTCATCAGTTCTTCCGCACTGTAGACATGTGAAAGAACAGCCCAGGTGCGTTTGAAGGTTTCATGAAGGTAGTAGTGGTTTTTCTTCACTGCATTGTGTGTTGAGGTCATGTTGTGAAGAATTGAACCAAAGCGACGCCTTGACCCATTTATGATTGCGATCAACCTTGATGAAGGCGAGGAGTAACTCACGATCGATCATCACCACAGGTGCGATAGCTTGAGGACTTTGCTTGGTGAGGTATTTGCGGCGAGTCATGTGTGGCGAGTCATCATTGGTGGAGTAGGATGCTGCTTTGAAACTGTCCATCCAATGGACGAATGCCTTCATCGATCATGAGAGTAGCCTTGCCCTTGTCATCATCTCGAGGTAAATGTCCGTTTGAGGACTTCAATCGGGGCAAGTAGCTGCGGTGGTTCGAGTATCAGCCTTGTAATTGAGTGAAGACCTTGTCTGATGAATCTCATTATCCAAGGCGCATAAGGCTTCAGCTCAAATGGTGACATAGCAACGTTTGCGAGTCCTCATGAAGAAATCATGGAAGTTGACGGAACGCCATGGATGATGTTGAAAAGCATATTCTTCATGATGCCAACGAATTCTTCATCATTTGAGTCGTGGCCTTTGATAGGACTCATTGTCTTCGTCAGAATCCGATAGACGGTCCGAGGCACATACAATAATTCCTTGACGAGGAATTTGGTTCTTGGGGCCTGCCCTGGCTTCAAAGGCTTCATCAGCACTTGCATATAGTGATTTGAAAGTTACGGTTCGTTGTAGATACAACGTGCACCATCAAGCGGAGGACCGAGTGGTAGAGCACGAAGAAATTCGATTCTTGGTGCCTTGTAGTGAGTATTTTCGGACATCGATCTAATAACCATGAGTTCACATCTTGGCGTCTCCGGTGATGTGCAGCGTTGCATAGAATTGAAGAATTAGTTCTTCATTCGATCCACGAATATCGGTCTGAAATTGAAGTCCTGCGTCGTGAATAACACTGAGGACTGGCTCAAAGCCTGGCAGAGACTCCATGTCCACATGAGGAATATGAGCATGATCGAAGACTTTTCTTTATTGAAGAGCACTGAGGAATAGAAGTTGGCTTGGCTAGCAGTCCAGAAACGCCTCTTCCTTATGCGAGCAGAATCATATGGATTATAGTTAGTGAAGAATACGTGCTCGTCAAAGAAATCATCAGCCTTGAACTTTTGTTTGCTTGAGAACGGATTCTTTTGCTTGGGCAGAGGGGTGTCAGTGAGTTGCATCACCACCTCAGGAATCGCAAGTTCAGGTTCTTCAGGCTGAGGAATTTCTTGTTCCTCAACAGGTGCAGTCTGAGGATCAGCAGCAGCAGGTTCATCAGCACTAGTGGCTGGAATTTCTTCATGCCTGAGCAGGTGGGTTGAGTTTCTTGAGTCCATTTGAATTTGTTTGTGCGAGGGGTGAGGAATCTGTTGGAGCGGGGTGAAGAGAGGAGTATTGGGATGCAGACTTTCCCAAAAGTCATCATTCATCACCGGTGTGGTGCACCCTATATCCACATCTTCATCTTCAATTTCCTCAACACCAGCCTCTTCACCGTGAACCGAGGCATAGGTGAGAAATGACCGGGGTTGAAGGGATTGCGTCCACTTCAGTTTCTTCATCAATCTGCTCTAACGAAGCGTGAGCGATGTTCTTCATCAGATCCGATTGGGATCTCATAGTCTTCTCCAAAAGGAACAAGGTCCTTTGATGGCATGGAGGAAATCGGAACATCATCAATTGGATTTTCGAATGAGCTGGTCATTGGCTTCATTTTCTTCGCGGCGAAGAATGTGACACGGTGATGCCTTCCTTTTCTTCACTGCAGCTCGATTCTGCAGCCTTGGTTTTCTTCACATCGAGGCGGATGGAAGAATTGGAGTTGGTGTTGGCGCAGGAGGAGCCGAGGAATCTGGTTGAATTTCTTTAGGCACAAGCTGGCGATGGTTGCCTGTCTTGTTCGATTTCTTCAGCGCACCACTAGTGGATGCCACGGCAATTTCTTCGGTAATTTGGAATGGGATCATCAGCCATGGAACTAGCATTTTCATCAGCCGCTTTGAACTTCATCGGTGGTCTTGGCATGTTCTTGAGTTAGGTGAGCTGAGGCTTGACTGAGGAATTTCATGTTGCGTTGGGGCAGCAACATTGGTGAATTTCTTCGTCAGTTAATGAATCTGACCTTGGCTCCTTGCCAATCGGCATAATAAGAATCGAAGTTTTTCTTTGAGGTCTTGAATTTCGATCTGGACCTTGAGAAGTTCCTCGGTGTCATTTTGACAACGTTTTTCTTCAGGAACTTCTCCTTTCTGTATTGAGCCTTCTTGATCTCTCTTGCCTTTTCAAACTTCCATTTCTCTTCAGCGATGAAATGGGTCAGCATATGACTTTGTCCAGGGGTCAAATGAAAGTCAGGCATAGGGGTATTGGGATCCTTGTGCCAGAGATCAATATAATCGAGGACTTTCTTCGGATCCAACAGCAGTGGCACAAATGTGCCTTTGGCTCTAGCGGCCCTTTCTTGGCGATCTCTAATGATTTCCGCAAGTTCATCATCAGAAGCTTCATCATCAGAAGGCACATGGAATGCAACTTGTTTCTTCTTTGGACTTGGCCGAGGACCTCGTCCAATTTGTTGCTTTGGTCTTGACCGCAGTCGGGCGGATGATGAAATTGGTGCTGCCGAGGAACTTGCGAAACTCGAGGCAATCGAGAAACTAGCAGTCCTTTGACATGTTGCGGATGCACAGGAGCTGAGGATTTTAGCCGGAGCTGTTGAGGACTTTGGTGGAGCTGTAGCGGTGTGAGGAATTTCTTTGTGAGAAGCTGTTGAGGAACTTGGCCGTGAGGGCGCTGATGGTGAAGCACTTGGCTTACGAGCAGGCTTCTTTGGCATGGATTTCCTCGGTTTGACCGAGGCCTCAGTAGCAGTAGGAGTGGCAGAATCCTCATTGAATTTCTTCACTGCCTCCTTGGCTTGTCTTGCCAATTTAGCTTGGCGCTTAGCCCATTCTTCAGGAAAGTCCTCACCACGTTTGATGCTTGTGGGATCAGCTACATGGCCAGGTGCCAATGGAGCTCTTGGGCATGGAGGATTGGGAGCGAATTTCTTCATGTACTTTGGAGTCACATATCTGTATTCCCTCCATTCCCTTGCCCATATCCGTTCAATCTTCTGAATACGCACCTTGCGCTGATTTTTTTTTTCTTCATCGGTGTGCGATTAGTCAACATAAATTTCCTCAGGGATCTCAAAAGCAGTCATAACCTCAGGTTTCTTTCCTCCTTTCTGTGGCTTCTTTCCGTCTGCCATATTCTTCAGTTGAGGAAATTGAACAATTGAGTTCTCTGAAGAAGTATGCAGTTTTTCTTCGAGGAACGCTGCAAATGAGTTAAGTTGATGAGAACCTAGTGATTCAGCAGCGGACATGTGTACCTGTGAACAGAGTATAGTTGCGAGCGAATCAAGAGCAGATAGCTTGTGAGGTGTTTGTGTGTGAGGATTTGAAGAATAAACACCTTTGAAGATTTTCAGGAAAGCTTGAGAATCAAAGCGAGTAATAAAAGTAATTTTTATTTACCCTAAATGAAGAACACGACAAACTGGGTGTTGTAGATGTGAAGCTCGTCTGTTCAGATCTTCCACGCATACGACTTGGCGGAGGAAGACAACTACGGCGGCGGCGGAGTGAGGAATTCCGCGGTCGGCGTGAGTACGATGGCGACGAGGTCGAGGCAGTGAAGCTCTTCCTCACCGGCGACGATGGAGTAGCGGCGGCGCTAGGGTTTAAGGAGCTCGAACGGGAGAGAGAGGTTGAGCGGGGTAAAAGAAGTGAGGAAGGGGAGAGGGGTATATAGACAAGGTGAAAAACTGTTCGCCCAAAGATTTGGGACGAACGTGCCCCTGACCATTCTCCTTCTCACGACATGTGTCACCCACGTACTGGGTAGTGGAGATCGTGTACGATCGTGGGTGAGTAAAATAATGCATCGTGGGATGCGGAAATGGTTTAATGACAAAACCGAAAAATTTGGATAAGATCAGTTTAAAGTTTCGTTTGCAATTTCTTGGTGACAAGGACTCGGTGAAGATTTTGAGCGAGTTTCAAATAGAACGCACATGAAGAATTTGTGAATAGATTGGGTTGAGTATAGCATAGAGGGGAAGGGTCCGATCACATTCACTTAGCGAGCGACTTGAAGAAATAGCCATAAGTGAATGCTGTAGAGGACATAAACCCATATATATATATATATATATATATATATATATATATATATTGCCAATGAAGAAAAACGACGGAAACAGTGAAGATTTTGCAAAGTTGAAGAATTTGAAAACTGAAGAATTTCAAAACTGAGGAAAAACTCAAATTGAAGATTTTCAACTTTGGTGGTGGCGTGACCCACCGTATAAGAATGATGATTTCAGACACGCGTACAATTGTCGTAGGGTTACGAGAATCAAATTCTTCATTAATTTCTTCACACTTAGAGTGTTATTCTTCATTGATTGAAGAAAAGCGTTTCTTCATGTGTTGCACATCTAAGTCATCAATTTTGCATAAGTGTTAGGATGTGTGTCTTTTCAAAGAACATTGAAGATTCTAAGATATTTAGCTCACACCGCAACTTGCTAAATCTCTTCTCATCCAAGGGCTTAGTGAAGATATCGGCTAGCTGTTCTTAGGTCTTCACGTGCTCGATAGAGATGTCGCCCTTCAACACATGATCACGAAGAAAATGATGACGAATTTGAATGTGCTTTGTCTTGAGTCTTGAAGCTGGGTTGTGAGCAATCTTGATGGCACTCTCATTGTCACTGATGAGAGGCACATTCTTCACGTTGATGCCGTAGTCCTTGAGAATTTGCTTCATCCACAACAATTGAGCACAACCACGAGCCGGCAGCAATGTATTCAGCTTCGCGATGAAGCGGTGATCTGTGATTCTGTTTCTTCGAGGACCAACGGACCAAAGATCGTCCGAGGAAATGACAAGTGCGGAAGTTGACTTGCGGTCCACACGATCACCAGCATAGTCAGTCGAATATCCAATGAGATCAAAATCGAGGCCCTTGGGGTACCATAATCCTAGTGTTGGTGTGTGAGCTAGATATCGAAGAATATGCTTCTGACCTTATGGTGTGATTCCTTGATTGTAGCTTGAAATCGGGCACACATGCAAACACTAAGCATTATATCTGGCCTAGATGCACATAAGTACAATAAAGAACCAATCATGGAGCGGTATACCTTGTGATCGAAGTCAATACCATTTTCATCAGTGCATAGATGGCCATTTATGGGCATAGGAATTTTGACGCCTTTGCAATCTTGCATGTCGAATTTCTTGAGGACATCTTTGAGGTATTTCTCTGAGATATGAATATGCCATTGTGTTGTTGTGAATTTGAAGACCTAAGAAGAATTTCAACTCTCCCATCATAGACATTTGATATTCTTTACTCATCATATAGGCAAATTCATCACTATAACGTTGGTCAGTACAGCCAAAGATAATATCATCAACATATATTTGGCACACAAACAGTTCACCATCATAAGATTTAGTAAAGAGAGTAGGGTCGAGTGAACCGGGTGTGAAGCCATTCTTCACGAAGAATTCCTTCAATGTATCATACCACGCCCATGGGGCTTGTTTGAGACCATAGAGGGCCTTATTAAGTCTGAAGACTTTGTCAGGATTCTTTGGATCTTCAAAACCTGGGGGTTGAGCAACATATACTTCTTCCTCAAGCTTACCATTGAGGAATGCACTTTTCACATCCATTTGATATAAAGTGATATTGTGATGGTTAGCATAGGCGAGTAATATCTTGAATAGACTCAAGTCTAGCAACAGTGCAAAAGTTTCATCGAAATCAATTCCTTCAACTTTGTGTAGCCTTGAGCTACTAGTCGTGCCTTATTCCTCACCACAAGGCCATTTTCATCTTGCTTGTTGTGGTAGATCCACTTTGTGCCAATGATATTATGCTTGCGAGGATCTGGACGTTTGACCAGTTCCATACATTGTTGAGCTCGAACTGATGTAATTCTTCTTGCATAGCTCGAATCCACTCCGGCTCGTAAATGCTTCATCTACGTTAGTGGGCTCTGTGATAGAGACAAAAGCATAGTGCCCACAAAAGTTAGATAAACGTGAAGCTTTTGAGCGTGTGAGAGGACCTGGCGCTTTAATGTCATTGATGATCTTCTCCACTTGCACTTCTTTTGCAACGCGAGGATGAGCTGGTTGTCTTCTTCGCAAGCGTGTGCAAATTCCTCATGCCTGCGTGACCAAGTCGCCGATGCCATAGCCATCCTTCTGAAGCTTTTGCAAGTAGACACACGGCTGATTGAGGTCCTGTAGAGAAATCAACAATATACAAGTCTCCTCTCCTAAAGCCTTCGAAGACTTTGGAATTGTCAGCTTCCATAATCACAACACAACAATACTTGCCAAAAATGACAACCATATCAAGATCATAAAGCATTGAGACTGACATGAGGTTGTATCCTAAGGACTCAACAAGCATGACTTTGTCCATGTGTTTATCCTTAGAGATCGCAACCTTACCAAGACCCAATACGACTTTTGCCTTTGTCGGCCAAAGATGATATGCTTGAGATGTGGCGGTGATAAGGGAGCATCCATCAATAGATTCTTGTCACCGGTCATGTGATTTGTACAACCACTATCGAGAACCCACTCGGTGGCTTTGGGTTGATCATCCTGCGGATGAATTAGTACAACTTACGATCTCATATACTTCATCGGTGAAGAATATGATATCAAGTTCATCGAGATGAATTTCATCGGTCGATTATAACAGATAAGCGGTATGAGGGCGTGTGAAATGAAAGTTCATTTCATCATGATTAGCCTGCGTCCTTTCAGGAAATTTAAATGAGGTCCCAAGAAATTCTTGAGACGTTAAGGCACGTGCGGAGACCTGACCTGCAGAAGATATTAGTTCTTTTCTTCACCACCCACATCTGAAGGGGTGGCAAAGAGTTCATTACTCTGCGAGCACCATACGAGAATGGTGGCATAGAAGCCAAACCATTTCGTTTCACATAAGAGGGGTTAGGGTAAGCATATGAATAAGCGAGAGAAATTCTTCGAGGACTTATGAACATATTGGTTTGAAGAATAATGCACATATTCATAGCCCTTAGCTCTACCTGCGAAGCAGAGTTGTTAGCACGATGATAATCATATGAGGACTTTGATCCTTTTGAGGAATTTGATCCACGTGAGGAATTTGGTCCGTATGAGGACTTGGATCCATATGAAGAATTTGGTCCATATGAAGAGTTTGATTTGGGGTTCCTATTCTTCACAGGTGGTGTCATGAGTACATTCACCTGAAGACTTTCAAGGCACTTCTTAGGAACCCAGATTTTCTTCATAGGGGAACCGTCCCTGTAGTTATTGCCAACATATCTAGCAAATACTTCACCATTCTGATTTTTGAACAGTTTATAGTTGGAGTCAAATGACTCATCAGAAGAATGAGGAGATTCGCATGTAAAGCCAGATAAGTTAGATGGATCAAGCTGGAGGTCCCTTTGCAGCAACCCATGAGGTTTTGGGATACCGCTCGGGCTTCCAATATGTTCCATCGGCATTGAGTTTCCTCTCAAAGGCAATACCCTCTTTCCTAGGGTTCTGTTGAGGATCTCGCTTTTTAAGCACATCACAAAGAGTCTGATGCCCTTTGAGGCTTTTGTACATGCATCATGTACAATTCCTTCAACCCTGCATCGTCGGTGATACTAGAAATGTCCTCGGATGAGGAATTAGTGATAGCGAGGCAGGTGAAGAATTTGTAACAGTTGAAGCATTTGAACATTCAGGTGAAGAATTAGCAGATTCACGTTCAATGCACTTTAAGGATGGAGGAACAAATTCTTCCTAAGAAGCGCTGATTTGTTGAGCAAGTAATGAATCACGCTCCTTCTGAAGATCTTCATAACTCACTCTTAGCTTCTCAAGATCTTGCTTTCTTTGAAGAAATTCATAAGAAAGTTTCTCATGATCAGATAAGAGAGTTTTATGATGACCTTGAAGGCTGTCAAACCTAGACTGAAGTCTCTGAAGATTTTCGATCGAGGGCTTTAGTGCGATCCATTTCTTCACCTAACATATCATCACTCTTATCTAGCATGTTTTGAACCTTTTCCAAAGCCCTTTGTTGTTTTACAGCAATCTTAGCAAGTTTTGAGTAATCGGGCTTTAGATCATCATCGTAATCATTTTCACTAGATTCGGAGGAGGTATATTTGAGTACCTTGGCACCCTTTGCCATGAATCAATAGGTGGGAGCGTAGTCATCCTTGTCTTCATCGGCATTGTTGGTGAGGTCATTTTCTTGAGTTGAAGATGGACTTCTTGTGAAAGCGATGGCGAGAGCTAGACTCGCCACACCGGACTCAGATTCTTCGATGCCTCCTCTTCCTCATGTTCCTCGATTCAGCTTGAGTCCATTTCCTTGCCAATGAATGCCCGAGCCTTTTTGGAGCTGCTCTTCTTGTGAGAAGAAGGCTTTGAGGAGTTTGATGATGAAGATTTCGATGATTTCTTCTTCTTCTTCGCGTCATCAGAACTGTAATCCTTGTGTTTCTTCTTCTTTAATTCCTTTTCCCACTGAGAACAATCTTGGATGTAGTGACCAGGTTTCTTGCATTTGTGACAAAGTCTTCTCTTATAGTCCTTTGGATGAGGAATCACTGCTCCTTGAGGATTTTCCAAATCGACCACGTCTTGAGAACTTGGAATTTCTTCACGAGCGATTGCTAGCTCTGGCCTAATTCTTGAGGATCTCCAAAGGCTACTACCGGCGTCTTCACACTCGATTCAGAACACAGCCTTGGCCTTGAGGCGCGTGTTTTTCCATAGCTAGAACCATAGAGATCTCTCTTTTCAAAATTTGGAACTCATGAGTATTTAGCCTCTCGAGGATATCAGCAGGATCAAGTGACTTGTAGTCAGCACGCTCTTGTATCATCAGTGCCAGAGTATCAAATGAGGAATCAAGCGATCTTAACAATTTCTTCACCACCTCATGGTCGGTGATGTCAGTGGTGCCGAGTGCTTGAAGCTCATTTGAGATGTGAGTGAGGCGATCGAAGGTTTGTTGAACATTTTCGTTGTCGAGTCTTTTGAAGCGGTTGAAGAGATTCCGAAGAACATCAACTCGAGAGTCACGCTGAGTTGAGACTCCTTCATTCACTTTGGACAGCTTTGTCCCGGATGAGCTTGGCAGTTTCTAAAGCACTCACTCTTCCATATTGACCTTTGCTCGGATGGCCACATATGATATTCTTAAGCTTGAGAATCGAGTTGCTTGAATCTCTTCACATCAATAGCATTCAGAGAAGGTGTGACTGAGGGAACACCATTTTCCACAACATACCAGAGATCGTTATCAATTGCTTCAAGATGCATTCGCATCTTGTTCTTCCAGTAGGGGTAGTCGGTCCCATCAAAGGTAGGACACCCTGCTGAGACCTTGATCATACCTGCAGTCGACATAACTAAAACTCCAGGTGGTTAAACCAAAATCGCACAGAACAAGGGAGTACCTTGCTCTGATACCAATTGAAAGTGCGTTATATCGACAAGAGCGGGGAGAATAGGCGATTTTAATCAATTCTTCAATGAGGAATTTGCGGTGAGGAAATTCCTTAGCGAAGAACTACTTGAAGCGGAATAAGTACTCAAGTAAGCATAACAGAATACACGCATGGTCATCATGATGAAATGAAGAAAAACACAGTCTGTAAAGCGTAATCACAGGATAACACAAGATGAAGACAAACCGGTGAACAAATTGAACTGAGGAAATTGAGAAAGTCTTGATCAAAGTCTTCAAACACGAGATATGAACAAACACTCAACACGATAATGAGGAAATGAAAGGGTTGAGGAAATAGAACCGATTAGGTTGGTGAAGACAATGATTTGGTAGACCAGTTCCAAGCTGCTGTCTCGGTTATGCGTCTGGTTGGAAGCGGCTGAGTATTTAAACTCGAGGACACACAATCCCGGACACCCGATCCATCGAGCACGCAGCTCGGGACACCAAGTCCTCACCGTATTCTCCTTGAACTAAGGTCACACAGACCTCGTCCAATCACTGTGGTATGTCTTGAGCGACTTCCAAACCTTCACAGACTTGGTCACTCGGCGATCCACAATTCTTCTTGGATGCTCTAGACCATGACGCCTAACCGTCTGGAAGAAGCACGATCTTCAAAGGTAACAAGCGTCGGATCCACGCAGGATCAATCTCTTGATGATGCTCAATCACTTTGGGTTTGTAGGGGTTTGGTTTTGGGTTTTCCTCACTTTCGATGATTTTCGCTCAAAGTCCTCGGAGGATGGGTTGCTCTCAAATGACAAGTGTCAAGTTTCTCTCGGAGCAGCCAGCCAGCTAGTGGTTGTAGGGGCTATTTATAGCCTAGGGAGCAGCCCGACATGATAAGACATAAATGCCCTTCAATGATATGACCGTTAGGTGGATAAGATATTTTGGGACAGCTGGCGCCAAGAAGACAAAGAACGGTCGGAAATTTGAATATCAAATTCCTCGGGTCTATCATGTTCCTCCTTTGTGTAGGCAATCCGCCTTTGGCGAATTCCTAACTCCTCGGTCGAGCGAATTCCTCGTGACCGGAAGAACTTCGTCTACATCGAAGAAATTGACTGAATTGTATGAGATTTCCAAAGGCTTCACTCGAAGGGATTGGTAGGTGTAGGATTTTGAGTTGAGCATCACATGGAAATTTTTCCTTAGTATTTCCTCGACCCCTTTAACGAGACGGTGTTTCCTATGACTCAAGAAAGAGAAAAACGAAACAAGGAAAACAAAAGTCTTCACGCTTCATGTTCCTCAAATGAATATCAAGTCTTCAAGGTCATACCAATTTCTTCACTTTCAAAGTCTTCAGAAAGTCTTCAAAATATCAAATCTTCAGTCGAAGAACTTCATTTTTAGGGGTCGACCTTCTCTGTAAATATCAAACTCCTCATAGACTTATAGACCTGTGTACACTTACAAACGCATTAGTTCCTTAACCTATAAGTCTTCAATCCACCAAAATCACTAAGGGGCACTAGATGCACTTACAATCTGTTAATCCCATGCGACGGAAGGTTTCATAATAAATGATATTGATACTACTGCCCCCATCCATGAGAACTTTGGTGAACTTATAACCTCCCACCTGAGGTGCCACCACCAATGCCAGATGACCCAGATTATCAACCCGGGGCGGATGATCCTCTCGACTTCACACAATAGGCTGTTCAGACCAATGTAAGTATCGGGGAACCGCCGGTTCAACGGAATTCACTACCCTTTTATGAAGCTTCTGATCGCGCTTGTCTAGGCTAGTGGTGAAGACATGATACTGCCCACTATTCAACTGCTTCGGGTTGCTCTGGTAACCCGATTACTACTGCTGCTGTTGCTGATTCCCCTGATTATTATAACCACCTTGGTTGCCCTGATTGCCTTGATTGCCCTGTCCACTTTGGTTGACGTGAAAGCCTGAACCGAAATTACCTCCACCGTAACCCAGCCCATGAGATCCGGGGCCTGAACCGCCACCCGGTCCATGATCATACCGAAAAACCTCGAAGTTTTTGAACTCTTGCATGATGTAAAAATCTTTCCAGAGGTGCGTGGACAGGTTCTCCTTGGTCCCGTGCTTTGGGCAAGGCTGGTTCAACAGATAAGACAGGCGGTCCGGATTAGGACTTGGTCCCCCACCGCGCTAGGGCAGTTTACCTTTACGCCGTTGGCCTTTTTCCTGCACGTTGGTATTAGCCACAAAATCCCAGCTATTATCCGCTTTACGCTTACCGTTGTTTCCATGGCCCGCCGGGTTGTGCTGCTACCCCTTGGTGTGTCCGCTCTTCTTTCCCTTCCCTGTCTTGTCATCGTCAGACTCGGGGTCCTTGGTACCATCAGAGTCGGCATATTTCACTAGAGCAGCCATGAGAGTCCCCATATCATTGAAGTGGCGTTTGAGCCGTCCCAACTTCAACTTCAGAGGCGCAAATCAGCAATTGCCTTTCAACGTTAATACTGCTGTGTCAGTGTTAATGCGGTCCGATGAATGCAAAATCTCCAAAACCCGACGCACCCAATGGGTTTTTGATTCTCCTTCCTCCTAGACACAGGCAGCTAGGTCCACAATTGACATGGGCTACTTGCACGTATCCTTGAAGTTTTGGATAAACCGGGCCCTCGGCTCGGCACATGACCCAATGGAGTTAGCTGGTAACTTTTTCAACCAAGTTTGAGCCCTTCCTTCCAACATCATGGTGAAGTACTTAGCGCACGCTGCATCGTCCACATCCAGCATCTCCATTGCCATCTCATAGCTTTCCACCCATGACTCGGGAGATAAATCGGCAGTGTAATTTGGCACTTTTCGTGGGCCTTTGAAATCCTTAGGCAGGCGCACATTACGCAACGCTGGGATAAGACACGGTACTCCCAAAGAGCTAGAGGTAACCCCTGGTTCCACCGATGTGGTTGGTCGAACCGGAGTAAGTTGGCGGGCTTCATGTTGTGCTGCGAACTCGGCTTCTCGATGAGCTCTAGCGCGATCCACCACATCCTGAGCATCACCTCCACCACCCACCGGGTTATGGCCACGGGGCGGATCACGGTTCCGTGCATTGCTTGATACGGCCGGTTCATCCATACGCCTGCTGTAGCTCCGGCTTGGGCGGGGAGTAGAATGGATCCTCTCGCGACTATATGAATAAACGCTTCTTGAACCAAAGCTGTCTGAAGAAGCTCCCTAGCTCGTCGCGTCTCGACTGCCACCGGAGACTCGCCTTCGATCGGAAGGGCCGCCAGCCGTGAAGCGGCAGCGACAATGTTATCCATCGGGTTAGAGTAATGACCCGGTGTGTTGGGGCATGCTTTGGTGAAATGTGATTCTGGAGAGGCAGATCCACCAAACGTGGCTGAACCGGTGCCCCCGCTCCAGGTGCTTCCGCCCGATTTAACATCGACGGATCACTAGTCCCTGCTCCTGGGGTGTTAAAGAGGTTCCTGGCCTCATAAACCGGCGGCAAGTGAGATTGGTACCTCCTCTTCAGGACATCATTTGACGCACTCTGATCCAGCTTAAGTCTGTAAGCCTGTGCATCCAATGCGGCTTGTTCCGCAGCCATCCTGGTATCCTCTGCTGCCAAGTCGGCTTTGGCCCGGGTGATCTGATCTTTCACCTTCGCGATTTCCGCATTATGTGCGTCTCGGTCCGCCGGGTTAGCCTCCGCCATCAGCGTTGCCAAAGCGTCAAACAGATCAGATTGAACCTGAGCCGGCGGTCGCACAGGGCCTCTTGCCCTGGCCGCTGCCACTGCTGTTGATCCGGAAATCATCGCCGCTGCGGTTGAAGAGTGGAGCCCTGGTTGTGTACCGGCCATGAAGATTGCAACCCGGTTCGGCAGATCAAAGGGGTCCGGAATACTGTCACCATCGAAACTGCCCTCAATCCGGCCATCTTGCAACTGATATAACGATTCGGTCTCTCCAGTCGATGACTCATCGCCGGAATAAACGACAGTTTCACCACCAGATTCCGATCTATCCTCAGATTCCCCTCCGTGGATGACTCCCACGAAGGCACGCTTCATGACAGGCTTGACCCGGGCAGATCTCGCACGCTGAGCCGTTTCAACGAGGTCGGTGCAGATGTCCGACTCAGGGCCCGGTTCGCCGATCTTGCCAATGAAAACGTGTATGCCTCCAAAGGGGACCCGGTACCCGTACTTAATTGAGCCGGCCTCGGGGCCCCAGCCTGCATTGTCGATGTAGAGCTTGCCGCGATGACTCTTGGTCATCCTGCCCACAGCATAACCCTTGAGTCCTTCGAAGCTGCCCTCTAAGGACTCGAAACCATCGTGCGATTGCCCCATGGTGGGTGCCAACTGTCGTGGTTTTGTCACGACAGATGTCCTAGAGAAATGAGTTAGTCGTGGAGCCATCGCTACGGGTTAACTTAAAGGGGTTAAAGCGGACAAGGGATGCAAGAGAGTTTATACTAGTTCGGCCCCTTGTGGTGAAGGTAAAAGCCTACGATCCAGTTGTTGTGGGATTGCTTGGATTTTGATGACCAGGGAGCGAATACACTTTGCCTGAGTCTCGAGTTGTTGTCTTTTGTCCTTGAACCGCCGCCGGGTTGTCCCCTTATATACATGGGTTGACGCCCGTCGGTTTACAGAATCCCGAGGCCGGCTCATAAACGTGTCCGGCCCGGTCTCTACCCTTTCTATCTTACAACACAAGTTTACATATCAACACCGGTTTATGTCTACAGGCCTTAAACCGGCTCTTGGGCCCTGGGCCTTCATAAAGCGTCACCGTCTTTGTCTTCATGGGCTTCAGATACAGTGAACCATTATGGGGCTAACCCGGCCTCTCCTGGCCGGTTTACGCCCAGTAGTAATATCCCCAACAGCGTAGGCCAATGTTTTTCCCTTACAATGCTCGTCTGTAGAGTCGGAGCTGCCCGGTCGTTGGCGCGTGTGGTGGAATGTTTGGCATCGACCGACGCAGGCATTGGTGCTTGAGTGGTGAGGGCTTCATCGGTGGTCGTTGATGGTGGAGTCGGAGTCGCCCTCGTGGAGGAGTGATGATGATGACACCAGATTGCAACCTGAACGGTGTTTTTCTCCTCGACGACATGTGTGTGTTCTTGTCTAGGTTGCCAGGTTGCCCTGAGTGCCTTGTTTTTGCGGGCATGTTGTGACGGTTTTCGCCGATTTCCGTTAATTAACTAGGGAACTCTCTTCGGCCTTTTTTAATGAATCGGATGATGAGGTCACCTATTACAGGTAGGGTCAAGGACCCATCATTTGGGGCCCATCACCACCATGGGTAGGTCCCTGGACCATACCAGCATCTGGATGCATATATCAAGGAGTCCACTCGGACGACTCGACGACACTCAGACAACGACCCGCCCCTCGACTGATGAACCACCACTCGGACCAAAGAGGCAAGCGGGCGGCGTGGGAGCTGCAACGGTCGAGGAATCCTAAGCCATCCATCAAACAAAGTCAAGGCACCCGTTACCTATAACTACCGTAGTAGAGGCTTATTACACATGTAACTATAGTGTCATTTAATGCCCATGCAACATGGAGGACATGGGGCTGCACTTTATATAAGCCGCACCCCCTCCATAATCGGGCATGAGCAACCTTTGTAACCATACCCATCAAAATCAAAACAAGCCTCGGGGCACGAGAAGTAGGGTTGTTACCTCCGCCGAGAGGGACCTGAACTTGTTAAACACCGAGTGTTACACATGTGTCGTAGCTAGGCTCTGTCCCTTATTTGTATCCCTACACTACTGCAGGCTGCTGCTAACGCGACACTACGATCAGAGACCCTTTGACTAAACTGTGTGTGATGCATTAACTGCAAACAGTGATGTAAAAAACCATCAAAAAAAATATGCAAAACGTTTGTGATGGCGGAGACGTCAAACACGGTTCAGATTTTAGTTGTGTGTGCAATGCAGGGCATACAGTTGATCCATACGAACTGTTTGCGATTAGACATAACAACATAAACGGGCAGCCATATCAAGGTGTGTGCGGTAGACATCATACATTTCACTTAGATGAACTGTTTGCTATTAGGGAATGCAACAGAAACGGTTAGCCAGATGAAGGTGCGTGTGATATACGACATACGGTTCACTCGGATGAACTGTTTTTGATTAGGGAACACAACGGAAACGGTTCAACTTAACAAGATGTGTGTGATATGCGGCATATAGTTCACGTAGATGAACTGTTTGCGATGAGCCAAAAGAACACAAACGATTTGTGTAAACAAGATGTTTGTGATACGCGGCAAACAACCCACTCGGATGAACTGTTTGCGATGAGAAAATATAACATAGACGATTACTATAGTTAATTCGTGTGCGATTCTGTGTGTACTAAAAACTTTGAAACATGCATACTAGTTGCTTTCGATGGCTAGGAGTATCGCACATGATGCGTGTGCGATTACTCATGTGCGATGATTAGTAAGTTACACATACGTTTCCTTATGTTAACACGTGTGTGGTAACACGTGACACCGTATATGGTTGTCAGGTTGTGTGCTCCACTTAGTCTTCCCGCGCTCCGGTGAAGGCTCTGTGCTCCAGCGAAGGCTTCCCGCGCTCGAGCGAAGGCTTCCCGCGCTCCACAGGGGTGAATTGTAAATTCTCAAATCCCCTAGCCAGCTGCTAGCTAAAAATAAGCACAGCAATGGCCGCCGCCGGCGACTCGCTACTGATCCACTTGCTAGCTAGTTACCCACACATACCGGCATACCCCCAACGGTCGATGACAAGATGGATTTGCGTGACGGGAACGGGCGCCGGTGATCATGGTTTAGGTTAATTAATTATACCTACAGAGCTGGATGATTCCGGCTCTGGAGGTATAATTAATTAACATAATCTAAGATCAAATAACTAGAGCTTCCCCAACGTGATCGTGCGCCGATCCCAACCGCTAGCAGAGCGTGTGTGGAGGGACGCGACCCGAGCGAGCCTTGGCGCCTAAACGGCGAGCAAAGCGCGCAGACGTGGCCCGAGGGCGCCTAAACGGTGAGTAGAGCGCATGGAGTGCATGAAGCGGAGCGCTGGAGGCACGCGAGTAGAGCGCACTGCTGCTGCCTAAATGGCGAGCAAGCACATGCATAATTATTGCATGTAGCAGATGAACATAGCCGGGAATAGCCGTCTAACAATATTATTTTCGATGACACACATTAATATATTCTTAGTTAAATCTAAGGTCAAAGTTTGGTACTACAAAATACGAAGGGGTCCAGTAAACCACGACAGAGGTAGTACCTATACGAACACAAACGTCTAGTATGAAAGAAAATATGGGTCAAACCCTAATTGAAAAGGGCAACAATGTCTAACTCCAGCTTACAAAAGGTACAAAAGCACGAGGATTAATTGTTCATCAGGTTTACACATAACCCGGATAGAACAGGGCAATAACATCTAACTCAACCAAAGTTTTTGGCAGTCACAATCAAATGGATCGATCTGATCCATAAGATCAAGATCCCGGTACAAAAGACCTACTGGTCCATGATGACGACAAGTTGTTGTAAATATAAGTCGAGCACGCATCGAAGCCCTTAGGTCCACCCGAAACTTCTTTTTATGATGTTCAACATATAGTTCCGTGAGAAATTTCTTGTTGAAAAACTTAATCCTCACGGACAATAGTGCCCTCGCATTCCTCATGAAGAATGTGACAAAGCTAGTGTTTACATGGTTGGATGCATATCCTTCCACCGTTATTGTCTTCAAACGAATGTCATGAGATCTGAGAAAATCCTTGTGCTTCCTCTACCATCGATTGGTTAGACCTTTTTCTCAAAGTCCTAGTACCTAAATAGACATGAAGATTGAAAACAATTAATGTCTAAAATAGAGTATGTCGAAGGAGCGACAATTTGAGCAGTTAATTCTAGTACATTATATATGGGCTTTTAGTGTGTGTGAAATCATCACCTTTATATACAAATTCTCCGGACATGGAAAGCATCACAAAGAAGCCAATAGTGGTGTTCAGATCAAGACACCCTATATAAATATATAAGGTCTTGACAGAATCCAGCAGCCCTGATATACCATCCGTGGACAAGCTCTCAGCATAGAACATAATATTAGCACCGAAAGTGTACTCCAAAATGATATTTAACTTATGCGCACAAATGAAAAATGCAGATTACTAAAGTGTACATGGATAACATACAGTACCTGAATAAGTGTGGAGCCAACCACCAACTTGCAACCTTCAAACAGATCAGGAAATACACCCAAGGTCTCCAATTTAGGCGCAGAGACCACAATTATTTGCGAAGGTTTATACAACAATCAAGGAGCAACCTTTGAAGTGAAGGGGCATCTTCGATGATGAGCTCCTGTCCTTCAAAATGAATTCAATTCTTACAAGGTGAGGCGACTTCATTTTGAGACAAGGTATATGGATTCCTAGTCCAAAAACAAGCACCAGACATTCAAGTGCAGGGCAGCTGGAGTGGATGATGCTGTGCAGTGAGGCCACCGACAGATCAACCAACACAAGCGCAAGTTTTTTCAGCAGTGGGAGTCGAAGCATTTGTACCGGATTGTCTGCTAGATGGCACCGGGTCAAGCTGGCGATGTGGAGAGAGGAGGAAAACCATGAGATGGGCATCGGTGGTGAGGGCAGAGATGCAGCTATTGGTGGTAACCTATCGCTGTAGTAATGGTAGAACTCAAGGTGCTGGAATTTCTCACATTGACGGGATGTCAGCCAGGCAGCCACCATGCAGGGTATGTCCAGCAGGTAGCATGCCGGGATGCAGATGCATTGACCGGAGCCCTGGTGGGAGGAGATGATGGCTCCAGGGAGTTCAGAATCATCATCGACAGATAGCTGACGATAGTTGAGATTAAGAGGCGCGGCGCGCCACAGAGTGCGCCACCGAGATGCGAGGACTTGTGTGCAGCAGCCATCCGTGGTGGGAAGAAGGTAGATGATCTCCCCAAGGATGGCATCTGGGAGATCGTTGATGCGGCCCACCGGAGATTCTACTAGTTCCTCAGGTCCAGGGGGTGTGGCCGCTTCTAGCCGCGTAGCCGGGTCCAATATCTACATCTGGCGGCGGTGATGGCCGGAGCCTCATCTGTGTACAAACCAATCTGAAAGAAAAAAAATGGAAGAAACATACATGTAAGACATTCAAAATCAATTCTCGAGATCTGGAAATAAAAAAAAGGCACAAACATATAGGTAGGACACTCAAAATCAATTCTCAAGATCTGGCCACGAATTATGTCGGATCACGGGTTCCAGCAAAACCCTCAAGGTTCGAACACTGGGGTGCGCGCGAAGATTTCCTCCCTACCAATCCACGTCCTAACTGGCTAAGATCTTAAGAACGAACTCGGTGAACTCACAACACAAGGGACACAAGATTTATACTGGTTTGGGCCACCGTTGTGGTGTAATACCCTACTCCAAAGGTGGTGGTGGTAGATTGCCTCTTGGGCTGATGATGAATAGTACAAGGGGAAGAACAGCCTCCTGAGGTTGAGGTGTTCTTGTGCTTGGCGAACTTGTGTGTGCGTGGTTTTGATTAGCTAAGGCTTGTCTCTCTTCGACCTGCCTCCTACTGTGGTGGCTAGTCCTATTTATAGAGGCCCTGGTCCTCTCCCCAAATATCGGCGGGAAGGGAGCCAACAACGGCCAATTTGTTAGGAGACAGCTAGTACAACTTATCTGACAAAAGTAGTCTTCGCTTTGCAAAGGCTTCCGTGGTGACGCCGCCTTGGGATCCATGGTGACCTCCGTCTTGCCGTCCTGCTAGTCTTGGTCTCGTTGCACCGATATGGAAACCTTTGCTTGATCCCTCGGTACTCTGCGCCTGCGCTTGCCCTTTAGCACCAAAGAGGAAACAAGGACGCTGCGTGCGCTGGCGCCCTCCTGGTCTCGATCGTCATGGCTCACGTCACGAGAACCTCGTGAGGTTTGCCTTGCCTCGATCTCTCCACCCCTCATGAGCCTGCCTGGCAAGGCCGCTCCCGAGGAGGTCTTGCGTCGTCTGCCTCGTGAGGCTTGGCCCCTCGCGAGGGTCTTGAATGCCTTGTTGACGAAGATGGGTCGTACAGGCCTGCTTGTACAGCTACGCCGTGGGCCGCAGGCAGGCATGTCAGGGGACCCCATTCCCAGAACGCCCACAGTAGCCCCCGGGCCCAAGGCGCGCTCGGGCTTGGCTGCAAGGTGAAGCCAAAGGTCAAGCGCGGAGCACCTTGGGCCCCAAAAGCCTGCGGCCTCGATCGACGCATGGCGGTTTATTGGACGTGGGCGTCTCCGCTTCCCCATGCTGCCTTGGAGTCCGCCTGGCAATACGGCCCCCGCTACCTACACAGTTATTCTTCCATCGCCCACGCCTTGCTTCCCCAATCCCTCTGCTTTCTCAAGACTCTGCTCCTCCTCTCAAATCTGACCTGCACTCTGCCCGCTTCATCGCCATGGTGCCGAAACAAGCAGACAAGGGGAAGAAGCCTCTGTCTTTACCGAGCGCGCCTCCAGCCGTCGAGCCTGCAGTCGGCCGATCCCTGGTGCTCAACAATGAGGCCATGGGCAAGGTGTGTCCCATGCTCGCCACCAGCTTCAACGAGTGGGGGAAAACGGTGGCTTGGCCTGCATATCGCGCTCGCATTTCCCGGGCAGCCACCAAAGTCCCAATCTTCATCGATGCTCTTTGGGCCGGCCTGATTCCCCCTTTCCTCGCCTTCTTCAACGCGGTGCTTGAGCATTACCAGATCCACATGCTGCATCTCGACCCCCAATCCGTGACTCTCCTTGCCGTCTTCGCCTTTGTGTGCGAGGCCATGGTGGGCATCGCTCCTTCCGTGGCCCTTCTTCATCATTTCTTCTCATTGCATCTGATTGATCCTCGGCAGAGCTCGGGGTGCGTGAGCTTCCAGGCTGTGGCCGCGACTGAGGGAGTCCTGGATTAGGGGGTATCCGGACAGTTGGACTATGTACAACGTCCAGACTATTGAAGCGTGAAGATACAAGACTCAAGACTTCGGCCCGTGTCCGGATGGGACTTTCCTTGGCGTGGAAGGCAAGTTTGGCGATCCGGATATTATATTTCCTTCCTTGTAACCGACTCCATGTAAACCCTAGCCCTCTCCGGTGTCTATATAAACTGGAGAGGTTGGTCCTTAGAAGGCCGATCACAATTACAATCATACCAACATAGGCTAGCTCTTAGGGTTTAGCCTCTACGATCTCGTGGTAGATCTACTCTTGTACTACCCATATCATCAATATTAATCAAGCAGGAAGTAGGGTTTTACCTCCATCGAGAGGGCCCGAACCTGAGTAAACATCTATGTCCCTTGCTTCCTGTTACCATCAGCCTTGACGCACAGATCGGGACCCCCTACCCGAGATCCGCCGGTTTTGACACCGACATTGGTGCTTTCATTGAGAGTTCCTCTGTAACATTGCCACAAGGCTGGATGGCTCGTCGCATTGTCAAGGACGACATTACCTCAGAGGGGGCTCTGGCTGTAGGCCAGACGCTCCGGCTCGGCGGCTTTATCATGGCCGCCCCATCGGCGATGGCGCCGACGATGACTTCTTGGGTCATCAATCGTAACCTTCGCGTCAGTTCGGAACTTGCCGAACAGATGGATCCAATGGAGCTCTCCTCCCTTAACGAACTCTTGGATCGCATCGACGCTCTAGGAGTCGCTACAGACTACGACCGGGTTGGGCTTAAACTCTACCAAAGGGACATCAGGTCCCCGCCGGCCACCCATGAGATAGCGATAGTGGAGGAACCACACGCGGATTGCCCCTCAACTTTGAGGACAAGTTATGTTCGGATCACCGAACTCCTTGAGCCAAATACACCTTTCGAAGGAAAACCTGACCCAGGTCCCGGACTTAGAATCGGGCATTGGGCCGAAGAAATTGGGCACTCCGGATTCTGAGTTGTTGAGCTCGGGACTGCCCGCGCCCTTGGGCGATAGATCGGATCAAAATCCGGACCCTAAACTGTACCTAAACTGTCTCTCCCGCATCAGGCAAGAGCCCTGGGAAACCGTACATCGCTACTGGGCTAGATTCCTCCTTGCGCTTAACAAGGTCAGGGACTGCCGCGAAGAGAACATGGTCTCACTTTTCTGCAAAAACTGCACGGACGAGGGACTCCTCAATGCCATAAGCCGCCGCGACATAGTACGCTTCGCAGACTTGGCAACCATAGTACGGAAGTACTGTGCGATGGAGAGCGCTTGGAAGACCCAAACAGAATTTTGGGATAGTACTGCTCTCACCAAAACCTTTGTCCGAACTAAACGGACGAACTCACGTAAATCGTCCGGTCCAACCCCCAAGAAACCAAAGCCCACCACAGGGCGGGGATCCGTATTGGAAGAATGGCTAGACGGGCCATGTAAGCTCCACAGTACTCCGGATACAACACCTACTCATAGCCTTAAGGCATGTTGGATACTCCGGCAGGTGGCAAAAAGTGGCGAGGATCTTCTTGTGGGCCATAGAGCGGAACAACATCCTGCCTGCGAACACAATATGGTACTAACAGTCTTCGAGACTTTCACCTCGAACAATAGGCGCAAGCAAGCTCGTCAAAGCTCCGCTGAAATTTACCATGTGGCAAAAATAAACCCTTGGAACAACACTGGTATAACTTTTAATGCCAGTGATGAACCTCGATTCCAGGCTTTCCGGGCACCAGCTGCTCTAGTCCTTAGTCCGATCGTAGATGGCTTTCGGCTCACTAAAGTACTCATGGACGGCGGAAGAGGATTAAATCTGATTTATGAAGAAACACTCAGCAAGATGGAGATTGATAAAAGCCGCATTGAAAAAGCGGCACGACCTTCAGGGGAACTATCCCTACCCGGGAAGCGCGGTGTGCGGGAAAAATCACACTCGATGTGGTATTCGGCACCCCAGAGAATTATAGGTCCGAGGACATCACATTCGGTGGCTCCTTTTAGCAGCGGATACCACGCCCTTCTAGGGCGGGACGCGTTTACAAGCTTTCAAGCTGTACCCCATTGTGGGTACAGGAAGCTTAAAATGCCCGGACCCAATGGAATCATCACTCTAGCTAGTGATCCGGACGTTGCACTTCACGCCGAAAATAAAACCACAGCTCTAGGATTGGAAGCATTATCTGAAGCCCTAGCAGCCGAAGAGTTAACAACACTGCGGGCCACCATGGACAGGGACGACGTGATACTAGACAAGCGACCCAAGTCCACCTTATTTAAACCCGCAGACAAGATAGTCAAATTCCAGGTCCATCCAATGGACCCCATGAAGACAGCTTCCATCGGGACACAGCTGAGCCCCGCGATTGATGCTACACTACGAGATTTCTTACGCGAGAATTGGGAAATTTTCGCCTGGCACCCATCGGACATGCCAGGCATCCCATGCAGACTGGCCGAACACAACCTCAATATTCTAAAAGGATATAAACCAGTCAAGCAGACCCTAAGGCAATTCTCAGAGCCCAAATGATAGGCAATGGGGGAAGAGTTAGCTAAGCTACTCGAGGCCGGATTCATCAGAGATATCAAACATCCGGATTGGCTGGCAAATTTGGTGATGGTACCAAAGAAGGACAAATCCTAGCGCCTATGCGTCGACTTCAAAGATCTCAACAAGGCTTGCCCCAAGGATCCCTTTCCCCTCCCTCGCATCGATCAAATCATCGATGCCACAGCTGGACATGACTCATTTGTGTTTCTCGACGATACTGGATACCATCAAATAAAGATGGCAGAGTCTGACCAAGCTGCAACAGCTTTTATAATGCCATATAGCCCTTTTTGCTTCAACACTATGCCCTTCGGGCTCAAGAATGCCGGCGCAACCTATCAACGCATGATTCAAACATGCCTGGAAAAACAAATCAGCAAAACAGAAGAAGCATAGGTGGACCACGTGGTCATAAAAACTAGACATGTCGAAACCCTGATAGGTGACTTGAGGCTCACATTTGATAACCTCCGGACATACGACATTAAGTTGAATCCATAAAAATGCGTCTTCGGCGTCCCATCAGGGAAACTGCTGGGCTTCATTGTTTCCAATAGAGGAATTGAAGAGAACCCGGCAAAAATCCGAGCTCCATCTCAGTTGGCTATACCAACGGACCTCAAGCACATCCAGAAGCTAACCGGATGCGTGGCCGCTTTGAGCCGCTTTATCTCCAGGCTAGGAGAAAAGGCATTGCCTCTTTACCGCCTCCTGCGGTGCACCGAACACTTCGTATGGGCCGGATGCAGCGGCGGCGGACTCGATGAAATAAAGACCTTGCTGGCCAGTAATCCGGTCCTAACGCGAACACCGGCGAGCCTATGCTATTATACATAGCACCAACACACCAAGTTATGGCGCGGTACTAAATGCGTCGAGCGAGAGGTTGATTTAATACAAATTCCTGCTCCAAAAGCCGGTTTATTACGTATCCACAGTCCTCACCCCATGCAAATCCCGATACCCACACTATCAAAAAATAGCATACGCGGTCTTCATGGCATCCCGGAAGCTGCGACACTACTTTCAAGAGTGTTCGATCACGGTAGCCTCAAGTACCACTCAATGACATAATAAACAACCGCGACGCTACGGGCCGGATTGCTAAATGGGCCATCGAGCTCCTTCCGTTCGACATAATGTACAAACCACGGCGGGCCATCAAGTCGCAAGTACTGGCCAACTTTGTCGCCGAATGGACGGAAGCCGAACTCCCTAAAGAGTACTCCAACTGGATCATGCACTTTGACGGCTCTAAAATGCTGGCCGGATTGGGAGCAGGTGTAGTCCTGACATCCCCCACCGGAGACACGGTCCAGTACGTCCTCCAGATATTATATACAGACTCCAACAATGCAGCCGAATATGAGGCTCTGTTGCATGGTCTTCGAATGGCAGTCTCTATGGGCATCCAACGCCTGGAAGTGCGAGATTGAACCTCGCAATCTCACAAATAAACGGAGACTTTGATGCCAAGGATCCGAAAATGGCGGCCTACCGTAATGCCATCCTAAAAATGTCAGCGCGGTTCGAGGGGCTCGAGTTCCACCATGTGGCTCGAGAAAATAATCAAGCGGCGGACGTTCTCGCCCGCATCGGCGCCCTGTCCCAGCTAACATATTCCTGGAAAGGCTGTTCAAGCCATCCGTAGTATGGGAAGGGGAGTCCGGCAATACCAACTCGGACCCGAACACACCCCAAGATATCGAACCATCAAACACAATCGGAGGCTCTGCCACCGAAATAACATCCTCGGCCCACGAAATCATGGCCGTTATTGCCCCGTGGACCGAGCCTTTCTTGGCCTACCTAAATAGGCAGGAGCTGCCCGAAAACCAAAATGAAGCACGCTGCATAGTCCGGTGTTCTAAATATTACAAAGTCCACGAAGGGGAACTCTATAAGAAAAGCGCGACTGGAGTGCTCCAAAGGTGCATCTCCGGAGAGGAGGGGTGGAAACTCTTGGCTGAAATCCATGCCGGACTGGGCGGACACCATGCCGCGGCTCGAGCGCTAGTCAGCAAAGCCTTCCGCTGAGCTTCTATTGGCCGACGGCCCGAGCAGACGCACAGGACCTTGTCCAACATTGCGTCGGTTGCCAGCTCTTCGCCAGTCAGAGTCATATGCCCCCTACCGCTCTCCAAACAATTCCCATAACTTGGCCGTTCGTGGTCTGGGGGTTGGATATGGTTGGACCCCTTAAAGGGGGAAGCCATAAGAAAAAAATAGTTATTGGTCATGGTGGACAAGTTCACCAAATGGATAGAAGCCAAGCCAGTTAAAACGGCCGAATCCGGACTAGTAATCGACTTCATATCCGGGGTCATACACCAATACGGTGTCCCCCATAGCATCATCACTGATAATGACTCAAATTTCACAGCCGATGAAGTGAAAACTTGGTGCGGCAAAATGGGCATTAAGCTCGACTATGCTTCCGTCTACGACCCCCAAACAAACGGCCAGGTCGAATGGGCAAACGGTCTCATCATGAGCAGCATCAAACCCAGACTAGTGCGGTCTTTAACAGAATCAGATACGCACTGGGTGGAGGAGCTTGACTCCATACTCTGGGGGCTACGGACCGCACCGAATCGCACCACCGGATATACACCATTTTTATGGTGTACGGTGCGGAAGTAGTACTACCCTGCGACATAATACATGATTCGACGCGCGTACGCATGTACGAAGAGAAGGAAGCCGAGCTAGATCGGCAGGATAACTTGGATGCCCTGGAGGAGGAGCGCGATGTCGCAAAAGCCCGTTCCGCATTCTATCAGCAATAGGCTCGACGATATCAAAGCAGAGAAGTGCGGGCCAAAACTTACAATATTGGCGAGCTCGTTCTACGCCTATAGGAGAAGAAGAAGGACAAGCTCAAACCCAAGTGGGAAGGCCCCTTCGTCATCGACCAAGTTCTCACCGGAGGAGCGTACCGCTTACGTAATGCATTGGACAACAGACTCGAGCCGAACCCATGGAACGCGGCCAGACTCCGGAGATTCTACGCCTAACGCCGAACTCAGCGTTCGTCTCCCTACTCCCCTCTTTTACTTATGCTCCACCCCTTTTCCCTTTCTCGACCTTTTTTCACACAAAGTATTCAATACAGTGCGGATTGGCGGATCACTCGGCCGCACTAAGAGTACTGGGGCTTCCTATACGGAAGCTGAAAATAATTACTCACATGGCTTTCTGCCCATCACATATGCATTCTTTTTCCATATGTGCCTTTTCTTCACCATTATATGCATTGATATGACTTAAGATGTTGCCAAGCTGGGTTTCCTGGCTCTTGTGTTTATGCCCTACGTTCCCGTTAATTCGGCTAGGGCATAAGGGGAGCACCTCTGCGATTGTTACTGCCGGTTCAGCCGGATGTGTACCTCAGACTGGGTGAAGCCGAAAGCTAGCTTCCTTAAGAGAATATTCGGTCGGTGAACAAAAGATGTGTTCGTTTATTACAACGTAAATCCCCAGAAGTCTTGTATCCTGCGCCATCGTTCGCAGTCCGGGCATGCGCATCATCGCATGCGTACCCAGGGAAAGGAACCCCTAACGGAACTATTCTCCCTGGAAGATGTTTCTTACTATCCATGTAATATAACATAACTAGTTGGGTACTTGTCTGTTCAAGCACTTATGACCCCTACGCCTTGTTTCCATGCATACCCCGGTTTTGCATAACCGAGTGGGTATTCGGACACACCCCGGACTATAGGATCCAGGGGCTGAAGCGAAAAGGTCCGCCATGACAAATGATTTTAATCCGGCTAGGGGCTAATCATGCCCATTAAATTACACAGTCACTTGGGTTGACTATATTCCTCCTCTATACCGTCCAACAGGCTATCTAGCTTACAATCCTGTTGAGAATACTTAGCGGCTAACGCTACCTGGTCATACACCAGACTCACGGGAATTTCTTGCCCATCGGGCCCCGCTTGATCCTACTTGACCATATGGTTCGGGTCCAGCTTGGTGTAGCGTCTTCACCATAGCCCATGCTTCTCTTGCGCCTTGCGGCAGTGCTTAACACCTCCCGTAGTCGGAAGCGCCCGCCGTTTCTTGAAGCATATTCACAAGCTCTGCCATGCCATTCAGCATCAAGCTTGATGGCCATAGAGCCTGAGCAACACCCTGCATCACTTGCCGAGCTCGCTCGTGCAGTTGCGAAAGGTCTTGCAATAAATCACTTGCAGATGCGGTCATCTCCTCCTCAGGGCGACCCGTTAACATTCCTGCAAGCAAAATTCGTTCAATATACTTCCTCGCCGAACTATACTACAGTTCGTCTAGGCACTTACCGTAAATGCCGCGTCGAAGCCTCTTGTTCTCCTTCATGGAGTCCGCCACCGGTGGCCGGAGATCTTTTAACTCCATGTCCAGCTGGACTTTGGCATCTTGAAGATCGTTCTTCTCCTGCCTAACTCAAGTAAGAATGCGCTCGCCAGCCTCCAGCTGCTTTTTTAGATACGATGTGCCCTCTCTTACGCCCTCCCGATTCACCCCGGGATTGTCTGCAGAATTTTCTGTTAGACTTGTCACATCAGCCATTTACCAACTAGTGCATCTTCGTGCAATTGTGACAATTTTTACCAGATGAGGGCTTTCGGGGTTCCTCTAATTTGGCAACTGCGGCCCTCAGTTCGGCCTTGCATCCCTCCAGCTCCCGAGGCAATTGCTCGTTCTTCTCTACAAGGACCTGTGCATAGATTGATCCTTAAAACTGTTGTTCCAACCGTTTCAAGTCTCAGGGGCTACTGCTATACATACTTATCAAAATTTCTTACCCTTATGTCTTTGGTATACTGGTTTGTCGCTTGGGCAAGCCCGCTCCGAGCAGCTCGGATGTATGCATCCGCCGAATTGAAGGCATTAAAAGCCTCTTCGGAAAAGATGTTGTTCCGGAGCACGGCCCTCCGGCGCCGGTGGTTCATGGCGCTCTCCACTTCGGAGTTCGTGGCCGAACACATATCCGCATCCTCCGTCCAGGAACTATGCGGTGCTGGCCCTGTGTCCGCCTCCACCCCCGAAGCCGGTTCTGGAACCCGCCTGGTAGAGGCGTGATTGGTGGGGTCTCCGGATATAGTCCGGTTATTCCTCTTCCTGCCAGACACAAAGGGCACTGTCACATTTCAAATTCTATAATTACAGGACAGATCACTACTTTACCTCTGTAGCGGTGTGTCAACCCTCACCGCCTTCCTCTTGAGCCTGCCCGATCCGGACGCCCGTTGTTGACGAGTCCCTAGGGGCCCGGCCCCTCGCTCCAGCCGTCGTTTCTGCAAGTAGAACGACGCCTCATGGGTAAATTATAATACCTGGGAGGAGTCCTCTTCGAAGGATAGGGTTTTTTAGTTCGGCTTACACGCGACGCGGGGAGCAGTCTAGGGTAGTTGGCCGTAATGGCCACTAAGGCGCCATCCCGGCTCGCTTGATAGAATACCCCATTGGCAAGCTCCACAGTGATATCCGGATCCACTTTAAGTCCCGGATCTAGGGCCCTTCCAGGGTCCTCTGGTTGCGGGGAGGGCCTGAAGATTCCTTCTACGGCCCTCCTCAGTTCCTGCTCAGAAGCATTGATGCAAGTAATCTTAGCAGAAGAATGCTAGAGTAAGTAAAGCAGGGAAAAAGAATGGCAATTTACCCACGCTGGGGGGTTGTACATGGAGAATCCGTCCCGCGTTTTGATGCGAAGGAATTCCTCCTCTTCCCCTTTGTAAAAATTGGACAATATCCTTGCCAAGGAGGCAGCGGAGTCCGGACCCTTACGGCCGCATCGAGTGGCGTCGTCTTCCCCGTTGAAATGCCACATGGGCTTCCCCCGATATTGGAGCGGTTGCACGCCTCACCTTATGCATATCGGCATAACCTCAACTATCGTCAGTCCGGATTTGGCAAGTAACTTTATCCTGTTCATCAGGAGGAGTATTTCCCTTGTGTCCTCTTCTTGAGGGCCCCGGGGGCGCCAGCTTAGGCATGCCCTCGGCGGGGCGTTGCTGAACTTGGGGAGACCTGTCCGGACTGGATCCGGAAGGGGAACATCGTCTATATAGAACCACTCTGAAGGCTAGTTTTCTGGTGCCTTCTCAGGAGTGCCGGACAAGTATTCGGTCTCGGCAATGCGTCATACTTCGGCCCCACCCACTTGACATAGGGACTCTCCCTGGGTGCGGGGGACGAGGCAGAACAACATCCTCCATAATCCGAAGTGTGGTTCGCAGCCTAAAAACAGCTCGCAAAGGGCAACATACCCCGCTATGTGCAGAATAGAGGCAGGGGTAAAATTGTGTAACTGGAGGCCGTACAACTCCGAGGAGCCAAGAAACGGGTGGATAGGAAATCCGGCGCACCTCAATAGATGCGGGATGAGGCATACACGCTCCTCTGGAGATGGATCAGGAGATCCCTCTGCTTGTTCTCCTCCGTCATAAGTGGCTATTCCAGCCCGGACGGGGACCATGAACGCCGGTGGGAGAAACCCTTGGGTTTGTAACTCTATCAAACGGCTATGAGGAACTAAGCACTCACCCCAATCCCCTGACTTGGAACGAGAAGGGCGAGCAGAAGAGCTGCGACGCCCGGCCATCTTTGGAATGGCTTTTAATGAGCGCCTGTTGGATGCTAGCCCTGGGAGGGAGAGTGAGGTTTGGATCTGAGAATCCCCGTCCCTCCCCGTCCCTTCAAATAGACGGTTAGCCCAGATGATCGAGGGTGGCAAATGCAAAAATGCCTCGACTCCTCGCATTCGCTCGACATGTGGAGATGGTCATTACTGAAGCACTGAAGCCGAGGAGCACAACATTGATTGGAGGCCGGACACTATTCGTCGTAACAGGTACTTTGGAGTATTCGAAGAAGGAACCCGCCTTGCAATGCCAAAGACAATACTGCGCGCCGGACTCATCGTCATTGAAGCCTGGTTCAGGGGCTACTGAGGGAGTCCTGGATTAGGGGGTATCCGGACAGCCGGACTGTGTACAACATCCGGACTATTGAAGCGTGAAGATACAAGACTCAAGACTTCGGCCCGTGTCCGGATGGGACTTTCCTTGGCGTGGAAGGCAAGCTTGGCGATCCGGATATTATATTTCCTTCCTTGTAACCGACTCCATTAAACCCTAGCCCTCTCCGGTGTCTATATAAACCGTAGAGGTTGGTCCTTAGAAGGCCGATCACAGTTACAATCATACCAACATAGGCTAGCTCTTAGGGTTTAGCCTCTACGATCTCGTGGTAGATCTACTCTTGTACTACCCATATCATCAATATTAATCAAGAAGGAAGTAGGGTTTTACCTCCATCGAGAGGGCCCGAACCTGGGTAAACATCCGTGTCCCTTGCTTCCTGTTACCATCAGCCTTGATGCACAGATCGAGACCCCCTACCCGAGATCCGCCGGTTTTGACACCGACAGCGACGGCGGGCGCAGGGATCGACTTCGAGCTTCCTCCATCCACGAGCGAGTTTCGGACACGGTGGGTATTCGTCGACGCTGGGGTGCTCAGCCCTCTGCTCAATTCTCCGTCAGCACCTGCCGTTCCCAACTCCGGTTGGGGCCATGAGAGGCTCGTGAGCCCCTATCTTGTCCCCGTCTGGCTCAGGCTGAGGAGGCTGAAGGACCGCGGCGTGACTGCGCCTATGGTGGTGAAGGAGTTCGTCAGACACCGAGTCGCTCCGCTTCAGCGCCATTCTCGCCCGATGTGGGCCTTACTTAGCAGTCAGGACCATAGGAGGTTTCAGGAGTCCGGGCTCCCTCTTAAGACGCGTTGTCGGCGTCTGGGAACGGGGTCCCCAGACTTTGCTCGCTCATGCCCATGGCGTGGCTAAGCAGCGGGCCGTACGACCCATCTTCATCAACAAGGCATCCAAGACCCTCGCGAGGGTCCAAGCCTCGCGAGGCGGACGATGCAAGACTTCCTCTGGAGTAGCCTAGCCAGGAAGGCTCACGAGGAGCGGAGATATCAAGGCGGGGCAAACCTCACAAGGCACTCGTGACGTGAGCCATGACGAACGGTGCGGCGGCGCCAAAGGCGCACATCGTAGGGTGTGCCGAGCTTCCTCCCTGCCAACCAGCTCTTTGACGTTCATCGGCTGCGATGTCTGGCGACCCAAGGACCAGCTCCGGCCGCTGTGCAGCTTGGCCGGCCCGGACAACGCCGCCTGCCCATGGAGATCTCGACCCCGCACCTCAAGCGGCGTGGGCACCACCAAGCTCCGCTGGATGCGCACAGCGCGGTCAGGCGTCATCCACCGTCACCCCACGGCAAGTACGGGCGGCGGCAAGAGCGGCGAGCCACGCCGCAGCAACGGCGCCACACTCGCGGTGGGAGCAAGCGAACATGCGGGCGGCACTTACGGTGGCAAGAGAGTTGCTACGATGCAGGCTGATGGAGAGCAGTCGGGACACGCTACTCGAGCGAGTCGCTGAGCTGCTGGACGCGACGGCGTCGGGAGCACCACCCTTCTGTTATCAACTCCCTCCCTAGGCCACTGTAGGGCCGCGCGGCCAACATCACCACGTCTGTGCACCACCAACTACGCACGGGGGCTTCGTCAACATCAGCAAGGCCGGCGGCGCAGGGGGCTCCAATCCCCCCATGCCGCCCTCGATGAGCACAAGCACAAGTTGCCACCCCACGGTTCCAAAGAGGATGTCAGATTGTCATCCCCAGGACGCCGTCATGGGTGGAGCAACGTGGAGCATGGGGCACCATGGCGAGGTGTTCGGGGTGACGGCCCCGGAAGCCTACGTGCCCCGCATGATAAACCAAGAGTACGCACCAGAGAATGACATCGGCTCGTTCGCTGGAGAAGATTGGGGAGAAGCGGCGCTAGGAGTGGAAGCTTTCCAAGAGCCAACGGAGAACCACGACGATCGCGCTAACAGCGGCAATTACAGGGTACCACTAGTCCCTCAAGAACAAGTTTATGCTAACCATGGGCTACAGATGAACCAGGTTGCCGCGTCGGTCGACGACCCGGGCGCGTCGACACCCGCCCCAGCAAGGGAGACACGCTGGGGGCCACCAAGAGGGAGCCAGGAGCAAGGCCCCTCCCCGCGGTGCGTGCCGCCTGACGACACCCGGAGGTAGGCCCTCTGCCGGGGAGGCCTCGCCAACCCTTCCCCCGGCAGAGGACCTGTGGTCGTCGAGGGAACCGCTGGCGGCCTCTTTTCCTCTTCCGTTTCGTCCTGGTCTCCGGTCGACTCAGAGGAGGTCGAGAGCGGTGCAAGGCGGGGCCCTCTTCTAGCGATATGAAGCAAGGCCGGTACCTGTGAAGAAGGCCCGGTGCCTGTGAAGCTCACCGCCCGTGACACTCTCACGTAATAATGAGTTGGGGCTGTACACGCCCCGGAGTCTCAGGGGTGCCGGCCTCAGGCCCTGGGGCTCCCTCCCACGCCTAGTGGTAGCACTTAGCTCCGTGCTGGTGAGAAGACTTGAAGACCAGAAGACTAGACTAGGTGCCGGACGCGGTCTTTTGCTTTGGATCTTTCCTTCAGTAGCTTTGCTTTCTAGATCTGGATTTGAGTTGAAGCTGACTTTTTATTGATGCACGCGGGGGGAACCTTTTCTCGTTTGAGCGATTCCTTGCCTTCTGGATCTCATTTTGTTTGGGACTCATGTCTGTCGCCTTTCCCTCATGAGCTCCTCGCGAGTAGGACTACTTGTGGCACGCAGCCCCGGCCTTGTGCTGTTGCCCACTCCACGTGGGACCCCCTTCGGCAGGGCGGCGAGCTCCGCAAGGTTCTCGGAAACTCGGCACATCACATCCTAGCTCAAGGCTGGCGCTGACCAAGGTAAACCAAGGCAGAAAACTCGCATCATGATTCACAAGTTGACGAGGACACAAGCTCACACCGCATGGAAAAATAAAAGTTGCGATTTGTTTACATGAGGGGCTCCCCCTCTCAAAATGCTCTTACAAGTTTCCAAGGGCCACGCCCGAGTTTGTGCGCAGGAAGAAATGACAGGAGAATGAGGGATCAGCCGGAGATGTCGCTCGCTGCGTCACTCGCAGAAGAATCACTCATCTCATCGTCGTCTTCATCGGCCTCATCGCCGTCATCAGCGACGCCCCCGTCGCCATCATCGACCACACCGCCTTCGTCTGCGGCGACCACCACCCCATCGTCCTCCGAAGCGAGGGCCATGACCAACGCATCCGCACGGTCCTCGACCCAGCGCGCCAGGTCGCCCCGGATAGCCGTGGGTACGGGGGCGATGGCGGCGTCAAAGTCGAAGTTGGGATCGGCATTCAGGAGGTGGCTGAAGACGCGCGAGAAAGCACGCTCAAGCAAGCTGCGCCCCCTTTCCTCCACGAGCTGGCGAGCTTGCGCAGATCGAGCCTCTAGGCGCGTCACCACCTCAGTGAAGAAGGTCAGGTGGCTAGCATAATCGTCTGAGCGAGGAGTCGGCACCTCCACATCGCAAATGTGGCCCAGGGCGATATTGGCCCTGTTCTGAAGCTCCTGAAGCATGGGGGCGTGCTCGCGCTCCAGCGTCCTCCACATCGCAAATGTGGCCCAGGGCTATATTGGCCCTGTTCTGAAGCTCCTGAAGCATGGGGACGTGCTCGCGCTCCAGCGTTCGGCGTCGGAGCACCTCCTCCGTGTTCTGCCGTGCGACGGCCTCTCCATCATCAACCCGTCTCCAGAGGGAGCGCAGCTCGGCGCGGGCGGAGGCCAAGTCCGCCTGCGCCGTGACCAGGGTTGCGGCCGTGGCTTCCGCGCCTCTCGGGACTTCGTTCAACCTGGGCTCGAGGGTAGCGGCCCTGCCTTCATCCTCCACGCCCATGAAGCTTCATCTTCGTGTCAGCACGCCCTCCAGTCTGCGTGAAACTAGGCCACCCGGCGGTTCACTTCCTCCTCAACTCTGGCCTCATGAGCCCGGCGCGTCTTCCGCCTGGGCAACTTGACGCTTCCTCGTCTCTAGTTGCTCGAGCTCATGGCTGCACTCCATGGCGTCGAGCCAACGTCTCCTAACGCCTTCCAGACCTCCTCTTCCTCCACGGCGTCCCCCCTCGGCGCAGGGCGGCCTGCAGCGCCTCCACTGCTTTGCTCGAGAGACGCGCCCCAGGCCTGGAGCTCCCAAGCGCGCTTCTCCGCGGCCTCGTGGCGGCGATCGGCCTCGCGAGCCTCTTCCAAGGCTCGTGAGCGGGCTTCATTGGAAGCCTTGAGAGACCTTCGACCTTTGCGTTGTCAAGGTCACGTTGATAGCGGTCGAGGCTGATGGCCACCTTCAGCTTGCGCCGCTCCTCCAGCAACCAAAGACCTTCAGCCTCAATACGTGAGTCAACACTCGCGAGCTCTCCACCAAGCCGGCTCATCGCGCTCATCGCCTCCTGGAAGAGCTCATGGCGAACCACGCTTCGCCCGCGCTCAAGCCCGAATGCTCGACCTTCTTCATCCTCCGCCTCGGGGGCTGCAGGCAGGGCGCCGCATGGCACACCACCCCTCGGCAGGAGGCTGGGGGCTGGTGCCGCACCAGACACCAGCCTGTCTTCGTGAGAAGCCCAAGCCTGCTGGGGCTTGCTGCTTGAGGAGGAGCCGAGGATCGAAGCCAAAAAACTACCACCAAAGATCAGCGGAGGAGCCTTGGGCACGCCTGTCAGGCTCCACGCCAGGCTAGTGGGGAGAAGCGACGGGGCCGCGAGATTAGCACGCCAGGAAGGCATGGGTGCTCCTTCCACCAATTCTGCTCCAGGCGGACTCGGGCGCCTGTGGCTGGCGAGGTAGTTGACGAAGAAGGAGGCCATTCCTCGAGAGATCCAGCAGCCTCAGAGGAAGGAGCCCTGAAAGACTAGCGTCAGAAGAAGAAAGCAGCACATGGAAAGCCACAACTGCGCGATACTTACACGTCAATGGCGAAGTACTTCCTCCGTTTCAGCGGTCCGAAGATGTTGCTGCCGCTGGGAGATCCCTTCGTCTTATAGAGCTCCTCGAAGTCCACACAAAGATGACCGAAACGCTGGACGTGATGGCCGGAGCGCAGCGGATCCGCAGAAGAGCTCAGGAAAATATCTTCAGGGGCGCCCGGTTGGGGCGAACAGCCGGGCACCGTCTCGCCACGATCACCCGAGGCTCCTAGAGCCTTGGCCTCGGGAGTCGCACACAGCGTCTCCTCAGCAACCGACGCCTCGGGAGGGGCATGGCAGGCTCCCGAAGACGATGCCCCAAGATCACCGCCAGGCACGTGCTCATCAGCACACGAGCCGCCAGTCTCACTGAGCTCGCCCACCGCACTGGCCACTTGGGGCGAAGCTCAAGATCGTGAGCAAGAAAGGGAACCACAATGATAGGGTTCTCCCGAGGCCCCTCCAGCCGATTGGCGCGGCCCCATTCGTCAAAGAGAGGCATAGCCTTCACAAATTCATCCTTATTCCTGCAGCAGACAGCAGTAACTACTCCCGGGCAGCTCGGCTGGAAGAGATACACCCGTCAGGACCTTGAGCACCGTCCCCCGCGTCCCAAGGAGGAGCCCGGACTCCTGAAACCTCATGTGGTCTTGGCCGTTGAGTAAGGACCACATTGGGCGAGAATGGCTCTGAAGCGGAGCAACCCGGCATCGGACAAATACCTTCACCACCATCAGAGCAGTCACGCCGCGATTCTTCAGCAACTTCAACCTGAGCCAAACACGAGCGAGGCCGGGGCTCGCGAGCCGCTATTGTCCCCAGCTGCAAATGAGTTAAGTTGATGAGAACCTAGTGATTCAACAGCGGACATGTGTACCTGTGAACAGAGTATAGTTGCGAGCGAATCAAGAGCAGATAGCTTGTGAGGTGTTTGTGTGTGAGGATTTGAAGAATAAACACCTTTGAAGATTTTCAGGAAAGCTTGAGAATCAAAGCGAGTAATAAAAGTAACTTTTATTTACCCTAAATGAAGAACACGACGAATTGGGTGTTGTAGATGTGAAGCTCGCTGTTCAGATCTTCCACGCATACGACTTGGCGGAGGAAGACAGCTACTGGCGGCGGAGTGAGGAATTCCATCGGGCGTGAGTACGACGGCGACGAGGTCGAGGCAGTGAAGCTCTTCCTCACCGGCGACGATGGAGTAGCGGCGGCGCTAGGGTTTGAGGAGCTCGAACGGGAGAGAGAGGTTGAGCGGGGTAAAAGAAGTGAGGAAGCGGAGAGGGGTATTTATAGACAAGGTGAAAAACTGTTTGCCCGAAGATTTGGGATGAACGTGCCCCTGACCATTCTCCTTCTCATGACATGTGTCACCCACGTACTGGGTAGTGGAGATCGTGTACGATCGTGGGTGAGTAAAATAATGCATCGTGGGATGCGGAAACGGTTTGAGCGGCAAAACCAAAAAAATTGGATAAGATCAGTTTTAAAGTTTCGTTCGCAATTTCTTCAGCTGACAAGGACTCAGTGAAGATTTTGAACGAGTTTCAAATAGAACGCACATGAAGAATTTGTGAATAGATTGGGTTGAGTATAGCATAGAGGGGAAGGGTCCGATCACATTCACTTAGCAGAAAAAGCGACTTGAAGAAATAGCCATAAGTGAATGCTGTAGAGGACATAAACCCATATATATATATATATTGCCAATGAAGAAAAACGACGGAAACAGTGAAGATTTTGCAAAGTTGGAGAATTTGAAAACTGAGGAAAAACTCAAATTGAAGATTTTCAACTTTGGTGGTGGCGTGACCCACCGTATAAGAATGATGATTTCAGACACCGCGTACAATTGTCGTAGGGTTCTGAGAATCAAATTCTTCATTAATTTCTTCACACTTAGAGTGTTATTCTTCATTGATTGAAGAAAAACGTTTCTTCATGTGTTGCACATCTAAGTCATCAATTTTGCATAAGTGTTAGGATGTGTGTCTTTTCAAAGAACATTCAAGATTCTAAGATATTTAGCTCACACCGCAACTTGCTAAATCTCTTCTCATCCAAGGGCTTAGTGAAGATATCGGCTAGCTGTTCTTGGTCTTCACATGCTCGATAGAGATGTCGCCTTCAACACATGATCACGAAGAAAATGATGACGAATTTGAATGTGCTTTGTCTTTGAGTGCCGAATCGGGTTGTGAGCAATCTTGATGGCACTCTCATTGTCACAGTAGAGAGGCACATTCTTCACGTTGATGCCGTAGTCCTTGAGAGTTTGCTTCATCCACAGCAATTGAGCACAACACGAGCAAGCAGCAATGTATTCAGCTTCCGCAGAAGACAGTGATACGCAGTTCTGTTTCTTCGAGGACCAACAGACCAAAGATCGTCCGAGGAAATGACAAGTGCCAGAAGTTGACTTGCGGTCCACACGATCACCAAAGATAGTCAGAGTCGAGAATATCCAATGAGATCAAAAGTAGAGCCCTTGGGGTACCATAATCCTAGTGTTGGTGTGTGAGCTAGATATCGAAGAATATGCTTCGGTGTAGCTTGATATTATCCTTATGGTGTGATTCCTTCGGTGTAGCTTGAAATCGGGCACACATGCAAACACTAAGCATTATATCTGGCCTAGATGCACATAAGTACAATAAAGAACCAATCATGGAGCGGTATACCTTGTGATCAAAGTCAATACCATTTTCATCAGTGCATAGGTGGCCATTTGCGGGCATAGGAATTTTGACGCCTTTGCAATCTTGCATGCCGAATATCTTCAGGACATCTTTGAAGTATTTCTCCTGAGATATGAATATGCCATTGTGTTGTTGACGAATTTGAAGACCTAAGAAGAATTTCAACTCTCCCATCATAGACATTTGATATTCTTCACTCATCATATAGGCAAATTCATCACTATAACGTTGGTCAAGACTGACCAAAGATAATATCATCAACATATATTTGGCACACAAATAGTTCACCATCATAAGATTTAGTAAAGAGAGTAGGGTCGAGTGAACTGGGTGTGAAGCCATTCTTCACGAAGAATTCCTTCAATGTATCATACCACGCCTGTGGGGGCTTGTTTGAGACCATAGAGGGCCTTATTAAGTCTCAAGACTTTGTCGAGATTCTTTGGATCTTCAAAACCTGGGGTTGAGAAACATATACTTCTTCCTCAAGCTTACCATTGAGGAATGCACTTTTCACATCCATTTGATATAAAGTGATATTGTGATGGTTAGCATAGGCGAGTAATATCTTGAATAGACTCAAGTCTAGCAACAGGTGCAAAAGTTTCATCGAAATCAATTCCTTCAACCTGTGTGTAGCCTTGAGCTACTAGTCGTGCCTTATTCCTCACCACAAGGCCATTTTCATCTTGCTTGTTGTGGCAGATCCGCTTTGTGCCAATGATATTATGCTTGCGAGGATCTGGACGTTTGACCAGTTCCCAGACATTGTTGAGCTCGAACTGATGTAATTCTTCTTGCATAGCCCGAATCCACTCCGGCTCCAGAAATGCTTCATCTACCTTAGTGGGCTCTGTGATAGAGACAAAAGCATAGTGCCCACAAAAGTTAGATAAACGTGAAGCTTTTGAGCGTGTGAGAGGACCTAGCGCTTTAATGTCATTGATGATCTTCTCCACTTGCACTTCTTTTGCAACGCGAGGATGAGCTGGTTGTCGTCGAGGAATTTGATCATTTTCCTCAGCACCATTGGCTTCAAAGATTATCTTCAGTGCATCAGCTCGACGTTCTTGGCGTCTGAGAATGAATTCTTCAGCAGATTCTTCAGTAGGAATGACATCCTCAGTTGCCTTGAACTTGATAGATTCCTCATGTGCTGGTTCATCTAACACAGAAGGTAGGTGCTCTCTTTGCGAGCCATTAGTTTCATCGAACTGCACATCTACAGTGTCAACAATCTTGTGAAGAGTGATGTTGAAGACTCTGTAGGTGTGTGACTCCTTTCTGTAACCAAGCATAAAGCCTTCATGTGCTTTCGGTGCAAATTTAGAATTGTGATGAGGATCTCTAATCCAGCATTTAGCACCGAAGACTTTGAAATAACTCACATTGGGTTTCTTCTCAGTGAGGAGTTCATAGGCAGTCTTCTTGAAGAATTTGTGAAACTGTTGATGATGTGGCACGCAGTGTCAATTGCTTCAATCCAGAAACGACTAGGCGTTTTGTATTCATCAAGCATAGTGCGAGCCATCTCAACAAGAGTTCTGTTCTTGCGCTCCACGACGCCATTCTGCTGAGGAGTATAAGGAGCAGATAACTCATGAGTAATACCAAGTTCATCAAGATAGTCATCAAGACCGAATTCTTGAACTCGGTTCCATTGTCACTCCCGATGTGTTTGATCTTCACACCAAAGTTAGTTGAAGCCCTCGAGAAAAATCGTTTGAAGACTTCCTGCACTTGATTTTGGTAAGTAACAATGTGTACCCATGCGTAACGAGAGTAATCATCAACAATAACAAAGCCATATAGAGATGCATCATTAACGACAGCTGAGTAATGATTGGGACCAAAGAGGTCCATGTGAAGCAATTCGAAGGGACGAGTAGTGGTCATGATAGTCTTTGCTGGATGCTTGGCCTTGGTCATTTTTCCAGCTTCACAGGCTCCGCACAAGTGATCCTTGAGGAATTTGACGTTCTCAATGCCAATGACATGCTTCTTCTTCGGAAGCGTGTGCAAATTCCTCATGCCTGCGTGACCAAGTCGCCGATGCCATAGCCAGCCTTCTGAAGCTTTTGCAAGTAGACACACGGCTGGTTGAGGTCCTCAGAGAAATCAACAATATACAAGTCTCCTCTCCTAAAGCCTTCAAGACTTTGGAATTGTCGACTTCCATAATCACAACACAACGATACTTGCCAAAAATGACAACCATATCAAGATCACAAAGCATTGAGACTGACATGAGGTTGTATCCTAAGGACTCAACAAGCATGACTTTGTCCATGTGTTTATCCTTAGAGATCGCAACCTTACCAAGACCCAATACCTGACTTTTGCCTTTGTCGGCCAAAGATGATATGCTTCAGATGTGACGGTGATAAGGGAGCATCCATCAATAGATTCTTGTCACCGGTCATGTGATTTGTACAACCACTATCGAGAACCCACTCAGTGGCTTTGGGTTGATCATCCTGCGGATGAATTAGTACAACTTACGATCTCATATACTTCATCAGTGAAGAATATGATATCAAGTTCATCAGATGAATTTCATCAGTCAGTATAACAGATAAGCAGTATGAGGACGTGTGAAATGAAAGTTCATTTCATCATGATTAGCTGCGTCCTTTCAGTGCAATTTCACAGTCCTCAAAGAAATTCTTCAGACGTTAAGGCATGTCTGGAGACCTGACCCTGCAAAAGAGATTAGTTCTTTTTCTTCACCACCCACATCTGAAGGGGTGGCAAAGAGTTCATTACTCCGCGAGCACCATACGAGAATGGTGGCATAGAAGCCAAACCATTTCGTTTCACATAAGTGGGGTTAGGGTAAGCATATGAATAAGCAGAGAAATTCTTCGAGGACTTATGAACATATTGGTTTGAAGAATAATGCACATATTCATAGCCCTTAGCTCTACCTGCGAAACAGAGTTGTTAGCACGATGATAATCATATGAGGACTTTGATCCTTTTGAGGAATTTGATCCACGTGAGGAATTTGGTCCGTATGAGGACTTGGATCCATATGAAGAATTTGGTCCATATGAAGAGTTTGATTTGGGGTTCCTATTCTTCATGTGTGGTGTCATGAGGACATTCACCTGAAGACTTTCAAGGCACTTCTTGGGAACCCAGATTTTCTTCATAGGGGAACCGTCCCTGCAGGTAGTGCCAACATATCTAGCAAATACTTCACCATTCTGATTTTTGAACAGTTTATAGTTGGAGTCAAATGACTCATCAGAAGAATGAGGAGATTTGCATGTAAAGCCAGATAAGTTATATGGATCAACTGGAGGTCCCTTTGCAGCAACCCATGAGGTTTTGGGATACTGCTCAGGCTTCCAATATGTTCCATCAGCATTGAGTTTCTCTCAAGGGCAATACCCTCTTTCCTAGGGTTCCTGTTGAGGATCTGCTTTTTAAGCACATCACAAAGAGTCTGATGCCCTTTGAGGCTTTTGTACATGCTCATCATGTACAATTCCTTCACCTGCATCGCCAAAGGATACTAGCAATGTCCTCAGATGAGGAATTAGTGATAGCAAGAGGCAGGTGAAGAATTTGTAGCAGTTGAAGCATTTGAACATTCCGTGAAGAATTAGCAGATTCACGCTCAATGCACTTTAAGGATGGAGGAACAAATTCTTCACGAGAAGCGCTGATTTGTTGAGCAAGTAATGAATCGCGCTCCTTCGAAGATCTTCATAACTCACTCTTAGCTTCTCAAGATCTTGCTTTCTTTGAAGAAATTCATAAGAAAGTTTCTCATGATCGAGATAAGAGAGTGTTATGATGACCTTGAAGGTTGTCAAACCTAGATGAAGTCTCAAGATTTTCGGTCGGGGCTTTAGTGCGATCCATTTCTTCACCTAACATATCATCACTCTTATCTAGCATGTTTTGAACCTTTTCCAAAGACCTTTGTTGTTTTACAGCAATCTTAGCAAGTTTTGAGTAAATGGGGTTTAGATCATCATCAGATTCATTTTCACTGGATTCAGAGGAGGTATATTTTAGTACCTTGGCACCCTTTGCCATGAAGCAATAGGTGGGGCGTAGTCATCTTGTCTTCATCAGCATTGTTGGTGAGGTCATTTTCTTCAGAGTTGAAGATGGACTTGCCGACGAAAGCAGTAGCGAGAGCTAGACTCGCCACACCAGACTCAGATTCTTCTGATGCCTCCTCTTCCTCATGTTCCTCAGATTCAGCTTCAGAGTCCATTTCCTTGCCAATGAATGCCCGAGCCTTTTTGGAGCTGCTCTTCTTGTGAGAAGAAGGCTTTGAGGAGTTTGATGATGAAGATTTCGATGATTTCTTCTTCTTCTTGGCCATCGTAACTGTAATCCTTGTGTTTCTTCTTCTTTAATTCCTTTTCCCAATCGAGGACAATCTTGGATGTAGTGACCAGGTTTCTTGCATTTGTGACAAAGTCTTCTCTTATAGTCACTCGGATGAGGAATCACCGCTTCTTGAGGATTTTCCAAATCGACCACGCCTTGAGAACTTGGAATTTCTTCACGCAGCGGTGCTAGCTCCTGGCCTAATTCTTGAGGATCTCAAAGGCTACTACGAGTCTTCACACTCAGATTGAGATACAGCCTTGGCCTTCGTGGCACGTGTTTTTCCATAGCTAGAACCATAGAGATCTCTCTTTCAAAGAAGCTGGAACTCATGAGTATTTAGCCTCTCGAGGATATCGCCAGGATCAAGTGACTTGTAGTCGACGCTCTTGTATCATCGGTGCGGAGTATCAAATGAGGAATCAAGCGATCTTAATAATTTCTTCACCACCTCATGGTCGGTGATGTCAGTGGTGCCGAGTGCTTGAAGCTCATTTGAGATGTGAGTGAGGCGATCGAAGGTTTGTTGAACATTTTCGTTGTCGAGTCTTTTGAAGCGGTTGAAGAGATTCTGAAGAACATCAACTCGAGAGTCACGCTGAGTTGAGACTCCTTCATTCACTTTGGACAGCCTGTCCCAGATGAGCTTGGCAGTTTCTAAAGCACTCACTCTTCCATATTGACCTTTGCTCAGATGGCCACATATGATATTCTTCGCTTGAGAATCGAGTTGCTTGAATCTCTTCACATCAATAACATTCAGAGAAGGTGTGGTGAGGGAACACCATTTTCCACAACATACCGTAGATCGTTATCAATTGCTTCAAGATGCATTCGCATCTTGTTCTTCCAAAGAGGGGTAGTCCGTCCCATCAAAGGTAGGACACCCTCGCTGAGACCTTGATCATACCTGCGGTCGACATAACTAAAACTCCGGTGGTTAAACCAAAATCGCATGTAACAAGGGAGTACCTTGCTTTGATACCAATTGAAAGTGCGTTATATCGACTAGAGGGGGTGAATAGGCGATTTTATGAATTCTTCATCGAGGAATTTGCGGTGAGGAAATTCCTTAGCGAAGAACTACTTGAAGCGGAATAAGTACTCGAAGTAAGCATAACAGAATACACGCATGGTCATCATGATGAAATGAAGAAAAACACAGTCTGAAGCGTAATCACAGGATAACACAAGATGAAGACAAACTGTTGAACAAATTGAATCGAGGAAATTGAGAAAGTCTTGATCAAAGTCTTCAAACACAGATATGAACAAACACTCAACAATAATGAGGAAATGAAAGGGTTGAGGAAATAGAACCAGTTAGGTTGGTGAAGACAATGATTTGGTAGACCAGTTCCAACTGCTGTCTCAGTTGTACGTCTGGTTGGAGCGGCTGAGTATTTCAACTCGAGGACACACAATCCCGGACACCCAGTCGCTGAGCATGCAGCTCAGGACACCAAGTCCTCACCGTATTCTCCTTGAACTAAGGTCACACAGACCTCGTCCAATCACTCGTGGTAAGTCTTCAGGCGACTTCCAAACCTTCACAGACTTGGTCACTCGGCGATCCACAATTCCTCTTGGATGCTCTAGACCATGACGCCTAACCGTCTGGAAGAAGCACAGTCTTCAAAGGTAACAAGCGTCGGATCCACGCAGTATCAATCTCTTCAGTGATGCTCAATCACTTTGGGTTTGTAGGGGTTTGGTTTTGGGTTTTTCCTCACTCGATGATTTTCGCTCAAAGTCCTCGGAGGTTGGGTTGCTCTCAAATGACAAGTGTCAAGTTTCTCTCGGAGCAGCCAGCCAGCTAGTGGTTGTAGGGGGCGGCTATTTATAGCCTAGGGAGCAGCCCGACATGATAAGACATAAATGCCCTTCAATGATATGACCGTTAGGTGGATAAGATATTTTGGGACAGGTGCCAAGCATCACAAAGAACGGTCGGAAATTTGAATATCAAATTCCTCAGGTCTATCATGTTCCTCATCGTAGGCAATCCGACCGGCGAATTCCTAACTCCTCGGTCGAACAAATTCCTCGTGACCGGAAGAACTTCGTCTCACATCAAGAAATTGACTGAATCGTATGAGATTTCCAAAGGCTTCACTCGAAGGGATTGGTAGGTGTAGGATTTTGAGTTGAGCATCACATGGAAATTTTTCCTTAGTATTTCCTCGACCCCTTTAACAAAGACGGTGTTTCCTATGACTCAAGAAAGAGAAAAACGAAACAACGAAAACAAAAGTCTTCACGCTTCATGTTCCTCAAATGAATATCAAGTCTTCAAGGTCACACCAATTTCTTCACTTTCAAAGTCTTCAGAAAGTCTTCAAAATATCAAAGTCTTCAGTCGAAGAACTTCATTTTTAGGGGTCGACCTTCTCTGTAAATATCAAACTCCTCATAGACTTATAGACACATGTACACTTACAAACGCATTAGTTCCTTAACCTATAAGTCTTCAATCCACCAAAATCACTAAGGGGCACTAGATGCACTTACAATCTGTTAATCCCATGCGACGGAAGGTATCATAATAAAGGATATTGATACTACTCCCCCATCCATGAGAACTTTGGTGAACTTATAACCTCCCACCTGAGGTGCCACCACCAATGCCAGATGACCCAGATTATCAACCCAGGGCGGATGATCCTCTCGACTCCACACAATAGGCTGTTCAGACCAATGTAAGTATCGGGCAACCGCCGGTTCAACGGAATTCACTGCCCTTTTATGAAGCTTCTGATCGCGCTTGTCCAGGCTAGTGGTGAAGACATGATACTGCCCACTATTCAACTGCTTCGGGTTGCTCTGGTAACCTGATTACTACTGCTGCTGTTGCTGATTCCCCTGATTATTATAACCACCTTGGTTGCCCTGATTGCCTTGATTGCCCTGTCCACTTTGGTTGACGTGAAAGCCTGAACCCAAATTACCTCCACCGTAACCCAGCCCATGAGATCCGGGGCCTGAACCGCCACCCGGTCCACGATCATACCGAAAAACCTCGAAGTTTTTGAACTCTTGCATGATGTAACAATCTTTCCGGAGGTGCGTGGATGGGTTCTCCTTGGTCCCGTGCTTTGGGCAAGGCTGGTTCAACAGATAAGACAGGCGGTCCGGATTAGGACTTGGTCCCCCACCGCGCTGGGGCAGTTTACCTTTACGCCGTTGGCCTTTTTCCTGCACGTTGGTATTAGCCACAAAATCCCAGCTATTATTCGCTTTACGCTTACCGTTGTTTCCATGGCCCGTCGGGTTGTGCTGCTACCCCTTGGTGTGTCCGCTCTTCTTTCCCTTCCCTGTCTTGTCATCGTCAGACTCGGGGTCCTTGGTACCATCAGAGTCGGCATATTTCACTAGAGCAGCCATGAGAGTCCCCATATCATTGAAGTGGCGTTTGAGCCGTCCCAACTTCAACTTCAGAGGCGCAAATCAGCAATTGCCTTTCAACGTTAATCTTCTGTGTCGGTGTTAATGCGGTCCGATGAATGCAAAATCACCAAAACCCGACGCACCCAATGGGTTTTTGATTCTCCTTCCTCCTAGACACAGGCAGCTAGGTCCACAATTGACATGGGCTACTTGCACGTATCCTTGAAATTTTGGATAAACCGGGCCCTCGGCTCGGCCCATGACCCAATGGAGTTAGCTGGTAACTTTTTCAACCAAGTTTGAGCCCTTCCTTCCAACATCATGGTGAAGTACTTAGCGCACGCTGCATCGTCCACATCCAGCATCTCCATTGCCATCTCATAGCTTTCCACCCATGACTCGGGAGATAAATCGGCAGTGTAATTTGGCACTTTTCGTGGGCCTTTGAAATCCTTAGGCAGGCGCACATTGCGCAACGCTGGGACAAGACACGGTACTCCCAAAGAGCTAGAGGTAACCCCTGGTTCCACCGATGTGGTTGGTCGAACCGGAGTAAGTTGGCGGGCTTCATGTTGTGCTGCTAACTCGGCTTCTCGATGAGCTCTAGCGCGATCCACCACATCCTGAGCATCACCACCACCACCCACCGGGTTATGGCCACGGGGCGGATCACGGTTCCGCGCATTGCTTGATACGGCCGGTTCATCCATACGCCTGCTATAGCTCCGGCTTGGGCAGGGAGTAGAATGGATCCTCTCGCGACTATATGAATAAGCCTGCTGCTGAACCAAAGCTGTCTGAAGAAGCTCCCTAGCCCGTCGCGTCTCGACTGCCACCGGAGACTTGCCTTCGATTGGAAGGGCCGCCAGTGGTGAAGCGGCAGCGACAATGTTATCCATCGGGTTAGAGTAATGACCCGGTGGTGTTGGGGCATGCTTTGGTGAAATGTGATTCTGGAGAGGCGGATCCACCAAACGTGGCTGAACCGGTGCCCCCGCTCCAGGTGCTTCCGCCTGATTTAACATCGACGGATCACTAGTCCCTGCTCCTGGGGTGTTAAAGAGGTTCCTGGCCTCATAAACCGGTGACAAGTGAGATTGGTACCTCCTCTTCAGGACATCATTTGACGCACTCTGATCCAGCTTAAGTCGGTAAGCCTGTGCATCCAATGCGGCTCGTTCCGCAGCCATCCTGGTATCCTCTGCTGCCAAGTCGGCTTTGGCCTGGGTGATCTGATCTTTCACCTTCGCGATTTCCGCATTATGTGCGTCTCGGTCCGCCGGGTTAGCCTCCGCCATCAGCGTTGCCAAAGCGTCAAACAGATCAGATTGAACTCGAGCCGGCGGTCGACAGGCCTCTTGCCCGGCGGCCGCCGCTCTTGTTGATCCGGAAATCATCGCCGCTGCGGTTGAAGAGTGGAGCCCTGGTTGTGTACCGCCATGAAGATTGCAACCCGGTTCGGCAGATCAAAGGGTCCGAATCTGTCACCATCGGAACTGCCCCCAATCCGGCCATCTTGCAACTGATATAATGATTCGGTCTCTCTAGTCGATGACTCATCGCCGGAATAAACGACAGTTTCACCACCAGATTCCGATCTATCCTCAGATTCCCCTCCGTGGATGACTCCCACGAAGGCACGCTTCATGACAGGCTTGACCCGGGCAGATCTCGCACGCTGAGCCATTTCAACGAGGTCGGTGCAGATGTCCGACTCAGGGCCCGGTTCGCCGATCTTGCCAATGAAAATGTGTATGCCTCCAAAGGGGACCCGGTACCCGTACTTAATTGAGCCGGCCTCGGGGCCCCAGCCTGCATTGTCGATGTAGAGCTTGCGATGACTCTTGGTCATCCTGCCCACAGCATAACCCTTGAGTCCTTCGAAGCTGCCCTCTAAGAACTCGAAACCATCGTGCGATTGCCCCATGGTGGGTGCCAACTGTCGTGGTTTTGTCACGACAGATGTCCTAGAGTAATGAGTTAGTCGTGGAGCCATCGCTATGGGTTAACTTAAAGGGGTTAAAGCAGACAAGGGATGCAAGAGAGTTTATACTAGTTCGGCCCCTTGCGGTGAAGGTAAAAGCCTACGATCCAGTTGTTGTGGGATTGCTTGGATTTTGATGACCAGGGAGCGAATACGCTTTGCCTGAGTCTCGAGTTGTTGTCTTTTGTCCTTGAACCGCCGCCGGGTTGTCCCCTTATATACATGGGTTGACGCCCGTCAGTTTACAGAATCCCGAGGCCGGCTCATAAACATGTCCGGCCCGGTCTCTACCCTTTCTATCTTACAACACAAGTTTACATATCAACACCGGTTTATGTCTACAGGCCTTAAACCGGCTCTTGGGCCCTGGGCGTCACCGTCTTTGTCTTCATGGGCTTCAGATACAGTGAACAATTATGGGGCTAACCCGGCCTCTCCTGGCCGGTTTACGCCCAGTAGTAATATCCCCAACAGCGTAGGCCAATGTTTTTCCCTTACAATGCTCGTCTGTAGAGTCGGAGCTGCCCGGTCGTTGGCGCGTGTGGTGGAATGTTTGGCATCGACCGACGCAGGCATCGGTGCTTGAGTGGTGAGGGCTTCATCGGTGGTCGTTGATGGTGGAGTCGAAGTCGCCCTCGTGGAGGAGTGATGATGATGACACCAGATTGCAACCTGAACGGTGTTTTTCTCCTCGACGACATGTGTGTGTTCTTGTCTAGGTTGCCAGGTTGCCCTGAGTACCTTGTTTTTGCGGGCATGTTGTGACGGTTTTCGCCAGTTTCCCGTTAATTAACTAGGGAACTCTCTTCGGCCTTTTTTAATGAATCGGGTGATGAGGTCACCTATTACAGGTAGGGTCAAGGACCCATCATTTGGGGCCCATCACCACCATGGGTAGGTCCCTGGACCATACCAGCATCTGGATGCATATATCAAGGAGTCCACTCGGACGACTCGACGGCACTCAGACAACGACCCGCCCCTCGACTGATGAACCACCACTCGGACCAAAGAGGCAAGCGGGCGGCGTGGGAGCTGCAACGGTTGAGGAATCCTAAGCCATCCATCAAACAAAGTCAAGGCACCCGTTACCTATAACTACCGTAGTAGAGGCTTATTACACCTGTAACTATAGTGTAATTTAATGCCCATGCAACATGGAGGACGTGGGGCTGCACTCTATATAAGCCGCACCCCCTCCATAATCGGGCATGAGCAACCTTTGTAACCATACCCATCAAATCAAAACAAGCCTCGGGGCACGAGAAGTAGGGTTGTTACCTTCGCCGAGAGGGACCTGAACTTGTTAAACACCGAGTGTTACACATGTGTCGTAGCTAGGCTCTGTCCCTTATTTGTATCCCTACACTACTGCAGGATGCTGCTAACACGACACTACGATCAGAGACCCTTTGACTAAACTATGTGTGATGCATTAACTGCAAACAGTGATGTAAAAAAACCATCAAAAAAAGATGCAAAACGTTTGTGATGGCGGAGACGTCAAACACGGTTCAGATTTTAGTTGTGTGTGCAATGTAGGGCATACAGTTGATCCATACGAACTGTTTGCGATTAGACATAACAACATAAACGGGCAGCCATATCAAGGTGTGTGCGGTAGACAGCATACATTTCTCTTAGATGAACTGTTTGCTATTAGGGAATGCAACAGAAATGGTTAGCCAGATGAAGGTGCGTGTGATATACGACATACGGTTCACTCGGATGAACTGTTTTTTATTAGGGAACACAACGGAAACGGTTCAACTTAACAAGATGTGTGTGATATGCGGCATACAGTTCACGTAGATGAACTGTTTGGGATGAGCCAAAAGAACACAAACGATTTGTTTAAACAAGATGTTTGTGATACGCGGCAAACAACCCACTCGGATGAACTGTTTGCGACGAGAAAATATAACATAGACGATTACTATAGTTAATTCATGTGCGATTCTGTGTGTACTAAAAACTTTGAAACATGCATACTAGTTGCTTGCGATTGAAGGAAATATGCCCTAGAGGCAATAATAAAAGTTATTATTTATTTCCTTATATCATGATAAATGTTTATTATTCATGCTAGAATTGTATTAATCGGAAACATAATACATGTGTGAATATATAGACAAACAGTATGTCACTAGTATGCCTCTACTTGACTAGCTTGTTAATCAAAGATGGTTATGTTTCCTAACCATGAACAAGGAGTTGTTATTTGATTAACAAGGTCACATCATTAGTTGAATGATCTGATTGACATGACCCATTGCGTTAGCTTAACAGTTGATCGTTTAGTATGTTAATGCTTTCTTCATGACCCATACATGTTCCTATAACTATGAGATTATGCAACTCCGTTCTGGGAGGAACACTTTGGGTACTACCAAGCGTCACAACGAATCGGGTGATTATAAAGGAGTACTACAGGTGTCTCCAAAGGTACTTGTTGGGTTGGCGATTTCGAGATTAGGTTTTGTCACTCCAATTGTCGGAGAGGTATCTCCAGCCTTCTCGGTAATGCACATCACTTAAGCCTTGCAAGCATTACAACTAATGAGTTAGTTGTGAGATGATGTATTACGGAACGAGTAAAGAGACTTACCAAGAATCTAGATTGAACTAGGTATTGGATACCGACGATCAAATCTCGGGTAAGTAACATACCGATGACAAAGGGAACAACCGATGTCGTTATGCGGTTTGACCGATAAAGATCTTCGTAGAATATGTAGGAACCAATATGGGCATCCAGGTTCCGCTATTGGTTATTGACCGAGAATGGTTCTAGGTCATGTCTACATAGTTCTCGAACCCGTAGGGTCCGCACGCTTAACGCTTCGATGACAGTTCATAATGAGTTTATAAGTATTGATGCAATCGAAGGTTGTTCGAGTCCGGATGTGATCACGGACATGACGAGGAGTCTCGAAATGGTCGAGACATAAAGATTGATATATTGGAAGCCTATGTTTGGACTTCGGAATGGTTCCGAGTGAAAACAGGGGGTTACCGGAACCCCCCGGGGGTTATATGGGCCCTCATGGGCCTTGAGGGAGAAGGAGAAGGGCCGGCCAGGTGGGCTGCGCGCCCCCCTCCCCCTTCCAGTCCGAATAGGACAAGGAGAGGCGGCGCCCTTCCCCTTCCCCTCCCCAATCCTACTCCAACTAGGAGAAGGGGGGGAGTCCTACTCCCGGTGGGAGTAGGACTCCTCCTTGGTGCGCCTCCTCTAGGGCCGGCCACCTCCCCTTGTCTCCTTTATATAGAGGCGGGGCACCCCAATACACACAAGTTGATCTACGGATCTTTCCTTAGCCGTGTGCGGTGCCCCTTCCACCATATTCCACTTGGTCATATCGTCATGGAGCTTAGGCGAAGCCTCGCCGGAGAAGTCATATCGTCGCGGAGCTTAGGCGAAGCCTGCGTCGGTGGAGCATCAACATCGTCCTGCGCCCGTCGTCTTGTGGAACTCATCCCCGACACTTTGCTGGATCGGAGTCCGGGATCGTCATCGAGCTGAGCGTGTGCGGAACTCGGAGGTGCCGTGACGCTCGGTGCTTGGATCGGTCGGATCGTGGAAGACGACGACTACATCAACAGCGTTGTTATAACGCTTCCGCTTTCGGTCTCACGAGGGTAATGGGCGGACACTCTCCCTCTCGTTGCTATGCCATCACCATGGTCTTGCGTGATCGTGAGGAAATTTTTGAAATTACTACGTTCCCCAACAGTGGCATCCGAGCCTGGTTTTATGCGTTGATGTCATATGCACGAGTAGAACACAAGTGAGTTGTGGACGATACAAGTCATACCGCCTACCGCATGTCATACTTTGGTTCAGCGGTATTGTTGGACGAGACGATCCGGACCAACCTTACGCGTGCATTTCCACGCGAGACCGGTTCCCTCGACGTGCTTTGCACATAGATGGCTTGCGGAAGACTGTCTCTCCAACTTTAGTTGAACTGAGTGTGGCTACGCCCGGTCCTTGAGAAGGTTAAACGGAGTCTATTTGACAAACTATCGTTGTGGTTTTGATGCGTAGGTAAGAACGGTTCTTGCTCAGCCCGTAGCAGCCACGTAAAACTTGCAACAACAAAGTAGAGGACGCCTAACTTGTTTTTGCAGGGCATGTTGTGATGTGATATGGTCAAGACGTGATGCTATATTTTATTGTATGAGATGATCATGTTTTGTAACCGAAGTTATCGGCAATCGGCAGGAGCCATATGGTTGTCGCTTTATTGTATGAAATGCAACGCCATGTAATTGCTTTACTTTATCACTAAGGAGTAGCGATAGTCGTAGAAGCAATAGTTGGCGAGGCGACAACGATGCTACGATGGAGATCAAGGTGTCGCGCGGTGACGATGGTGATCATGACGGTGCTTGGCGATGGAGATCACAAGCACAAGATGATGATGACCATATCATATCACTTATATTGATTGCATGTGATGTTTATCCTTTATGCATTTTATCTTGCTTTGATTGTGGTAGCATTATAAGATGATCTCTCACTAAAAATTATCAAGAAGTGTTCTCCACGAGTATGCACCGTTGCCAAAGTTCGTAGTACCCGGACACCACGTGATGATCGGGTGTGATAAGTTCTACGTCCATCTACAACGGGTGCAAAACAGTTGCACACGCGGAATACTCGAGTTAAACTTGACGAGCCTAGCATATAACAGATATGGCCTCGGAACACGGAGACCGAAAGGTCGAACGTGAATCATATAGTAGATATGATCAACATAGTGATGTTCACCATTGAAACTACTCCGTCTCACGTGATGATCGGACATGGTTTAGTTGATTTGGATCACGTGATCACTTAGATGACTAGAGAGATGTCTGTCTAAGTGGGAGTTTTTAATATGATTAATTGAACTTAAATTTATCATGAACTTAGTACCGATAGTATTTTGCTTGTCTATGTTTCTGTAGATAGATGGCTCGTCTTTGTTGTTCCGTTGAATTTTAATGCGTTCCTTGAGAAAGCAAAGTTGAAAGATGATGGTAGCAATTACACGGACTGGGTCCGTAATTTGAGGATTATCCTCATTGCTGCACGAGAAAAATTACGCCCCGGAAGCACATTTGGGTAGCGACACTGCTGCAGAATCTCGAGCGGAAGTTATGAACGTCTCGCAAAGCGTAGTCGATGACTACTCTATAGTTCGATGTGCCATGCTTTACGGCTTAGAACCGGGTCTTCAACGACGTTTTGAGCGTCATGGAGCATATGAGATGTTCCAGGAGTTGAAGTTAATATTTCAAGCAAATGCCCGGATTGAGAGATATGAAGTCTCCAATAAGTTCTATAGCTGCAAGATGGAAGAGAATAGTTACAAGGAGCACATACTCAAAATGTCCAGGTATAACAATCACTTAATTCAATTTGGGAGTTAATCTTCCGGATGATAGTGTCATTGACAGAATTCTCCAATCATCGCCACCAAGCTACAAGAGCTTCGTGATGAACTATAATATGCAAGGGATGACTAAGACAATTCTGAGCTCTTCGCAATGCTAAAAGCCGCGGAGGTAGAAATCAAGAAAGAGCATCAAGTGTTGATGGTCAACAAGACCACTAGTTTCAAGAAAAAGGGCAAAGGGAAGAAGAAGGAAACTTCAAAAAGAACAGCAAGAAAGTTGCTGATCAAGAGAAGAAACCCAAGTCTGGACCTAAACCTGAAATCGAGTGTTTTTACCGCAAGCAGACCCGGACCTTAATCGAAGCGGAACTGCCCCAAGTATTTGGCGGATAAAAAGGATGGCAAGGTGAACAAAGGTATATGTGATATACATGTTATTGATGTGTACCTTACTAGAGCTCGTAGTAGCACCGGTATTTGATCTTGGTTACATTGCTAATATTTGCAACTCAAAGCAGGGGACTACGGAATAGACGAGCACTGGCAAAGGACGAGGTGACGATGCGCGTGGGAAATGGTTCCAAAGTCAATGTGATCGCGGTCGACACGCTACCTCTACATCTACCTTCGGGATTAGTTTTAGACCTAAATAATTGTTATTTGGTGCCAGCGTTGAGCATGAACATTATATCTGGATCTTGTTTAATGCGAGATGGTTATTTATTTAAATCAGAGAATAATGGTTGTTCTATTTATATGAGTAATATCTTTTATGGTCATGCACCCTTGAAGAATGGTCTATTCTTGTTGAATCTCGACAGTAGTGATACACATATTCATAATGTTGAAGCCAAAAGATGCAGAGTTGATAATGATAGTGCAACTTATTTGTGGCACCGCCGTTTAGGTCATATCGGTTGTAAAACGCATGAAGAAACTCCATCTTGATGGGCTTCGGAATCACTTGATTATGAATCACTTGGTACTTGCGTAACCATGCCTCATGGGCAAGATGACAAAACGCCGTTCTCCGGAACTATGGAGCGAGCAAGCGATTTGTTGGAAATCATACATACTGATGTTTGTGGTCCAATGAATGTTGAGGCACGCTGGTATCGTTATTTTCTCACCTTCACGAGATGATTTGAGCAGATATGGGTATATCTACTTAATGAAACACAAATCTGAAACATTTGAAAAGTTCAAAGAATTTCAGAGTGAAGTGGAAAATCATCGTAACAAGAAAATAAAGTTTCTACGATCTGATCGTGGAGGAGAATATTTGAGTTACGAGTTTGGTTTACATTTGAAACAATGTGGAATAGTTTCACAACTCACGCCATACGGAACACCACGGAGAAATGGTGTGTCCGAACGTCAGAATCGTACTTTACTAGATATGGTGCGATCTATGATGTCTATTTCCGATTTACCGCTATCGTTTTGGGGTTATGCTTTAGAGACGGCCGCATTCACGTTGAATAGGACACCGTCAAAATCCGTTGAGACGACGCCTTATGAACTATGGTTTGGCAAGAAACCAAAGTTGTCGCTTTCTTAAAGTTTGGGGCTGCGATGCTTATGTAAAGAAACTTCAACCAGATAAGCTCGAACCCAAATCGGAAAAATGTGTCTTCATAGGATACCCAAAGGAGACTGTTGGGTACACCTTCTATCACAGATCTGAAGGCAAGATTTTCGTTGCTAAATTCGGGTCCTTTCTAGAGAAGGAGTTTCTCTCGAAAGAAGTGAGTGGGAGGAAAGTAGAACTTGATGAGATAATGTATACGCTCCCTTATTGGAAAGTAGTTCATCACAAGAAATGGTTCCTGTGACAACTACACCAATTAGTGAAGAAACTAATGATGATGATCATGTAGTTTCAGATCAAGTTACTCTTGAACCTCGTAGGTCAACCAGAGTAAAATACGCACTGAGTGGTACGGTAATCCTATTCGGAAGTCATGTTACTTGACCACGGCGAACCTACGAATTATGAAGAAGCGATGGTGAGCCCAGATTCATAAAATGGTGGAAGCCATGAAATCTGAGATGGGATCCATGTATGAGAACAAAGTATGGACTTTGGTTGACTTGCCCGATGATCGGCAAGCCATTGAAAATAAATGGATCTTTAAGAAGAAGACTGACGCCGATGGTAATGTAACTGTCTACAAAGCTCGACTTGTTGCAAAAGGTTTTCGACAAGTTCAAGGGGTTGACTACGATGAGACTTTCTCACCCGTAGCGATGCTTAAGTCTGTCCGAATCATGTTAGCAATTGCCGCATTTTATGATTATGAAATTTGGCAAATGGATGTAAAACCGCATTCTTGAATGGATTTCTAGAAGAAGAGTTGTATATGATGCAACCAGAAGGTTTTGTCGATCCAAAGGGTGCTAACAAAGTGTGCAAGCTCCAACGATCAATTTATGGTGCAGTGCAAGCCTCTCGGAGTTGGAATAAACGCTTTGATAGTGTGATCAAAGCATATGGGTTTGTACAGACTTTTGGAGAAGCCCGTATTTACAAGAAAGTGAGTGGGAGCTCAGTAGCATTTCTAATATTATATGTGGACGACATATTATTGATTGGAAATGATATAGAATTTCTGGATAGCATAAAAGGATACTTGAATAAAAGTTTTTCAATGAAAGACCTCGGTGAAGCTGCTTACATATTGGGCATCAAGATCTATAGAGATAGATCAAGACGCTTAATTGGACTTTCACAAAGCACATACCTTGATAAAGTTTTGAAGAAGTTCAAAATGGATCGTGCAAAGAAAGGTTTTTACTGTATTACAAGGTGTAAGATTGAGTCGGACTCAATGCCCGACCCACATGAGAAGATAGAGAGAAAATGAAAGATGTTCCCTATGCTTCAGCCATAGGCTCTATCATGTATGCAATGCTGTGTACCAGACTGACGTATGCTTAGGCTGTAAGCTTGGCAGAAGGTACCAAAGTAATCCAGAATGGATCAATCGGACAGCGGTCAAGAACATCTGAAATACCGAAAAGGACTAAGGATATGTTTCTCGTATATGGAGGTGACAAAGAGCTAGTCGTAAATGGTTACGTCGATGCAAGCTTTGACACCGATCCGGACGATTCTAAATCGCAAACCGGATCGTGTTTTTATTAAACAGTGGAGCTGTCGGTTGGTGCGATTCTAAACAAAGCGCCGTGGCGGGATCTACATGTGAAGCGGAGTACATAGCTGCCGGAAGCAGCGAATGAAGGAGTCTGGATGAAAGAGTTCATTTCGATCTAGGTGTCATACCTAGTGCATCGGGACCGATGAAGATCTTCCGTGACAATCTTGGTGCAATTGCCTTGGCAAAGGAATCCAGGTTTCACAAGAGGACCAAGCACATCAAGAGACGCTTCAATTCCATTCGGGACCAAGTCCAAGTGGGAGACATAGAGATTTGCAAAATACATACGGATCTGAATGTTGCAGACCCGTTGACTAAGCCTCTTCCACGAGCAAAACATGATCAGCACCAAGACTCCATGGGTGTTAGGATCATTACTTTGTAATCTAGATTATTGACTCTAGTGCAAGTGGGAGACTGAAGGAAATATGCCCTAGAGGCAATAATAAAAGTTATTATTTATTTCCTTATATCATGATAAATGTTTATTATTCATGCTAGAATTGTATTAACCGGAAACATAATACATGTGTGAATATATAGACAAACAGTATGTCACTAGTATGCCTCTACTTGACTAGCTTGTTAATCAAAGATGGTTATGTTTCCTAACCATGAACAAGGAGTTGTTATTTGATTAACAAGGTCACATCATTAGTTGAATGATCAGATTGACATGACCCATTCCGTTAGCTTAACAGTTGATCGTTTAGTATGTTAATGCTTTCTTCATGACCCATACATGTTCCTATAACTATGAGATTATGCAACTCCCGTTTACCGGAGGAACACTTTGGGTACTACCAAACGTCACAACGAATCGGGTGATTATAAAGGAGTACTACAGGTGTCTCCAAAGGTACTTGTTGGGTTGGCGTATTTCGAGATTAGGTTTTGTCACTCCAATTGTCGGAGAGGTATCTCCAGGCCTTCTCGGTAATGCACATCACTTAAGCCTTGCAAGCATTACAACTAATGAGTTAGTTGTGAGATGATGTATTACGGAACGAGTAAAGAGACTTACCAAAGAACGAGATTGAACTAGGTATTGGATACCGACGATCGAATCTCGGGTAAGTAACATACCGATGACAAAGGGAACAACGTATGTCGTTATGCGGTTTGACCGATAAAGATCTTCGTAGAATATGTAGGAACCAATATGGGCATCCAGGTTCCGCTATTGGTTATTGACCGAGAATGGTTCTAGGTCATGTCTACATAGTTCTCGAACCCGTAGGGTCCGCACGCTAACGCTTCGATGACAGTTCATAATGAGTTTATAAGTATTGATGCAATCGAAGTTTGTTCGGAGTCCCGGATGTGATCACGGACATGACGAGGAGTCTCGAAATGGTCGAGACATAAAGATTGATATATTGGAAGCCTATGTTTGGACTTCGGAATGGTTCCGAGTGAAAACAGGGGTTACCGGAACCCCCCGGGGGGTATATGGGCCCTCATGGGCCTTGAGGGAGAAGGAGAAGGGCCGGCCAGGTGGGCTGCGCGCCCCCCTCCCCCTTCCAGTCCGAATAGGACAAGGAGAGGGGGGGCGGCGCCCCTTCCCCCTTTCCCCCTCCCCAATCCTACTCCAACTAGGAGAAGGGGGGGGAGTCCTACTCCCGGTGGGAGTAGGACTCCTCCTTGGTGCGCCTCCTCTAGGGCCGGCCACCTCCCCCTTGTCTCCTTTATATACGGGGGCAGGGGCACCCCAATACACACAAGTTGATCTACGGATCTTTCCTTAGCCGTGTGCGGTGCCCTTCCACCATATTCCACTTCGGTCATATCGTCATGGAGCTTAGGCGAAGCCTCGCTACCGGAGAAGTCATATCGTCATGAGCTTAGGCGAAGCCTGCGTCGGTGGAGCATCAACATCGCCACCACACCGTCGTCGACGGAACTCATCCCCGACACTTTGCTGGATCGAGTCCGGGATCGTCATCGAGCTGAACGTGTGCAGAACTCGGAGGTGCCGTGACGTTCGGTGCTTGGATCGGTCGGATCGTGAAGACGTACGACTACATCAACCGCGTTGTTATAACGCTTCCGCTTTCGGTCTACGAGGGTACGTGGACGGACACTCTCCCCTCTCGTTGCTATGCCATCACCATGGTCTTGCGTGATCGTAGGAATTTTTTTGAAATTACTACGTTCCCCAACAGCGATGGCTAGGAGTATCGCACATGATGCGTGTGCGAGTACTCATGTGCGATGATTAGTAAGTTACACATACGTTTCCTTATGTTAACACGTGTGTGGTAACACGTGACACCGTATATGGTTGTCGGGTTGTGTGCTCCACTTAGTCTTCCCACGCTCAGGTGAAGGCTCTGTGCTCCAGCGAAGGCTTCCCGTGCTCGAGCGAAGGCTTCCCGCGCTCCACAGGGGTGAATTATAAATTCTCAAATCCCCTAGCCAGCTGCTAGCTAAAAATAACCACAGCAATGGCCGCCGGCGGCGACTCGCTACTGATCCACTTGCTAGCTAGTTACCCACACATACCGGCATACCCCCAACGGTCGATGACAGGATGGATTTGCGTGACGGGAACGGGCGCCGGTGATCATGGTTTAGGTTAATTAATTATACCTCCAGAGCTGGATGATTCCAGCTCTGGAGGTATAATTAATTAACATAATCTAAGATCAAATAACTAAAGCTTCCCCAACGTGATCGTGCGCCGATCCCAACCGCTAGAAGAGCGTGTGTGGAGGGACGCGACCCGAGCGAGCCTTGGCGCCTAAACGGCGAGCAAAGCGCGCAGACGTGGCCCGAGGGCGCCTAAACGGTGAGTAGAGCGCATGGAGGTACGCAAGCGGAGCGCGCGGAGGCACGCGAGTAGAGCGCACCGCGGCTGCCTAAATGGCGAGCAAGCACATGCATAATTATTGCATGTAGCAGATGAACATAGCCGGGAATAGCCGTCTAACAATATTATTTTCGATGACACGCATTAATATATTCTTAGTTAAATCTAAGGTCAAAGTTTGGTACTACAAAATACGAAGGGGTCCAGTAAACCACGACAGAGGTAGTACCTATACGAACACAAACGTCTAGTATGAAAGAAAATATGGGTCAAACCCTAATTGAAAAGGGCAACAATGTCTAACTCCAGCTTACAAAAGGTACAAAAGCACGAGGATTAATTGTTCATCAGGTTTACACATAACCCGGATAGAACAGAGGCAATAACATCTAACTCAACCAAAGTTTTTGGCAGTCACAATCAAATGGATCGATCTGATCCATAAGATCAAGATCCCGGTACAAAAGACCTACTGGTCCATGATGACGACAAGTTGTTGTAAATATAAGTCGAGCATGATCAGAAGCCCTTAGGTCCACCTGAAACTTCTTTTTATGTTGTTCAACGTATAGTTCCGTGAGAAATTTCTTGTTGAAAAACTTAATCCTCACGGACAATAGTGCCCTCGCATTCCTCATGAAGAATGTGACAAAGCTAGTGTTTACATGGTTGGATGCATATCCTTCCACCGTTATTGTCTTCAAACGAATGTCATGAGATCTGAGAAAATCCTTGTGCTTCCTCTACCATCGATTGGTTAGACCTTTTTCTCAAAGTCCTAGTACCTAAATAGACATGAAGATTGAAAACAATTAATGTCTAAAATAGAGTATGTCGAAGGAGCGATAGCTGAACGGTTAATTCTAGTACATTATATATGGGCTTTTAGTGTGTGTGAAATCATCACCTTTATATACAAATTCTCCAGACATGGAAAGCATCACATCAAGCCAATAGTGGTGTTCAGATCAAGACACCCTATATAAATATATAAGGTCTTGACAGAATCTAGCAGCCCTGATATACCATCCGTGGACAAGCTCTCAGCATAGAACATAATATTAGCACCGAAAGTGTACTCCAAAATGATATTTAACTTATGCGCACAAATGAAAAATGCAGATTACTAAAGTGTACATGGATAACATACGATTACACTGAATAAGTGTGGAGCCAACCACCAACTTGCAACCTTCAAACAGATCAGGAAATACACCCAAGGTCTCCAATTTAGGCGCAGAGACCACAATTGTTTGCGAAGGTTTATAACAACAATCAAGGAGCAACATTTGAAGTGAAGGGGCATCTTCGATGATGAGCTCCTGTCCTTCAAAATGAATTCAATTCTTACAAGGTGAGGCGACTTCATTTTGAGACAAGGTATATGGATTCCTAGTCCAAAAACAAGCACCAGACATTCAAGTGCAGGGCAGCTGGAGTGGATGATGATGTGCAGTGAGGCCACCGACAGATCAACCAACACAAGCGCAAGTTTTTTCAGCAGTGGGAGTCGAAGCATTTGTACCAGATTGTCTGCTAGATGGCACCGGGTCAAGCTGGCGATGTGGAGAGAGGAGGAAAACCATGAGATGGGCATCGGTGGTGAGGGCATAGATGCAGCTATTGGTGGTAACCTATCGCTGTAGTAATGGTAGAACTCAAGGTGCTGGAATTTCTCACATTGACGGGATGTCAGCTAGGCAGCCACCATGCAGGGTATGTCCAGCAGGTAGCATGCCGGGATGCAGATGCATTGACCGGAGCCCTGGTGGGAGGAGATGATGGCTCCAGGGAGTTCAGAATCATCATCGACAGATAGCTGAGATAGTTGAGATTAAGAGGCGCGGCGCTCCACAGAGTGCGCCACCGAGATGCGAGGACTTGTGTGCAGCAGCCATCCGTGGTGGGAAGAAGGTAGATGATCTCCCCAAGGATGGCATCTGGGAGATCGTTGATGCGGCCCACCGGAGATTCTACTAGTTCCTCAGGTCCAGGGGGTGCGGCCGCTTCTAGCCGTGTAGCCGGGTCCAATATCTACATCTGGCGGCGGTGATGGCCGGAGCCTCATCTGTGTACAAACCAATCTGAAAGAAAAAAATGGAAGAAACATACATGTAAGACATTCAAAATCAATTCTCGAGATCTGGAAATAAAAAAAAGGCACAAACATATAGGTAGGACACTCAAAATCAATTCTCAAGATCTGGCCACGAATTATGTCGGATCACGGGTTCCAGCAAAACCCTCAAGGTTCGAACACTGGGGTGCGCGCGAAGATTTCCTCCCTACCAATCCACGCCCTAACTGGCTAAGATCTTAAGAACGAACTCGATGAACTCACAACACAAGGGACACAAGATTTATACTGGTTTGGGCCACCGTTGTGGTGTAATACCCTACTCCAGTGTGGTGGTGGTAGATTGCCTCTTGGGCTGATGATGAATAGTACAAGGGGAAGAACAGCCTCCTGAGGTTGAGGTGTTCTTGTGCTTGGCGAACTTGTGTGTGCGTGGTTTTGATTAGCTAAGGCTTGTCTCTCTTCGACCTGCCTCCTACTGTGGTGGCTAGTCCTATTTATAGAGGCCCTGGTCCTCTCCCCAAATATCGAGCGGGAAGGGAGCCAACAACGGCCAATTTGTTAGGAGACAGCTAGTACAACTTATCCTGACAAAAGTAGTCTTCGCCTGCAAAAGGCTCTGGTGGTGACGCCGCCTTGGGATCCATGGTGACCTCCGTCTTGCCGTCCTGCTAGTCTTGGTCTCGTTGCACCGATATGGAAACCTTTGCTTGATCCCTCGGTACTCTGCGCCTGCGCTTGCCCCTTTAGCACCAAAGAGGAAACAAGGACGCTGCGGGCGCTGGCGCCCTCCTGGTCTCGATCGTCATGGCTCACGTCACGAGAACCTCGTGAGGTTTGCCTTGCCTCGATCTCTCCACCCCTCGTGAGCCTGCCTGGCAAGGCCGCTCCCGAGGAGGTCTTGCGTCGTCTGCCTCGTGAGGCTTGGCCCCTCGCGAGGGTCTTGAATGCCTTGTTGACGAAGATGGGTCGTACAGGCCTGCTTGTACAGCTACGCCGTGGGCCGCAGGCAGGCATGTCAGGGGACCCCATTCCCAGAACGCCCACAGTAGCCCCCGGGCCCAAGGCGCGCTCGGGCTTGGCTACAAGGTGAAGCCAAAGGTCAAGCACGGAGCGCCTTGGGCCCCAAAAGCCTGCGGCCTCGATCGACGCGTGGTGGTTTATTGGACGTGGGCATCTCCGCTTCCCCATGCTGCCTTGGAGTCCGCCTGGCAATACGGCCCCCGCTACCTACACAGTTATTCTTCCATCGCCCACGCCTTGCTTCCCCAATCTCTCTGCTTTCTCAAGACTCTGCTCCTCCTCTCAAATCTGACCTGCACTCTGCCCGCTTCATCGCCATGGTGCCGAAGCAAGCAGACAAGGGGAAGAAGCCTCTGTCTTTACCGAGCGCGCCTCCAGCTGTCGAGCCTGCAGTCGGCCGATCCCTGGTGCTCAACGATGAGGCCATGGGCAAGGTGTGTCCCATGCTCGCCACCAGCTTCAACGAGTGGGGGAAGACAGTGGCTTGGCCTGCATATCACGCTCGCATTGCCCGGGCAGCCACCAAAGTCCCAATCTTCATCGATGCTCTTTGGGCCGGCCTGATTCCCCTTTCCCCGCCTTCTTCAACGCGGTGCTTGAGCATTACCAGATCCACATGCTGCATCTCGACCCCCAATCCGTGACTCTCCTTGCCGTCTTCGCCTTTGTGTGCGAGGCCATGGTGGGCATCGCTCCTTCCGTGGCCCTTCTTCATCATTTCTTCTCATTGCATCTGATTGATCCTCAGCAAAGCTCGGGGTGTGTGAGCTTCCAGGCTGTGGCGCGATCGAGGAGTCTGGATTAGGGGGTATCCGGACAGTTGGACTATGTACAACGTCCAGACTATTGAAGCGTGAAGATACAAGACTCAAGACTTCGGCCCGTGTCCGGATGGGACTTTCCTTGGCGTGGAAGGCAAGTTTGGCGATCCGGATATTATATTTCCTTCCTTGTAACCGACTCCATGTAAACCCTAGCCCTCTCCGGTGTCTATATAAACTGGAGAGGTTGGTCCTTAGAAGACCGATCACAATTACAATCATACCAACATAGGCTAGCTCTTAGGGTTTAACCTCTACAATCTTGTGGTAGATCTACTCTTGTACTACCCATATCATCAATATTAATCAAGCAGGAAGTAGGGTTTTACCTCCATCGAGAGGGCCCGAACCTGAGTAAACATTTGTGTCCCTTGCTTCCTGTTACCATCAGCCTTGACGCACAGATCGGGACCCCCTACCCGAGATCCGCCGGTTTTGACACCGACATTGGTGCTTTCATTGAGAGTTCCTCTGTAACATTGCCACAAGGCTCAATGGCTCGTCTCACTGTCAAGGACGACATTACCTCGGAGGGGGCTCTGGCTGTAGGCTAGACGCTCCGGCTCGGCGGCTTTATCATGGCCGCCCCATCTTCGATGGCGTCGACGATGACTTCTCGGGTCATCAATCATAACCTTCGCGTCAGTTCGGAACTTGCCGAACAGATGGATCCAATGGAGCTCTCCTCCCTTAACGAACTCTTGGATCGCATCGACGCTCTAGGAGTCGCTACAGACTACGACCGGGTTGGGCTTAAACCCGACCAAAGGGACATCAGGTCCCCGCCGGCCACCCATGAGATAGCGATAGTGGAGGAACCACACGCGGATTGCCCCTCAACTTTGAGGACAAGTTATGTTCGGATCACCGAACTCCTTGAGCCAAATACCTGCTCGAAGGAAAACCTGACCCAGGTCCTGGACTTAGAATCGGGCATTGGGCCGAAGAAATTGGGCACTCCGGATTCTGAGTTGTTGAGCTCGGGACTGCCCGCGCCCTTGGGCTTTAGATCGGATCAAAACCCGGACTCTAAACTGGACCTAAACTGTCTCTCCCGCATCAGGCAAGAGCCCCAGGAAACCGTGCATCGCTACTGGGCCAGATTCCTCCTTGCGCTTAACAAGGTCAGGGACTGCCGCGAAGAGAACATGGTCTCACTTTTCTGCAAAAACTGCACAGACGAGGGACTCCTCAATGCCATAAGCCGCCGCGACATAGTACGCTTCGCAGACTTGGCAACCATAGTACGGACATCTTGTGCGATGGAGAGCGCTTGGAAGACCCAAACAGAATTTTGGGATAGTACTGCTCTCACCAAAACCTTTGTCCGAACTAAACGGACGAACTCACGTAAATCGTCCGATCCAACCCCCAAGAAACCAAAGCCCACCACAGGGCGGGGATCCGTATTGGAAGAATGGCTAGACGGGCCATGTAAGCTCCACAGTACTCCGGATACAACACCTACTCATAGCCTTAAGGCATGTTGGATACTCCGTGGTGGCAAAAGTGGCGAGGATCTTCTTGTGGGCCCTAGAGCGGAACAACATCCTGCCTGCGAACACAATACGGTACTAACAGTCTTCGAGACTTTCGCCTCGAACAATAGGCGCAAGCAAGCTCGTCAAAGCTCCTTGGAACGACACTGGTATAACTTTTAATGCCAGTGATGAACCTCGATTCCAGGCTTTCCGGGCACCAGCTGCTCTAGTCCTTAGTCCGATCGTAGATGGCTTTCGGCTCACTAAAGTACTCATGGACGGCGGAAGCAGATTAAATCTGATTTATGAAGAAACACTCAAAGAAGATGGAGATTGATAAAAGCCGCATTGAAAAAGCGGCACGACCTTCAGGGGAACTATCCCTACCCGGGAAGCGCGGTGTGCGGGAAAAATCACACTCGATGTGGTATTCGGCACCCCAGAGAATTATAGGTCCGAGGAAATCACATTCCAGGTGGCTCCTTTTAGCAGCGGATACCACGCCCTTCTAGGGCGGGACGCATTTACAAGCTTTCAAGCTGTACCCCATTATGGGTACATGAAGCTTAAAATGCCCGGACCCAATGGAATCATCACTCTAGCTAGTGATCCGGACGTTGCACTTCGCGCCGAAAATAAAACCACAGCTCTAGGATTGGAAGCATTATCTGAAGCCCTAGCAGCCGAAGAGTTAACAACACTGCGGGCCACCATGGACAGGGACGACGTGATACTAGACAAGCGACCCAAGTCCACCTCATTTAAACCCGCAGACAAGATAGTGAAATTCCAGGTCCATCCAACGGACCCCATGAAGACAGCTTCCATCGGGACACAGCTGAGCCCCGCGATTGACGCTGCACTACGAGATTTCTTATGCGAGAATTGGGACATTTTCGCCTGGCACCCATCGGACATGCCAGGCATCCCACGCAGACTGGCCGAACACGGCCTCAATATTCTAAAAGGATATAAACCAGTCAAGCAGACCCTAAGGCAATTCTCAGAGCCCAAATGATAGGCAATGGGGGAAGAGTTAGCTAAGCTACTCGAGGTCGGATTCATCAGAGATATCAAACATCCGGATTGGCTGGCAAATTTGGTGATGGTACCAAAGAAGGACAAATCCTAGCGCCTATGCGTCGACTTCAAAGATCTCAACAAGGCTTGCCCCAAGGATCCCTTTCCCCTTCCTCGCATCGATCAAATCATCGATGCCACAGCTGGACACGACTCGCTGTGTTTTCTCGACGCATACTCTGGATACCATCAAATAAAGATGGCAGAGTCTAACCAAGCTGCAACAGTTTTTATAATGCCATATAGCCCTTTTTGCTTCAACACTATGCCCTTCGGGCTCAAGAATGCCGGCGCAACCTATCAACGCATGATTCAAACATGCCTGGAAAAACAAATCGGCAAAACAGTAGAAGCATAGGTGGACGACGTGGTCATAAAAACTAGACACGTCGAAACCCTGATAGGTGACTTGAGGCTCACATTTGATAACCTCCGGACATACGACATTAAGTTGAATCCATAAAAATGCGTCTTCGGCGTCCCATCGGGGAAACTGCTGGGTTTCATTGTTTCCAATAGAGGAATTGAAGAGAACCCGGCAAAAATCTGAGCTCCGTCTCAGTTGGCTATACCAACGGACCTCAAGCACATCCAGAAGCTAACCGGATGCGTGGCCGCTTTGAGCCGCTTTATCTCTAGGCTAGGAGAAAAGGCATTGCCTCTTTACCGCCTCCTGCGGCGCACCGAACACTTCGTATGGACGGATGCAGCCGCGGCCGGACTCGATGAAATAAAGACCTTACTGGCCAGTAATCCAGTCCTAACAGCGCCGAACACCGGCGAGCCTATGCTATTATACATAGCGGCAACACACCAAGTTGTAAGCGCAGTACTCGTCGTCGAACGAGAGGTTGACGGATACAAATTCCCGCTCCAAAAGCCGGTTTATTACGTATCCACAGTCCTCACCCCATGCAAATCCCGATACCCACACTATCAAAAAATAGCATACGCGGTCTTCATGGCATCCCGGACGCTGCGACACTACTTTCAAGAGTGTTCGATCACAGTACCCTCCGAAGTACCACTCAATGATATAATAAACAACCGCGACGCTACGGGCCGGATTGCTAAATGGGCCATCGAGCTCCTTCCGTTCGACATAATGTACAAACCACGGCGGGCCATCAAGTCGCATAATCTTGGCCAACTTTGTCGCCGAATGGACGGAAGCCGAACTCCCTAAAGAGTACTCCAACTGGATCATGCACTTTGACGGCTCTAAAATGCTGGCCGGATTGGGAGCAGGTGTAGTCCTGACATCCCCCACTGGAGACACGGTCCAGTACGTCCTCCAGATATTATATACAGACTCCAACAATGCAGCCGAATATGAGGCTCTGTTGCATGGTCTTCGGATGGCAGTCTCTATGGGCATCCAACGCCTGGAAGTGCGAGGGGATTCGAACCTCGCAATCTCACAAATAAACGGAGACTTTGATGCCAAGGATCCGAAAATGGCGGCCTACCGTAATGCCGTCCTAAAAATGTCAGCGCGGTTCGAGGGGCTCGAGTTCCACCATGTGGCTCGAGAAAATAATCAAGCGGCGGACGTTCTGCATCGCATCGGCGCCCTGTCCCACCTAACATATTCCTGGAAAGGCTGTTCAAGCCATCCGTAGTATGGGAAGGGGAGTCCGGCAATACCAACTCGGACCCGAACACACCCCAAGATATCGAACCATCAGACACAATCGGAGGCTCTGCCACCGAAATAACATCCTCGGCCCACGAAATCATGGCCGTTATTGCCCCGTGGACCGAGCCTTTCTTGGCCTACCTAAATAGGCAGGAGCTGCCCAAAGACCAAAATGAAGCACGCTGCATAGTCCGGTGTTCTAAAGCTTACAAAGTCCACGAAGGGGAACTCTATAAGAAAAGTGCGACTGGAGTGCTCCAAAGGTGCATCTCCGGAGAGGAGGGGTGGAAACTCTTGGCTGAAATCCATGCCGGACTGGGCGGACACCATGCCGCAGCTCGAGCGCTAGTCAGCAAAGCCTTCTGCACAGGCTTCTATTGGCCGACGGCCCGAGCAGACGCACAGGACCTTGTCCAACATTGCGTCGGTTGCCAGCTCTTCGCCAATCAGAGTCATATGGCCCTACCGCTCTCCAAACAATCCCCATAACTTGGTCGCTCGTGGTGCAGGGGTTGGATATGGTTGGACCCCTTAAAGGGGAAGCCATAAAAAATAGTTATTGGTCATGGTGGACAAGTTCACCAAATGGATAGAAGCCAAGCCAGTTAAAACGGCGAATCCGGACTAGTAATCGACTTCATATCCGGGGTCATACACCAATACGGTGTCCCCATAGCATCATCAACGATAATGACTCAAATTTCACAGCCGATGAAGTGAAAACTTGGTGCGGCAAAATGGGCATTAAGCTCGACTATGCTTCCGTCTACGACCCCCAAACAAACGGCCAGGTCGAATGGGAAAACGGTCTCATCATGAGCGGCATCAAACCCAGACTAGTGCGGTCTTTAACAGAATCAGATACGCACTAGGTGGAGGAGCTTGACTCCATACTCTGGGGGCTGCGGACCGCACCGAATCGCACCACTGGATATACACCATTTTTTATGGTGTACGGTGCGGAAGTAGTACTACCCTGCGACATAATACATGATTCGCCGCGCGTACGCATGTACGAAGAGAAGGAAGCCGAGCTAGATCGACAGGATAACTTGGATGCCCTGGAGGAGGAGCGCGATGTCGCGAAAGCCCGTTCCGCATTCTATCAGCAACAGGCTCGACGATATCAAAGCAGAGAAGTGCGGGACAAAACTTATAATATTGGCGATCTCGTTCTACGCCTATAGAAGAAGAAGAAGGACAAGCTCAAACCCAAGTGGGAAGGCCCCTTCGTCATCGACCAAGTTCTCACCGGAGGAGCGTACCGCTTACGTAATGCATTGGACAACAGACTCGAGCTGAACCCATGGAACGTGGCCAGACTCCGGAGATTCTACGCCTAACGCCGAACTCAGCGTTCGTCTCCCTACTCCCCTCTTTTACTTATGCTCCACCCCTTTTCCATTTCTCGAACTTTTTTCACACAAAGTATTCAATACAGTGCGGATTGGCGGATCACTCTGGCCGCACTAAGAGTACCTGGGGGCTTCCTATACGGAAGCTGAAAATAATTACTCACATGGCTTTCTGCCCATCACATATGCATTCATTTTCCATATGTGCCTTTTCTTCACCATTATATGCATTGATATGACTTAAGATGTTGCCAAGCTGGGTTTCCTGGCTCTTGTGTTTATGCCCTACGTTCCCAGTTAATTCGGCTAGGGCATAAGGGGAGCACCTCTGCGATTATTCTTTGCCGGTTCATCCGGATGTGTACCTCAGACTGGGTGAAGCCGAAAGCTAGCTTCCTTAAGAGAATATTCGGTCGGTGAACAAAAGATGTGTTCGTTTATTACAACGTAAATCTCCAGAAGTCTTGTATCATGCGCCATCGTTCGCAGTCCGGGCATGGGCATCATCGCATGCGTACCCAGGGAAAGGAACCCCTAACGGAACTTTTCTCCCTGGAAGATGTTTCTTACAATCCATGTAATATAACATAACTAGTTGGGTACTTGTCTGTTCAAGCACTTATGACCCCTACGCCTTGTTTCCACGCATACCCCGGTTTTGTATAACTGAGTGGGTATTCGGACACACCGGACTATAGGATCCAGGGCTGAAGCGAAAAAAGGTCCGCCATGACAAATGATTTTAATCCGGCTAGGGCTAATCATGCCCATTAAATTACGATCACTTGGGTTGACTATATTCCTCCTCTATACCGTCCAACAGGCTATCTAGCTTACACTCCTGTTGAGAATACTTCGAGGCTAACGCTACCTGGTCATACACCAGACTCACGGGAATTTCTTGCCCATCGGGCCCCGCCGGTCCTACTTCGGCCATATGGTTCGGGTCCAGCTTGGTGTAGCGCGTCTTCACCATAGCCCAGGCTTCTCTTGCGCCTTGCCGGCAGGCGAACACCTTCTAGAGTCGGAAGCGCCGTCGTGCTCCTTGAAGCATATTCACAAGCTCTGCCATGCCATTCGACATCAAGCTTGATGGCCATAAAGCCTGAGCAACACCCTGCATCACTTGCCGAGCTCGCTCGTGCGATTCTGAAAAGGTCTTGCAATAAATCACTTGCGAGATGCGGTCATCTCCTCCTCGTGGCGACCCGTTAACATTCTGCAAGCAAAATTCGTTCAATATACTTCCTCGCCGAACTATACTACTGATTCGTCTAGGCACTTACCGTAAATGCCGCGTCGAAGCCTCTTGTTCTCCTTCACGGAGTCCGCCAGCTGAGCGCAGAGATCTTTTAACTCCACGTCCAGCTGGACTTTGGCATCTTGAAGATCGTTCTTCTCCTGCCTAACTCAAGTAAGAATGCGCTCGCCAGCCTCCAGCTGCTTTTTTAGATACGATGTGTCCTCTCTTACGCCCTCCGGATTCACCCGGGATTGTCTGCGAGAATTTTACATTAGACTTGTCACATCAGCCATTTACCAACTGGTGCATCTTCGTGCAATTGTGACAATTGTTACCAGATGAGGGCTTTCGGGGTTCCTCTAATTTGGCAACTGCGGCCCTCAGTTCGGCCTTGCATCCCTCCAGCTCCGGAGGCAATTGCTCATTCTTCTCTACAAGGACATGTGCATAGATTGATCCTTAAAACTCTTGTTCCAACCGTTTCAAGTCTCAGGGGCTACTGCTATACATACTTATCGAAATTTCTTACCCTTATGTCTTTGGTATACTGGTTTGTCGCTTGGGCAAGCCCGCTCCGAGCAGCTCGGATGTATGCATCCGCCGAATTGAAGGCATTAAAAGCCTCTTCGGGAAAGATGTCGTTCGAGCAACCCTCCGGCGCCGGTGATTCATGGCGCTCTCCACTTGGAGTTCGTGGCGAACACATATCCGCATCCTCCGTCCGGGAACTATGCGGTCTTGGCCTGTGTCCGCCTCCACCCAAAGCCGGTTACGGAACCCGCTTTGGTAGAGGCGTGATTGGTGGGTCTCCGGATATAGTCCGGTTATTCCTCTTCTGCCGAGACACAAAGGGCACTGTCACATTTCAAATTCTATAATTACAGGACAGATCACTACTTTACCTCTGTAGCGGTGTGTCAACCCTCACCGCCTTCCTCTTGAGCCTGCCCGATCCGGACGCCCGTTGTTGACGAGTTCCTAGGGGCTCGGCCCCTCGCTCCAGCCGTCGTTTCTGCAAGTAGAACGACGCCTCATGGGTAAATTATAATACCTGGGAGCAGTCCTCTTCGAAGGATAGGGTTTTTTAGTTCGGCTTACACGCGATGCGGGGATCAGTCCAGGGTAGTCGGCCGTAATGGTTACTAGGGCGCCATCCCAGCTCGCTTGATAGAATACCCCATTGGCAAGCTCCACAGTGATATCCGGATCCACTTTAAGTCCCGGATCTAGGGCCCTTCGAGGTCCTCACGGTTGCGAGGAGGGCCTGAAGATTCCTTCACGGCCCTCCTCGGTTCCTTTCGAAGCATTGATGCAAGTAATCTTAGCGAGAAGAATGCTAGAGTAAGTAAAGCGAGGGAAAAAGAATGGCAATTTACCTGTTTGGGGGTTGTACATGGAGAATCCGTCCCGCGTTTTGATGCGAAGGAATTCCTCCTCTTCCCCTTTGTAAAAATTGGACAATGTCCTTGCCAAAGAGGCAGCGGAGTCCGGACCCTTACGGCCGCAGCGGGTGGCGTCGTCTTCCCCGTTGAAATGCCACATGGGCTTCCCCCGATATTGGAGCGGTTGCACGCCTCACCTTATGCATATCGGCATAACCTCAACTATCGTCAGTCCGGATTTGGCAAGTAACTTTATCCTGTTCATCAGGAGGAGTATTTCCCTTGTGTCCTCTTCTTGAGGGCCCCTGGGGTGCCAGCTTAGGCATGCCCTCGGCGGAGCGTTGCTGAACTTGGGGAGAATTGTCCGGACTGGATCCGGAAGGGGAACATCGTCTATGTAGAACCACTCTGAAGGCTAGTTTTCTGGTGCCTTCTCAGGAGTGCCGGACAAGTATCCGGTCTCGGCAATGCGTCATACTTCGGCCCCACCCACTTGACATAGGGACTCTCCCTGGGTGCGGGGGACGAGGCAGGACAGCTTCCTCCATAATCCGAAGTGTGGTTCGCAGCCTAAAAATTGCTCGCAAAGGGCAACATACCCCGCTATGTGCAGAATAGAGGCAGGGGTAAAATTGTGTAACTGGAGGCCGTAGAACTCCAGGAGCCCGCGAAGAAACGGGTGGATAGGAAATCCGACGCCCCTCAACAGATGCGGGATGAGGCATACACGCTCCTCTGGAGATGGATTAGGAGATCCCTCTGCTTGTTCCCCTCCGTCATAAGTGGCTATTCCAGCCCGGACGGGGACCATGAACGCCGGTGGGAGAAACCCTTGGGTTTGTAACTCTATCAAACGGCTATGAGGAACTAAGCACTCACCCCAATCCCCTGACTAGGAACGAGAAGGGCGAGCAGAAGAGCTGCAACGGCCGGCCATGCTGGAATGGCTTTTCGCGGAGCGCTCTGTTGGATGCTAGCCCTGGGAGGGAGAGTGAGGTTTGGATCTGAGAATCCCCATCCCTTCAAATAGACGGTTAGCCCAGATGATCGAGGGTGGCAAATGCAAAAATGCCTCGACTCCTCGCATTCGCTCGACATGTGGAGATGGTCATTACTGAAGCACTGAAGCCGAGGAGCACAACATTGATTGGAGGCCGGACACTATTCGTCATAACAGGTACTTTGGAGTATTCGAAGAAGGAACCCGCCTTGCAATGCCAAAGATAATACTGCGCGCCGGACTCATCGACATTGAAGCCTGGTTCAGAGGCTACTGAGGGAGTCCTGGATTAGGGGGGTATCCGGACAGCCGGACTGTGTACAACATCCGGACTATTGAAGCGTGAAGATACAAGACTCAAGACTTCGGCCCGTGTCCAGATGGGACTTTCCTTGGCGTTGAAGGCAAGCTTGGCGATCCGGATATTATATTTCCTTCCTTGTAACCGACTCCATTAAACCCTAGCCCTCTCCGGTGTCTATATAAACCGTAGAGGTTGGTCCTTAGAACGCCGATCACAGTTACAATCATACCAACATAGGCTAGCTCTTAGGGTTTAGCCTCTACGATCTCGTGGTAGATCTACTCTTGTACTACCCATATCATCAATATTAATCAAGAAGGAAGTAGGGTTTTACCTCCATCGAGAGGGCCCGAACCTGGGTAAACATCCGTGTCCCTTGCTTCCTGTTACCATCAGCCTTGACGCACAGATCGAGACCCCCTACCCGAGATCCGCTGGTTTTGAAACCGACAGCCACGGCGGGCGCGGGGATTGACTTCGAGCTTCCTCCATCCACGAGCGAGTTTCGGACACGATGGGTATTCGTCGACACTGTGGTGCTCAGCCCTCTGCTCCATTCTCCGACAGCACCTGCCGTTCCCAACTCCGGTTGGGGCCACGAGAGGCTCGCGAGCCCCTGTCTTGTCCCGTCCTGCTCAGGTGAGGAGGTTTGAAGGACATGGCGTGATTTGCGCCTATGGTGGTGAAGGAGTTCGTCAGACACCGAGTCGCTCCGCTTCAGCGCCATTCTCGCCCGATGTGGGCCTTACTTAGCAGTCAGGACCATAGGAGGTTTCAGGAGTCCGGGCTCCCTCTTAAGACGCGGCTGTCGGCGTTCTGGGAACGGGGGTCCCCAGACTTGCCTGCCTGCGGCCCATGGCGTGGCTAAGCAGCGGGCCGTACGGCCCATCTTCATCAACAAGGCATCCAAGACCCTCGCGAGGGTCCAAGCCTCGCGAGGCGGACGACGCAAGACTTCCTCTGGAGTAGCCTAGCCAGGAAGGCTCACGAGGAGCGGAGATATCAAGGCGGGGCAAACCTCACAAGGCACTCGTGACGTGAGCCATGACGAACGGTGCCAGGCGGGTACCAGGCGGGCGCCAGTGCGCACATCGTAGGGGTGTGCCGGAGCTTCCTCCCTGCCAACCAGCTCTTTGACGTTCATCGGCTGCGATGTCTGGCGACCCAAGGACCAGCTCCGACCGCTGGGCAGCTTGGCCGGCCCGGACAACGCCGCCTGCCCATGGAGATCTCGACCCCGCACCTCAAGCGGCGTGGGCACCACCAAGCTCCGCTGGATGCGCACAGCGTGGTCAGGCGTCATCCACCGTCACCCCACGGCAAGTACGGGCGGCGGCAAGAGCGGCGAGCCACGCCGTAGCAACGGCGCCACACTCGCGGTGGGAGCAAGCGAACATGCGGGCGGCACTTACGGTGGCAAGAGAGTTGCTACGATGCAGGCTGATGGAGAGCAGTCGGGACACGCTACTCGAGCGAGTCGCTGAGCTGCTGGACGCGATGGCGTCGGGAGCACCACCATACATTATCAACTCCTCCCTAGTCCACTGCAGGGCCGCTGGCCAGCATCACCACGCCTCATGCACCACCAACTACGCACGGGGGCTTCGTCAACATCAGCAAGGCCGGCGGCGCAGGGGGCTCCAATCCCCCCATGCCGCCCTCGATGAGCACAAGCACAAGCGTCACCCCCACGGTTCCAGCAGGATGCCGTATTGTCATCCCCAGGACGCCGTCATGGGTGGAGCAACGTGGAGCATGGGGCACCATGGCGAGGTGTTCGGGGTGACGGCCCCGGAAGCCTACGTGCCCCGCATGATAAACCAAGAGTACGCACCAGAGAATGACATCGGCTCGTTCGCTGGAGAAGATTGGGGAGAAGGGGCACTAGGAGTGGAAGCTTTCCAAGAGCCAACGGAGAACCACGACGATCGCGCTAACAGCGGCAATTACAGGGTACCACTAGTCCCTCAAGAAAGAGTTTATGCTAACCATGGGCTACAGATGAACCAGGTTGCCGCGTCGGTCGACGACCCGGGCGCGACGACACCCGCCCCAGCAAGGGAGACGCGCTGGGGGCCACCAAGAGGGAGCCAGGAGCAAGGCCCCTCCCTGCGGTGCGTGCCGCCTGACGACACCCGGAGGTAGGCCCTCTGCCGGGGAGGCCTCGCCAACCCTTCCCCCGGCAGAGGACCTGTGGTCATCGAGGGAACCGCTGGCGGCCTCTTTTCCTCTTCCGTTTCGTCCTGGTCTCCGGTCGACTCAGAGGAGGTCGAGAGCGGTGCAAGGCGGGGCCCTCGTCTAGCGATATGAAGCAAGGCCGGTACCTGTGAAGAAGGCCCGGTGCCTGTGAAGCTCACCGCTCGTGACACTCTCACGTAATAATGAGTTGGGGCTGTACACGCCCCGGAGTCTCAGGGGTGCCGGCCTCAGGCCCTGGGGCTCCCTCCCACGCCTAGTGGCAGCACTTAGTTCCGCGCTGGTGAGAAGACTTGAAGACCAGAAGACTAGACTAGGTGCCGGACGTGGTCTTTTGCTTTGGATCTTTCCTTCAGTAGCTTTGCTTTCTAGATCTGGATTTGAGTTGAAGCTGACTTTTTATTAATGCACGCGGGGGGAACCTTTTCTCGTTTGAGCGATTCCTTGCCTTCTGGATCTCATTTTGTTTGGGACTCATGTCCGTCGCCTTTCCCTCATGAGCTCCTCGCGAGTAGGACTGTGTGAAGCACGCGCGCCCCGAGCGCGCGCTGCAACTGTTGCCCACACCACGTGGGACCCCCTTCGGCAGGGCGGCGAGCTCCGCAAGGTTCTCGGAAACTCGGCACATCACATCCTAGCTCAAGGCTGGCGCTGACCAAGGTAAACCAAGGCAGAAAACTCGCATCAGGATTCACAAGTTGACGAGGACACAAGCTCACACCGCATGGAAAAATAAAAGTTGCGATTTGTTTACATGAGGGGCTCCCCCTCTCAAAATGCTCTTACAAGTTTCCAAGGGCCACGCCGGAGTTTGTGCGCAGGAAGAAATGACAGGAGAATGAGGGATCAGCCGGAGATGTCGCCATTGCGTCACTTTCATGACGAATCACTCATGTCATCGTCGTCTTCATCGGCCTCATCGCCGTCATCAGCGACGCCCCCGTCGCCATCATCGACCACACCGCTTTCGTCTGTGGCGACCACCACCCCATCGTCCTCCGAAGCGAAGGCCATGACCAACGCATCCGCACGGTCCTCGACCCAGCGCGCCAGGTCGCCCTGGATAGCCGTGGGTACGGGGGCGATGGCGGCGTCAAAGTCGAAGTTGGGATCGACATTCAGGAGGTGGCTGAAGACGCGCGAGAAAGCACGCTCAAGCAAGTTGCGCCCCCTTTCCTCCACGAGCTGGCGAGCTTGGGCAGATCGAGCCTCTAGGCGCGTCACCACCTCAGTGAAGAATGTCAGGTGGCTAGCATAATCATCTGAGCAAGGAGTCGGCACCTCCACATCGCAAATGTGGCCCAGGGCGATATTGGCCCTGTTCTGAAGCTCCTGAAGCATGGGGGCGTGCTCGCGCTCGGCGTCCTCCACATCGCCATAAATGTGGCCCGAGGCTATATTGGCCTGCTCAAGCTCCTGAAGCATGGGGACGTGCTCGCGCTCCAGCGTTCAGCGTCGGAGCACCTCCTCCGTGTTCTGCCGTGCGACGGCCTCTGCATCATCAACCCGTCTCCAGAGGGAGCGCAGCTCGGCGCGGGCGGAGGCCAAGTCCGCCTGCGCCGTGACCAGGGTTGCGGCCGTGGCTTCCGCGCGCCTCTCAGACTCGTTCAACCTGGGCCTGAGGGTAGCGGCCCTGCCTTCATCCTCCATGCCTGCGAGCTTCAGCTTCAGGTCGTACCTGCCCTCCAGGTCTGCGTGAAACTAGGCCACCCGGCGGTTCACTTCCTCCTCAACTCTGGCCTCGCGAGCCCCGACGGCGTCTTCTGCCTGGGCAACTTGACGCTTCCTCGTCTCTAGTTGCTCGAGCTCGCGGCTGCACTCCATGGCGTCCAGAGCCAACGTCTCCTAACGCTTCCGGACCTCCTCTTCCTCCGTGGGCGTCCCCCTCAGCGACGCAAGGGCGGCCCTGCGCGCCTCCACCTGCTGCTCGAGAGACGCGCCCCAGGCCTGGAGCTCCCAAGCGCGCTTCTCCGCGGCCTCGCGGCGGCGATCGGCCTCGCGAGCCTCTTCCAAGGCTCGTGAGCGGGCTTCGTAGGAAGCCTTGAGAGACGCTTCGGCCTTTGCGTTCTCAAGGTCACGTTGATAGCGGTCGAGGCTGATGGCCACCTTCAGCTTGCGCCGCTCCTCCAGCAACCAAAGACCTTCAGCCTCAATACGTGAGTCAACACTCGCGAGCTCTCCACCAAGCCGGCTCATCGCGCTCATCGCCTCCTGGAAGAGCTCATGGTGAACCATGCTCCGCCCGCGCTCAAGCCCGAATGCTCGACCTTCTTCATCCTCCGCCTCGGGGGCTGCAGGCAGGGCGCCGCATGGCACACCACCCCTCGGCAGGAGGCTGGGGGCTGGTGCCGCACAGAACACTGACCTGTCTTCGCGAAGCCCAAGCCTGCTGGGGCTTGCTACTCGAGGAGGAGCCGAGGATCGAAGACAACAAACTACCACCAAAGATCAGCGGAGGAGCCTTGGGCACGCCTGTCAGGCTCCACGCCAGGCCAGTGGGGAGAAGCGACGGGGCCGCGGGATTAGCACGCCAGGAAGGCATGGGTGCTCCTTCCACCAATTCTGCTCCAGGGGCCGGACTCGGGGCGCCCGTGGCTGGCGAGGTAGTTGACGAAGAAGGAGGCCGTTCCTCGAGAGATCCAGCAGCCTCAGAGGAAGGAGCCCTGAAAGACTAGCGTCAGAAGAAGAAAGCAGCACATGGAAAGCCACAACTGCGCGATACTTACACGTCAATGGCGAAGTACTTCCTCTGTTTCAGCGGTCCGAAGATGTTGCTGCCGCTGGGAGATCCCTTCCTCTTACAGAGCTCCTCGAAGTCCACACAAAGATGACCGAAACGCTGGACGTGATGGCCGGAGCGCAGCGGATCCGCAGAAGAGCTCAGGAAAATATCTTCAGGGGCGCCCGGTTGGGGCGAACAGCCGGGCACCGTCTCGCCACGATCACCCGAGGCTCCTAGAGCCTTGGCCTCGGGAATCGCACACAGCGTCTCCTCAGCAACCGACGCCTCGGGAGGGGCATGGCAGGCTCCCGAAGACGATGCCCCAAGATCACCGCCCGGCACGTGCTCATCAGCACACGAGCCGCCGGTCTCCGCCTGAGCTCGCCCACCTGCACCGTCACTTGGGGCGAGCTCAGCATCAGGAGCAAGAAAGGGAACCACAATGATAGGGTTCTCCTGAGGCCCCTCCAGGCCGATTGGCCGCGGCCCCCATTCGTCAAAGAGAGGCATAGCCTTCACAAATTCATCCTTATTCCTGCAGCGGTACAGCAGGCAACTACTCCCGGGCAGCTCGGCTGGAAGAGATACACCCGTCAGGACCTTGAGCACCGTCCCCCGCGTCCCAAGGAGGAGCCCGGACTCCTGAAACCTCATGTGGTCTTGGCCGCTGAGTAAGGACCACATTGGGCGAGAATGGCTCTGAAGCGGAGCAACCCGGCATCGGACAAATTCCTTCACCACCATCAAAGCAGTCACGCCGCGATTCTTCAGCAACTTCAACCTGAGCCAGACACGAGCGAGGCCGGGGCTCGCGAGCCGCTGTTGGCCCCAGCTGGGGTTAGGAATAGCGGGCCCCGACGGAGCCTGAAGCAGAGGACTGAGCATGCCAGCATCAACAAACACCCACCGTATCCAGAAGTCGCTCGTGGATGGAGGGAGCTCGAAATCAATCCCATCGCCTGCTGTCGGGCCACAGCCTGGAAGCTCACGCACCCTGAGCATTGCTGAGGGTCGGCCATATGCAATGAAAAGAAGTGGCGGAAGAGAGCCATTGAAGGAGCAATGCCCGCTATGGCTTCACACATGAAGGCGAAGACAGCGAGATGTGTCACGGACTAAGGGTCGAGATGCAACAAGTGGATCTGATAATGCTCAAGAACAACATTGAAGAAGGCGGAGAAGGGAGGAATCAGGCCTGCCCAGAGGGCGTAGATGAAGATTGGAATCTCAGTGGCCGTCTGAACCGAGCGAGTGCGGGACGCAAGCCAAGCCACCGTCTCCCCCCACTCGTTGAAGAGGGAGGCAAGCATCGGGCGCACCTTGTCCATGGCCTCGTCGTTGAGCACGCGAGACCGTCCGAGCGCCGACGCGAAGGGCGGAGGCGTGGCCGAGAGAGGCGAAGGGCTCCTCCCCTTCTCAGCTTGCTTGGGCACCATGGCTATGGAGCAGGCAGAGCGCGAGTCAGATTGGGGAAGAGAAACAGAGTCGCAAGGAAGTAGAGGAATTGGGGAAGCAAGACACAAGAGGCGGAGGAATAACTGTGTAGGCCGCGAGGGCCGCATAGCCACGCAGATTCAAAGGCAGCGTGGGGAAGCGGAGACGTCCACGTCCAATCAACCGCCACGCGTCGACCGAGGCCGCATGCTTTTGGGGCCCACAACGCTCCGAACTTGACCCTTGGCTTAGCCGCGAAGCCAAGCCCGAGCGAGCCTTGGGCCCGGGGGCTACTGTTAGCGTTCTGGGAATGGGGGTCCCCAGACTTGCCTGCCTGCGGCCCATTGCGTGGCTAAGCAGTGGGCCGTACAACCCATCTTCATCAACAAGGCATCCAAGACCCCCGCGAGGGTCCAAGCCTCGCGAGGCGGACGACGCAAGACTTCCTCTGGAGTAGCCTAGCCAGGCAGGCTCACGAGGAGCGGAGATATCAAGGCGGGGAAAACCTCATGAGGCACTCATGACGTGAGCCATGATAAACGGTGCCAGGCGGGTACTAGGCGGACGCCAGTGCGCAAAGCGTCCCCATTTCCTCTTTGGTGCTAAGGAGGCAAGCGCAGACGAAGAGTACCGAGGCATCAGGCAAAGGTTGCCATATTGGTGCAACAAGACCAAGAACAGGAGGACAGCAAGGCGGAGGTCATCATGGAGCCCAAGACGGTGTCACCCCAGGGCTTTTCGCAGGCGGAGACCACTTTTGTCAGGATAGCTTGTACTAGCTGCCCCCCTTCAAATTTGCCCGCCATTGTTGGCTCCCTTCCCGCTCAACATTTGGGAAGAGGACCAGGGCCTATATAGTAGAGCTAGCCACCACAGTAGAGGCAACGGATTCGAACTCAAACAGATCGAGAAGCCAACACACACATAAGAACACCTCAACCTCAGGAGGTTGTTCTTCTCTTGTACTGTTCATCATCAGCCCAAGAGGCAATCCACCACCACCACACTAGAGTAGGGTATTACACCACAACGGTGGCCCGAACCAGTATAAACCCCGTGTCTCTTTCTGTGTTGTGAGTTCGTCAAGTTCGTCCGCAAGATCTTAGCGAGCTAGAGCGTAGATCGGTAGGAGGGAAAGACTTCGCGCGCACCCCAGTGTTTGAACCTTAAGGGTTTGCCGGAACCCCACATCCGACAGCGGCAAACAGTGCTCGAGGTCCTGACAGGTGTCCCTTCGCCGGATGACATGCCCGGGAAGAGCTGTCTGCTGTACCGCTGCATGAACAAGGCTGAATTTGCAAATAGCATGCCTCCCTTTGATGAGTGGGGGCTGCGCCCGGACGGCCTGGTGGGGTCCCGCGAGAACCCTGTCAACGTGGTTCCCTTCTTCATCGCTGGCGTCGAGCTCGTCCCGAATGTGGGTGCAGGGGGGCGAGTGCCGCCGGAGGTTGGCGGCACGAGTGCTGATGCGCAGATGCCGCCTAGGGCTCCTGGGGCGTCGTCCCCAGGAACTCGTGATTCTTCCTCTGGGATGTCGGTCGCTGAGACGATGCAGCACGCGGCTCCCGAGGCTGAAGCTTCGGAGGCGTCGGGAGGTCGCGGTGAGACGGCGCCCGACTGCTCTCCGCAGCCCGGCACCCCTGAAGTTGTCCCCTCGAGCACTTCTCCGGCTGCACTCCGTGCCGGCCGCCACGTCCAGCGCTTCGGTCGGCTTTGCGTGGACTTTGAGGAGCTCCGTAGGAGGAAAGGATCTCCGAGCGGCAGCGGTATCTTTGGGCCGTTGAAGCGACGAAAGTACATCGCCGTTGACGAGTATGTACCTCATCTTTGTGATTTCTTGATTGTCTCTTTCCCCTTGACGATGGCTCTTCAGGACCCCTTCCATCAGGGCCGATGTGTCCCCCGAGAAGCAACCTCCGCCTTCCTCGACTCCCTCGTTGGCCTTGAGCGTCCCGAGCTTGCATGTCGTGCCTGGAGCAGGGCCGACTGGGGAGGTGTGCTCGCCTTCATGGCACTTTGAATCTGTGGCCCCGTCGTCCTTCCTCCACGGCCTGGCTTGGAGCTTGGCGCGCGTGCCCTGGACCCCTCCTCTGGTCATGGACAGTAGCTGGTTGGCTTCGGTCTTCGGTTCCCCTTCAAGCAGCGGGCCCCAACTAGCCGGGGGCCCTCATGAGGCCGGGCTGGCACCTGGGGCAGCACCAGCCCCTAGCCCCCTGCTGAGAGGGGGCGCGCCACTTCACGCCCGGCCTGCAGCCCCCGAGGCGGAGGACGAGGCGGGCCGCGTGCTTGAGCTCGAGCGCGAGCGAAGCATCATTCGCCATGAGCTCTTTCAGGAGGCGATGAGCGCGATGAGCCGACTCAGCGGTGAACTTGCGGACGTCGACACGCGCCTCAAGGCTGAGGGTCTTCGGCTGGTGGAGGAACGGCGTAAGCTGAAGGTGGCCATCAACCTTGCCCGCTACCAACGTGATCTTGAAAACGCGATGGCTGTGGCGTCCCTCAAGGTTTCCCGTCAAGCTTGCTCCCGAGCTCTGGAGGTGGCTCGCGAGGCTGACCGCCGTCGCGAGGCTGCGGAGAAGCGTGCGTGGGAGCTCCAGGCCTGGAGTGCGTCCCTGGAGGAGCAGGTGGAGGCGCGCAAAGCCGTCCTTGCATCGCTGAGGGGGACGCCCACCGAGGAAGAAGAGATCCGGAGGCGCGAGGAGGCGCTGGCTCTGGAGGCCGTGGAGCGTAGCCTCGATCTTGAGCAGCTGGAGACGAGGGAGCGTAAAGTTTCCTAGGCGGAAGATGTCATTGGCGCACGTGAGGCCAAGACTCGGGAGGAGGTTGATCGCCGGGTGGCCGAGGCTCGCGCGGATCTTGAAGGTAGGTATGACTTGAGATTGAAGCTTGCGGGGACGGAGGATGCGGGTAGGGCCGCCGCCCTCAGGCCCAAGCTGGCTGAAGTGGAGAGGCACGAGGAGGCTACGATAGCCGCCCTGGTCACAACGCAGGCGGAATTGGCCTCCGCCTGCGCCGAGCTGCTCTCTCTTCAGAAGCAGGTTGATGACGCCGAGTCCGTAGCGCGGCAGAGTCAGGAGGAAGTGCTTCAGCGGCGGACGCTGGAGCGTGAGCACGCCCCCATGCTCCAGGACCTCAGGGTCAGGGCCAACGCAGCGTTGGTCCATGTCTACGAAGAGAATGCTCCGCAACCACACTCGAATGACTACGCCAGTAATCTGCGCTTCTTTGCTGATGTGGTGACGCGCCTGGAAGCTCGGTCCAATAGAGCTCGCCAGCTCGTGGAAGAGAGGAGTCAGAGCCTGCTCGGGCGTGCGTTCTCCCGTGTCTTCAGCCATCTTCGAAACACCTTCCCCGACTTCGACTTCGATGCTGCCATTGCCCCCGTACCACAGGCCATCCGTGGCGACCTGGCGTGGTGGGTGGAGGACAACATGGATGCGCTGGTCAGTGCCTTCACTTCTGAAGACGACGCGGTGGTGGTCGCTGCAGACGAAGGCGACGTGGTTGAGGATGGTGATGCCGGGGTTGGTGAAGGTGGAGGCAATGCCAACGACGGTGACAACAACGCCAGCGGTGCGTCTGAAGACGACGTGGAGGACGCGGCGAGCGACATATCTGGTTGATCCCTTGTTCCTTTACTATTTTACCCTCTATGCAAAAACTTGGGCGTGGCCCCTAAAGATTGTGAGAGCATTTTGAGAGGGGGAGCCCCTCATGTAAAGAAATCGTAATTTATACTCTTCTATGCCAAGCCGAGTGTGCGCCTTCGTGGATCCATGAGTCTGGCGGCAAGTTTTGCTGTTGCGTCTTACCTTAGCTGGGGCGGGCCCCGAGTCGGATTGTAAGGTCGAGAGTTGCCGCGGAGCTCCTGAAGGGTCTGCTGATCCGCCCAAGCGGGTCTCGCGAGGGTCTAGTGCCAACCGGCATGCGCGGTGCGTGTGCCGCGCCCAGCCCCGCTCGCGAGGGGCCCGCGAGGGGGAGGCAGTGAGCGCGAGCTTCAGAACAAGGCAAGAACCAAATGGCAAGAAATCGCTTGAACGAGAAAAGGCACCCCCCGTGCGCATCGATAAAAACTCAACTTCAATTTAAATCCAAATCCAGAAGGCAAAGGTTACAGAAAAGCGATCCAAAGCAAATGGCCACGTCTGGCACCTAGTCTAGTCTTCTGGTCTTCTCACCAGCACGGAGCTAAGTTCTGCCACTAGGCGTGGGAGGGAGCCCCCGAGGCCCGAGGGCGGCTCTCCGGAGACTCCGGGGCATGTACAGCCCCACTCATTATTACGTGATAGTGTCACGGGCGGCGATCTTCACAGGCACTGGGCCTTCTTCACAGGTACCAGGCTTGCTTCATATCGCCAGGCGAGGGCCCCGCCTTGCGCCACCCTCGACCACCTTTGAGTCGACCGGCAACCGGGACGACACAAAGAGGGGAAAGGGGATGCCAGCGGCGCCCTCGGCAACCACGGGTCCTCTGCCGGGGGAAGGCTCGCCGGCGCCTCCCCGGCAGAGGGCCTACCTCCGGGTGACACCTGGCTTCGTGCGACGTGGGGAGGGGCCTTGCTCCTGGCTCCCTCCATGTAGCCCCCAGCGTGTTTCCCCTGACGTAAGGGGGGCTGCTGCGCCGGGTTCGTCAGCCGACGTCGTGACCTGATTCACTTGCAGCCCATGGTTAGCGTAAGCCTGCTCCTGAGAGTTTACGGTACCCTATAGTTGTTGTTGCAGGCGCGGTCGTTGTGGTTCCCCGTCGGCTCCTGGAAGGCCTCAACTTCTGGTGCCTCTTCTTCCCAACCTTCTCCGAGGAACGAGCCAGGGTCGTCTTCCGGCGCGTACTCTTGGTCCATCATGCGGGGCACGTAGGCTTCCGGGTCCGTTACCCAAAACACCTCGCCGTAGTGCCCCACACTCCATGTTGCCCAGCCCAGCGCGGCATCGTGAGGATGATAGCGCGACGTCTCGTTGGGACCATGGAAGGCAACGCTCGTGCCCATGCTCACCGGAGGCGGCGTGGGGGCAACGGGGCCCCTGGCGCCACCGGCCGTGCCGGTGTCGATGAAGCGCCCAGGCACACCCGAGGGCGCATGGTTGCGGCGAGGCCCGCCGTGAGATCCAGTAGCGGCCCGAGAAGGAAGAAGATAGCAGAAGGGAGGTGCTCCTAACGCCACCACATCCAGTAGCTCAGCGACACGTTTCAGCAGTGCATCCCGGCCGCTCTCCATCAGTAGGCATCGTAGCAACTCTCGCGCCACCTTGAGTGCTGCCTGCAGGTTCACCTACTCCCGCCGGGTGTGTGGCACCGTTGCTGCGGCGTGGCTTGCAGCCCTTGCAACGGCTCGCGCTTGTCGTGGAGTGAGGGTGGACGGCGCTGGCAGCGCCGCGCTAACAGCGTTAGGTGGCGCTTCGTGCCGCTGGGCTGGGTTGAGGTCTTCATGGTAAGCGCCCGCCGGCGGGCGAGCTGCCCGTGATCGAAGTCAGCCCTCGGGTCGCCGGACATTGGGAACGCGGAGCGTCGGCGGGTCGATTGGCGGGGAAGAGGCTCCGGTGCACCCCTACCTGGCGCGCCAAATGTCAGATCACGGGTTCCGGCAAAACCCTCAAGGTTCGAACACTGGGGTGCGCGCGAAGATTTCCTCCCTAATGATCCACGTCCTAACTGGCTAAGATCTTAAGAACGAACTCAACGAACTCACAACACAAGGGACACAAGATTTATACTGGTTCGGGCCACCGTTGTGGTGTAATACCCTACTCTAGTGTGGTGGTGGTGGATTGCCTCTTGGGCTGATGATGAATAGTACAAGGGGAAGAACAGCCTCCTGAGGTTGAGGTGTTCTTGTGCCTGGCAAACTTGTGTGTGCGTGGATTTGATCAGCTAAGGCTTGCCTCTCTTCGACCTGCCTCCTATTGTGGTGGCTAGTCCTATTTATAGAGGCCCTGGTCCTCTCCCCAAATATCGAGCGGGAAGGGAGCCAACAACGGCCAATTTGAAAGGGGACAGCTAGTACATCTTATCCTGACAAAAGTAGTCTTCGCCTGCAAAAGGCTCTGGTGGTGACGCCGCCTTGGGCTCCATGGTCCGTCTTGTCGTCATGCTGGTCTTGGTCTCGTTGCACCGATATGGAAACCTTTGCTTGATGCCTTGGTACTCTGCGCCTGCGCTTGCCCCTTTAGCACCAAAGAGGAAACGAGGATGCTGCGCGCGCTGGCGCCCGCCTGGTCTCGATCGTCATGGCTCACGTCACGAGAACCTCGCGAGGTTTGCCTTGCCTCGATCTCTCCGCCCCTCGTGAGCCTGCCTGAGGTCTTGCGTCGTCCGCCTCATGAGGCTTGGCCCCTCGCGAGGGTCTTGAATGCCTTGTTGATGAAGATGGGCCGTACAGGCCTGCTTGCACAGCCACGCCGTGGGCCGCAGGCAGGCAGGTCTGGGGACCCCTGTTCCCAGAATGCCGACAAATTATTAGCACGCACGCTAACCCTAGTCGGTTATTAGCAAAAATCATTTGTACAGAACAACAATTAATCAGTAACCCTATACGGATACCATTCAAAGAATTAATACACTACGTGCATCTAACGGATCTTAATTACTCTGATTTCACGGATTGAGAGAACATAACCATAGGATTTGTATTCCAAACAAATTAGAGAGGGGGACTAACCAGAGAAAACACATGATATGTTTGCCACACAAATGGGTATATGATGACCAACTGGTTTTCCTTCGGAGTCGCAGTCGTTGCCGGAGTTGCTATTGACCTCCGGCTCCGGCTAGGGGGGCACGACAGCGCCGACGAAGTCAAGGTCGCGCCGCTGCCTACGCGAGACCTTATCGGCGGCGACGACAACCTCTGTGCCCACCTTCACGCGTTGGGTGGGTGCTTCACCAGGCCCGGCGTCGCCACCCTCCGATGGCGCGCTTCAGCGGCATCCTCATACACTCCAGATGCTAGATGTTGGTGACCACTGTGGACCGGGGGTGCGGCCACCTATTATGGCCGGCGGCTCGGGCGTGCCATTAATATGGACGAGTGGGAGCGCGGCGGGCAGCGGTCAAAGGCTGTCTCGCCTCCCGGTGAGCCTGCGCGGCGGACTTCTGGCATTCCTACCATCATTTCACACAACTACTCGCACGCCTCCCGGTGACACTGCGGAGTGAAAACGCCTCCCGTCAATTCACAGACCTGCACGCACGCCTCCTGTTCTGCCTGCACGGCGGACTACTCGCATGCGTCCCATCAATTCACACATGCTCGCACGGCACACGACGCGTGTGGCAGCACGTATATTTTTTTGTTTTTTGATGATTCATTCTATCGCTTTACCGGTTAACGGAAGCATGGCATGGTCTAACACACATGATCTAAATAAATAATCCATATGAGATATTGGTTGCTAGTTATTAAAAATCTCCCATTTGTAAGAAGATTATATCAAAACGTGTCTCAAATTTGACGAAAAATACAATATCACAGTCTACTGGTGTCTATATATGACACCACGATAAGTTTCATGAATTTCAACTAAGTTTTGGATTTACTGAATTTTAAAAATCTACATTCTCAATGTTTTTAAATCTGTTGCATGGGGAAACATGCACCCAGGGACACACATATGATTTTGCAATCCATTTTGGTGCACATGTGGCTCAAATTTGATTTTTGCACATTAAATCCCTAGGAAATCAATCAATGTATAAAAACGGTCGAATGATCTCTGTTTTTTTAATTTTAACACGACACTCCTCCGGTCACATGTTCACTGTAGAAAAAGTTTGACATGCCTCAGAGTGGCTGTGGTGGTGCGGGATGTGTGTGTCTGTGTGTGTGGGGGGGGGGGGGGTGGGGGGAGGGGTCCGGCAGTACACTACGAGTCATGAGCCTCCGTGTGGGATTATTGATCATTTTGCGAGTCATATATATATGGCACATCAAAGTCATGAATTGGTTATTTAAATCATTACACAACCCTTTCATGCATACATGTTCGGGAAACATGCATGCATTGGTAGTCCTCTCGGACACTCCCTCGTGCGGTTATCAGCGACGTGCCCATTCGTTAGCCCGCATAGGTTTTCAGTTTCGACCGATAACAAGAGGCATTTTACCAAAAGGTGGATTCATCTTGGCTTGTGTGTGGTGTGGATCATGGTGAGATTCCATATCAAAGTTCGGGCATGTGCGTACACATGAGTCCCTCCTACCGGCTTGAAGTGAGGGGGCTACGCATCATGGTGTAGTGCGTTTCCGATTTGTGAAGCATGTGCCACGTCAAAGTTGTGCATTGGGTTTTCAAACATCACATAACACACGGGCACATGCACACGGTGGTTTTGTCCTATGACACTCTGATACGTCCATTTTGCATCACGTTTACCTACTATTATTTATAATGTTTTTATGCATAATAATGCTTTTTGGAGTAATTCTAATGCCTTTTCTCTCATAATATGCAAGGTTCACACAAAGAGGGAGAATTCCGGCAGCTGGAAATCAGGACCTGAAAAAGCTATGTCAGGCTACCTATTCTGCACAACTCCAAATGAGCTGAAACTTCATGAGGAATTTTTATGGAATAAATAAGAATTATTGGAGCGAATAACTACCAGAGAGGGCCCACCAGGAGGGCACAACCCACCTAGGCACGCCAGGGAGCCCAGGCACGCCCTGGTGGGTTGTGCCCTCCTCGGGCCACCTCCGGTGCCCATCTTCTGGTATATGAGTCATTTTGACCAGAAAAAATAAGGAGAGGACTTTCGGGACGGAGCGCCGCCTTCTCAAGGCGGAACTTGGGCAGCAGCACTTTTACCTTCCCGAAGCGATTCCGTCGGGGGAACTTCTCTCCCGGAGGGGGAAATCATCATCATCATCATCACCAACAACTCTCCCATCTTGGGGCGGGCAATCTCCATCAACATCTTCAACAACACCATCTCCTCTCAAACCCTAGTTCATCTCTTGTGTTCAATCTTTGTACCGAAACTATAGATTGGTACTTGTGGGTGACTAGTAGTCTTGATTGCATCTTGTAGTTGATCACTATATGGTTTATTTGGTGGAAGATTATATGTTCAGATCCATTATGCTATTTAATACCCCTTGATCATGAACATGATTATCACTTGTGAGTAGTTACTTTTGTTCTTGATGTCACGGGAGAAATCTTGTTGCAAGTAATCATGTGAACTTGATATCTGTTCGACATTTTGATAATATGTATGTTTTGATTCCCTTAGTGGTGTCATGTGAACGTCGACTACATGACACTTCACCATACTTGGGCCTGAGGGAATGCATTGTGGAGTATTTATTAGATGATAGGTTGCGAGAGTGACAGAAGCTTAAACCCTAGTTTATGCGCTATTACGTAAGGGACCGATTGGATACAAAAGTTTAATGCCATGTGTCGGTGTCAAAACCGGCGGATCTCGGGTAGGGGGTCCCGAACTATGCGTCTAGGCGGATGGTAACAGGAGACAAGGGACACGATGTTTTTACCCAGGTTCGGGCCCTCTCGATGGAGATAAAACCCTACTCCTGCTTGATTAATATTGATGATATGGGTAGTACAAGCGTAGATCTACCCACGAGACCCGGAGAGGCTAAACCCTAGAAGCTAGCCTATGGTATGATTGTTGTTCGTCCTCTGGACTAAAACCCTCCGGTTTATATAGACACCAAAGAGGGTTAGGGTTACACAGAGTCGGTTACAATGGAAGGAGATCTACATATCCGTATCGCCAAGCTTGCCTTCCATGCCAAGGAAAGTCCCAACCGGACACGGGACGAAGTCTTCAATCTTGTATCTTCATAGTCCAGGAGTCCGGCCAAAGGTCATAGTCCGGCCATCCGGACACCCCCTAATCCAGGACTCCTCAAGAGCTCCCCTGAACCAGGCTTCAATGACGCATTTAGCAGGTGCGCAGTTTGTCTTCGGCATTGCAAGGCGGGTTCCTCCTCGAATACTTCATAGAAGATTTTGAACACAAGGATAGTGTCGGCTCTGCAAAATAATTTCCACATACCATGAGAGAGAACAATATTTACACAAATCTAATCTGGCGGCGTATTTCGCAGCATATCATCACCTGCAGCCAAGCCTTTATTCGAATCGTTTTTACTGTCCCACCTCAGCGCACTTAGCGAGGCGGTTTCCTTGGCATGTCTTGTTGAAGCAGATATCGCGTCCCCTTATTCCGGGATTCTCATCAATACGGGTGTGGGTAACCCAATCGCGCCCATTGGCACATCTCCTCTATCGAAGGCGAGTCCCAAACGGTCACGGGGGAGGGCTCTTGGTATTCAACCTCTTTATAAAGATACCAAGGCTCTACTCCTTTCTTTCAATCTCAATCAAATCCGCCCCTTGCCTCGAGTTCCAACACCCAAAGCTCCAGATTTAGGCGCTTCGGACCTTCGATTTAGGCTCTACTCCGGGTCCGACCTTCAAGGCCGGTGGATGCCTTCCTCCGTTACGGAAGAAGACGTGCTAAAGCTGAGAGATGCCAGGTATTTAACCGGCGAAATCTCGCATAGGCTGCTGCTTGAAGGGCAGGTTATTCCCACTCCCAAGCACGGTGAGGCGTGGTGTTCACGTCTCACTTCCTTCGGGGTTAGGCTTCCGACGGACCCCTTCGTGAGGGGCTCATATTTTATTATGGGTTAGAATTTCACGACTTGGATCCGGAGTCCATCCTCCACATCTCATCGTTCATCGTAAATGGGTATGCGAAGCCTTCCTCCGCATTACCCCTCACTTCGGATTGTGGCTCAAGACCTTCAAAGTAGAGCCGAAGATGATCAAGGGGCGGCAATCAGAGTGCGAAGGGGCTGTTATAAGCAAGAATGCTGACGCTCCATGGCCCGAGGGCTCTTTTCAAGAGGAGTTCAGCTTATGGCAATGAGAGTGGTTTTATATCACAGCGCCCAGGGGCACCAAGTGGGTGGCGCCTCCTGTCTTTCGCTCGGGTACTCCCCCATGTCTGGCGTCATGGGTCAATAAAGGGCTCGACTAGGGGCCGTCCAAGGACGTGCCCTTGTTGCAGGGCCGCATTCAAGAACTCCTGGAAAGAGACATCAACCTGGCCGTAGTGGCGCAGGTCATGTTGATTCGCCGCACTTTGCCCTGCAAACGCCGCCCCCTCCGCCTATGGGAGTTCAATCCAGAGGGACCACGAGCTCTCCAACACTTTACGGGCATGACTCCCATGGAGATGTATAAATTGTTCTTCGGATCACAAGCAATGTGTCCGGACTTGACCGAGGGCCTTGAGTCTAAGCTGCTGTCCTTGGGATACTCAAGTAAGTAGTCGTGGTACCCGGACACGCTTATCTGTATATTAGATCATAAAATTTCCCTTAAAGGAGTTGTCCTTTAAACAGGAGTTGATAAGCGAAAGCAAAGCTGATCAGGTGTCCGGCCCCCCTCCCCGAGACCACGCCGGATCCCGTGTTAACCAGGATGCTGGAGGTTGCGCCTTTGGAAGAAGGCGAAGGGGGAACAAGGAAGCTACCATCTCCTCGAAGGAGGCTATCTGGAAAGGAGGGATCGAGAATCCCTCCATCCAGGGAAAGAAGGGGACCGCCTCTGAAGACCCGGAGACCATGGTCTCAAAGCGGGGGAAGAGATCTTCGTTAGAGGGTCCTGCGCCGGGAAGTGCCTCGGCCGCACTGTGCCCTCTAGGGGATCAGCCCTCCAGCGAGCCGTAAGTAGAGAGGGGAGTTTCAAAATAAGAGACATCCCTTTTTTATTCCTGAGAAAGACAACTGAATTTTTACCTTGTAGTTCGGATCTCCGCCCTTCGCAGCAGAGCTCATCTTCGTGGGATCTTCGTCCCCGGAGATGATGGAGAGCGGAACGCCCCCCTCTGCCGTGCCGCCTTGCGGCGGGCAACACCGAGGTGTAAATCACGGAGGGTTTCTCTGAATCCGGCGGGGCGGAAAGCAGCCGTATGGCTCCCCAAAGCCCTACGTGCCCGACCTTGAAAAAGGCCATCAGACGAGTCCGGCACCGTCCGGTGCACGGTCGGAGGATTTGAAGGATCGGCTCGGGCGAGCGTCTATCTCAGAAGAACATCGTGCATTGATGGGCACAGTGATTGAAAGGATTTCATCCGCGGAGAGCGGGTTGCACGAGGCCGTCAGGAGTTTACTGACAGGTTTTGAGGTACGCGAAATGATGGACCTTTTGACAGTTCCGCATATAAAAAGATGCGCCCTGTATAGATAGTCGCCCCTGCGACTCGGTGCGTTGTCAAAGATGACAGCGCGCCGAGGATCATAATCCCAGGTATAACGTGTCGCTCTTCCTATGTAGGTGGAGAAGTGTCCGGTGGCTAGCCGGACTGATGAATTTGCCGAGCTAAAGCGGCAACTTGACGTGGCGGATGCCAACATCGCGCTTGTCAACAAGCTGTTGGACGAGTCGCAAGGTATGAAATTTTCTCATGGACACCTGGTAAGGGGCTTGATGACCTTGCCTTACAACATGTATGCTTGATGCAGATGGTGCCGCTGCCATGGAGAACCTTGAGGCGGAACTCGCCCGAGCCAAGGAGCAGGCAGAAAAAGGGATGCGGCTGCCTTGAAAGGCTGACCAAGAAGAGCTGAAAGCGAACAGGGCTGCTCGCCGAAGCAGGAAGGAAATGGCCGAGATGGCGGTGAAGTTGAAGGATGTTGCCGACCGCTGTGAGCTTCTTGAAAAATAAGATCGGGCGGAACAGAAGGACCTAGAGAAGGCCACTACCGAGGCCAAGGATGCTCGCTCTCCAATGAGAGCCATGAAGCAAGAGCTACTTCAGGCCGGAGATATCGCGGCTGGAAAGCCCTTTATGCTGCGGATGAAGTTAGGGGATCCTAAGTATGCTCAGTTGGACCAGCTGTGGAGTGCGGCGGATACTTATCTGGATTTGGCGGCAAGTGACGCGGACGCGGCCGAACACTTCCGAGATCAAAAGGATCACGAAGTGGAAAAGCTTTTTTGGTCACAGTTCCACAATCCGGGCGCCCACTTCCATTATCCGGCGATTGGCGAATGGGCGGAGCTGAATAGGTTATCTGGACTCGCCATGAAGGAAGTCGTGAGTCATCTGTGGCGGAGGGCCTGAGCGAAGAGTTATTTTGGTTTGGTGCAGCGGTTCCTTGGTGCGGTGCCCCATATCAATGCAATGCGAGAGGTCGGCATGCATAGAGGGTGCGGATGGCTCTAACCCATGTCAAGACATACTTTGGGCGGAGATGAAGACCACCGATGTTGCATCCCAAGATTGAGACGGGGCCGAGTACTGCCGAGCACTATTTTGAGGAAGTTCTGCAGGCGCTCGTTTAATAGAGACGCGATGCTTTCGAAGGACATCATGTTGAATAACATGTATAATTGTAAGACAATGTTTGACGAAATATTAAAGCTTTTTATACTTGTGCTGCAAGAATTAAAATACCTCCTGTGCGGCCGCTAATGTATATGTGTATATAACACGAAAGATGGCAGTCTTGACATTTACGCATATAATGCGGGGGTGTTCATAAAAGCGCATTTTCACACTTGATCCAACGTCTTGGTCCTATAAAGGAGGTGATAGCGTAGCGACTAGGAAACCGGACTATAATGCTTTATCACTTTCACTTAGCCATAGGAGTATGACAGTGGGGCTACTATATAGCCCCTAGGGGCACCAGCTTCGCCTTTGAATTAAGTGGCGTGTGTGCTGACCGAAACTTGACCCTTCGTTAATGCGGAGGAATCCTAAAAGATTCCGGTGGGTCATCAGTGGTTGACCAGTCTCACGCTACATCATGATGATCAGTTTTGGGCTTTCTCTCGAGGTGCTCGCTTCGCGGCGAATCGGGGCACAATCGCGGTAGTTCTCTGGTGCCGCCTTAGCCGATAGAGCGGGCGTAAGACAGCAAAACACAGAGCCCGACAAACCCAACATTTGACCAAAGACATGATTCGAGCTGATGCATATAAGGCCAAACTTCATGACGCCGAACACTCCCTAAGGTATTCGGTCTTTATGAAAACGGGCTGAACAACACCCTTATTAATAAGCCCCTGGTGTCCATGTACGCGCAAAGTTCTGACGTGGCCAATGCCAAGACGCCAGCCTCCACCACGGTTATAGCAAGAAACCGGGGGATGTGTATATACAAGAGACAGTAAAAAAGGTTTACGCAGGGTCTTAATCTGGAAAGAATCCTTGCAACGGGTCCCTACTGCACGTCTACGCCTGTGTCTCCGTTGTGCCGTATCCTGGACGGGTGTAGCACGGTGTTCATCTGTAAAAGAAAGGAACTTAGTTGAAAAAGATCGTGCGAAAATGTACGTTACATTAAATAAACAAAGTACGTGTTTTTTTAAAATGAATAAAACTGAGCTTTATGGTCTCTTGTTGTACATGTGCGGAGCCCTTTGAACGGGGGTATGCGGCTAGTAAGCCCTTACGCCGGACTTGTCTAGCCATGTCCGGGGTCTGAACGACCTGTTTAGGTGCTTTGCCTAATGAAGCCGGTTTAGTCTGTGGCTGTTAATGCAGCAACACAATCTTCCGTGCTCGAGGAACACTCGATATTTCCCTTTAATGAGATGATGCCTCGTGGACCGGGCATTTTAAGTATAAGGGATGCATAATGTTGTATTGCGTTAAAGCGGGCGAAAGCTTCACGTCCCAGTGGTGCTTGATAGCTGCTTGTAAATGGGGCGATGTGGAAGGTTAGCTTTTCGCGGTGGAAGTTGTCGGGTGAGCCAAACATAACTTCTAACAGGAGAGAGCCCGTACAATGGGCATCCGGGCCTGGCGTTACCCCTTGAAAGGAAGTGTTGCTTTGGCGAATAGTTGTTGGGTCTATCCCCAGTTTGCGGATTGTGTCCTGATATATCAGGTTTAAATCATCGCGTACCGTCCCATTAGGACTTGTGTAAAGTGGAGTCCGTCAATTATCGGATCTAATACCAAGGCAGTCGACTGCGTTCGGATACTTCTAGAGTATCTTGATGGTCGAAGGTGATTGGTTTTAACAACCGGTGGCGGGACTCCTGCAGGATAGGCCGTGTGGCGCGTATCTCTATGGGCGCCACTATTTTCTCCCTTTTTGTCACGTGAAGTGAATTTACTGTTTTTACTTCTTGTAGGAAGTTCTTTTGTTTTCCAGTGCTCTGCTTGTGGGGTTCGTCATCGTCCTCACTTGGTGTGTCGAGCCCCTTGTGTTCGGCGTTGGGTTTGCCGGATTGCTTGAAGACCCAACAATCTCTGTGGGTATGGTTTGCAGGCTTCCCGAGAATACTGTGTATTTGACATATCTTGTCCAAGATTTTGTTTAAGTTAGCTAGCTCGTCCTGTTATCCTTGGGGGCAGCTTTTACGATTCTGCCGAGAGCTTTTGAATCCGGCGTTGACTGCCGTGCTCTTGGGCTGTTTCCTTGGTTAAACCTTTGGTCCTTGCTTTGCGTCGCGGTTTCCCATTTCCATCCCTAACCCGGATGTACTTGGGTCCTTTGATGCGCATCTTGCCAACCAGCTGTCCTCTCCTGCGCAAAAGCGGGTCATGAGGCTTGTTAGTGTGGCCATTGTTCTTGGATTTTCTTGGCCGAGGTGTCTGGCGAGCCATTCGTCTCGGACGCTGTGTTTGAAAGCTGCTAAGGCTTCATCGTCCGAACAGTCGACTATCTGGTTCTTTTTAGTAAGAAATATGTTCCAGAGTTTCCGGGCTGACTCTCTGGGTTGTTGAGTTATGTGACGTGGATCATCTGCATCCGGAGGTCGCACATAAGTCCCTTGAAAAATTGCCCGAAAAGCATCCTCAAGCTCTTTCCAACTTCCGATGGTGTTTACGGGAAGGCTTTTGAGCCAATGCCGGGCTGGCCCTTTGAGTTTGAGGGTAAGTATTTTATGGCGTGGAGATCATCTCCTCTAGCCATGTGTATGTGGAGGATGTAATCCTCAATCCATACTCCAGGGTCTGTTCTTCCGTCGTATGCCTCTATGTTTACGGGCTTGAATCCCGCTGGAAATTCATGATCCAGACCTCATCGGTGAAACATAGGGGTGTCTTGGCGCCCCTATATCTGGGCGTCTGCGATGTTCGGATATTTGATGTGTTGCATTGCTTACTAGAGCTTGCTTTCTTGGCCCATAGATAGATCTGGCTGGGCCATCATTTTGATGTGAATCCTTGTGCGGATCGCGTGCCGGCTTGTGTGCGACGTCCTTTGCTGCACTGTGTTGGCCATGGGGTCGTTTGTCCGACCGGGTGGCTTCCTTATTATTTTTTGATTGCGGAGGCTCTAAGGCCTCATCATCAAATTCCGGTGATAATTTTCGCTTCGGATAGCTCTTTGTGTGGCGATTGTCGCTGTATTTGTCTGCGGTGTTGAGTACTTTGCTCCATCTAATTCTGAGTGCATCTTCCACTGTTTTGAGCTTCCGCTTATGCTTTTTCAGGCTACGCGCAGTGGCGACGAGCCTTTTTTGAGGTTCTTCTGCTCCAGCAACTTGTCCGGCGTGACATCGTCCGGACTGTTGTCTTCGCCGGGGACGGTTGCTCGATGGCATGTTCGTCATCCGCCAGTTCACCCTGCTCTATGGCTGGGTCTGTATGGCTGTTTTCTCTGTCGAGGTGGGGTTTGGAGCGGCGCTTATGCCGCCGCTTTGATTGCTTTTCGAGGGAACGGTCCCTCGTTGTGTCCCTTTTTCCTCGTCGTCGTTTCCTTTAGGTGTATCAACCATTTATACATCGTGAGATGGGGTGGTTGTCCAGTGGCCTATAGGCGTTGGTTCCTGTTCGTCTCCTACATCGTCGTCCATACTGTCGATGTCTTCGGAGTCGAAGTTAAGCATGTTGGTTAAATCATCGACAGTGGCTACAAAGTGGGTGGTGGGTGGGCATTAAATTTCTTCGTCATCCGCATCCCAACCTTCCTGACCATAGTCCGCCCGGGGCTCTCCTGATAAAGAGAGAGACTTTAGTGAATTAAGAATGTCGCCAAAAGGAGAGTGCTGAAAGATGTCCACGGCGGTGAACTCCATTATCGGCGCCCAACCAGATTCGATTGGCAGGGGCGCGGAAGGTTCGGAGTCCAGAAAGGAGTCCGGCACCTTGGAGTCACGAGCTTCGCAAAGGACAGGTATGGTGTTCAACTCGATCGCCGTAGAGATTGCAGCCCCCGAGGCGGTGTCCAGCCACCCGTACTCAATTGGCGCAGTCGGCTCCGAGCTAAGGGTCGGAGCGGACAATCTTGCGACCTCCGGGACCTTTGTTCGGCGACAGAGCTAGATCATGCCCATCGGAATAGTGCGGCGCGCTTGGTTGTGGCTTGAACCCGTCGAAGATCAAGTCTTCGCGGACGTCGGCCGTGTAGTTCAAACTTCCAAATCTGACCTGATGGCCAGGGGTGTAGCTTTCAATCTGCTCCAGATGGCCAAGCTAATTGGCCGCATGATGCAAAGCCGCCCGAATCTGAAGATCTGTCCGGGAGAAAAGTCTCACCCTGGACCGCGTCGTTGTTGATGATCGAAGGAGCCATCGGGCCTAAAGGTGGCGACACGGAAGGAACTCTGAATGAAAGCACCAATGTCGGTGTCAAAACCGGCGGATCTCGGGTAGGGGGTCCCGAACTATGCGTCTAGGCGGATGGTAACGGAGACAAGGGACACGATGTTTTTACCCAGGTTCGGGCCCTCTCGATGGAGATAAAACCCTACTCCTGCTTGATTAATATTGATGATATGGGTAGTACAAGAGTAGATCTACCACGAGATCAGAGAGGCTAAACCCTAGAAGCTAGCCTATGGTATGATTGTTGTTAGTCCTCTGGGACTAAAACCCTCCGGTTTATATAGACACTAGAGAGGGTTAGGGTTACACTGAGTCGGTTACAACGGAAGGAGATCTACATATCCGTATCGCCAAGCTTGCCTTCCACGCCAAGGAAAGTCCCATCCGGACACGGGACGAAGTCTTCAATCTTGTATCTTCATAGTCCAGGAGTCCGGCCAAAGGTCATAGTCCGGCCATCCGGAATCTAGGACTCCCTCACTATGGTTATAATTTATTCTTAATACTTTTCTCGTAGTTGCAGATGCTTGCGAGGGGGTTAATCATAAGTAGGAGGTTTGTTCAAGTAAGAACAACACCTAAGCACCGGTCCACCCACATATCAAATTATCAAAGTAGCGAACACAAATCAAATCAACATGATGAAAGTGACTAGATGAAATCCCCGTGTACCCTCAAGAACGCTTTGCTTATTATAAGAAACTGTTTTGGCCTGTCCTTTTGCCTCAAAAGGATTGGGCTACCTTTCTGCACTTTTGCTACTATTACCGTTACTTGCTCGTTACAAATTATCCTGCTACCAAATTATCTGTTACTTATAATTTCAGCGCTTGCAGACATTACCTTGCTGAAAACCACTTTTCATTTCCTTCTGCTCCTCGTTGGGTTTGACACTCTTACTTATCGAAAGGACTACGATTGATCCCATATACATTTGGGTCATCAAGGCTCTTTTCTGGCGCCGTTGCCGGGGAGTGAAGCGCTCTTGGTAACTGGAAATTGGTAAGGAAAGAATAATTACTACATGCTGAAATTTATTGTCACTTGTTACTATGGAGAACAATCCTTTGAGAGGTTTGTTCGGGGTATCTTCACCTTGATCGAAACCAAAATTAGTTGCTCCTCAACCCACTGCACTTACTGAAAATACTGAATATGAAATTCCTTCGGGTATGATAGAACAACTGCTAGCTAATCCTTATGCAAGAGATGGAACCGAGCATCCTGATATGCACTTGATATATGTGGAAGAAATTTGTGGATTATTTAAGCTTGCAGGTTTACATGAAGATGAAGCTAATAAGAAGGTTTTCCCTTTATCCTTGAAGGAAAAAGCATTGGCATGGTATAGGCTATGCAATGATATTGGATCTTGGAATTGGAATCGATTGAAATTGGAGTTTCACCAAAAAATATATCCTATGCATCTAGTTCATTGTGATTGGAATTATATATATAATTTTTGGCCTCGTGAAGGAGAAAGTATCGCTCTATCTTGGGGGAGGATAAATTCAATGTTATATTCATGCCCCAACCATGAGCTCTCAAGAGAAATTATTATTCATAATTTTTATGCTCGACTTTCTCATAGTGATTGATCCATGCTCGGTACTTCTTGTATTGGTTCCTTTATGAAGAAGACTATTGAATTCCGGTGGGATATTTTAGAAAGAATTAAATGCAACTGTGAAGATTGGGAACTCGACGAAGGTAAAGAGTCAGGTATTAAGCTTAAGTTTGATTGTGTTAAATCTTTTATGAATACCGATGCTTTTCAAAAGTTTAGCACTAAATATGGACTTGACTCTGAGATAGTAGCCTCCTTTTGTGAATCTTTTGCTACTCATGTTGATCTCCCTAAGGAGAAGTGGTTTAAATATCGCCCACCTATTAAAGAAGAAATTAAAGAATCGGTAATAGCTAAAGACGAAACTATTATTTATAATGTTGATCCAGTTGTTCCTACTGCTTATATTAAAAAACCACCTTTCCTTGTTAGGATGAAGGAACATGCTAAAGTTTCAACCGTGGTCAATAAAGGTCATATTAGAACACCTAAACCACCTGAGCAAATCAAAGTAGAACCTAGTGTTGCAATGGTTAAGGATCTCTTGGTCGATAATATTGATGGGCATGTTATTTACTTCATTGGTGAAGCTGCTATAATTGCCAAACCCGATGGGAAAGATAAACATAGACCCGTTGTTGGCATGCCCGTTGTCTCAGTTAAAATAGGAGATCACTGTCATAATGGTTTATGCGACATAGGTGCTAGCGTGTGTGCTATTCCTTTTACTTTATATCAAGAAATTATGAATGACATAGCACCCGCTGAGATAAGAGACATAGATGTTACTACTAAACTTGCTAATAGAGATACCATCACACCACTTGGGATTGTTAGAGATGTTGAAGTCTTGTGTGGGAAAAGAAAATACCCTACTGATTTTCTTGTTCTTGGTTCCCCGTAGGATGATTTTTGTACCATTAACTTTGGTAGACCTTTCTTGAACACTGTTAATGCATGCTAAAATAGATTGTGAGAAACAAACTATCGGTGTTAGTTTTAGTGATGAGTCTCATGAGTTTAAATTTTCCAAGTTTTGTAGAAAACCTCATAAAAAGAATTTCCTAGTAAGGATGAAATTATTGGTCTTACTTCTATTGATGTACCTCCTACTGATCCACTAGAACAATATCTGCTAGACCCTGAAAATGATTTGCATATGCACGAAAGAAATGAAATAGATAGAATCTTGTTCGAACAACAACCTCTTCTTAAGCACAATTTGCCTATTGAAACTCTTGGAGGTCCTCCTCCACCTAAAGGTGATCCTGTGTTTGAATTAAAACAGTTACCTGACACTTTGAAATATGCTTATCTTGATGAGAAGAAGATATATCCTGTTATTATTAGTGCTAACCTTTCAGAACACGAGGAAGAAAGATTATTGAAAGTTCTAAGGAAGCACCGAGCTGCTATTGGATATACACTTGATGATCTTAAGGGCATCAGTCCCACTCTATGTCAGCACAAGATTAATATGGAACTGATGCTAAACCCGGTGTTGATCACCAACGTCGGTTAAATCCAAAGATGAAAGAAGTGGTAAGAACGGAAATATTAAAACTTCTGGAAGCAGGTGAGGGAGTCCTGGATTAGGGGGTATCCGGACAGCCGGACTATATCCTTTGGCCGGACTGTTGGACTATGAAGATACAAGATTGAAGACTTCGTACTGTGTCCGGATGGGACTCTCTTGGCATGGAAGGCAAGCTTGGCGATACGGATATGTAGATCTCTTGTGTTGTAACCGACTCTGTGTAACCCTAGCCCCCTCTGGTGTCTATATAAACCGAACGGTTTAGTCCATAGGACAACAATAATCATGCCATAGGCTAGCTTCTAGTGTTTAGCCCTACGATCTCGTGGTAGATCAACTCTTGTAATACTCATATTCAATCAAGATCAATCAAGTAGGAAGTAGGGTATTACCTCCATAGAGAGGGCCCGAACCTGGGTAAACATCGTGTCCCTTGCCTCCTGTTACCATCCACCTTAGACGCACAGTTCGGGACCCCCTACCCGAGATCCGCCGGTTTTGACACCGAGATTGGTGCTTTCATTGAGAGTTCCACTGTGTTGTCGCTGCAAGGTTCGATGGTCCCTTCAAACATCGACAACGATGTGGTCCAGGGTGAGGTTTTCCTCCCCGGACAGATCTTCGTGTTCGGCGGCTTTGCACTGCGGGCCAACTCGTTTGGCCATCTGGAGTAGATCGAGAGCTCGCCCCACAGCCATCGTGTCGAGGTTCGGGAACTTGAATTACACCGCCGATATCCGTGAGACTTGAACCCGACGGATTCGGGCCCATGCCAGTGTGTGCCGCGATCACGGCGAGCACGATATAGCTCTGCCGTCGGACGGTGTTAGGGAGATCACGCCAGCAACTACTACGGCCTCTAGTCCAGAGCAGATCGCGCCATCCGAGGACGGGAGGATAGACTCCGCCACAGAGGCCGCACCCTCAATGGCGATAGAGCCGAATACTAACCTTACCCTTCACGAGAGCCGTGTCGCCAAACTGCTGGACTCGTCCTCGGCCACGGATTCCGTACCACCAACGCCCATACCTATCGAATCCGATTGGGCGCCGATCATGGAGTTCACCTCTACAGATATCTTTCAGCACTCGCCCTTCGGCGACATACTGAACTCATTGAAATCTCTCTCCCTGTTTGGAGAACCTTGGCCGAACTATGTCCGGCTAGAGTGGGATGCGGACGACGAAGAAATTCAATCCCCACCCACCACCCACTTAGTAGCCACTATCGACGATTTAACCAACATGCTCGACTTGACTCAAGACATCGATGGTATGGACACCGATCTGCGGAGACGCATACGAGGAACCACGCTCACGAGCCTTTGGACCGCCACCTCATCATATGATATATACATGGTGGATACACCCAAAGAAGGCATTGGCTACAAGACAACGGCGGACGACCCCTCCAAGAAGCAACCCCAGCGCCAACGTCAGCGGCGCCGCTCTAAGTCTCGCCACAGCAAAAGCGGTGATACCGGTGCAGGAGATACTTGATTACTCGGACGGTGCGAAGATGATGACAATCCCCTCGAGAACGATCAAGAGCCGGAGGATGAACAAGCCAGCCCTCCTAAGAGAGCGGCAGAGGGAGAAACAGAGGACGACAACTATATGCCTCCCTCCGAAGACGAAGCGAGCCTCGACGACGAAGAATTTGTCGTGCCTGAGGATCCCGTCGAGCAGGAGCGCTTTAAGCACCGGCTTATCGCCACAACAAACAGCCTAAGGAAAAAGCAGCAACAGCTTCGAGCTGATCAGGATCTGCTAGCAGATAGATGGACTGAAGTCCTCGCGGCTGAGGAGTACGAACTCGAATGCCCTTCCAGAGGTCACCCCGCGTTCGATGCAGCTGATCGGCCACCCGTGGCCGAGATAGAGAGGCAGTACGGCCTGAAAATCAGTCTGGACCCCGTCGGCATTCAAACAAACATACCAAGGCAACGGGAAACACGCGAGACCTGCGAGACGTATTGGAAGGCAGGGCAAAACACGCTAGATCGATCTATGGATCACGGGGTCGTGCCCCTACAAGGGACGGTGACTGCCTCACCGGATACAATAAAAGCAATTCCGGATGGGTCGAATACAGCAGGCATGACTCATACGAGCTGCGTCGCGACATAGCCCAGCATAGAGGCGCGGCACACCCCCTATGCTTCACCAACGAAGTAATGGAGCATGAATTCCCAGAAGGTTTTAAACCTATAAATATCGAATCATATGATGGTACAACAGATCCTTGGTATGGATTGAGGACTTCCTCCTTCACATCCACATGGCCCATGGTGATGATCTACATGCCATCAAGTACCTCCGTTAAAACTCAAAGGACCAGCTCGGCATTGGCTGAATAGCCTGCTTGGCCGAGACTCCGTCGGCTGTTGGGAGGATCTAGAAGACGCATTTCTCGACAATTTCCAGGGCACTTATGTGCAACCACCATACGCCGATGACTTGAGCCACATAATTCAGCAGCCAGGGGAATCGGCCAGGCAATCCTGGACACGGTTCCTAACAAAGAAAAACCAAATTGTCGACCGTCCGGATGCAGAAGCCTTAGCAGCATTCAAGCACAACATCCGTGACGAGTGGCTCACCCGGCACCTCGGCCAGGAAAATCCGAAATCAATGGCAGCCCTCACGACACTCATGACCCGCTTTTGCGCAGGAGAGGATAGCTGGCTGGCTCGTAGCAATAACATACCAAGGAACCTTGGCACTTCGGATACCAAGGACAGAAACGGTAGGTCACATCGCAGCAAACACAAGCTCCGTAGCAACGGTTGTAACGCCAAAGACACGGCAGTCAATGCCGGATTCAGAGGTTCTAAATCCGGTCAGCGGAAAAAGCCATTCAGAAGAAGTACTCCGGGCCCGTTCAGTTTGGACCGCATACTCGATCGCTCGTGTCAAATACACGGCACCCCCGGTAAGCCAGCCAATCACACCAACAGAGAATGCTGGGTGTTCAAGCAGGTCGGCAAGTTAAATGCCGAAGACAAGGACTGCACAGCGATGACGAGGAGGAGCCACGGCCGCCGAACACGGGAGGATAGAAGAGGTTTCCCCCACAAGTAAGGACAGTAAACATGATATACGCAGCCCACATCCCCAAAAGGGAACGGAAGCGTGTACTAAGAGACGTATACGCGATGGAGCCCGTCGTCCCAAAGTTCAACCCATGGTCCTCTTGTCCGATCACATTTGATCGTAGGGACCACCCCACGAGTATCCGTCATGGCGGATCTGCCGCATTGGTCCTAGACCCAATCATCGACGGATATCACCTCACTTGAGTCCTTATGGACGGCGGCAGCAGCCTGAACCTGCTTTACCAGGATACAGTGTGCAAAATGGGTAAAGACCCCTAGAGGATCAAACCCACCAAAACGACCTTTAAAGGCGTTATTCCAGGTGTAGAGGCCCATTGTACAGGCTCAATCACACTGGAAGTAGTCTTCGGATCTCCGGACAACTTCCGAAGCGAGGAGTTAATCTTCGATATCGTCCCGTTCCGCAGCGGCTATCACGCACTGCTCGGGCGCACCGCATTTGCAAGATTCAATGCGGTACCGCATTACGCATACCTCAAGCTCAAGATGCCAGGACCTAGGGGGTCATCACAGTCAATGGAAACACAGAACGCTCGCTCCGTACGGAGGAGCACACTGCGGCCCTCGCAGCAGAAGCACAAAGCAGCCTTTTGAGGCAATCCACCAGTTCGGCGATCAAGCCCCCGGACACCGTCAAGCGCGTCTGGAATAACCTGCAACAGGATCGCCTGGCACGCTCAAAGCTCGCCTAGCAATTCGGCCCCCGCCCCAGTCTTAGTACAACGGCAAAGTCCGTCCCACGCGTTCATAATTACGCATTGAAAATACCATGGGTATAGGCGGGGGCACGATCACGGCGCGTCCCACAATGCGGTTTAACCGCACTAGGGGCTTACTACCTTCATCACTCTCTCTCTCTCTCTTTCAGGAATCTACTCTCTGGAAGCCTTATCCGGCAGTACGGTAGCCGGACACATGATACAACACCCAAGGAGGCAGGAAGCTACGTCGTACAACAGAATCCCCAGGTGGTCTCTGATAACGAGCTAAATACCTGTTTTAAGATACCAGTCCGCATCTTGCCCTTGGATGGGACATGTCAAATAGTCCTATTGTTTTCTTACCGCACCACTTGTATCAGTATGCTTTAATGCATTCTTAAATAAACAATGCATAGTACTAGTCTATTATTACATCCTATATTCTTCTATATATATGCTTATCTATGACAATCAGCACCCGTACACTGTGGTACGGCCAATACGCTAGGGGCTTCCGTATACCCCATAATTCGGCGTGAGAAGTCCGAACACTTTCGACAGTGCGGCACCCCGAACTTATAGAATTATATGCATCAGCTCCGAATCATGTCTTGGATCAATAGTTGGGTTTGCCCGGCTCCCATGTTTTGGTACCTTACGTTCTGCTATATCGGCTAAGGTAGCACTGGGAGAACTACAGCGATTGTGCCCCGGTTCTTCCGGCCGAGCACCTTAGTAGAGAAAGCTAAAACTGACTGTCATGATGAGGCGAGAGCTGGTCGTTGTTCGAGAGGTCTCAAGTCCCTAAAGACTTTTTCCGCTTCGGGCGAGGAGCCGGCCTTGTCCGGCTTAGGCGTGTATAGCGCCCCAAATTCGGCCTTCCGAAGACTAGCGGCTTCGCCAAAATTTAAAATTGTAGACTTCTATGGCTAAGTGAGAGCGATAAAGCATTATAGTCCGATTGCCTGGTTCGCTCATTTGAACACCTCCTCGAAGGACCCAAGAATGGGAAAAAGAGTGCTCAGATTTATCCGAACACCCCAAAGACTAGTTGCATGGGGCGAGAAGCCGACGGCAACTCTCGGAATTTATAAGCGGCCGCCTGAAGGTAATATTTTAAATACAAAAGCGTTGCATAACGAACATGAACTAGTTTTCATAAATACAAGGATCACATGAGCAAGTTCATTCAAAGATTACATCTTGGTACATTCGTCCGCCATGAGGCGGGCACCCTTGAGACACTTTCATAATACATTTCGGGTGGCGATGCTCCTTGCCTGCGGGCGCCCCTCCTTCACCAGCTTTTCGGCATCCATCTTCGCCCAGTGCACCTTTGCACGGGGAAGAGCCCTGCGTGCACCTTCGATGCAGACGGACGACTTGATGACTTCTAGCCGTGGGCAGGCATCTACAAGCCACCTCACCAGGCCGAAGTAGCTGTTGGGAAGGGAATCGCCATGCCACATCCGGACTAGAAGGCCCCTCATGGCCTGTTCGGCCGCCTTGTGGAGCTCGAGCAGTTGCTTCAGCTGGTCGCTCACGGGCATCGGGTGTTCGGTCCCAGTATACTGAGACCAGAACAACTTCTCCGTCGAGCTTCCCTCCTCGGCCTGATAGAACTTCGCGGCGTCAGACACACTACGGGGCAGATCTGCGAATGCTCCTAGAGAGCTCTGAACTCGGGTAAGTAAAAGGAAATTTTCTTTCGCATGCCTACTTTGCATAAGGAATGCCTTACCCGCCACTATCTTTTTCACCACCTCAACTTCCTGGAGGGCCTTTTGGGCTTCGGCCTTGGCATTTTTTGCACTTTCCAGGGCCTGGGCAAGCTTGGACTCTCGCGTCCTTGAGTCAAGGTCCAGGGACTCATGCTTCTTGACGAGCACCTGGAGCTCTTGCTGCACCTCACCTACCCGGGCTTCGTGTCTTTCTCGCTCAGTACGCTCCTTGGCCGCTTGGTTTTCGGCCTCGGACAGCGCCTTCTTGAGGGTCGCCACTTTGGTCGTGGCCCCTGGCAAAATTCATGATGATCCTATTATTCTGCAACCAAATCTTTCTTTTTTCATATTGACAAGGTATTCCTTACCTTTGTTCTCCTCGAGTTGCCTCTTGGCAAGGCCGAGCTCTTCCTTGGATCGCTCAAGGTCCTGCTGTAGTCTTGGCGACCTCCATGATCGTCTTGACGGTGACCAGAGGAAGCCCGCAGATTCACATAGACATACTATAATTAGACTCCTGCGATTATTATTCGATCCTCTATTCGGCTTTTCTTCGCGAACGCCAAACAGAGCATCAGGGGCTACTGTCTATGCGGTGATATTTCCCTATAATTTAATTACTTACCTCAAAGCCTGTTAGGAGGCTGGCGCAAGCTTCAGTTAGTCTGCTTTTGGCGGACTGAACCTTCTCCATCACCGCACTCATGATAGTGCGGTGCTCTTCGTCGATGGAAGCGCCTTGGAGCGCTTCCAGCAAGTTGTTCGGTGCCTATGGATGGACAGAGGTCAAAGGCACGTGCGGGTTGCCCCTCTTCGCAGGGGGTCGCCTGACAGAGTCCGGAACCACTGAAGGTTCCGGCGCGGTGTTCGGCTGGAGGCCGAACTCGGAGCCCATGCACTACAAAAAAAATACACTTCCGTGATGATACGTGTTTTTCACAGTAGGTCGAGTTTTTTGTCATGCATGTACATCCATGACAAATTTATGGCGATGTAACCAAGATAGTCATACTGTCTTTGTCGTAGAAGTGTTCCATGACATTACCAAAATTATCATCACGGAAGTGTCCACTTCCATGACGATAAATCGCGCGTCACGAAGTGCTTTTCGTCAAGGGTGACCGACACGTGTCATCCATCAGAACGGAATGCCGTTAAGCTATCGGGTCGGGTTTTGGATCCGATAACCCGTTAATGACCCGACAAATGGGAAATTTCCATGTGTAAAATTCTTATTGGCGGACGAAACACGTGTCGCCTTGTCGATTGGGTCGAGATAGGGCGCACCAACGCCCATTTAGCTTACAAAGACGGCCCGTTTGACTTGGTCAAAAGTTAACGGGCTGGCCCATGAAAAGCTCGTTAACGGTCTCTCATAAATAGCCCATTTTACGGCCCGTTAACTCACGGCCCGTTAGGCACTAAAGAAAATCGGCCCAACAACGTCATGTGGGCCGTCGAATATAACACCAGCCCATTTCACTTTCGGCCCATGTATGGCCCACGACGTCTTTCGGCCCATATGAGGCCTTCGTATCTTTCGGCCCTTTAGAGGCCAACGGTGACTCTAGCCCATAATGAACAGTAATTTTCTATATACCCGTTAACGGCCCGTGATTAACATGGGCGTTTCAGCCCGTGTTAGCTTCGACCTATTGACGGCCCATACATTCTTGGGCTCCTTTTTCGACCCTCGATTACTTAGGCCCACATCTTGGCTGTTACCCTAATGGGCCAAATTCGCCCATGGGAAGAGTCGACCACATCTTGGCATGTTCCCCAAATGGGCCAAATTCGCCCATGGCAAGAGTCGACCCGTTCTTGGCTGTTACCCTAATGGGCCAAATTCGCCCATGGCAAGAGTCGACCCGTTTACGCCAGCCCGTCCTATATTTTGGCCCATTAACGACGTTATGCCCGTGGCGAAATTAAGCTTTGATCCTACGGCTGTTAACGGCCCGTTATCGCGGCCGGTCGATACCAATTACGCCCGATTACGGCCCATGTAGACCCATTTATCCGACGGCCCGAGGCCCACCGATTACAGGCCCATTTATCGACGGCCCGAGGCCGACCGATTACAGGCCCATTTATCGACGGCCCATAGGAGACCCATGGATCCACGGCCCGTATATGGCCCATGGATAGTTGCGGCCACTAGCAAACTAGGGAAAAAGAAGACTAGGAAATAAATAAGGCCGAAACTAACGCTAGGCTATTAAAGCGATTGCACAGATTACATCCACTCGGCATCAAAGATCGCCACCAGTGCAAATATAGGGAACACCCTACACTATACAAAAATGGCTTCTTGTTTTCTTGACGGTGGCTGCACGTTAAGAATAAATTTTGTATCGCACCAAAACAAATTACAACTATATAACAAAAGGAAGGTTGGCATAAAACTCAACAGTCTAGCGAGATAAATGCACCACGGAAGTTCGGAAGCTTCGGTTGATTTGACTTTGGTATTACGTTTTCATGTTGTATTGTCCGATGGAGCACCATAACCCTCGCCTTCATTTCCCCTAGGCTCCTGAACAACATAGCAAATGTTTGATAGTCTGGTTTCAAAACCATGCATATCTTGACGACATTGAGCAATGTTTCTCCTTGTTTCACAAAGGGCCTCTGTTAGGGAATGGACTTGTATGCAGGCCTTGAGATACAACATTGCTTTGAGCTTGCATATCTTGATCATGAGGCAGTTTGGACGATATTGCCTTAACAACCAACCCGGTATTACGCAGAACGTGCTTTTGGCCTTTGTTAGTGGGCAGTCTTGACCCAATCGCAGCAAGAGCCGACATTGCGGTTATATTTGCCTCGCCACCTTCGGAAGGTGGTGGTTCCACCATTTTTCCATAGCTTCGCTGAAAAGTTGAGGTTTTACATTAGTAGTACGAGCAGTAGATATTAAGGAGGCAGCAAAACCAAAAAAATAGCTTTGGTCTATATACGTAACTTATTACGGTGAACCCATGTAAAATATTAGTTGTATTTTATTGCAAAGTACATAATTAAACCAGGTTCCAAACATATGACCATGTACCATCGCTAATGTATTGTCTATTTCTTCACATTGTATTGAGGGCTAAGGATAAAGAGACGAAGTTTATAATACGGTAAGCATAGTATGACACCATTCATATCACAAAACAACTGAAAACAGACAAACAGGAAATTGTAACGTTGTGTGGGCAAGTCCAGCACGGAACTAGATTACGGGTCAAGATCAAAGGAACATCACTCCTCCCTCTTAAACCTTGTAAGGTGCAATGATACGCTAAAACAATTGTGTATAAAATTGAAAAGAGTAATAGACATTGGCTGCAAACCATGCGGTTCAAGTCACAAGTCAGAGTAAGTACTAGTTAAAAGGCATGAGGATTAAGGACTTACAACAACCGCTTTGACTGGTGTAGTCATGCCCTTCTTTTTGCTGGTGTGACAGTCCTTGAAGATTTCCACAGCATTTGGTTCAGGTACTTTTTGGTCCTTGCGGGCTTTCCTCTGCATTTCGAACAAGTCAATATAGATCTGATAATATGGTACAATGAAAAGAGTGAAAATGTAGCTAATTACAAGAGCCGCGCGAAGGTGCAATATAGCTACGAGATCCTGTTATGCATTGGAATTTCACTTTAAATGACGGTTGGCCTTGTTCTTTGAACAGTTCACCTACAAGAAGATAGATTTGTGTGGCACATATGTCAATAGGACTTCAACATGTGATCTGATCACATATATATAATGTACTTGATACTTCGGATCAGACTAGTGTTTAACAAGGCCCCTCCAGTCTTCATCCGATATATTTTCCACTGGAGATGTTTGGGAAAGTTCACTGTTAGCCTTGCCTTCATAGTGAGTTTTCCTCAAGTTATACCGATATTGTCGCAGAGCAGACTTGAAAACATGGGTGCAGGCTTGTCTAGTTGCATCATCTTGGTTATCCAACTTGAACCTCATCTGTTGAAAATTATGGGAGTCTCATTATCAGCAACCTAGAAAGTATGGGACAGAGCAATAAGATATTACTAGTTCCCATACATAACCATACTTACAGATAAATGGTCGAGGAAGGTGTTGAACTGGGTTTCGTCTTTGTCATTCTGTCTTGAATCCATGTTGGGAGGATACATACATGACACCTAACGGCAACCGCTGCCTCGATACTAACTTGGCTGACTACAGCAGCATCACGTGGCCTTTTAAACCTGCCTCAAGCGGATCTCCATTCTTCCTCCTCTAGATTTAGTTAACCTATCGAGCATTATCCCTGATGTTTGTTTCCTCTTGCACCTAGGTGCTAGTCCAACAACGAACATAGGAAGTGTTAGTGTACATCAAACTATGAGAGTACATATAAAGAAGCATGCAACTGTAACTTGACTCCAGCAACTACCTTCTTGCTATTGAAGCTCACAAGGTTCATCTGATATTGCCAACTCGCCTTGTGTCAAGAGTGCTTGGGAAGTAGTGTCAGGTGGCAAGGGAGCTTGGGAACGTGCTGCTAGCTCAGTTGACGCACGAGTATGTCGTGCAACTGGTAGTACTGTGGTAGGTGTTGCAAGAACTAGGGCTGTATGTGCTTGTTTGGTGGCAGCTATTTGTTTTTGTTTGGCTTTTTTTGCAGCTCGTGTAGCATGGGATGCCGTGTTTGTAGAATTTTCTGCTGGACTTTCACCTTCTATTGCATCATCAGTACCAGCAGAATCTGCAGGATTCATCCGCTTCTCACTCCCTGCCATTCTGTGTTTCTTCCTCTTTCTCTATGCCATGTTAAGTTAAACCGACAAGAAAAACGACTAACAATTTAGTTCTTCAGAACAAATTGATGCGTGATGCAGACGAACTAAACTTTGATGTTAGACAACCACATGATAGGAGGATGTAATATGTATGAAAAACAGGACGGAAGAGATAACCAGAACTATGATGTGTAAACTAAGAAGAAGACATTTCACCAAATTAGAAGCAATGCAATGGAAGGTAGACACCATATGAAAGATGCTACAAATACCGCTCTTCCAAGTTAAGAGTGTCTCAGCATAAATGGCGTTTAAACAAATGTGAAGCAGTACAAGAAATAAATCATATGCAATATGCAAACATCATCACACTACCATGTTAGAGGTCTCTCGTCATTAGTGCCATTGCATATTCACAGCATTGCATATTCACAGCTTATGATGTGTAAACTAAGGAGAAGGCATTTCAACAAATTAGAAGGAATGAAAGCTAGACACCATATGAAAGATGCAACGAATATCACTCTACCAAGTTAAAACTGTCTCGTCATAAGTGCCATTTCGACAAATTAGTAGTTCAAGCTAGAAAAGAATGTTAGATGTAACCTATATCACACTCCGAAGTCAAACGTGTCTTATGATAAGTGATTGTTGCAGGTTACACAACAGTAGTAATTTGATGTAAGAGCATGGTGTGATAGACAGATATTTTATGTTCTAGAAATAGGAACACGTGTCTTATTCAAGTATAATGTGTAAAGTAAGCAGATGGAATTCAACAAAATTAGAAGCAATACAAGCTAGACATCACACATAACATGCAACCACGTATACTTGATTGCCAAGTTAGAGGGAGCACCGGTGATCTGAACTTGGGGAGACGTGCTCATCATAAACACAGCTTTGTTGAGTGTCTATGCATGTGTTGTCTTGGAAATCATCTTGGGGGTGTGGAGGAGTAGAAACTGTAGAGGCCCTCCGTTTGGAAGGAGCACCTTTATCCGCTGCCTTGCTAACTTCCTTCCGCTTTATTGATTTTGAATTGTCAAGTAAAACCGACAAGAAAAAGCAATAAATTCTCTCTTCAGAACTCATTCATGCATGATACTGACAATCACTACTTTGATGTAAGGCAAACACATGATACCAGGATGGAATATGTACGAAAAATAGACGGACATGGCATGTTCACAACTGTTTGTGTAAACTAAGCGAAACCAATCCAGCAAATAAGAAGCAATGCAAGCTGGACACCACATGAAAGATGCAACCAATATGACTCGCCAAGTTAAAAGCGTCCCATCATAAATGGAATTTCAACAAATTAGAAGCAAGCATGCTATAAATCATATGAAAGATGCAACTAATATCGCACTTCATATACTAAAGGTGTCTCGTCATATTGATTGATGCGGGATACAAAAAAACAATAGTTTTATGTAAGGACATGCTTAATAGACAGATGTACTATGTACTAAATACAGGAAGGCATTTCACATTAACAGGTATAATGCCACATTTACAAGAGTATAAGCTAAGCAGACTAGCACATGCAGTTTAACCAGATTGGAAGAATTACAATCTAGACACCATATGCAACATGCAACCACATATCACGCTGCCAAGTTAGAGCAAGCACCTGCGATGCTAGTGTAGGGGAAATGTTGTAATCAACTACAGAGCTACGTTCACTATCTTCCTAGCATTTCTGTTTCTTGAGAATCATGTCGGGAGGCTGACGATGCATTCTTTAAATGAGGAGTATTCCCCTTGCCTGCCTGCCTCGTCATAAGTGATTGATGAGGGATACACAAGAACATTAGTTTGATGTAAGAACATGGTTAATACACAGATGTACTAGGATGTACCAAAAACAGAAAGGCATGTCATATTCAAAGGTATAATGTGTAAGCTAAGCGGATGCAATTTAACCAAATTGGAAGCAATACAAGCTAGACATCCGGTGGAGTGGTGAACATGATCATCTAGGACACGAGAGCACGGTGGGAGGCGGCTGCTTCGCCACCATCGCGGCTTTTTAGTTGGCTTCGGTGTGACGCCTTTGTCTTTCTTGGGCTTGTCACTTTGGCTCGGCCGGTCTACGACTAGCTATTTGTCTTCTGGTGCTCACGGGATGGTGGTTCTTGTAAAAAATATCTTTCCTTATATTAATAAAGACCGACTTCGGCCTTTCGAATACAAGCTAGACACCATATGGAACATGCAACCACATATGACACCGCGAAGTTAAAGCAAGCACCTGGGATGGTGGTTCAATGCGACCGAGGTCATCAACTCCAGAGCAACGTTTACCGTCTCCATGTGATGACACTGCACCCTTTAAAGCGCTGTAACGTGCCGCGCCTAGCAGCAGAGAAAGTCGCACGACTTGTCTCTTTTCTTTTTGCTTCCCTTTCGGCAGACTCAAATACCCTTGCATAAAAACACAATAATGAGAGTATGGATGAAGTGTGTGCGAGAACTAGTGCCTTTGTAGAAGTAGCGAGATAGTAGGTGGCTGAAAAATAAATGACAGGAGACATATGATAGCTCTACAACCTTGCATGGCAAACAAAATTAGATTCTACTCCGTATGATTTTTGTAATATATGAGCACAGAAGTGCAGGTACTCCTCCGACACCACCACATGTGGTCATATCTAAGATATGATCATTGAAAAAATAAATAGGTCAGTCGATTTTTTTTAATGAACCATCCGATATATAAGGAACGGGCAGATGGTCTTCGTCTACCTCCTGCCGATCCTTTGTTGGCGATCTTTCTCGAATCGCCCGGTGACCACCGGCCCAGACCGTGCCTCCGCCGCCCGCCCTCCCATCGACCTCACACCATCGCCAGCTTGGCAGCGCCACCAAGCCATCCCTTTAATCCCGGCCGACCTCCGGATCAGGCGCCAAGAGGTTCTAGGCCGCAGACGCCCCTAAGATAAACACCAAACCTTTGCTACCCGGGCGTAATAGTCGTACTAGCGCTTTATACTGGGAATGCTTAGATTAATTGGGAATCAAGCGGCGAAATTGAAATTCAGGGTGGCGACGGACCTCTAGCTAAGGTGAAATAGTATATGAGGAGAAACCTTGTGCATCGCGAGTTACTAGGAACATCTAGTATCAAGAAGAAGCGGTCAACTAGTGTCTTACGTGGGATGAATACCGTGCAAGCAGAGACGTAAGATTTGCACGAATAAGGGAAGAGGAGTACCTTCTTCGTTGCCGGTGTAGTCACCTCCACATGTCGCGCGATCTTCTTGTTTTTACCGGGAAACCGATGTTACGGAGGGTGCAGGCTTGGGCGAACCCATGGCCAAATTGTTGTTGTGTTGCCGTGGCCGTATGTCGGCGGAGGAAGCAGATCCGGCGGCGAAGGGCGGCATAGCAGAACAGCTCGGTGTGGTGGAGGGTGGCGATGTTGGAGCGGCAGCGGTGAGGCGCAGGACGGCGTGGTTGAACTGGCTCCGAATGCAGACGGCTCGGCCTCGGCTTCAACTACTAGCCGTGGAGGGCGTTGCGGTTGAGGTTGCGGTGGGCGGCGATGTCGAGTATCGGCTCAGCGTGATGGAGGAGGCGGCCGGTTGATGGGTGGGATGGGGTGGCGGATGGAGGGCGCGGGGTTTGTGGTGGTGGAGAGGTAGTTTTGGTGCCCAAATGCAGTAATGGGGAATCAGACGGGTGGGGGAACCATGTTTGATGCAGGGACGCGCTTGTTTTTGGATTTTTGAGCAGGAAGATGGGACACGCTTGTTTGAAATTTGGGGAAAGTACAAACTTTTCCCCTCTTAAATTCTGGACCCTCATGCGGGTCGGGGTAGGATGGTAATCCTGTGTGTCCCAAATAGTGGGTGGGGCGATTTGACGCGCGCATGTGTGCTTAGGCGGCCAGTGTATGAATGTTTTTCGGAGGCGGTTGCGTGGCGTCTAGATGAAGCTACAAACCTACCCCGGTTTAGACCTTTGGACGTCAGGACGGTAGGTTTCACAGGTCGGAGTTATTAGAAAAGTAATTTCCTTGTACTACCAAACATTGGTCTCACGCGGTTTCAAGTAGTAGAGGCTCTTTTAGGCGCTTCGTTCGAAATTTTGAAACACAAGCATTCACGTTTAGAGTACTCTTGAACTATGAGGATTGACCTAAATAGACAACGTTATATTTGACCTTGTATGTTTGAAAACCTCATTAAATTATCCGCTTCCTTTTGAAATTTTGACACTTGAAAATCCTATAACTACGATTATTTTGGAATGGAGGAGCTAAATTTGAATCTATTTTGTACACGACTACATATGCTATTATGTACAAAATCAGAGCAAAGATTGGTACCCCCATAGTTTAGGTATGGTTTACAAATACCATGTTATCAAATTCAAATAATTGAATGGACTTCATGTTGAATTCGATTTTTTTAAACCACCTTAGGTTGAATTCAAATGTATGCTAGTTCATAGGTAGCTATTTATAAATGTCCATTGTGTAACTTTCGTATGCATAATGTGCTTTACACACACAACATGAACTATACTCACGTTTATATTCGATTGCTAAAGCGATGCATTGTCTGGAGTTCAAAATACTAACTATGTGGATCAATTGTGTCGAATAATAACATAGACATGCTCAAATTCGATAGAATCTAGATGTCTGATGGATCAATGACCACTCCTTACGTGAATTTTAAATATCATGATCCCATCCTAATATTTGGATACAATTTATATCTTTAATCAATGTGTAGAGCAGTCTTTTACGTGTAGTTTCACTCTCCATCGGTGGTCCCTCACACATGCTCACACACTCTCTCCCGAGGTGTCTTTCTCGCACACATGCTCTAGATATAACCCTCCCTCCCTCTCGTAACCATTTACAACTGTTTTCACTAACCTTTGTTACAAGCACTCTTCCTCTCGCAAACATATACACGCACAATCCTCATCGACCCTTTCTATATACATGGACCTGCCTACGTGTCTCATGTATGCACATTATCTTTACGCCTGTCTCTCACGCATTATCTCACACCTGTCTTCCTAATCGACGAGTATGATTCTAGCAGAGCATTTTGTAGGATGCCCCTTAAAGTTAGGTTGGATGAATAGTAATGTCAGAGATAAAGGGGTTACCTTAGTCCAAGAACATAGGGTTACAAATCCTAGCCGGCTTTGTCAGTGGACACAGAGTCCTTCACAATTCTGCTATCTTTGTTTTGTACGACTAGTCATCCACGGGTCTTCCTAAATGTGTCATGGGCCGACCAATGTGGCGCAGGACGGAACCGAACGAAGGGCCTCACCTCGACCCATCGGACCTCACGCGGTGACACACCCTCTGCCCCCACGTCTCATTATCTTCTCACACCCACACATACCAACACAAACACCACACACACACAGGAAATTTCTCCTGGTGCCTCTATTCCCTCCCCCCTTGCATATACACACTCAAGGGAATGAATCTCTTGTCATGACGTCATATTTGTCTCTCTCTCTAGACCACTCTCATTTCTCGTGCTATCTCTCCCACGCCCCCGTCGGCCCCTCTATCCATGCCTCTCTCGAATCGTAATACACACACATACCTCTCTAGGCCCCGCCAAATGCATCAACTACACATTCACACATGTTACATCACGTACCCCATTGATCTAAAAAGCCCTCTCTTCACGTTTATTTCGCATACAACATTCCTTTTAAATAAAGTTTGGCTAAAAAATTATTTTAGAGTTTGTACATATATACAACATTACAAAGTTATATGGAGGAGTACGAACGCTAATTTGCATTGCATGGTGCCCACAATGATATTTATTCAAGACTTTGTGAATTTGTATATTTTTATACTATATACAAAGTTAGTCATAATAAATAGAAACGAAGAGCATCTCTCTCTCCATCGCATACACACCCCTGTACGCCCCTTTCACGAATGCACACAAAACTATCTCCACGTCCTCTAAAAGTAAGACACCAGAAAATTCACGCGTGTTTCATCTTTCTCTCGCGATATATGCAATGACGATCATTGTATTTGAAGCGAAAGCACGATACATACATTGGACTTCATAATCCACTCATTACGTTCACCGTTTACGTTTAGTGGTTATTATACAGTCACGGGCTCACCGTACAAATTTGTATTAGCTCATGACATGACTAGTTGACCAGTTAAACGCTCCACGTGGCACCTCTAGTGTTGCATCACATTATCTCACTAACATCGTGCCCACCTGTCGACTTGTATCTACTATACATCTACACTATTATAAAATACATAAAATACACTCTTATAAAAAACAGAGTTGGTGATGATGGTGTGCCTGCCATCCTGCAATATAGGCCGTCCGATTTATATCTGACGGATAGGAAAGAAACAATGGCAATTTTGCAAAAAGGTACCCACACACCTCTCCACATTTGCAAATAAGGCCTTCCCTCATTCATCCTTTTCTCTCACAAGATAAATAAGTCATACAAATGCATCTTGATGTTACGTGCAACGCACGGGCATCTTGCTTGTAAGAATGAAAACAAACGACAAAAAAATATTTTGACGGTGGTTCAAGTCATGATCGCGGCACAACTGTGAACAAGGTGGCCTTGTATTGGTATCTCGAGCCGTCTGTTTTAACACACATGAGCTGGTGTGGTGATTATACACACACGCACGCATGCACACGAACTCCATCCACACAACACTCACACAAACACATGCACCCACGCACGCACGCAACACTCACACGTACACACGCAGCCACGCACGCACGCAACACTCACACGCACGCATGCATGCACACACCAGTACACCACACGACCAACACACACTCTCACGCTCAAGTGCTCAACCTACACGTGCATGCGCACACATCAGGCCCCCGATGCATACATACACAACCAGGTGATTCCCGCGCACGGGTTGGAGCCTTGTCGCGCCTGCGTAAATTTGTGTTTATCTGACCTTTTGCCTATGCGAACTGACAGATGGGACCCACAAGGAACGTGGTCAATTTAACTAGTCAACATGGCGCCATGGAGACTATTTGGCCGGTCAACAAAGTGCAATCCGATGCTGAACTGTGAGCAAGTGACCCGATAATCACCGCAAAATGTATATAGTGACCGTAATCAGCTTATTCTGAAGTTCGGTGACCGTATTACGCTTTTCTCTCTGTAGGCCCTCCAAAACTGCATCTCTACACGTTCTCGCATGTTACATCTAACAACTATGCAATACAACACTACTACTACACTCTAACACAATAATTCATTTGTTTTTTTAGTTTTACTAGATATCATATTGTTACTTATAATTATTCAGTTTGCATACATTAAAATTGCCTTTGAAATGTATGGCCAGTATCATCTACCGCGCGGGAAAAATCCCGCCCTTTCCTGTTTAATCGGGTTTGTATCGATGGATCGTGCGAAACAACAAAACTATAGTACTATACAATACAAGTGACAGTTCACTGGGCCGTCGTGTCGTCTACTCCTCCGTCGTAAGAGTGGAGCGCCCGCTTTTATAAATCTTCTAGTCCCTTTCGCCGACATGTGGGACATCAAGCTACCGGTTCCATGTGCCATACCAGAATACAGTGCAGAGCAGCCGGGGTGAAGCACCCCAGTCATGGCGCCGGCGTAGTAATGAGCAATGAGGTGTCAAATCACAAAGTAGCACCTTTCCCGCAGTTAAGTTGGAGGGACGGAGTAATAATGCTAAAAAAATAAGTTGGAGGGACGAAGCAATCATCATTTCACTCATTGCTGAATCCGCTTCTCCCTCATCTTCTTCAACTTAACCACGTGTTGCTTACGCCCGTTGTTACGCCTCATGTGGGACGCGGATCAGCTTGGTAAAGCAACGACGTGGGACCACATGTTAGCAAACCGCCAGGAGAACGTCCTCAGAAAATAAGAAACCTCCCCCGCCATCCGCGCGGCAAAATCACCTCCTTTTTACTAATCTTTGATTCTATAATTTTTTAGATCAATATAATTGAGATTTGTATAGATAGCACACAGGAGCAAAACCAAGTGGTACGGTTAAGGGCATCCACAATGTGTAGCCAAATGTGAAAAAAGCTTTTGGCATCGTGGGAACCGTTGTGGACGGTGTTGCCAAAGCCAAAAAGATGGAACCGAAGCTCCCTGATTGATTGATTGAAGGAATGAAAAAATGCAACGTCTCTCCTCTTTCTCCCATGCTTGGACGCATGTAGTACAGTATAGAGCAAAGAGTCTACTCCCCTGTCCCTTCTATCAGAAATCACAAAGCAGTGAGGCGTCAAATCACAAAGCACGAACGAAGTAACTATCATTTCACTCTTCGCTGACTCCGCTTCTCCATCGTCTTCTTCGAGAAACCATCTCACCGCACTAGTACTCCTAGTAGTAGTACTAGTAAAGGACTTCCTGGATGCAAATAAGGCGGTTGTCTCGGCTTGCAGGCGGCACTTGCGAACGACTTACCGTGGTCTTCCTCAATGGTGTTCTCCGTCGAACGCACTTCGCCAAACCACAAAAAAAAAAGTCGTCGACGTCACCACAATGGGCAAGGAATTCAAATATAGTTACTACCTCCATTTTTTTGTACACAAGTCCAGTATATCAAAATTACAATTTGCAAAGGGCCACTAACACTAATCGAGGCAAATTTGATGGGGTTAGCAACCAAGGACATTAATATCCCCTGCATGCATGCGGAAGTGAGAAGGTTTGTTTGCATGGCGCTGCATTAATCAAGCGATGAGGAGTGAGATGGTTAGCTCTTTGGTCTTTCGAGAAAATAATACGCATTGATTGACATGTGAAACGAGGATTTGTATCGATTAAATCCCACGAAGGAAAACCCCGCCTTTCTTTTTTAACACTAGTACTCCTAAATGCGTGCATTACTTATCCTGTTTGGGTCTAGGCCTTGCATTGCCAAACTTCGCCACACATTTTTGCCAAGCTTGCCTAAAGTTTTCAAAATGAGACTGAGGTACACTTGACGGTTTGTCAGCGGTCGCACCGCACCCTCACACGGTCGCTCTGACGCCGCGGTCGAACCGCACCCTCACCACGATCGCTCCTGCACGCCGCATAAACCCAACCAAGGGAACGCACCCTCATCGACACGTCTTTGTCGCATGTGAACAAACCAAACTCAGCCATCCTATCGGCTGACACATAATTTTCGTTCATAGAGTATGTTTATCCAACCGCATGTTGGGGAGTATCCGACGGCCCGTGCGGTGGTATGTTGGGGAAGAAGAAGAGGTGAGGAAGAAGGAAAGAAGGGTTAGGAGGCGTGGGATATTCATCCAACCGCTGAAATGGTAGATGACCCAAGTCAGGCGACTTGCATAACAAATAGTATGTTTTTACACAGCAAAAGATCCATAAAAACAACAACATAAAGAAAAACTATCACTGCTCGCGGAAAGAGACGGTCTCGTCGTCTTTGGCTCCCGGCGCGAACCAGCCTCGCTGCCGACGTGTGTCTCCGCACCGAGGTTGTCCTCGGCCTCCAGCTACTCATTCAAGCCGAGCATGCGGGCGCTCTGCATGGACGAGAGCATAGCCCGGTTCAAGTCGAGGACGTCTGGTTCCGCCGGCAGGAGGGCCTCGATGGCAGCGGCATCCGCGCGCTCCACGTCGAGTCGAGCCTCCGCCGCCCGGTTCAAGTCCAGGACTTTCGATTCCGCCTGTAGGAGGGCGTCGATGAGAGCGGCATCCACGCGCTCTACGTCGAGTCGAGCCTCTGCCGCCCGGTTCATGTCTAGGACGTCCGGTTCCGCCTGGAAGAGGGCCTCGATGGCAGCGGCATCCGCGTGCTCCGCCTCAAGTTGAGCCTCCTCCGCCCGGTTCACATCCACGACATCCGGTTCCGCCTGCAGGAGAGCCTCGATGGCAGCGGCATGCGCGTGCTCCGCTCGAGTTGAGCCTCTGCCTCCCGGTCCTTCTTTAGTATCGCCATGTTGAACCGCTGGTCCGCCTGCACCATGGGGGACTCGAACGCTGGCACGAAGTAGCCGTCCATCGTCTCGTACCCATCGGGGGCCTTCTGCGCTGCGACCTCCGCAGTGAACATTGGATCAGCTTCCTCCTCCTCGTAGCTTGTCTCCAGAGAACTCGGGGATTGGCCCGCCACAAAGCGAGCTTGGGAACGGAGGTCTGTGGCGCCGACCGCCGCCACGATTTCTGCGCGGCGCTCCGGCGTCAGCATCTTGTAGTAAGTGATCTTGAAGCGCACCATGGCTTTCCGGCGAACTAGGGGACGCTTGATGCAGGCTAGGGGATCGAAAGGTGGGGGAATGGGCTGGAGATTTGGTGTGGTTTTAGGGCGATGGCGGCGAGGCCGAGCAGCCAAGGTTACGGTGTGAATAGTGGTACCGATGACAACCGGTCAATCGGTTTTGATATACATTGCTCTTGTCGCGTTCGGCGTTGCAGTGGCAAGCGCACGCTGGACCCTCCACGTCGCTCACCGAATGGAGCAGCGCTTCGTCTTGCGTTTTCGCCGCTTGTGGGACCGCGATTGAGAGCAAACCGGCGTCCCTCCCCTCCCCACCCACGTCATTTATTATACCACCGCTCCCTCCGTTTTATGTGGAGTAAATAGAAACAGAGGGAGTATACTACGGATGAGGATACCCTAATGTGGCCGAACCCATTGAGTAACTGACATGCGGGGCCTATCAAGCATGGGGTCCGCCAGTAAGTGACCGAAAGGGAGGGTAAGGCAGGGATACCTACGTCAGAGGATCCACTTCCACTATACTACTTTTACCAAATGTTAGAGTAATAATATATGACATGCAACTTACACAAATGTTAGAGTAATAATATATGACATGCAACTTACACAAAGCATACAGGGTCTAATGCATTTTTTGAGGCTAACTTTGACCAAATGTTAGAGTAATAATATATGACATGCAACTTACACAAAGCATATGGTCAATTTTGTATGTGAACGGAGTTTCCAATGATATAATTTTCACATTATACATCTCATGTACTCCCTCTGTCTAGGTGTGTAAGTCATCTTATGAAAACCAAATAATCCCAAAACACGTAGGCGCGGTGCATTAACTTCTACCTTGTTTCTTGTTTCTTGACATATGAAACAATAAGAGATGAGGGTGTGAATGATTTTAATGATCTGGGTCTTTCAAACATGACATGCAGTGGTTAGTTCATTGCATGCAATACTATTAATTAGCAAATAAACATTAATGTCTCTCGTTTTGCCCTCCTCCTTGGTCACGGTGCACAGCCTAAGATGACTTACTCATCTATGTGAAAGGAGTACTATTAATCTTGTCAATAGTCAAATTGGAAACCATCTCGAGTACAAATCTAGGAGTACGCATTTGAATCTAACAATATTGATTGGGTGTTGTTGAATGTTGATACCTTTTTTATCATAGTAGAGATACTTCGACTACACATAAAACTTATACTCCCTCCGTCTAGGTGTGTAAGTCATCTTACAAAAACCAAATAATCCCAAAACACTTAGGCGTGGTGCATTAACTTCTACCTCATTTCTTGTTTCTTGACATATCAACCAATAATAGATGAGGGTGTGCATGCTTTTAATGACTTGAGACTATCAAACACGACATGCAGTGGTTAGTTCATTGCATGCAATACTATTAATTAGCAAATAGACATTAATGTCTCTCGTTTTTCTCTCCTCCTTGGTCACGGTGCACAGCCTAAGATGACTTACTCACCTAGACGGAGGGAGTATGTAAAGTAGAAAGGATAGGAGGGAGTATATTGTACGTTCAAAAAACGAAACGAATATTGAATACCCTTTATATAAGATTTGCGGATGCTATGATCACCGGTTCAAAATTTTGAATCCGCCTTAGGTATCACGTGTCCCCACTCGTTCCCTCTCGATTTCATCTCGGGGTCCGGAGATCTATTGAAATAGGACTAGGGTGGTTACATGCGAATGATACTCGGCGGAATGTTCAAATGAGGCATGCGGGAGGATGGACTCGACTGGAGGGCGACATGATCAATGGAGAAGAGGGTTGGAGAGGAATGATAAATAAGCAAGCGCCACATGATTACACTTGAATGGCTCAAGTAAACAATAAGTTGTCTCGCTTGGCCTACATAGTGAAAGGCCTAATGCTGTAGCACCGGCAGCAGCTTTCGAATATGGTCGGGAAAACAGGGAAACCGACATAGTGCAGACTAGTCCAATGGAGGAACTGGCCCACGACCTCCTCACCACCGACAACCGTTCATGTGGGTCGTTGGGGCCAACAACGGGGTGCAGCTCCAGCATCGCCTCTGGACACGGCGACCGCGGTGAGCGAGACGCTCATATCGTCGATAGACACGGTCGGTTTCAGTGTGCCGAGGGTGGCGTTAGTGCTATGGCACGACCAACGATATGTTTGGTTTGTGCCCAAGGTTGCCCCATCAAAGCATTGAGTAGCCAAAATTTTGGTTGAGGTATTGGTTGCCCATGATTTGGCCGACATTGGCAAGAAAAATGAACTAGAGTTGGCTAGAGTCCATTGGCATGCCAAAGAAATGGCAACCATCCAAACAAAGACCAATCTTTGGGTCATGACCAAAATTTTGGTAAGGTGCACTTTGGCCACAATCCAAACACACCCCAACACCCCGCTCGTCGAGGATGCACGGGGCGCCGCGACGCGTCCGCGGAGTGGTGTAGCGCGGCCAACTGCATCCTCTGGACCTGAGACCATGCCGGGTCGTCTTGCTATTTCAATGACATGCGGGGATCACATTTGAGCAAAGGACATCTCCAACGTTGCCACGACCACAGCTGACTACCCCGCACACCAAAGCCCTCGTCCCTCGCGCCATCGCTGATGCGTTCACCGGGCGCCACTGCCGCATTCATGCCGTCCGTTCGTATGTCGTTGTTAAGAGGCTCGGTGCCCGAGGAACCAACTTCGGCGACTTAATGACGCACCCGGACGCTTGGCCTCACCAGAATGTGCTACTTAAAGCGGCAACGCCCAGCTAACCTCCACACCATAGCGCATCGTCCTCCTACCTGGCACCACATCCGCCATGACCGCAAGTGCGAACGCTCTGCGGGAGAGCTTGTCTTCGGTGATGAAGCTCGAGGTCGCCGCCCTCGCTCAAGTCGCCTCTCGCGACGCAATAGCGGTGTAGCCGGACGTGGACGCGACCACACAAGCGGTGGCCACGCTGGCGGCCGACGCCGGGAGCACCGTCAGCCACGCATCCTACTTGCCGCCATCCAACGTCCGGCACCGCCGAGGTCGGGGACTCCTCCGAGGATGAGTAGGGCATGGGAGGCGGCAGGGCATGGTGTGCCAACTGGCCGGTCTGTATCCCACGTTCTACTCTTCCTTGCCGGAGACCGCACCTTCACTTCATGGGTCTTGAACCCTGCCCCCGTACATAGAGATCGCAGATGGAGGACGCCGGTCGCCGCCGTAGAATAGGTTTAGGGTCGGGTTTCTTTTATTTTTCTGTCCTATAAAAGTTCGAAATGTAATGAAAATCTGCCATGTTTGCATTAATCTCGGCCGGTGTATATGAACTTTCACAATAATATACATATTGTAGGAGTACGAGAAAGATGCCCGTGCGTTGCACGGAAGTCAAGATCTTGTGGGAGAAAAGGATGAACGAGGGAAAGCCTTATCTGCAAATGTGGAGAGGAGTGCGGGTAAATTGTCATAGTTTCCTTCCTATCCGTTAGATATAGATTGGACGGCCTATATTGCAGGATGACAGGCACACCATCATCACCAACTCTGCTTTTTATTGAACCGAGACAAATCTAAAAAACCCAACTAAGCCAACCTCCCAGCATATCGCGCGGGAAAAGACCCGGCCGTGCCATTTTAGTCGGGATTACCGGATTACTAGTAGTAGTATCGATGGATCGCGCGAAGCAACACGTTTTTTTGAGGGGGCGAAGCACCTAGTTTAAAAGGAAAAAAGGTGGTACACTCACAACACCCCTGTCGCGGTCGCATTGCACCCCACACACGTTCGGTCCTGCACACGGCTCATGCAAACGGAACGTGCTTCGGCTTGCCTATTCACTAACACGTGGGACTGCACTTGGAGAAACCGACCATGCGCCAAACTCCCCCCGCCCACCGCGCGAAAAATCCCCCCCCCCCCACACACACACAAAAATTCCCCAAATTGATTCAACCGCCTTCTTCGCCAAATATTCCCCAAACCCCTCCCCCGCCCCCTCCACTCCATTCGCCCGTCAAAGCCGCCCTCCCGCCGGCCCGATACGCCGGGCGCCGCTGTTCGTTGAGGGGACGACGGCGATCCTCTCGCTCCCATCAGACGCTCAGACACTGCTGTCCTCTAGCCGCGTCGCCACCTCGCTACGTTCTTGTGGAGGCGACGGCGGTCGGCGCCGCCAACTTCTGGCGGCGTTCGTGTGGAGGCATGCGGCGTGTCGGCTTCTCCCACGGTACGCGCATTCTAGACTAAGGCCCGTTCATGTCGGTGTAGCGTTGAATGTTAGCCGATAGACGGCTGTTAATCTCACTGCTTGTCAAGTAGTTTCTTGTCAATATGCTCGCTTAAGAAGCTTCCTTGCCTGCTCGCACTCAATCGCTTAGCTGAGATGGCATGCCAAGGCCGATTAGTTGCTAAAATATCCTGCCATATATTTATTGTGATGTAGATTGCCATGGTCTAGTAGCCAATCTGTTAGGTGAAATAGCTCTACACCGTTTTATACTCGATCTTTGTTGCTGCGATGGCCTTCGATCGTTCGATGGCTGTGTGCTCGGCCTCATTCACTGCTGAAACAGCCTGCCATAATTTAGCACTCAAATATGTTTGCTGAATTAGCTTTACATATATTTTGTTACTTAGATCTGCTCGTCCAAATATCTTGCCATAGCTTTAGACATCGACCTAGGTATTTTTTTCTGGACTTCATAAAAAAGCATATATGTTTTTCCTGTAATATCTAGTAGAAGAACTAATTTGTATGTCTAACAGATGGACAACACTTGGATAACTTCTGCTCGAAGATTCTCCGCCGCATATGTCAAGGGGGTTGAAAACTTCATGAACTTTATCAGAGCTGAGTACTGTGGTCCGAAATCAGATGTGCTCTGCCCGTGTAGCAGTTGTATGAATTCAGTTACAAGACCCCAGTCAACTGTGCAAAATCATCTACACTTGTATGGGATGACGGTCACATATACTAGGTGGGTTCATCATGGTGAAGCTGTGAACGTCAATGTTATTGACTACGTGGAAGCCGCAGATCACCATCTTGATCTCACTGATGCCTGTGTGGAAGAGGAGGAGGAGGAGGTGGTGGTGGAGCCGGTGAGTTTGACCAACATTGAAACAATGCTACAAAATGCTCGTGCATTCCGTGAACTTTCACTGCAGAAGAAAAGCGGTGGGCCCGCATGTTGGAACAATGCAACGTTCTTTGTCACCACCCAGGAAATAAGCTGTCAAGATTCTCAGCTATGGTCACCTTTCTTGTGTGAAGACATCTGAGCGGATGACCAACAAATCATTCGATGCGATGTTGGCTGCTTTCCGCAAATCTTTCCCAGACAAGGCCTCGAGCTGCCACACACCTACAAAGAAATGAAGAATTTCCTTCGTGCGGTTGGAATTGGATATGACATGATCCATGTTTGTAAGAATAATTGTGTTACATTAGGAAGGATTATGCCAACTTAAGTGAATGCCCGAAATGCAAATCATCAAGATGGAAAGATGGCGATCTTTGTGAAGAGGGTTCCTCATAATGTTACGAGACATTTTCCAATTACACCAAGATTGGCAGAGGTTGTTTCATGATCTTTGAAACAAGAGAGGATGTAATGTGGCATTCTAGGAACCAGAGTACAGAGATAAGAATGTAATGAGCCATCCATCTCATGGTAGTGAGTGGAAAAGCTTCAATGATAAACACAAAGAGTTTGTCACGATCGAGAAACATTAGACTTGGCTTAGCTTCAGATGGATTTAAACCATTTGGCCACCAGAGCGCCACATATAGCATGTGGCCAGTGCTTGTTATCCCTTACAACATGCCTCCAAATGTCTGCACCAAAGAATCAAACTACATGATGGCCTTGCTCATCCCATGTCCAAAAAGTCCTGGAAAGGATTTTGATTTGTTCATGGAGCCTCTTGTGGAGGAACTTCAACAGCTATGGAAGGGTGTTCTCACTCGAGACCTATATAGCAGCCCACCAGCTGATTTCTTTCTGCGGTAATTTGGTGCATCCATGATTATCCGGCTTTGGGCACTATGTCAGGGCGAACGACAAATGGTTACAATGCATGTGTTATTTGTGATGAGAATCCGTTGTCATACGCAATACTTAGCAAGATCTGTTACATTGGACACCACCGCTTCCTTGCCAAGGACAAGCCGCATCCTAGAAAATACCGAAGACATGTGTTCAATGCAAAGCATGAAAACCGTGATGCGCCAAAGAGGCTCACCGCCGATGAGTTACAAGTGGAATTAGAGAAGGTCAGGCATATTACACCAGGAAACCATCCACGGTAATGGTAGCGGAAAAGGAAGCATGGCACGGTAGAAGAGAGATTATTGTTTACCCCCAGGTCCACTTTGTGGGACTTGGAGTATTGGAAAGATTTGGATCTACGGCATAATCTTGATGTGATGCACATCGAGAAAAATATATGTGACAGCATTATCGGCACACTTCTTAACATTGAAGGCAAGACGAAAGATACCTTAAAATCTAGGATTGATTTGAAACACTTGGGTATCAGAAATGATTTGCAGGTGCAAGATGAAGGTAAACCACGGGATATGGCACCAGCTATGTACGTCTTGGACAAGGTAAAAAGAAAAGAATTCTGCGAGGTCACATCACGTGTGAGATTCCCACATGGATTTGCTTCCAACCCTGAAAGGAGAGTCAGTGAAGATGGATACAAGGTACAAGGGTTGAAAACTCATGACTGCCACGTCCTACTTCAAAGGGTTTTACCTGTTATCCTTAGAGGATTGGGCATACGACTTACTCTGAGCGATTCTTGCAGAGTTGGGACAATTCTTGAGGAACTCTGCGGTAGAAATATCAGGATAGATGCTTTGGAGCGTCTTAGAGACAAGATACCAACTATCCTATGCGACCTTGAGAAGATATATCCTCCACCTTCTTTGATGTGATGGTGCATTTGGCTGTTCATCTACCGATGAGGCACTACTTAGAGGTCGATACAAGATGGCTGGATGTACCCTATTGAAAGGCGGCTAGGCACTTTCAAGGGCTATGTTGAACGAGCTAGACCGAGGGTTCCATTACGAGAGGCCTACATTGCTCTGAAGCGTTGACATTCTACTCAAAATACATTGAAACAAATTGATCGGCTTAGCAAGCAGATGTGTGAAGACAATCCGGGCTCAATGTTTTCGATTATTACATTCGAGTTATAGGGAAGAGTCGACAAGAGGACAAACCTAAAGATTTGGACAAAATGGTTTGGTATGTGTTCAATAAGCATCTGAGATACTACCTTATATCAAGTAAGTGCGATCGCAGCTTATACATCGTAATCTACTAAACTTGCAGCACATTCTTGTATATTTAGAGGTTTGGCGCGATCATTATGTTGTGCAGCATCTACAAAGAGGAGTTACTGCCGCAAAATCCAAGAAACATTGACAAACTGGTTATGGCAGGATTTGCGAAATGGTTCAAGAACCTTGTAAGCTTTTGAAGTGCCTTTGTCGGTTTTTAATATATTGAGTACATAAGATGATCAGCTTGTCTATTTTCTAACCATAGGTTAAGAAGATGCGGGAGGATGGGCAGGCAGTTGATGATGCCCTTTAATCACTAGCAATTGGTCCTGATACTCGGGTAAGACATTATGAATCTTGCGTTGTTGGAGCTGTGCGCTACAACACCCTTGCACGAGACGAAGGCAGGAAGACACAAAACAGTGTCGTCATGAGCACGGATACGTATGACAAAGAGACAAATGAAATGTATTCTAACATAACAGACATTGTTCAGTTGCAGTATATCTCTAGTTTCGAGGATCATCGGTGTGTGGTTACATTGTCTTTGTCGTTGGTATAACCTGTTTTCCAGGATCGCAAAACCCAGAGCTGATGATTATTTCAAATCCATCAATGTCAAGGCGGCGTACTAGACCAACGAGCCTTTTATTTTGGCAAATCAAGCAACACACATATTTTTCTTGGAAGACACATTTGCACGTAGCGATGACTAGAGAGTATTGCAAAGGTTTGAGCAGAGGAATTTGTTTAATGAAGTTGCACAACAAGATGATTCTTACACTGCTCCTGATGTACAAGATAACACAGATGTTCCTAATATCTTTGAGAACCATCACGTCAATGACGCCGGTGAAAAGATTATGCATCGTCTTTGTGGACATACAAGAGTTGATCAAGAAGAAGCCAGCGTTCGAGGATGTTGAGGACGAAGAAGAAGATGACACCATGGGGAATTACGATTGACCGATACACATGGCGAAGATGTTGACGCTTGCTGCGGATGATGATTACATTGCTTTTGTCATATTTGCTGTCGGAAGACGTTTTTTATCTACTATGTGAAATTGTGTTTGCTATGACAAATGAAACACGATGAACATGTTGTTTAGCATTTCTTTGTGAGAACATCACTTGTTATGTATGCTGATTTGTGTTTGGTGATTGTATGACAACTAAAACATGATGACATTGTTGTTTAGTTGTACTCATATTTATTTGTGAAACTTGAATTTGATGACATAGTTTGCTGTTGGACTGCAATTTGCTCGACGTCTTGAATGAGAACAAAGCTTACCAGTGTGGCCTACGCTATTTATTTATTTATATGAGCAAAGGGGATACCCCTGATTTCCGTTAATAGAAATCATTAGATGTTCACAACACTATGCCCACTGCTACGAGGTTTCATTCATTACTAGTTTCAGCAAAGTGCTCATGTCGTAGCCACTTTGAATACATCACGAGTGCTACGTACCTTTGCAAATAAAGAGACAATCATCCTCTGAGCACATCGATTTTGCCCATTATCTTCACAAGCTCTTTCATCTCCTCATTGCTTTGTCCAAGGCCGTTCAAGAGCTGTTGCTTGGCCATGATCAAAGGAACTGCATCTTTAACCTTCGCTCTCTGCATCTTCCTCTTCCGCCGTTCCTTGATTACTTGTCCAACACCCAACCTGCTTTGGTATTGGGATTCCTCGGCTAACCAAATAATCAGCGTAGTTGCATTCCCCACATCAAGAACTTCCCGTAAATACAAATCACATGAATCTTCCTTTTACGCATGAATCAAATTGGAAGATCATCAACCAAACTATTAAAAAATCAGCAACTGAAAGCAGCAGAACAACACTTAAACATATTATTACCCCATGATTCGGGCATTTGTAGAAGACTCGGCCAGGGTTGCGGATTGTGGTTGAGACGCGACGGATGACTCTGCATGATTTGCAGCAGTGACACCACACCAACGGCAACGGGTTGCGATGAGCAATCGGCTGCGGTGTGCGAGCCGGCGGGGGTGTGATGAGACCCTGGCGATGAATGCGGGTGGCGACTTGGCGCATATCTGGTTGTTACTGCTGAAGAAGCGGTGGACGAGCAGCCAGCGGACATGGTTGCTATGGCGAGCTTGATGCTAGGCGAGTAAGTAGAGAAGAGGAGAAGTGAGCGTTGGATATGCGGTTTCATTACTTGCGAGTAGCATAGCACCATATATAGTCATAGTCTAGGTTTGGATTCGAACCAGCTACTGAGAACACGTCTTTCTTTTTCTAAAACTTCGGCAGCGTCTCTTTCTTTGATGCGATTACTTGTTCATCGTCTTCCCAAGTCTTTGATTTTCTTTCCCTTTTTTGCGAGGAAGGAAGGAGGACAGAATTGAGAGTTCCTCGGACTCGAACCCAAGATCTCTCGGTTGAAAACCAAGGGTGCTAGTCACTTATGTGGGGAACGTTCCCTGTGAGGAGGACGACAGACGAACGCACTTTCCTCGTAGTTTTCTTCCTATATATAAAAAAGTATGCTACTTGGTGTCCGCTTAGTCAAAAAGTATGCTACCTTGACCATTCGATTGACATTCAACGTCTGTTGCGTTTCTTCAGTCTCTTCTTCCTCGAGCCGCCAAAGCCAAACCAGTGCCGGCGGGACCGCCTGCTTCCGCCTCCCACGGCTGGCTGTGATCTTCCCCTGCTCCTGTTTGTTCCCGTCCGAGGCCTCACCATCGTCCTCCGCCTTGGTTCGCTCGCCAAGGTGCCGCCCTCCAGTGTTGTCAACATGGTCAACAACCGAGAGGAATAAGGAGATGACTGTACATGGTGAGGATGATAGTAGGGACCCAGCAGCGCGCGCAGTAATTTTGTTTTTTCGGTACAGAGAAGGGTATCAACTGGGTTGTGCGGGACCCATGGCCCGTCTAGCCCAGGATTTTATTTCATATGTTTAGCACATGACCAGCCCAGTTTGTTTTTTTTCCTTTACAAAAATGGCTAGCCAGCTATTTTGTTTTTGCGAATAACCAACATAGGCCTACTTGCTTTTCTACGCCCTGCTGGGCTGGAAACCTTTCAAGACGAGGAGGGATGCATTTTGCCCAGAAAATGGGCTATAATTAATAAGAAATGGGCTATAAGTAATAATAAATGGGATGTAAGTAATAAGAAATGGGCTATAAGTAATAATAAATGGGCTGTAAAATGAAAAAAATACATCAAACAGGCAATTAGTTCCCAAATACTGTTTTCTTTCGGATTTTGATATTTTAAATTTCATTGTTTTTGTGCGGGTAAAATTTCATTGAATTTAAATTAAGGTATATTTAGATTTAAAATTAATTTGAATCTGGCTAGAAATTTCGGGATGTATCTTTGTTTGGGGACAGATTTGGAGGCTGACTTGTGGGTCTACTAGGTTGACGTGTACTTTGGCTTTGTCAACTTAGTCCACAAACGATTCTAGCAGCAGTGACCATTGGGTGTTAATCCAACGGCCATGCTGCTTCTTCAATATCTGATCTTCTTGCTCCAGCCGCACAAACCAGCTCCGGTGGGACTGCCTGCTCCCGCCTCCCGTGGCGAGGTGTCTTTGCCGACAGCCGCACCGCCCCACCCTACTTCATTGCTGGCCAGGCCATTCCTCTACTCACCCACACCTCCTGTTATTTTTCGGCGACGCCAGCCGGACCAGTAAACCCTCGTACTCCCCACCATGTGGGCAACCATTGCCGAGTCTTCCCCGACTCCGTGTCATTCCCTTCCTAGGCCTCGCCGTCGTCCACCGCCATGGTGCTCTCGGCGCGGCCTGGTCAACATGGTCAATGAACGACATCCATCGGCCGTGGAGTGTACGCACAAAATAATGATTCCTCCACCTGACAGCTGGGACCCACCAGAAGGGCCTCTGTATTTCAAAAAAAAAACGTCCCCCCCCCCCCCCGCTGACATGTCGGACCCACCAGCTATATCTTCGCACGCAAGGAAGTGCCTCCTTATTACGCACAAAAAAAAGAATACCCACCCTGCTAGATGGGAGCCACCAAAGTGGGAGGATGACTTGTGGGCCAACTAAGTTGACGGGGATGAAGGGCTTTGTCAACTTAGTCAATATGAACGATTCTAGCTCCAGTGACCATACGATGTCCATCCAACGGCCATAGTGCTTCTTCAACCTCCGGTCTTCTTGCTCCAGTCGCCCAAAGAAGCGCCCGGTCGTGCTGCTCTCTCCTGCCTCTCGTGGCCGGCTGTGATGCCGCGGAGGCCTCACCACCCCCTACTACTCCCACCGCTGGCCCAGGGTATCCCTCTACTCACCCACACCCCCTTTATTCTGCGGCGACGGCAGTCTCACGCAGCAGCCGAACGAGTGAACCCTCGTACTCCTCTCCGCGCGGGCTACCACTGTTGCGTCTTCCCCGGCTCCGCGTCGTCCCCTTACTAGGCCTCTCCGTCGTTCAGACCACCGCCCTGGTGCTCTCGGCGCGGCGTGGTCAACGTGGTCAACGACCGACTTCCATCGGAAGAGTACTGTACGTTGAGAGGCTGACAGCTGGGTCTAGGCGGCCGCAAGGAAGTGCCTCCTTATTACGCGCAAAATAATTATTCCTCCACCTGACAATGAGGGACGCCGGACGGGCCACCTTATTTTGCAAAAAATGTTTCCTCCGATTGCTGGGACCCACCGGACGGGCCAGCGATTTCGCGAAAAAACGTTCCTCGCTACTGTCGGCTCGGACCCACCGGAAGTGCCTCCTTATTACGCACAAAAAATGAATACTCCCTTGCTACAGGACTCACCATGGTGGGAGGCTGACTTGTGGGCCTACTAAGTTGACTGGGACGGGGGCCTTTGTCAACTTTAGTCAATATGAACGATTCTAGCTCCAGTGACCGTACGATGTCCATCCAACGGCCGTAGTGCTTCTTCAACCTCTAGTCTTCTTGCTCCAGCCGCCCAAAGCAGCACCGGTCGTGCCGCATACTCCTACCTCCCGTGGCCGGTTGTGCTGCCGCGGAGGCCTCACCGCCCCCTGCTATTCCCACCGCTGGCCAGGACCTGCAGCGACGGCAGCCTCACACCGCAGCCAAACCAGTGAACATGCGTACTCCTCTCCGCGCGGGCTTCCACTGCCGCGTCTTCCCCGGCTCCCCGTCGTCCCCTTCCTAGGCCTCGCCGTCATCCACCGCCCTGGTGCTCTCGGCGCGGCGTGGTCAACGTGGTCAAGGAACGACTTCCATCGGACGTGGACTGTACGTGGAGAGGCTGACAGCTGGGTCCACGGCCGCAGCAAGGAAGTGCCTCCTTATTACGCGGAAAATAATGATTCCTCCACCTGACAGCTGGGACCCACCGGACGGGCCATTGTATTTCGCAAAAAAACGTTTCCCCTAACTGCTGGGACCCACCAGCTACATCTTCGCACGCAAGGAAATGCGTCCAGGCAAAAAAACAAAACAATTCACCCCCCTGACCGCTGGGACCCACCAGCGACACCTTCGCATGCAAAGAAGTGCGTCCGGGCAAAAAAAATGATTCGCCCCCTGAGTGCTGGGACCCACCAGCTACATCTTCGCACATAAGGAAGTGCGTCTGGGCAAAAAGATCGATTCGCCCCCTGACTGCTGGGACCCACCAGCTACATCTTTGCAGGCAAGGAAGTGCTCGGCGGTCCGGGACCCACCGGTGAAGCATACGTAGGCGTTGTCATTCAGTCGTGAACGTGTACGTACATACTGGTCGTTGTAGAGGCGCACACGTGTCGTAGTACAGGCGCGCACGTAGCATGTATACGTACGTACAACGGCGAGGGTGCAAGAAAGAAAATACGGCCACGTACGTACATACGGGCAGGGTCTTGAATGCCTAGTCGCGCATACATACATGGCTGGGTCGAAACGGAGAAACATCATCGTCGTCGTCTTCATGGGGAGGCAACGGAATGCGTCGTGTTCATGGGGAGGCAACGAAATGCGTCGTGTTCATCGGGAGGCAACGGAACGCGTGGGAGCCAACCGGCTAGGTCGGAACGGAATGCGTGGTCGTGTTCATCGGGAGGGCTTGGACGGAACAGGCGATGGAAACGAGGTCTGGCATACCGCACAACGGAGGAAACGGCGTTGTGTTCGACCGGCCACGTTCGAAATGGGATCTTATTCATCGGGAGGGGTCTGGCGTACCGCAAAACGGAGGAAACGGACCTCCGACGGTCGAAACGGGGGTCCTGTTGATCGGGAGGGGTGTGACGTACCGCAAAACGGAGGAAACGGACCTCCTACGGTCGAAACAGGGGTCCTGTTGATCGGGAGGGGTGTGGTGTACCGCAAAACGGACGAAACAGACCTCCTACGGTCGAAACGGGGGTCCTGTTGATGGTGAGGGGTGTGGCGTACCGCAAAACGGACGAAACTGACTTGTGTTGGAGCGCCACGGTCAAACGGGGTCCTGTTCATCGGGAGGGGTGTGGCGTACCGCAAAACAGGACTCCATGGGATACTGTTCATCTCCACCGTCGACCTCCTCCAGCCTCCACGGGCTCCTGTTCATCCACCCTCCACCGTGCGCTACTCCACCGGCTACTGTTCAACCACCCCTCCACGGGCACCCCTCCACCGCTTCTTGTTCATCCAGCCCTCCACACCACGGGGTCCTGTTCAACCACCCCTCCACCGCTCATCGCTCATCCAGCCCTCCACACCATAGGGTCATGTTCATCCGCAGGCAACGCCACCGCCACTGCTCATCCACCCCCGCTGCATAACGCCTTTGTTCATCCAATCGATCGGCTTGATTAGCAGCAGCGATGGCGAATCGCTCCATCGGGTTCGATTAACGATCATCGATCGATTGCTCGGGTTCGATTCTGGCGTAGCCTGCGGTCTGTCAATTCGGGTTGATTAGAGAGCCCAACGCCTCACTTGGGTTCGATTAGAGCCAACGCCGCACACACACGTGCATACGTGTACGAGAGAAAGCACATCGCTCGCCTTCGACCTCCCACCGTGAATCGCAACTCCACGAAATTTTCCTCCCCCTCGCTTCTACAATGGTTTTTTCCATCATGGACGACCCAAAGAATGTCATGCAGCTGCGTCTCCGGCCCGCCCAGGACGAAAAGCCCATTTTCTGTCATGATTTTTTGTCATAGAAGTAGGAGCCCACCACATCTATGATGATACCGAGTTTTGTCACAATTATCATCATAGAAGTGTCATATGTATGACAGAAAAAAAATTCGTTCAACGCAAAATGTCACGGATGTGTCTTTTTTTTGTAGTGATGGGAGTCTTGCTCCCTTTGCACACAGGGTCCGGAGTGTCGCCTTGAGATGCCTCCAGGACTACCTCCCCCCGGCTCGGTGCCCTTTGAGACAGCACCTCGGCGTTGTCCGTAGGCGAGGGGTGGAGGTGGTCGGAAGTGAATCACTATTCATATCCGACGGGTCCAAAGAACCATCCGACGAAGATACGTCGATATGGGCTCGGGAAGGACTGCATAATCATATTCGGCGTGATGAGAAGCAGTGCGATAAAATATATCAAGAATTATTATGGTATCCGGATACTTACAACCTCGCCAGGGGCTTGTCCCTGGGCAACCACTCGTCGTCGCTGTGGGCGGCGGTTGTGGAGCAGTCCGGAAGGAGGGTCCTTCCTTTCTTGGACCCTTCGGCCTCCCCGGTTGGGGCGGCCTTCCTTTTCTTGTCTCCCCCGGCTGGGGGAGAACTTTCCTCTTCCTCCTCGTCGTCGTGGGAGAAGTGCGCCTCGGAGTGTTCGGACGATGAGTCCAACACAACCTTGCGCCGGAGACCCTGTCGGGTCCCCGTGGCCTTCTTCTTGGCCGTCTTCGCTGGCACCTCGTAAGGTGTCGGAGTCAGCATCTCTGTCAGGAGAGCGTCTGCTGGATCTTCGGGCAGGGGGGCTGGGCAGTCAATCCGCTCGGCCGTCTCACCCAGTCCTGTCAAAGGCATGAGGGCTTAGATCCTGCATATGACTAAACTGAGGAAACTAAACGTCTTGTGATGTGTAAAAACCTACCGGATTGGCGCGACGCTTTGCGCTGAGTCCGCGGTCCTCGGTAAGGGGAGGAGGTACTTCGGCGCCATTAAACAGCACCTTCCATACGTCCTGCGTCGTGTCGAAAATCTCCTGCAGCGTCTGGTGCTCGGCCGGGTCGAACTCCCACAAATTGAATACCCGTTGTTGATATGGGAGGATCCGGCGGAAGAGCATGACCTGGACCAAGTTGACAAGCTTGATTTTCCTGTTCATCATGTTCCTGATGCACGGTCCGAGTCCGCCAGCTCTACCGGGTTACCCCAGGACAGGCCCTTCTCTTTCCAGGAGGTGAGCCGCGTGGGGATTCCGGATCGGAACTCGGCGGCCGCCACCCAGTTGGTGTCGCGTGGCTTGGTGATGTAGAACCACCCCGATTGCCACCCCTTTATGGTCTCCACATAGGAGCCCTCGAGCCATGTGACATTGGGCATTTTGCCCACCATGGCGCCACCGCATTCTGCTTGCTGGCCGCCTACAACCTTTGGCTTGACATTGAAGGTCTTCAGCCAGAGGCCGAAGTGGGGCTGGATGCGGAGGAAGGCCTCGCACACGACGATAAACGCCGAGATGTTGAGGATGAAGTTCGGGGCCAGGTCATGGAAGTCCAGCCCGTAGTAGAACATGAGGCCGCGGACGAATGGGTGGAGAGGAAATCCCAGTCTGCGGACGAAGTGGGTGAGGAAGACTACCCTGTCGTAAGGTTCCGAGGTAGGGACGATTGCCCCGCGTCGGGCAGCCGGTGCGCGATGTCCGCGACCAAGTATCTGGCTCCCCGCAGCTTCTTGATGTCCTCCTCTGTGACGGAGGATTTCATCCACTTGCCTCCCGCTCCAGACATGATTGGAGCGGTTTGAGGAGAAAAGGTGCAAGCTTGGGCGTTGGAGCTCGAGTGCGCAAGAATGGATATGCGAGAGGGAAGAAGGCGTGGGTGAAAAAGGTGAAGTCCTTATCCCTTTATAAAGGCAGACGAGACTATGCGCCCCCACTTTCCTAGTAAAACTCGCTTGATCCCCAAGCGCTGTAATTGATGGGGCGGTTGGGTTCCCCATTTCGTATTGATGAGAATCCCGTGATAAGGGGGCACGATCTCTGCTTTGACAAGACGTGCCTAGGAAACTGCCTCACGATATGAGCGGTGGCTGGTTGTGAAAAACGGTTCGAATAATGATCGGGCCATGGTGTGATGTCATGCTTTAATGCGTCGGTAGATTAGATTTGTGAATATTATTCTCTCTACGTTGGAATGTGGATCTTGTTTTGCAGAGCCGGACACTATCCTTGTGTTCAAGATCTTCTAAGGAGTATTCGGAGGAGGAACCTGCCTTGCAATGCCGAAGACAATCTGTGCGCCGGACTCATCGTCATTGAAGCCTCGTTCAGGGGCTACTGAGGGAGTCCTAGATTAGGGGGTATCCGGACAGCCGGACTATATCCTTTGGCCGGACTGTTGGACTATGAAGATACAAGATTGAAGACTTCGTCTCGTGTCCTGATGGGACTCTCTTGGCGTGGAAGGCAAGCTTGGCGATACGGATATGTAGATCTCCTTCTGTTGTAACCGACTTTGTGTAACCCTAGCCCCCTCCGGTGTCTATATAAACCGGAGGGTTTAGTCCGTAGGACAACAACAATCATACCATAGGATAGCTTCTAGGGTTTAGCCCCTACGATCTCGTGGTAGATCAACTCTTGTAATACTCATATTCATCAAGATCAATCAAGTAGGAAGTAGGGTATTACCTCCATAGAGAGGGCCCGAACCTGGGTAAACATCGTGTCCCTTACCTCCTGTTACCATCCACCTTAGAGGCACAGTTCGGGACCCCGTACCCAAGATCCGCCGGTTTTGACACCGACAGCAGGTATAATCTATCCTATAGCTGATAGTAGATGGGTAAGTCTTGTCCATTGTGTCCCTAAGAAAGGAGGTATTACTGTTGCTCCTAATGATAAGAATGAGCTTATTCCACAAGGAATGGTTACATGCTATAGAATGGTAATTGATTTTAGAAAATTAAACAAAGCAACTAGAAAATATTATCTAAGCACACACATTTTTGCTTCCTTGATGGATATTCTGCTTTTTCACAAATACCTGTTTCTCGACCTGATCAGGAAAAGACCACTTTTACTTGCCCTTTTGGAACTTATGCTTATAGACATATGCCTTTTGGTTTATGCAATGCACCTGCTACCTTTCAAAGATGTATGACTGCTATATTCTCTGACTTTTGTGAAAAGATTGTTGAGGTTTTCATGGATGGCTTTTCTGTTTATGGGAAGTCTTTTGATGATTGTTTATGCAATCTTGATCGAGTTTTGCAGAGATGTGAGCAAACCAATCTTGTCTTTAATTGGGAGAAGTGCCACTTTATGGTTAACGAAGGTATTGTTTTGGGCCATAAAATTTCTGAAAGAGGTATTGAGGTGGACAAAGCTAAGGTTGATTCAATTGAGAAAATGCCATGTCCTAAAGATATCAAAGGTATTCGTAGTTTCCTTGGTCATGCTGGTTTCTATAGGAGATTTATCAAAGACTTTTCTAAAATTTCTAGGTCTCTTACAAATCTTTTGCAAATGATATTCCTTTTGTTTTTGATGATGATTGTTTAGAAGCCTTCGAAACACTCAACAAAAGCCTTAATTTTTGCACCTATTGTTCAACCACCTGAATGGAACTTGCCTTTTGAAATTATGTGTGATGCTAGTGATTATGTTGTTGGTGTAGTTCTAGGGCAAAGAGTTGATAAGAAACTGAATGTTATTCACTACACAAGTAAAACTCTAGACAGCGCACAAAGAAATTATGCTACTAATGAATAATAATTTCTAGCAATGGTGTTTGCTTGTGATAAATTTAGATCCTATATTGTAGATTCAAAAGTAGTTGTTCACACTGATCATGCTGCAATAAAATATCTTATGGAAAAGAAAGATGCCAAACCTAGGCTTATTCGATGGGTTCTCTTGCTACAAGAATTTGATTTGTATATCAGTGATAGAAAAGGAGCGGAGAACCCCATGGCTGATAACTTGTCTAGGCTTGAAAATACTCTTGATGACCCACAACCTATTAATGATAGCTTTCCTGATGATCATCTAGCTGCAATAAATGTTTCCCATAACACTACTTTGTATGCTGATTATGCTAATTACATTGTTGCTAAATACATACCCCCTAGCTTTACATACCAACAAAAGAAAAAAATCTTCTATGATTTAAGACATTACTTTTGGGATGACCCACATCTTTATAAAGAAGGAGTAGATGGTATTATTAGACGTTGTGTACCTGAGCATGAACAGGGAAAAATCCTATGGAAATGTCACTCCGAAGCTTATGGAGGACATCATGCGGGAGACAGAACTGCTCACAAGGTATTGCAATCTGGGTTTTATTGGCCTACTCTCTTCAAGGATGCTTGTAAGTTCGTCTTATCTTGTGATGAATGTCAAAGAATAGGTAACATCTGTAAGCGTCAAGAAATGCCTATGAATTATTCACTTGTTGTTGAACCATTTGATGTTTGGAGATTTGATTACATGGGGCCTTTTCCTTCTTCTAATGCGTACACTCATATTTTGGTTGCTGTTGATTATGTTACTAAGTGGGTAGAAGCTATTCCAACTAGTAGCGCTCATCACAAAACCTCTATTAAAATGCTTAAAGAAGTTATTTTCCCAAGGTTTGGAGTCCATAGATATTTAATGACTGATGGTGGTTCACACTTTATTCATGGTGCTTTCCGTAAAATTCTTGCCAAGTATGATGTTAACCATGGAATTGCATCACCCTATCATCCTTAGTCTAGTGGTCAAGTTGAACTTAGCAATAGAGAAATAAAATTAATTTTACAAAAGACTGTCAATAGGTCCTGGAAGAATTGGTCTAAGAAATTAGATGATGCAATTCGGGCTTATAGAACAGCATATAAAAATCCTATGGGTATGTCTGCTTATAAAATGGTTTATGGAAAAGCTTGTCATTTGCCTCTTGAGTTAGAACACAAATATTATTGGGAAATTAAAGAACTCAAGTATGGTTTCAAACTTGCTGGTGAGAAGAGGTTATTTGATATTAGCTCATTAGATGAATGGAGAACCCAAGCTTATGAAAATGCCAAGTTATTTAAAGAAAAAGTTAGAAGATGGCATGATAAAAGAATCTGAAAGCGTGAGTTAAAAGTTGGATAATATGTTGTTTTTGTACAACTCTCGTTTCAGATTCTTTGCAGGAAAACTCCTTCCAAATGGGAAGGACCCTATGTTATCGAGGAGGTTTATCGATCTGGAGCTATCAAACTAAATAATGCCGAAGGTACTAACCCGAAGGTTGTTAATGGGCAATGAATAAAACATTATATCTCAGGTACGCCCATTAAAGTTGAAAGCAATATTATCCAAACAATGACACCGGAAGAACACATAAAAGAGACCTTCCAGAACACTCCAGAATCATGAAAAAGAGGAGGTACGTGATACGGTAAGTAAACAGACTCCGAAAAATCTGCAAAAATATTTTTTTGTCTGTTTTGGAATATAACAAAAATTAGGAAAATAAGAAACAACCATGAAGGCACCCCTGGTGGGCACAAGACACCAGGGCGCATCTAGCTTGCCAGGCGCACCCAGGTGGGTTGTGCCCCGTTTTTCTTCCGTTAGCTTGTTTCCCAAGATAAAAAATCTTTATATACCCCCGAACCTATTGACCTCCGTATCACGGAGAAATCTTCTGTTTTCTTTTCTTGCTGTTTTTCGGTCAGATCTATTGAGCCATGCATCATGTCTTCTTCTTCCTCCAACAACATGGAAGAGGATGCTTGGTTGATGAAGATCGAGCTGAAGAGAGAAGAGACCGTAGTAGCCGTCAAAGGGGACGAGAGCAAGGAGGCTACCGAAGATCAAGCGTCGGTGGTTGAGCAGGCTGGTCTGCCAAGGAAGAAGAAGAAGAAGATATCCTTAAACCTTATTATGATCATCTCACCCCCACCAAGATCGAAGCCTTTCGGATCATCGAAATGGTTCGTGTGCAAAATAAATATCTCACCCGTGAAAATATTCTGTTGCAAGAGCATATCATCGCCCTCCGGAGCGTCATCCGTATATTGGAGAATCTCTTCATCATGAAGGACAAGATCGCTACCACTTCATCACCACCACCTCCTTCTTCATCACCAAAATAAAATTGAGTATCGAGTATGGGCACTCCCCTTGGCTTGCGCCAAGCTTAGGGGAGGAGCCCCGGTATCGTATCACCTCCACTATCTTTTGCCTTTATTTACCTTAGTTCGGTCCATAGTTATCTTATGCTTTAGATGAATAAAAGTTTAGTTCGATCCTTTCTTTTCGAGAGTTTGCTTAGTGATCTATCTTTGTAATCGTGTGCGAGATATATAATAAAGTATAGTTTGAGTTTTGTTTTCTTTACTTTCATGTTCAACAAAAAAGGAAATAAATGAAAAATATCATATGCTAATCTTATGGTAAGTAATGACATCACATAAGGAAAAGTATAAGTAGAAATTTTTTTGGAGATTGACAAACATAGCATTGGTCAATGATGCAATTCATGAAATAATTAATAAGGGAAGAGAATATTCACATGCAAATACACTATCTTGGAAATCTTTCGTGATTGTGAGCCCCCATCAAAATATTATATGCCAAAATTGTTAACGTTGGACAAGGAAGACAATGTAATGATTTATGTTTGTTCATATTCACATAGCAGTTATATTGTCATAGATCCTTCAACATGTGGTGCTTGCCCCCCATCTTTGCTAGCCAAAAATTCCACACCAAGTAGAGATACTACTTGTGCATCCAAAAACCCTTAAACCCAAATCTTATTTTCAATAGTCCACCATACCTACCTAAGGATTGAGTAAGATCCTTCAAGTAAGTTGTCATCAGTGCAATAAGGCAATAAAAATTGCTTCTAAAAGTGTTAGATCATTTAGTGTAAGAGAAAATTGAGCGTTGTACGAACTTGTGATGGCAAAGAATAAAAGCGACAGACTGCATAATAAAGGTTGCTATCGTAAGGGGCAATATAACATGACGTTCTTTTGCACTAAGGGATTGAGCATACAAACAAAAAGCGCATGGTAACCTCTGCTTCCCTCTGCAAAGGGCCTATCTTTTACTTTTATGTATTTACTTTCATGCAAGAGTCAAAGTTTTTCTCTCTATTCCTTTTTATTTTTCTGTTTGGCAAGCATCATGTGGTGAGGAAAGATCTAGGCACATATATCCAGTTGGATGTGGATAGCATGAGTTATTATTGTTGACATAACCCTTGAGGTGAATACGTTGGGAGGCGAAATTATAAGCCCCTATCTTTCTATGTGTCCGGTTGAAACGTTTTGCTCATGTGTATGCGGTGAGTGTTAGCAATCACGGAAGACTATATGATGGTTGAGTATGTGGACTTTCCTAAAGGCTCCGATACGTGACCCTTCCTGAAAAGACGATGAATTGTAGTTGCAAAGTTGACTAAGAACATAGTTTGTTGGTTTCCAATAGAGTTTATGCTTTATACTTTGATGTTGTGATGAATTGTTACTTATTCATGAGAAGTCTATGATAAAAATTTTATGTTAAAGTTTGTTGTTGTTATAATAATTTACATGATGCTTTTATGTCCATATTTTGTTTTTATCGACACCCCTCTCTCTAAGCATGTGGACATGTTTTTCGGTTTCGGTTTTCGCTTGAGGACAAGCGAGGTCTAAGCTTGGGGGAGTTGATACGTCCATTTTGCATCATGTTTACCTACTGTTATTTATAATGTTTTTATGCATAATAATGCTTTTTGGAGTAATTCTAATGCCTTTTCTCTCATAATATGCAAGGTTCACACAAAGAGGGAGAATTCCGGCAGCTGGAAATCTGGACCTGGAAAACCTGAACTTGGAAATGAGCTGAAACTTCACGAGGAATATTTATGGAATAAATAAGAATTATTGGAGCGAATAACTAACAGAGGGGGCCCACCAGGTGTAACACCCTGGTTTTTGTCCCTTTCTTTTTCTTTTGTAATTTATTTGGTTTTTCCCCTAGTTTTATTTTTGGAGTGGTTCTGTGGCCTTGCAACCTGGGAGATATTCAATTCTTCTCCTCCAAAGTGACTCATCATTCCCAAATTTTCCCCAAGATCATGCCATTCTCCATTCTAGCTCAACCTCAAAATTCTTTTATAGGGAATATTCATTTTTCTATTAAAGGAATAACCCTGTCTGACCTAGGTTGTGAAACAACCTATATTTCTGCCATCCAAAAATTCCCAAATAATTCTCATAATTTATTAGGGCCATATATTCCTCAAATATGCCCAAATATTTCCTTAAGCAGTTCAAAAATAATTCGCCAATAGTACTTCTTCACTTCTGTCCAGAAGGCCTCTTTGTGAAGGAAGTATCATTTATATTATTTGTTTGCTTCCAAAATTTTTGGGAATTCTCTTATGTCCAAATGATTGCCACATGTCAAAATTCAACTTCATTTTCTTAGTGAATATTCCTTAGTGATTTTTCGAAGTTTCTGTTAAAATAGAAGCTTTGTGAAGGAAGTACTAGCTAGGAGTATCCAAATGAGTTGAAATTTTTCATGCCTCTTCATGTGCTCATATCATTACCCTCCCCCAATTTTCAGCTCCATCCCTTGATCTATGTTAGCACAGTACCAAATCTTTGTTTCTGTTAATATTTTCAGGTTGTGAAGCAAGTATGAGTTATATTGCTTCATTAATTCTGAACAATTACCAGATCATGCTCCTACCCATATCACTTCTCTCCACCAAATTTGGGACCATTTCATCAATCCATTTACTCCCCAAAATTATTGCAAGTTTCTGGACAAAGAGGATGTTTGTGAAGCAAGTACCATTTTGGCAAGTCCATTTGGTATGAAATTTTTACAGCATCTTAATATGTCCATATCATCATGATCTACCCATTTTCAGCTCAAGTGGCTAATCTATGTGAGTGCATCATCCTATTCTCATTTCTGGACCAATTATGCAGTTACAAAGCAACCATGTTGTTTTGTGGTCCAATTCCCCTCATAACCCCCAGGATTATAGTCCTTCTTAATCTAAACCTCCTAGACATCATATCTTGTTCTTATCTCATCTCATTTCATTGCACCACTTGCTCCAAGTTTGCTGCAGCAAACTTGTGATGCTTGCTTCTTTCTACTCTCGGTGCATGTGATCATTTCATCGATTTAGGGCTGCTCTAGCTTGGAGGTACTTCATGCCTGACATCATTTGACAGACCGCGTGGCACTGTGTGTACTAGTGCACGCGGTGATCACGAGTCTGGCTCGCCAAATACGCGCTCTGCTCGCTGTGGCCACGTCCAGGACGTCGCCTAGCTCTGGCCCCTCCCCCTCTCACCGTCTTCGTGCGCGTGAGCGTGTCTAGTGGCTTCACCTCATCATCGCCTTCACCATGGACCCCTCTCCCCCTCCTGTAGCTCGCTCGTTGACGCTCGCCGCCCCGTGCCCACGAGCGAACAGTGCCCGACAGCCTTTGTTCGCGCCACGACGTCTTCCTCCCCGTGTCCCTTGGCCTCCTCTGGCCCGTGAAGCTTGTCATCGCTGCCTCGTCGTGTTCCTCACCCTCCCCATGATCGCTGAGCTCGACAGAGCCTCGGCCGAACATGCACGGCGGCACTCGGCCATGGCCTCCCTCGCCGCGCCTATTTAAGCCCCTCCCCGCGGCCTCCCGAGCGCCTCATCGCCCTCACCTCATTCCACTCCCCCTCCCTAGACACTCGCCCGAGCTCCAGGGGCCCTTCCTGCTCACCGTTGCCGCCTCGGTCGCTGGCGGCCGCCGCCTAAATTCGGGCAGGCCCGCGCTCCTCTCCTCTTCTTTCCTGCACCAGAGAGATCTCCGGTACCAACCAAATCTCAGGCGCACTCTTTTCTCCTCTCCGGCGACCCCTGAATGCGAGTCCGACGTTACCCGTCACCGCCGTCCGCCATGGCCCCGCTCCCGCTCGCCTCGGTCCACCCCGGGGCCCGTGACCTCCACCGTAGGGTGTGACTCCTCCTGCTGAGCTCGTCCATAGGTCGAGCGAGGCGAGGCATAGCCGGAGCCGACCGAATGACACTACAAAAAAAGACACATCCGTGACATTTTGGGTGAAACGAAATTTTTTCTGTCATACTTATGACACTTCTATGACGATAATTGTGACAAAACCCGGTATCATCATAGATGTGGTGGGATCCTACTTCTAAGACAAAAAATCATGACAGAAAATGGGCTTTTCGTCCTGGGCGGGCCGGAGACGCAGCTGCATGACTTTCTTTGGGCCGTCCATGACGGAAAATACCGTGGTAGAAGCGAGGGCGAGGAAAATATCGGGGTGTTCCCGGTTACGGTGGGTGGTCGGGGCCGAGCAATGCGTGTTTCCCTCGTACACGCACGCACGTGTGTGCGAGGCGTTGGGCTCTAACTGAACCCGAGCGAGGTGTTCGCCTACTGAACCCGAGCGATTGCACTGTAGGCTACGCGTTACTGAACCCGAGTGATCGATCGATGGCTGTTAATCGAACCCGATCAAGCGATTCGCCGCCATCGCTGCTAATCAAGCCGATCGATGCTGCCTCTGGATGAGCGATGGCGTTCTTTGGGGGGTTTAGATGAACAGTTCCCGGTGGGGGTGGATGAATAGGACCCTATGGTATTGCCTCTGGATGAACAGGACCCCGATCGATCGAGCCGGTTGGGGCTGGATGAATAGGACCCCGTGGAGGGCTGGATGAACAGGACCACCCCGTGGAGGGCTGGATGAACAGTAGAAGGTGGAGGGCTGGATGAACAGTAGCCCGTGGAGGGGTGGTTGAACAGTAGCCCGTGGAGAGGGCTGGTTGAATAGTAGCCGGTGGAGTAGCACGTGGTGGAGGCTATATGAACAGGAGCCCGTGGATGAACAGTCGCTGGTGGAGGCTGGAGGAGGTCGACGGTGGATGAACAGTAGCCCGTGGAGGCTGGAGGGGGTCGACGGTGGAGATGAACAGTATCCCGTGGAGTCCCGTTTTGCGGTACGCCACACCCCTCCCGATGAACTGGACCCCCATTTCGACCGTAGCGCTCCAACTACAAGTCTGTTTCCTCCGTTTTGCGGTATGCCACACCCCTCCCGATCAACATGACCCCATTTCGAATGTAGGAGGTCCAACACAAGTACGTTTCCTCCGTTATGCGGTACGCCAGACCCCTCCCGATGAACAGGATCCCGTTTCGAACGTGGCCGGTCGAACACAAGGCCGTTTCCTCTGTTCTGCGGTATGCTAGGCCTCGTTTCCATCGGTTGTTCCGTCCAAGCCCTCCCGATGAACACGACGACGCATTCCATTCTGACCTAGCTGGTTGGCTCCCCATGAACACGACGACAACGTTGTTTCTCCGTTCCGACCCAGCCATGTACACGAGCCCTAGCCGTACATATGCGCGAGTAGGCCTTCGAGACCCCGCCCGTTTGTACGTACATTGCCGTATTTACTTTCTTGCACCCTGGCCATTGTACGTACGTGTACATGCTACGTGTGCGCCTCTACTACGACACATGCGCGCCTCTACATTGACCAGTATATACATACACGTTCACGACCAGAATGACAACACTACTTACGCTTCGACCAGGTGGGTCCCGACTGTCAGGCACTTCCTTCCGTGCAAAGATGTAGCTGGTGGGTCCCAGCAGTTAGGGGGCAACGTTTTTTTCATGAAATACGGTGGCCCGTCCGATGGGTCCCCGCTGTCAGGTGGAGGATTAATTATTTTGTGCGTAATAAGGAGGCACTTCATTGTGGCTACCGTGGACCCAGCTGTCAGCCTCTCCACGTATAGTACTCTTCCGATGGAAGTCGGTCGTTGACCACATTGACCACGTCGCACCGAGAGCACCACGGTGGTGGACGATGGTGAGGCCTAGGAAGGAGATGACGCGGAGCCGGGGAAAACGCGGCATTGGAAGCCCATGCGGGGAGGAGTACGAGGGTTCACTGGTTCGGCCGCGGTGTGAGGCTGTCGTCGCCGCAGAATAACAGGGGGTGTGGGTGAGTAGAGGGATGGCCTGGCCAGCGGTGGGAGTAGTAGGGGCGGTGAGGCCTCCGCGCCATCACAGCCGGCCATGGGAGGCAGGAGCACGCGGCACGATCGGCGCTGCTTTGGGCGGCTGGAGCAAGAAGACCAGAGGTTGAAGAAGCACTACGGCTGTTGGATGGAGATCGTACGGTCACTACAGCTAGAATCATTTATATTGACTAAGTTGACAAAGCCCTTGGTACGCGTTAACTTAGTAGGCCTGAGTCAGCCTCAAAGCAGTGCGCCCGGATGTCGGGGAGGAATCATTTTTGGGCGGTGAAGCAAGAATATCCGAGATTGAAGAAGCACGACATCCGTTGGATGGACATCCAACGGCCACAGCTGCCAGAACCGTGTGTTGCTGACAAAGCCTTGCATACGCGTCAACTTAGTTTTTTTAGGGGATACGTCAACTTAGAAGGCCCACAAGTGTGTGGCAGAGAACATATAGCCCATTTGCGATTTGTAAGAATGTACAACCCATTTTTTTTAATTCTAACGAAATTTACTACAACCCATTTACAGTTTGTTAAAAGTACAACCCATTTTCTAGCTAGGACAATGATTAATAATTTCAACCAACCGCTCAAAACAGAATTCAAAAAAAATTCCCACATTTTTATGGGATCTGAAATATTTTTATCCAAAATTTCTAGTCAGATTAAATATAATTTCAAAATAAATTTGTATTACGTTAAAATCCAACGAAATATTACGCGCGCAACAAGTAATGAAATTAAAAATTTCCAATTCCAAAAATAATATATTTTTTAAACTAATTACGTGTTTGGTGCATTTTTTTTAGTTACTACCCAGTTATTATAATTACAACCCATTTATTATTTCTTAAAGTCCATTTTCTTGTTAAGCCTAATGCATACCTCCTAGGAAAGTTTGCAGCCCAGCGGGGCGGAGAAGAACAAGTTGACCCAGATATTGTGTACAACTGTCGGCCCAGTTGCATTGCTAATGTTGAAAAAAAAGGCTTGTGTAGTACAGTACAACCTAACATGGCTTCTCAGCCCACATTCAGCGACGCCGAAAAGGCCCATACAAGGCTTCTATACAACTTTTTGAAATCACTGAGCTCAATTAATAACTTAAGAAAAAAGTTAGATTTCAGTGGAACCTAATTAAAAGTTGTCACGAGCAAAGAAATAATTCAACGGGTCCCACTTGTGCGTGTGTGCGTGTGTATGTGTGTGTGTGTGTGTGTGAGAGAGAGAGAGAGAGAGACCCATTGGTCGATGCTCGTAAATACATCTGTCAGCCATATGCATTGCTGATGCTCAGTAAAAAATTATATAGTTGACACAATCATATAGAACATCATAGCACACCGAACTTGCATACAAAAATTTCACGCAGGCGGCACAATCAAGATGGAAGCAGTGGATCGCTACGGGTAGGGCTATGTTGAAACCAACGAATTCATACATACCAGTTCATCGTCTTTATCAATGATGGGGAAATATCTTGAATGTTGTGCAAAGAAAACAGACAGACAACACAATAAGTTCTGCTAGCACATTAAGTTGACGTACAACCCTTTCTAAAAAAGGTTCAGGTACAAAATTAGAATAGGTCACAATCAAATGTACTGGCACATCAGTGCTTCACACCCATAGCTCGGATTTAACTAGTATCGACAAGATTCGGTTGTTACCTCAAATTAGAGCACATCCAGCAGCCACCCTGCCTCTTCTCCCAAAGAAGCGATGGCCTCCGCGTAGCGATGGAGTAGGCCTTGTGCCATCGATCGATCCGAACAACACGGGGAAAGTCTGATGTTGACTCCTGTAATGGACGTCGTCGACGGACCCTGGCACTAGCGGCGGCGGCAGGACTTCGATTGATGGATTGACCACTTCTTCGACATGCACAAACACTCGATACAGGTACATCCCTAATGTGGTCCACGGCGGCCTTGGTGGCGATGAATAGTACAACCCCAGTTCCTGCACCGGTATCTCAACACCAATCACCTTCGGTATGGTGGACGGCTTCTTCATCCATGCCATAACCGTCAGAGCCCGGTATGCGGAGGAACAAACATACTTACGAGCTCACCTCCAAGGTCGTTGATAAGCTCATTCATGGACTCACTGTTCCAAGCACGTCGAGGCATGCCGTGGAAGGTAAGTTTGTTAAAAACTCAAGCTTAGAGGGCACCGAGCCCCATCCTAGGTGCCACCGATCAAAGCTCATCAGCGCGCCATTGCTGAACAAACTCCAGGAAGATTCGAACACACGACTGCAGTCAAAAGTTGTTCCGAACCTGACGAAGAAATCAGCTGGTGGCGGACAAACTTCGACGAGCAAGTCACTTATTTGGATGTCGTGCGCAATGCCAAGAGCTTTGACAAGGTCGTCCGGCGAGATGGTAGGCCGGTCGACGTTGATGGTTACCATCAGCACTTTGCCGGCAAACTGGTCGTCAAGCGCAGCCATGCCACTGTTGAGTGACAGCACACAGCAACCAAAGGCTGGACGGACCTCAGGATCACTGGCTCGGAGATCCGCGTTGACCGGCGACATGATAATGCGCTTGAGTACAGGGAGTACAGGAGGGGGATTTGGGGGAACCGGAGTAGGAATCGAGATTCCAGAGGTGGGGGAGGGGCGGGAGATTGGGGATGAAAAGGTAGCATGAATTTCGAACACGCGCCAATATGCTCTCGGCGCACAAGCGCACGAAAACACCGATGGCACCCACATGTCGGCCTAAGAGTCCTTATTCTTTCTTTTTTGGAGAGCCCGGCCTTTTTTTTGAGGATCTTTTGAGAGCCCGGTCTGAGAGTCATAATTGACCTATTTGGCATTGCGTTACTACTCGACCCATATTCAACGACACCTCACTGGCCCAAACAAGTGTACATCATCAAAAAGACAATGAGCTCAAATTATATAACTTGAAAAAAAGGGGATACACTCTGAACACTGGAGAATGGTGATGCCCTCATTTAGCCCACCAGTAGTTCGAGACAATAAACAGTTCGAAACAACGATATATACAACATTCAAACAACGACTAGTGACTACTACTAACATAAACAAAGAAGACATGATAGTTCATAAGAAGTTTTGCTACACCACCAAACGCACCCATCTGCGGCCTTTCAGGACTCTCGTGATCCAGACGAGAATGACATTCTAAATAGAGGCAACTATTACATAGTAAGAGTGACATAGACGAGGATGACCAAATGATAAGGAATATGCATAACAAAAGAAAGAACTACCCATCCAGAACAAGAAGCAAAGACAACAAAGTCATACGAAGAGACGATCCAACACCATCATAATTTGTAGCCCCGCTTCAGCAACCAATGATCCGGAGACACCAGTACTCCACCCTTTCGACACAACAACCCAATTACCTATCAACCTGAAGGCTTGAACCACATATTGCCTATCGTAATTGAAACATCCAAGGATCAAAGTTAATCTGAATGCCTTTGTCATTCTCAACTTCTTTTGGCTGCAGGCTGTATCGTTGACAATCAAGGGAGTTTGCTCCCGAACTCCTAGGGCTCGCCGCGTGGACACAGTTTTCCATAGCAAATAGAGCCTCTCTGCCATCAAGGTCCTTGCCAACGGTGATCTCCTGGTTAATCAGATAATTGAGTACGAGAAACAGAGAGTGTGAACCAAGGCTGTTTACCCGCCTCCAACTAAAAAATCCTGAAGGCCCCAACAAGCTAGTACCCTGCTCATAGATGTAACAACCACTGTCTGGATACTCACGTATTTCACGGTGCTTATATACAGTGGGGTTTTTGCAATATAACTTTTCCGGCTCATGTGTCCGAATGATCATCAATCTTTTGCCGTTGTCTTATCGAGCGAGGAACCAGTTGTGCTTCCCTGTTTCGCAAAGGTGGTGTGATTACAAAGAGGCGAATCGAGGGACAACGCATCATATAAAAAAGGACAGGCATTGTTAATGTAAGATCAGCATTGTTAGGAGTATGAGTAGGATAATGCAAGAAACAACATTGATATGTGCCTGTTGGGCTGGGAGGAAAATACAGGAAATGTATCTGGGTTCAAAAATATAGAAGTGCCATGCATGGTTATACTCATGTTATCTCGCAATAAATTCTTCACAGGAAACTACCATGTCATGCATGTTATGTAATCATGTTCTGTCCTCACAAAGAAATTCTTCAAGGTAACTAACAGACCATGCATTGTTATATAATCGTGTTCTGTGGGCAAAATTTTTGTGAGGATATTATTCTAGCCATTGATTGTTGAAGGGAGAATATAGGTATGTACACATGGTAAGCATTACAGGATTTCACTACTTCCAAATATAGAGTTCTCCATATGCACATTTACTTCCCTAATGTATGGTTAGATGAAACCAACAGTGTGGTGCATGTTTGTACATCATGAAAATGAGGAAACTAACATGGCCATTGATACACACTCATATTTAGTAGTAGTATATAGATTACTGTAAAATAAGGAGAATATCCATATATTCCTAACCGTTTGATTATTCAGGGGTAAAAATTGGCTGTAATGACATGGTCACAATCGCATGAATTAACTCATTCCAAATATAGCTGATTTACGGCGTCTCTAATACATTGCCATAGTTCTACTCAAATTCTACTCAAACAGGGATATTCCAATCATCACAAAAAGTTCAAACAGTGTCACGGCGTCATCATTAACATGAGACGGAAACAACTTACACGCGTCGTCCCAGCAATACGTGGTGCCATATGCTTTGTCGATCGTGTAGATGATGCCATTGTGTTCAATAGCATCAAGTGTGTATCAGCTTTGACGATGATCCACTGCGAGCTGAGTTGTCTCCAGCTAAAGAAGGCACCGGCGTAAAGATACGCGAGTCCGCGGTCGAACAAGGCAATTTTCTTGAAGTCTGCGTAATTCGCATGTCGTGTGGGCACTTGGCAGATTACAATCTTCTGCAAAACAAGGTTCGTCCAACTGACGTGGTAATCTAGATGACTTGCACCGCGATGGTAAAACTCTATATAATCCAACGAATGAAGGATAATCTCATGGGAGGTCTGGAATTTCTCGAGCACCAACTTTTTACCGTCTTCTGTGAAGGCAGCCATCCAGTGGGAGTCTAATCACCCCCCCCCCCCTCTAGACCAACTTTCAATCCTACAGTTACCCCTCAACATACTGCACCTACTGAAAATATTGAATATGAAATTCCTTCATGTATGATAGAACAACTGCGAGCTAATCCTTATGCAGGAGATGGAACCGAACATCCTGATGTGCACTTCATATATGTGGAAGAAATTTGTGGATTGTTTAAGCTTGCAGGTTTACCCGGAGATGAAGTTAAGAAGAAGGTTTTCCCTTTATCTTTGAAGGGAAAAGCATTCGCATGGTATAGGCTATGCGATGTTATTGGATCTTGGAATTTGAATCGATTGAAATTGGAGTTTCACCAAAAAATATCCTATGCATCTAGTTCATCGTGATCGGAATTATATATATAATTTTTGGCCTCGTGAAGGAGAAAGTATCGCTCTAGCTTGGGTGAGGCTTAAGTCAATGTTATATTCATGCCCCAATCATGAGCTCTCAAGAGAAATTATTATCCAGAACTTTTATGCTCGGCTTTCTCATAATAATCGATCCATGCTTGATACTTCCTGTGTTGGTTCTTTTATGAAGAAGACTGTTGAATTCCGCTGGAATATTTTGGAAAGGATTAAACGCAACTCTGAAGATTGGGAACTCAAGAAGGTAAAGAGTCAAGTATTAAGCTTAAGTATGATTGTGTTAAATCTTTTATGAATATTGATGCTTTCCAAAAGTTTAGCACTAAATATGGACTTGACTCTGAGATAGTAACCTCCTTTTGTGAATCTTTTGCTACTCATGTTGATCTCCCTAAGGAGAAGTGGTTTAAATATCACCCACCTATTAAAGAAGAAATTAAAGAACCGGTACCAGTTGTTCCTACTGCTTATATTGAGAAACCACCTTTCCCTGTTAGGATAAAGGAACATCCTAAAGTTTCAATGTGGTCAACAAAAGTTATATTAGAACACCTAAACCCGATGAACAAATCAAAGTAGAACGTAGTGTTGCTATGGTTAAGGATCTTCTGGAAGAAAATATAGATGGGCATGTTATTTACTTCTATAATGAAGCTACTAGAATTGTCAAACCTGATAAAATGGATAATCATAGACCTGTTGTTGGCATGCCCGTTGTCTCAGTTAAAACATGAGATTGTTGTTATCATGGGTTATGCGACATAGGTTCTAGCGTGAATGGTATTCCCTTTACCTTATATCAAGAAATTATGGATGACATAGCACCCGCAGAGATAGAAGACGTAGAAGTGACTATTAAACTTGCTAATAGAGATACCATATCACCAATTGGGATTGTTAGAGATGTTGAAGTCTTGTGTGGGAAAATAAAATATCCTACTGATTTTCTTGCTCTTGGTTCCCCACAAGATGATTTTTGTCCCATTATCTTTGTAGACCTTTCTTGAACACCGTCAATGCTAAAATATATTGTAAGAAACAAACTGTCGGTGTCAGCTTTGGTGATGAGTCTCATGAGTTTAATTTTTCCAAGTTTAGTAGAAAACCTCATAAAAAAGAATTGCCTAGTAAGGATGAAATGATTGGCCTTGCTTCTATTGTTGTGCCTCCTACTGATCCTTTAGAACAATATCTGGTAGACCATGAAAATGATTTACATATGCATGAAAGAAATGAAATAGATAATATTTTCTATGAACAACGTCCTCTGCTTAAACACAATTTGCCTATTGAAACTCTGGGAGGTCCTCCTCCACCTAAAGGTGATCATGTGTTTGAATTAAAACAATTGCCAGACACTTTGAAATATGCTTGTCTTGATGAGAAGAAGATATATCCTACTATTATTAGTGCTAACCTTTCAGAACATGAAGAAGAAAGATTATTGGAAGTTCTAAGGAAGCACCGAGCTGCTATTGGATATACTCTTGATGATTTTAAGGGCATTAGTCCCACTCTATGTCAGCACAAGATTAATATGGAACCTGATGCTAAACCTGTTGTTGATCACCAACTCGGTTAAATCCGAAGATGAAGGAAGTGGTAAGAACGGAAATATTAAAACTTATGGAAGCAGGTATAATCTATCCTATAGCTGATAGTAGATGGGTAAGTCCTGTTCATTGTGTCCCCAAGAAGGGAGGTATTACCATTGTTCCTAATGATAAGAATGACACTACTGCAGGATACTGCTAACGTGACACTACGATCAGAGACCCTTTGCCGAAACTGTGTGTGATGCAATAATCACAAACAGTGGTGTAAAAAACCCATCAAAAAAGGTGTAAAATGTTTGCGATGGAGGAGCCATCAAACACAGTTCATATTTTAGTTGCGTGTGTGATGCAGGGCACATGGTTAATCCATTCAAACTGTTTGCGATGAGGCAGAACAATAGAAACACGCAGCCATATCAATGTGTGTGCGATGCAGGATACACGGTTAATCCATTCGAACTATTTGCGATGAGGTAGAACAACAGAAATGGGCAGCCATATCAATGTGTGTGCGATATACGGCATATGGTTCACTCAGACGAACTGTTTTCGATTAGGGAACACAACAGAAATGATTCAACTTAACAAGATGTGTGTGATATGCGGCATACAGTTCACATGGATGAACTGTTTGCAATGAGCCAAAAGAACACAAACGAGTCGTGTAAACAAGATGTGTGTGATATGTGGCAAACAGCCGACTCGGATGAACTATTTGCGATGGGAAATTACAACACAGACGGTCAGTACAGTTACTTCGTGTGTGACTCTGTGTGTACAAAAAACTTTGAAAAATGCAAACTAGTTGCTTGCGGTGGCTAGGAGTATCGCACACGATGCGTCTGCGAGTACTCGTGTGCGATGATTAGTATGTTACACATATGTTTCCTTATGTTAACATGCGTGTGAATTTGCAATATGGACGATTAATATGCAAATTCATACGGACATCGAACTGCACGCTTAAACTCAATGAAGCGTATGCGGTACTAATACTTTCCATGAAAATTTATGAACTTGGGTATCAGCATTTGATTAACATATATATAGTGGTTACACTATTCGACAAAAGGAGGATCTTCGTAACACGGTTTTGACAACCATATGGTCCATATCTACATACTTAACATATTAACAACTATCACATTTTAAGAGGCTAAGGGCAAACAACCATATGGTCCATATCTACATACTTAACATATATAGTAACAGCTAGCACATTTTAAGAGGCTGAGGGACAACAATCACAACTATCCACTGGAAGCATCTTGATCACGGCGACTCGGCATCTCGTCAATGAAAAGGAAGAGTGATACGTCTCCAACGTATCTATAATTTTTTATTGTTCCATGCTATATTATATTCTGTTTTGGATGATTAATGGGCTTTATTACACACTTTTATATTATTTTTGGCACTAACCTATTAACCGGAGGCCCAACCCAAATTGCTATTTTATTTGCCTATTTTAGTGTTTCGCAGAAAAAGAATATCAAACGGAGTCCAAACGGAATGGAACCTTCGGGAACGTGATATTCGGAACAAACGTGATCCAGAGGACTTGGAGTGGACGTCAAGCAACAGACGAGGAAGCCACGAGGTAGGGGCGCGCCTACCCCCTGGGCGCGCCCTCCACCCTCGTGGGCCCCTCGTGGCTGCACCGAGCTACTTCTTCCTCCTATATATACCTACGTACCCCCAAACCATTAGAAGCGACCACTAAAACCTAATTCCGCCGCCGCAACCTTCTGTACCCGTGAGATCCCATCTTGGGGCCTTTTCCAGCGTCCTGCCGGAGGGGGCATTGATCACGGAGGGCTTCTACATCAACACCATAGCCTCTCCGATGATGTGTGAGTAGTTTACCTCACACCTTCGGGTCCATAGTTATTAGCTAGATGGCTTCTTCTCTCTCTTTGGATCTCAATACAAAGTTCTCCTCGATTCTCTTGGACATCTATTCGATGTAACTCTTCTTTTTGCGGTGTGTTTGTCAAGATCCGATGAATTGTGGGTTTATGATCAAGATTATCTATGAACAATATTTGAATCTCCTCTGAATTCTTTTATGTATGATTGGTTATCTTTGCAAGTCTCTTGAATTATCGGTTTGGTTTGGCCTACTAGATTGATCTTTCTTGCAATAGGAGAAGTGCCTAGCTTTGGGTTCAATCTTGCGGTATCCTTTCGATGTGATTGAGGGCAGCAAGGCACGTATTGTATTGTTGCCATCGAGGATAAAAATATGGGTTTTATATCATATTGCATGAGTTTATCCCTCTACATCATGTCATCTTGCTTAAAGCGTTACTCTGTTCTCATGAACTTAATACTCTAGATGCATGCCGGATAGTGGTCGATGTGTGGAGTAATAGTAGTAGATGCAGAATCGTTTCGGTCTACTTGTCGCGGACGTGATGCCTATATACATGATCATACCAAGATATTCTCATAACTATGCTCAATTCTATCAATTGCTCGACAGTAATTCGTTTACCCACCGTAATACTTATAATATCTTGAGAAAAGCCACTAGTGAAACCTATGGCCCCCGGGTCTATTTTCCATCATATTAATCTACCGCCAATAAGCTATTTCTATTACCATTTATTTTGCTTTCTTTACTTTTAGTCTTTATCATAAAAATACCAAAAATATTATCTTATCATCTCTATCAAATCTCACTCTCGTAAGTGACCGTGAAGGGATTGACAACCCCTTTATCGCGTTTGTTGCGAGGTTCTTATTTGTTTGTGTAGGTGCGTGGGACTTGAGTGTGGCCTCCTACTGGATTGATACATTGGTTCTCAAAAAATGAGGGAAATACTTACACTACTTTACTGCATCACCCTTTCCTCTTCAAGGGAAAACCAACGCAGTGCTCAAGAGGTAGCAAGAAGGATTTCTGGCGAATTCTTAGGCGAGCTTACGCCAAGTCAAGTCAAGATTTGAGCTCCTGGCAACGAGCCATTTCTGGCGCCGTTCCCAGGGAGTCTACGCACAAGTCAAGACATACCAAGTACCCATCTGTCACATCCTATCTAGACCCTGCATTAGAGTGTTGCATCATGTCTAGCTTTCATCAGAAATCTGAATTGGGGAAGACAGAACCCCCATAACCCCTCTGAATCCAACTAAGCTTTACTAAAAATATTTTCAATGAATCTGAATTGCCCTTCTAAAAATGTAACATCCCAAATTTTCAATTTGGAATGTTATACATAGAGCATCATTGCATATCATATTTTTCTTTTGCATTTTTGCTCGATCCTAGAAATTCTACACAACTCAAGGACCCACGGGAGAGTTGGGGATTTTCGTTATTTTCATATTTGAGTTTTCCTCAAATTTTGAAAATAGGATCATTTGATTTTAATTATTTTATCTTCAATTATTTCTATTACAAAAATATGAGAGAGGGAATAAAATGACTTTCCCAAAATAAAGAAATAATGAAGATTTAATAATAAAATCAAATAAGATTTTATTTTGGAGTTTTTCGCCTTTTTATTTGGATTTAGGAAAAATGCGCGTTTTTCAAAATTGCATTTAGGCCCCAAATAAATGTTCATTAAATCCGCTTGATTTTAGAAGTCGGGAAAATTTATTTCGGGATTTTGGAGTCCGTTTAGTACTTCTTTTGATTTTTTTCTACGCGTAATTATTTAAATAAAACGCCAAGACCGCCTTTATCGTCGTGCCAGCTGGACTCACGGGCGCTTTTATAAGCGCTGGCGCCTCGAGCCGCCTCCACCGAGCCGGGCTGCACTCGCGCCAAACCCTAGCGCCGCCCATACCCAAGCGCCACACACAAGACGCCGCCTCGAGGTTCGCCACGCACTGATTTCCATGGGTTTTTAAAAAAAAAAACCGTTCGGTTTTCTTTATTTATTTTTTTACTTATTATTTTTTCTATTTTTTTATTTTTATTTTATTTATTTTTCTTATTTTTTTCGGTTTCGGTTAATTAACGAACGTCCGTTCGTTAACCCGTTCGTCGGTTTTCTTTTTCTCGGATTTAATCCGCGATTTTTCTGATCGCGATTCCAGATCCGATTTTCGTTTTAGTATAACTTTTCGCTTGTTTACCGGAATCAGGCGATTCAAGCGCCTGGAGTTTCGTCTCGAAACCCTCTTTCCGAATAATATACTTAAACAAGTTTTTGCTTCTGTAAAATTTGACCTAGATCCAGATTAGTAAAACGAAGCTGTTTTCTTCCGCCGTTTGACTTTCGTTGCTCCGTTTGGTTTGATTCTTTTTGCAAACCGGAGTTCTTAAGTTGAACTATCTTAGATCTATTTAGGTTTTACTTGTGAATTACCCGGAGTGCGCCGCGTGTTACTTCGAGTCTCTAGGTTTCGGGGATCATCAGCAAGGCAAGTAACACTTTGATCATACTTCTTCTCATACCCAGTTTTTATGCATTAGATCTATCCTCAAACACTTGCATGATTAGGATCTAATTAAATTGTGGGATGGGAAGTAGATGAGGTAGTACCTATTACATTTTATTATCAAACCTTTGAGAGTTACTTCTCGTTTGCTTATTATGCTATGCTATGCTAGTAGGCGTGGATTGGGTGAGTGTATCCATGACGGATGTGAGGTTGTTATTTAATGGTTTTATTTAAGGTGGCAACTTAAACACACATCTGGGTGGATTGAGGCACCTGGTTTCTATCAGGACTTGCATGTATTTCTTCGGACCGCCACCCAGGCTCAAAGGGATCATGAGATTATTCAAACTAGAAACTTCTGTGTGAGCCACAAGCCATTATGGGCTTTGGCATAGTTGACTAAGTTGTGCGAACTCTTACGGGTAGACTAGCAGATGTAGGGGAAAGTAGGTGTATGGTCTACCCACAAGTAAGGTGCTAGTGCTTAGAAAGACTATGTCGGTCATCCATTTCTCAAACACCATGTAGTGCGAGAAAACAAGCGGAAGCGATCGAGTCTTGTGGGGAAAAGTCATAAACCTCTGCAGAGTGTATAAACTAGTCATGGTTAGCCGTGTCCTCGGTTATGGACATCTTGAGTATCTAGTACCTGGATATCATGTGAATCTCATCATGTTACTTCTAATTAATATTGTTGGGTTTGTTAATGAGTACTTGTAATTGGGATTGAGAATGTCATCAACCATTCTCAATGTTTCCTAACCACCATGATAGTTAAATAAATATATTCATTTGCAGTAGGGAAAAATTGGCTTTATGCAAAACTGTAACCATAGAGCTTTCCACCAGCCATATATGCATGTGTTACATTGCCAGCATATTCCATGTGCTGACCCGTTTTCGGGCTGCAACGTTTCATGTTGCAGACTTTTCAGACAACGAGTAAGGTGCATAGGTCGTGGTTCTATACTCAGTGATGCCGTTGGAGTTGATGGACTCTCTTATTCTTCCAAGCCTTCCGCTGTTATCGTTATTAGATTACCTTAAGCCATATTTATTTTATGAAGTTCTCTCTTGAGACATTCGATTGTAATAAGTGTGTGATTGCTACTCTGTTATAAATCCTTCGAGTACTGTGTGGTGTCAGCATTCTTGATCCGAGGATGACAAAACTGAGAGATCGGTATTTGAGGTGCAGTCGCTACAAAGATGGTATCAGAGCACACGCTGTCTGTAGGACACGAACATTAAGCTAAAGCCCTAGATCACTACTCTCTCTTCTCATTTCTAACCCCTCATATTTTCTACTCTTTTAGGATGGCGGAAGCGAGGATCAAGTTCACTCAGCCGGATGAGGATACACCCTTTGGACGACACCTGAAGGAAGTCACTAAGTACCTTAACATTGGATTACCAAGCTTCACCGGGACCTACAATTCCACTTTACCCGAAGAAAATATTTGGAAAATTCAAGCTCAAGTTCGGGAAGGGCGTTTGCGCCAATCACGGAGCCCATAGAGTGTGTTTTCAATGCACCAACCTGGAGTCTGGGAAAGAGCATGGTAGCTCACATAACCATGGGACGCATTGGAGAAGTTTACAAAGAAGACCTCAATGATACTATCTACCAGATTTGCGGATGTCGAGATGAACAATGGGAGATAGTTGGCACTAAGAAGGATCGATCCATTGCAGCTTTCATCCAGGAGTTAAACCAGCACATTCGACGCCTTGGAGAACCGGATGTCTTGCAGACATGATGGAGTTGAAGACAGCAAAAGCCAAGATTATCGAGCGAATGAGGCTGAAGGACACTCGCAAGGACTACATGGAGGAGATTGTAGCTCTAGTGGGACAAAGCGGCGATCTTAAGGAGAAGATTGAAGAACTCATGGGAAATTCAGCACCGGAGGAGAAGATAAAGATAGCACCTGTCCGAGAGAACTACATCATCATCGGCGACACCGATTCCGATCCTAGTGATGATGATTACGAAGATGTAGGCTGGAGCGGATATCATGGAGTCTTCATGGAGCAGTTTTTCTAGTTGACCACCATAACAAAGTAGTAGATTACCCCCATGTTATTTTAGTTTTAGTTTGACACTTTGTAACGATAGATAGACCGTTGTATGCCCTTGTTTGAATTGATTGGAGTGATATTGTGTGATTTGTCTCATGTGCATATGGGTAGTGTTTCTCTCTAGACCTCATTCTATTCTAAATTCTCGTCTTTTCTTAAATCCCTCAGATGCCTCCGAGACGCGACCCCGGATTTGTTTTTCCGCCAGAGATCACTCAGTTGATTCAGCAACAGAATGCCTTGATTCAAACATTGGTACAGAACCAAGGCAACAACAACAGCAACAACAACCCGCCGCCACCACCACCTGTTGACCATCTGACCCGTTTCTTAAGGCTGAATTCGCCGGTGTTTTCCAATAGCACCGAGCCGCAGATGAATGGCTCCGTAAGATAGGGAGGGAGTTGACCACTGCAGGATGTACAGATGGAGAAAGGGTGAAGTTTGCCGCACACCAGCTTGAAGGACCAGCTTGACATGGTGGGAGAATTTCTGACCACTTACCACAGACAACCTTTGTCACATGGGATCAGTTTGACAAGTTTTCCGTCTTGCCCATGTTTGGCCAGGAGCTATGGCCATGAATAAGCGTGAGTTTCATAACTTACGCCAAGGAGGAAGACGGTTGGCGATATGTGGATGATTTGAGTAAGCTAGCACGTTATGCCCCGGATAGCGTTACTCTGATGACTAAGCGAGGAGAAGTTTCTAGAAGGGTGAATGATGAGCTGAGCATGCAGTTGATGGTAGCCACCTTCAATAACTACCGGGAGTTAGTAGACCGTGCTCTCATGATTGAAGGAAGCAGCTGACCAGATTGACAATTGCAAGAGGAAGTATGGACGGGGAAGAATAACTACGGAGCTCGTGAAACTTTGCTTTACCCGAAGCCAGGAGGACAATTTCAGCATACCCATGGAGGAGGTAGCTTGCACAACCATAATGGCACCAAGAATGGGAACGGGAATGGAGGAAGCAATGGACAAAACCGCCCCAACCCGTCAACACCATCCAAGGTAGACCTGAGCCATATCACTTGCTTTAAATGCCGCAAGACTGGGCATTATGCAAACGATTGTCGAAGGCGAGAATGGAAATGGCAATGGAAGCTCGGAAAGAAGCTGAATCCTTTCAACAAAGGACAAGTGAACCACGTTACCGTGGAGGAGGTTGAAGCTTCGGCCCGGATCACGATAATAGGTAAGTTTTTGGTTAAGTCATTTACTGCAGTTTTTCTTTTTGATACTGGTGCATCGCATTCATTCATATCAAGGGGATTTGCGGATAAGTTTAGCCTACCCACTAAAACTCTTAAGACACCCATGCTAGTAAGCTCACCGGGAACGGAGTATATGGCCAGTCAAGGATGTTTTCAAGTGCCATTAAATATAGGGAGGCATGTTTTCCCAACGGATTTAATTATATTGGAATCCCAAGGATTGGATGTAATTCTTGGTATGGATTGGTTGTCGATGTATGGAGGAACCATCGATTGCGCCAGTAAGACAATTTTGCTTACCACCCCAGAAGGAAGGAGAATCAAGTATGTATCACGGCATGAGCCGAGGAGAGCACATGTAAATTCCTTATCAGGAGTTGTGCGGGAGGAAGTACCCGATGGTAAGGGATTACACGGGCGTGTTTAGGAAGAGTTGCCGGGCATGCCACGGATAGGGACATTGAGTTTGATTGAACTCTTGCCGAACCTTTGGGCCAATATCTAAGAGACCGTATAGGATGCCAGCCCAAGATTTGGAGGAAATTAAGAAGTAGATTAAGGAGTTCTTGGATAAAGGTTTTATTCGCCCAAGTTCTTCGCCTTGGGGATCACCTGTACTTCTAGTGGAGAAGAAGGATGGATCATTAAGAATGGTTGTTGATTATCGAGGATTGAATGAAGTGACCATTAAGAACAAATACCCGTTGCCGATGATCAATGACTTGTTGACCAATTGCAAGGAGCTAAGGTGTTTTCCAAGATCGATTTGCAATCAGGGTACCATCAGTTGAAGATTCGAGAGCAGGATATACCTAAGACGGTTTTTACCACCAGTGCAGGCTGTATGAGTATACCGTTATGTCATTTGGTCCGACTAATGCACCTGCCTATTTTATGAACATGATGAACAAAGTGTTTATGGAGTTTTTGGATAAGTTAAATCGTGGTGTTCATAGATGATATTTTGGTTTACTCGAAGAATGAAGAGGAACATAAGGAGCATTTGCGTTTGGTGCTCGAGAAGCTCAGAGAACACCAGTTGTATGCCAAGTTCAGCAAGTGTGAGTTTTGGTTGAAGGAAGTTGGATTTCTTGGACATGTTATATCCGGAGAAGGTATAGTAGTAGACCCAACTAAAGTAAATCCTTTGTAACAAAGCGGGAAGCGCCAACAATAGTTGGAGAGATCCGGAGTTTCCTTGGACTAGCGAGGATACTACGAAAATTCATTGAGAATTTCTCAAGGATTGCGAAGCCTATAATGAGAATTGTTGAAGAAGGATACCAAGTTCATTTGGACCGAGGAGTCTGAAGCTAGTTTCCAAGAGTTGAAGAAATGTTTGGTTACCTCACCAGTATTAATTTTGCCAGATCAGACCAAGGATTATGAGATGTATTGCGACGCTTCACACAGAGGACTTGGAGCAGTGCTTATGCAGGAGGGGAGAGTTGTTTCGTATGCTTCACGACAGCTTAAGCCTCATGAGCTAAATTATGCTACGCATGATTTGGAGTTAGCAGCCGTAGTGCATGCGTTGAAAACATGGAGACATTTCCTCATTGGAAATCATTGTGAGGTGTATACGGATCACAAGAGTTTGAAATACATCTTCACGCAGAAGGAGTTAAATCTTAGGCAAAGGAGATGGTTGGAGCTTATCAAAGATTATGATATGAGATTGCATTACCACCCCGGAAAGGCTAACGTTGTAGCAGACGCGTTGAGCCGTAAGAGTCACGTCAACACACTAATGACGGGAGATATACCAAAGGAGGTAGCCGAGGATCTTCGAGAGCTATGTTTGGAAATAGTTCCGAGAGGCTATGTAGCAGCATTGGAGATTCAGTCAACTTTGATGGACAAGATCAGGGAAGCTCACAAGACTGACAAAGAGATTGCCTCTATAAAGGAGAGAATGAGCGACGGAAAGGCTAAGGGATTTCGTGAGGATGAGCACGATACCTTATGGTTTGAAGACCATGTTTATGTGCCCAATGACCCGGAGATCAGGAAGTTGATTCTACAAGAGGCACATGATTCACCATATTCAATTCACCTAGGAAATACCAAGATGTATTTGGAGTTGAAGAATACTTTACGGTGAATTTGGAATGAAGAAGGATATTGCAGAGTACGTAGCAGTTTGTGATGTATGTCAGAAGGTGAAGGCAGAACATCAAAAGCCAGCAGGATTGTTACAGCCATTGCTTATACCCTAATGGAAGTGGGATAAACTAGGTATGGATTTCATCACGGGATTGCCCAGGACTCGTTCTGGCTATGACTCGATTTGGGTTGTAGTCGACCGTTTGACGAAGGTAGCTCATTTCATTCGATAAAGACTACCTCTGACGGTGCCAAATTGGCTAAGATATACATGACCAGGATTGTATGCTTGCATGGAGTTCCGAGGAGTATCGTGTCGGATAGAGGAACCCGGTTTACCTCAAAGTTACGGAAGCGGTTGCACGAAACTTTGGGAACCAGTGGAGGTTAGCACGACTTTCCATCCTGAGCAGATGGACAAACCGAGAGAGTCAACCAGATTTTGGAGGATATGCTTAGAGCTTGTGCTTTGGATTATGGATCAAGTTGGGATGACAATTTGCCGTATCACGGAGTTTTCTTACAACAACAGTTACCAAACCCGATCGAAGATGGCACCTTTGAAGCCTTATGCGGAAGGAGGTGCAGGACCCGTTGTTGTGGGATGAAGTTGGAGACCGCCAGTTGTTTGGACCAGATTTGATTAAGGAGTGCGAGCAGAAAGTAAAGTTAACTCGCGATAGGCTCAAGGTAGCCCGGTCGAGACGAGAAAAGTTATCTTGATTCAAAAGCGCAAGGAGGCGAGAATCTGAAGTCGGAGCGAGTTTATCTTGAGTATCGCCACTTGAGGAGTTAAGCGTTTTGGAGTTAAGGGAAAGTTAGCACCTCGATTTGTAGGACCTTATCGTGTTTTGGAGCATGGGAGAAGTTGCGTACAAGTTGGAATTACCCGAAGGATTGTCAGGAGTTCATGATGTGTTTCATGTTTCACAGTTGAAGAAGTGTCACGCAGAGATGGCCGATATACCACTGAGAGATACCGTGCCACTAGAGGCGATTCAGTTGAATGATGATTTGACTTATGAGGAGAAACCGGTTAAGATTTTGGAGTATGCCAGCAGAGTCACCCGCAGCAAGGTCATTAAGTTTTGCAAGGTTCAGTGGAGCCACCACACAGAGGATGAAGCCACACAGGAGCAAGAGGAAGATTTGCTTAAGGACCACCCTCACCTATTTTCTAGCCAACCCGAATCTAGAGGCGAGATTCATCTTAAGGGGGTAGGTTTGTAACATCCCAAATTTTCAATTTGGAATGTTATACATAGAGCATCATTGCATATCATATTTTTCTTTTGCATTTTTGCTCGATCCTAGAAATTCTACACAACTCAAGGACCCACGGGGAGAGTTGGGGATTTTCGTTATTTTCATATTTGAGTTTTCCTCAAATTTTGAAAATAGGATCATTTGAGTTTAATTATTTTATCTTCAATTATTTTTATTACAAAAATATGAGAGAGGGAATAAAATGACTTTCCCAAAATAAAGAAATAATGAAGATTTAATAATAAAATCAAATAAGATTTTATTTTGGAGTTTTTCGCCTTTTTATTTGAATTTAGGAAAAATGTGCGCTTTTCAAAATTGCATTTAGGCCCCAAATAAATGTTTATTAAATTCGGCTTGATTTTAGAAGCCGGAGAAAATTTATTTTGGGGATTTTGGAGTCCGTTTAGTACTTCTTTTGATTATTTTTCTGCACGTAATTATTTAAAAAACGCAGCCTTGTATACGAGGCCGTGCAGCGGGACTCCGCTCGGGCGCTTCTATAAGCCTTGGCGCCCGAGCGCCTCAGCCCACCCGAGCCGGCCCGCACCCGCGCCCAAACCCTAGCGCCGCCGCCTCGATTTCCGCGCCGGTTTTTAAAAAAAAACGAGCGGTTTTCTTCGGGGTTTTTTCGGTTTTTTCGGTTTTATTTATTTATTTTCTTTTTTTTATTTTTTTACTTTTTATTTTTATTTTATTTATTTTTATTTTATTTATTTTTTTCGGTTTCGGTTAATTAACGAACGTCCGTTCGTTAACCCGTTCGTCGTTTTTCTTTTTCTCGGATTTAATCCGCGATTTTTATGATCGCGATTCCAGATCCGATTTTCGTTTTAGTATAACTTTTAGCTCGTTTATCGGAATCAGGCGATTCAAGCGCCTGGAGTTTCGTCTCGAAACCCTCTTTCCGAATAATCTACTTAAATAAGTTTTTGCTTCTGTAAAATTTGACCTAGATCCAGATTAGTAAAACGAAGCTGTTTTCTTCCGCCGTTTGACTTTCGTTGCTCCGTTTGATTTGATTCTTTTTGCAAGCCGGAGTTCTTAAGTTGAACTATCTGGTTAGATCTATTTGAGTTTTAGCTGTGCATTAGATGAGAACTTATTTTATGCTTGTTTGTTTGTCTGCGATAGATTACTCGGAGTGCGCCGCCTGTTACTTCGAGTCTCTAGGTTTCGCGGATCATCAGCAAGGAAAGTAACACTTTGATCATACTTCTTCTCATACCCAGTTTTTATGCATTAGATCTATCCTCATACACTTGCATGATTAGGATCTAATTAAATTGTGGGATGGGAAGTAGATGAGGTAGTACCTATTACCTGTTTTATTATCAAACCTTTGAGAGTTACTTCTACGTTTGCTTATTATGCTATGCTATGCTAGTAGACGTGGATTGGGTGAGTGTATCCATGACAGATGTGAGATTGTTATTTAATGGTTTATTTACGGTGGCAACTTAAACACACATCTGGGTGGATTGAGGCACCTGGTTTCTATCAGGACTTGCCTGTATTTCTTGGACCGCCACCCAGGGCTCAAAGGGATCATGAGATTATTCAAACTAGAAACATCCGTGTGCAGCCACAAGCCATTATGGGCTCTGGCATAGTTGACTAAGTTGTGCGAACTCTTACGGGTAGAATAGCAGATGTAGGGGAAAGTAGGTGTTCCGGTCTACCCACAAGTAAGGTGCTAGTGCTTCCGAAAGACTATGTCTCGGTCATCCGTTTCTCAAACACCATGTAGTGCGAGAAAACAAATGTTGGCGATCGAGTCTTGTGGGGAAAAGTGCGCAAACCTCTGCAGAGTGTATAAACAAATCATGGTTAGCCGTGTCCTCGGTTATGGACATCTTGAGTATCTAGTACCTGGATATCATGTGAATCTCATCATGTTACTTCTAATTAATATTGTTGGGTTTGTTAATGAGTACTTGTAATTGGGATTGAGAATGCTGTCAACCATTCTCAATGTTTCTAACCACCATGATAGTTAAATAAATTTATTCTTTGCGGTAGGGAAAAATTGGCTTTATGCAAAGCTGTAACCATAGAGCTTTCCACCAGCCATATATGCATGTAGTATAGGCTATTCATTCCATTATTCTCTATGTGTTACATTGCGGCATATTCCATGTCTTGACCCGTTTTGAACTGCAACGTTTCATGTTGCGAGACTTTGAATGACAGTAAGGTGCATAGGTTGTGGTTCTATACTCGGTGATGCCGTTGGAGTTGATGGACTCGCTTATTCTTCCAAGCCTTCCATTGTTATCGTTATTAGATGGCCTTAAGCCATATTTATTTTATTAAGTTCTCTCTTGAGACATTCGATTGTAATAAGTGTGTGATTGCTACTCTGTTATAAACCCTTCGAGTATTGTGTGGTGTCATCCTTACTGATCCAGGGATGACACTGAGCACAGAGATCAGACTGTTTGAGGTCTGGTCGCTACAAAAAAGTTCACCCTCTTTGTCTTGGGTTAGGACCTCTGGCAAAATTGGTGCACAATTTTCTAGGTCAACAGAAGGTCATTGAATTAAATCATATGTAAATTGCATTTGGGCATTTAAATGCTAGTAAATATTTTGAATGCTTAAATAATTCTGAAAATAAGTGTGGGTTGTTGGAGATTTTCTAAACAGAGCCTCTGATTATTTTCAGGATTTTTAGAAGTGCCTAAACTATTTTTAATAAGTCCACAAACTTACAGAATAATAGAAAAGGGGAAAACCAAAGCAAGCAGAGGCTTACAGGCGCCCATCGGCAAGCCCACTGTGCCCAGCCCAGCCACCGCTCCAATGAGCTTGGCCAGCAGCAGTGTAACCAGTGCTCGGCCAGGCGGCGCCACGCAGCTGCTCGCCGCCCTGCCTCCTCCTCTCACCGTTTTGCTGCCCTGGGTCGATCGGCCACTCCTTCCCCGAGCTCGCAGACACGCTCTCTCCTCCCCAGCTCCTCTCCCTCGTTCGCACAAGACCATGGCCGAGCTTGCCGCCATGCCGTGAAACCCGCGCCCCCCGTCGTCCCCGCGCCGCGCCACCGTTTCTAGGAGCTCCGCCGCCCTCCTATCCTTCGAGCAAGCCGAGCCTCGAGCGCTCGCTTGCCTCGGAGCCGCTGCACCGACCTCGCCCGACACCGCCACCACCGGAGATCCCTTTTGCCGTCACCGCCGCACCAGCTCGTCCCCGACCGCGTCGACTACACCATCGTGACCGCCGTGAGCTCAGCTAACTCTTCCCCCTTCTCATTCTCGCTCTCGAGCCCAGCATCAACTCCATGGAGCTTCATCGCACGCGTCACCACCGAGCTCGTCGCCGACGTGTCTTCGTCCAACCACCAGCCACCCCATCGTGTCTAACATACTCACCGCTTCGTGAGGAGCCCAACGCACCACTCCACGCGCCTCACCGTGCCCCGTAGCCACGGGTCCATCTTCACCCGACTCCGGCGACCGCCACGATTGTCGCCGGCGACGTTTCCGGCCACCCCGAGCTCAACCACCGCCACCAAACGCTGCGGCTCGTTCCCAGCTACACGTAGATGCCTTCCGCCGCTCATTTTGTCGCCGGAATGCACAAATGCACTCTCACCGCCGCGTCTGGCTTCACCGGCGGCTAAACACCGGCGTGTTGACCTTTGACTTTGACTAGGGTGGGCCGGGTTGACTCCACGAGTCTATGACAAGTGGGCCCCCCTGCGCTAATTAACCCAGATTAGTTTTAACTAAATTTAACTAGTTTAATTAACTCTTGACATGCGGGACCCACTTTGGTCAGGTTGACTGGACGTCCCCTTTGACCACCGACGTCACCACGACGCCTTTCTTGGCATAATAACTAATTTCTAGATTTATTTTTGTACAGAAAATTCTAGAAATTGTTGCAAACTTCAAAAATTCATAGAAACTAATCTGTAACTCTAAATGCAAAGATTTATATATGAATTTTGATCAGAAAAATTCAGTCTATCCATTGGTAATAGTTTCATGCATGACAGAACAAGTTAACCTTGCTGTTTAAGCAGAATAAGATAATGCACTAATATGGCTAAGTTAAATGAACTAGCATTTGAATCTTTGATTCAAATGAGTTCATTCCTTTCTGTTCTAGCTTGCATTAGGCCAAGACACATTCATATTGCCATGTCATAGCATGCATCATATTGTTGCATATCGTCATGTGTTGATTATGTTTGGTGTGTCTTTCGAGGTAGGTTACGTCTCAGGATAACCCCGAATATCCGTCGAAGAAGGCGTTACCCTACTACCACTACATCGAGCAAGCAACCCATTGATCATTTTGATACAAACCCATGATCTAAACACGCTCTTGTTTACTGCATTAAGACAACGTGATTCAAACTGTTGTGTGTGTTGCGGTAGTTGAACCCACTTCCTTTGCATGACCTGTCATTGCCACAGTAACTAGATGAAACCCACTAGTATGTGTAGGAGTTGTTTGAGCAATATTTGTGTATCCGACCATGCTATGCTTGCTATGTTTAGGGTTGTGTTAGGTCTGGCTCATCGGGATGATGAACTAGAGTGAAAGGTTGTGTCGGTAACGGGAGTGAAGTGTTGAACATGATTTGGTAAAGGTATCGATGAGAGGCCATGTAGGAGTACATGGTTGGTTGTTTCATTGAAGCCGTCCTTAGGCTGAGATACGTGTGTGTGATTTAAGACTCAGCTACTACCACACATTGGGATCCTTAATTGACCCTCTCGACTTATTAACCACTCTTGTCCTCTGTCCGGGAGTTGCAAAGTAGTTTACGGTCTTTGTAGCATCTTTGGGGCCCTGCATGGCGCTGACCTTAGGGGTGGGTTGTGTTGCGGTAGGCACGTGGCCAGTGTACCAATTCGCCCGTTTGGTGTCTCGGGAACCACTGCAAACATCGTTCGGGGCCGTTAGTGGAAACCTCGGCGGACTCCTGCGGATGGAACCCGAATAGGCGATAAACCTGGACTAGGGACTCGTGTGTTTAGTCGGTCGTGGCCGACACCCTCGCTGGGCTTCCGCTTGAAGGTTGCCGAGTACATGTCGTGTAAGCGGCGATAAGTGGTGAGAGCGTGTGTGAAGAAGTACACCCCTGCAGGTCTGAAACTATTCGAATAGCGCGTCCATGATAAAGGACTACTTGGTCACCTATACAGTTCATAGACAAGTAAATGGATACTACTAAAAGCATCATGATAAGTGTGAGTACCGCGGATGGCCCTCTCGTGGGTTGACGAGAGAGGATCCACGGTGGAGTATTGTGTTGGTGATTAGTGGACTCGTGTGCGACAAATGCTTTTCAAGTGGTGTCACGTAGGATAGCTTAGCCAAGAGTCAAAGCTGGCTTCTTGCAAATAACTCCACTACCTTCTTGAGAATGTGCATGTATAGTAGGATTACATTGTAGAAGACTTGTTGAGTACCTCCGTACTCATTTTGCTTTAATTAATGTTTTTAGACGACAACACCGCCCCCTCCGATGGGTTCTATGTAGACCTTGACGTCGACGAGTGACTAGCCACTTAGGTGGTGGTCCAAGACTTGTGAAGGGCCGATGTAGATAGAAGGGCTTCGTCAAGCCTTCTTTCTTTTTAGTGTCTGTACTCAGACTAGTTTGCTTCCGCATGTGCTTGTATGTTTGTATGACTTGAGTGTCGGGTCATGTGACCCCTATCTGTATGAACATGTTATGTATGGCTCCTCGGAGCCTTTTAAATAAAGTACTTGAGTTGTAGAGTTTTGTTGTGATGCCATGTTGTATGTACTCATATCGAGCATATTGTGTGTATGATTGAAATGCTTGGTATGAGTGGGATCTGACAATCTAGTTGTTTATCCTTGGCAGCCTCTCATATGGGAAATGTAGTCTAGTGCTTCCTGGCGATAGTAGTCCGCTTCTGACCGGTTCACTTTGGAGTCCTGCTAGCCCAAAGACTACTGCTCTAGACACTTATTTGGCCGGCATGTGTTTCACTTCATTCTGTATCTATCCCTTGAGGAAATGTCACGCAGTGACATCCGAGTCTGCCTAGCTTGTTACAGGGTTACCGGAGTCTGTTAGCCCAGTGCTACAGCCCGGATTCATATGTTGATGACCGACATGCTCGATGTGATTCATGTATGCCTGTCCCCATGGGTTAGTGCCGCTTTGGGTTCACGACTAGCCATGTCGGCCCGTGTTCTCTGTCATGTGGATGCTAGCGACACTATCATATACGTGGGCCAAAAGGCGCAAACGATCCTGGGCCATGGTAAGGCGGCACCCGTGGGAATACCGTGCGTGAGGCCGCAAAGTGATATGAGGTGTTACCGGCTAGGTCGATGTGACTTGGAATCGGGGTCCTGACAGCGTTGGCATCAGAGCCGGACTGCCTGTAGGTTCGTTAAGCCAAACTGGTCGATGTCGAGTCTAGAAATGCTTTTGTTATATGTAGGGGAATTTATTGTGGGAGGGACGTAAGGCTCTTTTTACTCCTTTACCTTATGCCCTCTGATCTGTGTCATTCTCTTCTCATTCTACGTGGGTTAAGGACTAGGCTCTCTTCTTCTCTATCAGGTTCACGTGTTACTAATCCGTAGTAACTTATAGGATTGTTGGTTACCAGCCTCAGTTCAGTTTCTACTACTTTTAGTATGTTATCAGTTGAACCAGAACCTTGATATGATGTTGTTGAGTGGTTTTGCAATCTGTTGTGAATGTCTCAAATCTGTTCTGAGCATTTACAGTTGTTATCTGTCCGATTTCCCTAGAAATTCTAATGTCTTTGCATTGTGGCTGTGCTTTCAGACGGCCACTCATGCTCAAAACCAAGTGGTTCGCCTGACCAGGTGCCTCGATGTGCCTGGTCATACGGCTATGTTAGTCCGGGTAATGATTGAGACCGGTTACCGTTGGTGTCCCGAATACACTATCGAAGAGCAATTCCGAGACTTTAATCAAAGCCAATACCTCTGCACTGTCAGGATATTTCCTTCTTATCCAAGATCGACTGAGCCCCTTCACTATTCCTATGGACTCGGGGTTACTATTGAGATGGTACATGCGAGGATCTTGCATATTCTATGATGACCATCATGCGAGTCGGGCCGGCCTGCTTGAACACCGACTTCCGTTATATGCCGGCTTCACTCCCGGGCGCAAGGGTATCTTCAGGCTATCTATGCTGATTCCACTCAGGAGGACTCACTAACTCGCACCACTGCTGAGATGCTCGAGGATAAGGACCGAGAGAATCGGGCCTTGAGACTGGAGCTCTTCAACACCCGTGCCGATCATTGGGCCACTTTGACTCGGTTTGCACCGGCTGTGCAAGCTGGATGTATGGATACGAGGGATCTGTACCCTGTGAGATCTGCTCTGCCAGACATGGTGGATTGGCGTGATGTAGGAGGCATTACCCCACCCTGTGGTCTCCGCAGGCCACCAAATGTTGGTCCAAGACCTCATCCTAGCCCCTATGGTCCACAAGCCCCTCAGGACCGTCTGTTTCCGGATAATCACGTTGAGCTTCCAGGCTATGGAGGTGACTTCTATGAGGACTACTACGGAGTTGTCTGAGTTAGTAGTAGTTTCACTAGTATTGTAATAGTTGTATTTCCACCGTCCTGCATGACCTGTGGAATATGACTTAGTGTGTATCAATTCCGGAGGTGTAGAAAAATAATGTATAGGAGCTTGGAATGCTTCCGATGAGATGTAACGTCTTCCACCATAGTTGTACTCTAGCCGGGCTTGTACTAAATTATGAATGGTGTGTATGACCGTTGGTATATATATGGCAGTTTCTATATTACCATGTCATACGGATGAACATCTCTGCATTCCGTGTTATCCATTACATTCCGACTTCCTTGCCAAATTTTGCCATCCTTGTCTAAACCGTTGTCTTGTTTCCTAGGATGGTCAACAACCGCAACAACCCTGCTGCTCCGGAGTAGGGTGAAGCCAGCACAGCTAGGAATGTAAATCTGCCTCAACCTCCTTCTCTGGCCGAAGTTATGATGGAGGCAGAATGAAACAAGTGTGAGACCAATCGCTTCTGGAGCGGATTGAGCGAGAATCTTGCACGCCAGACCAAGGAATGACCTGGTGTCAATCAATGACTTTGTCAAGCTGTATCCACAGAAGTTTAAACACTCCGTCGAGCCTCTCGATGCGGATGATCGGCTTCGCAAAGATCACCCACAAGCTACGTTACGCCAGCGTGGCGAAGCTGATAAGGTTACCTTTGCTGCCTATCACCTCGAAGGCCCTGCTAGCCTTTCGTGGGAAAATTTTGAGGCTATGCGCCCGGTCGGCCAAATCACTACGTGGGCTGAGTTCAATGCGGCTTTCAGTGAGCATCAGATTCCGGAAGGTCTCATGGATCGTAAGAGGGAAGAGTTCTGCAATTTCACCCAGGGTAGACTGCCTGTGGATGCATACAGCCGTGAGTTTTGAAATCTAGCACGTTATGCTCCTGAAGAGGTATTCACCGACGCCAAGAAGCAGGCAAGGTTCTGCAAGGGACTTAGCCCCGAGCTTCGCCGTGATCTTCGTCTGCACGAGTGCACCTCCTTCCAGAAGTTAGTCAACAAGGCCATCAGTCTTTGAGGCAGAGACGGTCGACTTTGAAGCTTCACGCAGCACTCCGTGACTTTGGTTCTTCATCGGCTCTGGATCTCAAAAGCGCCGGGTGTGGATTCCAAGCACCGCTCGCCACCCAGATTCACTCCGAGGCCATCCTTTGAGGCGCCTCGCCCCAACCAGCATATATGCACCGCCCAAAGGCCTATGGTGGCCCAGCTAATGCTGCTCCACGCCCCAATTTGATAACCTATTTCAAGTGTGGGGAGACGGGTCACTACATCCGTGAGTGTCCCCAGAACAACCCCAACCAGATCGGAAAGTCTGTTGGCCGTGGTAAGCCAGCAGGAAAGGTGCTCCATGCCAAACCAGCCACCACTGCTCGTGGCCATGTCAATTACGTCTCAGCTGAGGAGACCCATGAGGATCCTAACATCATTCTCGATACGCTCCTTGTTAATTGCCATCCGTCAACTGTTCTCTTTGATACTGGAGCATCTCATTCATTTATTTCTGAGAGCTATGCTCGATTGCACAACACCACATTTTGTGACATGCACACCTCCATGGAAATTCAGACTCCTGGTTCTAGATGGCAAACCTCTAGAATAAGTCATGGGAATGAAATCCTTGTCAACAGATTAGTCTTCCTTGCATCACTGATCGCTCTCAAGTCCTCAGACATTAACATCATCTTGGGTATGGACTGGATGTCAGCCCATTATGCCAAGATTGATTGCTCTACTAGAACTGTTCAACTCACCCACCCTTGGGCAAGATACCAATGTTTTGACCCGAGTGTCCAAGCGTCGACTCTACTCATAAATACCAACCCCTTCCGGACCTTGAAGATATTCGGTAGTCCGTGACTTCCGGATGTCTTTCAGAGGAAGCGCCGGTGTTCCACCGACAGCGGAGATGTCGAGTTCGTGATAGACCTTGTTCCAGGAACCGTCCTAATCTCTAGAAGACCTTATAAGATGGCACCCCTAGAACTAGCCGAGCTTAAGAAACAACTCGATGAGTCCTTGCAAAAGGGGTTCATTTGTCCTAGTTCTTCTCCATGGGCTTGCCCCGTCCTCTTTGTCAAGAAGAAGGATGGAACGGATCGGATGGTTGTAGATTACCGACCTGTCAATTTGGTCACTATCAAGAACAAGTATCCGCTCCCGGGATCAACGACTGTATGATGATCATTTGGATCCTCGATCTTTTCAAAATGGATTTGAGGTTGGGCTACCATCAAATCAAAATCAAGAACGGGGACATTCCTAAAACGGCCTTTGTTACTCGTTATGGCCAATACGAGTACACTCTCATGTAATTCTGTTTAACCAATGCTCCAGCCACCTTCTCCCGATTAATGAACTCGATCTTCATGGAGTATTTGGATAAATTCGTCGTGGTTTACCTCAATGATATACTCATCTACTCCAAGAATGAGGAAGAAAATGCCGAACATCTAAGGCTAGTATTGATGAAACTTCGAGAGCATCGCCTTTATGCCAAATTCTCCAAGTGTGAGTTTTGGTTGCCAGAAGTAACCTATCTAGGCCATGTAATCTATGGTAAGGGCATTGTTGTCAATCCCGAGCGAGTTCAAGCCGTCCTTGACTGGACTCCACCTGAATCGGTCAAGCAAGTTCGGAGTTTCCTCGGTTTAGCGAGCTATGTCCGTCGCTTCGTCGAGAATTTCTCCAAGGTTGCTAAGCCTCTAACTGAACTCCTCAAGAAAGATAAAAGTTCGAGTGGACCCCACGGTGCGAGTTCAGCTTTCAGAGGCGAAAAGGCGCGCGACATCTGCTCCCGTACTTGTTCCACCAGATTTCTGTAAGGACTTTATTATCTATTGCGACGCCTCGCGACAGGACTAGGTTGCATACTCATGCAAGATCGTCATGTGATTGCCTATGCTTCTCGACAGTTGCGTCCACAAGAGGATAACTATCCCACACATGATCTAGAGCTTGCAGCAGTGGTCCATGCACTCAAAACATGGCGACATTACCTTCTTGGTAATCGATGCGAAATTTACACTGATTACCAAAGTCTGAAATACATCTTCACCCAACCGGATTTGAATCTCAGGCAAAGACGTTGGGTCGAGTTGATTACGGATTACGACTTAGGAATATCTTACACCCCAGGCAAAGCCAATGTCATGGCTGATGCACTAAGTCATAAATCTTATTGTAACAACTTGATGTTACAACAAAGTCAACCTTTTCTCCACGAGGAATTTCGTAAGCTTAACCTTCACATTGTTCCTCGAGGATTCCTTTCCACCCTGGTGGCGAAACCCAACCTTACGGATCAAATCATAACCGCCCGGGTATGATGAAGGAATATCTCGGATCAAGGAGAACATTGCTACCGGAGCTGCTAAGTGTTTCTCCATAGATGAGCGAGGTGTTGTCTTCTTTGAGAACCGCTTGGTGGTTCCCAAGAAACAACGACAACGACAATTGATCCTTAAGGAAGCTCATGAATCCCCTCTCACCATTCATCCCGGTAGTACTAAAATGTATCAAGTCCTACGCCCGGAGGTTTTGGTGGAATAGGATGAAGAGAAATCGCTCAATTCATTGCTAATTGCGACGTGCGTCGTCGAGTTAAAGCAGAGCATCAACGGCCTCTTGGCACCCTTCAACCTTTGGAAATTCCTGAATGGAAATGGGATAAAATCAGTATGGATTTCATTACCGGGTTTCCAGGACCAAGAGAGGGAATAATGCTATCTTCGTTGTTGTCGATCGTCTTTCCAAAGTAGCCCACTTCCTACCCGTTCGTGAGAGTATAACCGCTAGCCTTGACTAGCTGATTTGTACATCTCTGAATAGTGTCTCTTCATGGTGTTCCATTGGAGATTAATTCAGACCGTGGAAGTCTCTTCACCTCTCGATTTTGGGAAAGTTTCCAAAATGCTATGGGAACTAAATCTCTCTTTTAGCACCGCCTTCCATCCTCAATCAAGTGGTCAAGTAGAACGAGTCAATCAAATTCGGAGGATATGCTTGAGCTTACATCATCTCTTCGGTATGAATTGGGAGAAATGCCTTCCATTCGCCGAGTTAAGCTTATAACAAAGTTATCAAGCTAGCTTGGGCAAAGCTCCTTTCAAAGTTCTCTATGGGCGAAAATGTCGAACGCCTCTTAAGCGGTGAGAAACCGGGAAAGACAACTCTTTGGCGGATATGATCCAGAAGCGAGAAAGCGAGTTCGCGTTATTCGTGAGAAATTGCAAACAGCCCAATCTCGTCAAAAGAGCCAATATGACCACAAGCATAAGCCTATGACTTATGAAGTTGGCGAGAAGGCTTACCTTCGGGTTACTCCTTTGAAGGGAACCCATCGATTCGGTATGAAAGGCAAATTGGCTCCTCGTTACATTGGACCCTTTCGCATTCTTGCCAAACGAGGAGAAGTTGCCTACCAATTGGAGCTACCTCCGCATCTTTCCAGAGTTCATGATGTCTTCCACGTTTCTCAACTCAGGCGTTGCTTCTCGGATCCTATCCGTGGAGTGGACCACGAAACGCTTGATCTCCAAGATAATCTCACATATCGGGAATATCCCGTTCGTATCCTTGATCAAGCCGAGCGTACCACTCGGCCTTGAGAATATCAAGTTTCTCAAGGTTCAATGGTCAAACCATTCCGAGCAAGAAGCTACTTGGGAAAGGGAGGATCGTCTTCGACTTGAGTACCCCACCTTCTTTCCGACGGATCCAAAATCTCGGGACGAGATTCTTTTGAGTGGGGGTGAGTTGTCACATCCTAGCTAGACCATGCATTAGAGTGTTGCATCATGTCTACCTTTCATCAGAAATCTGAATTGGGGAAGACAGAACCCCCAGAACCCCTCTGAATCCAACTAAGGTTTACTAAAAATATTTTCAATGAACCTGAATTGCCCTTCTAAAAAGTTCACCCTCTTTGTCTTGGGTTAGGACCTCCGGCAAAATTGGTGCACAATTTTCTAGGTCAACAGAAGAATTAAATCATATGTAAATTGCATTTGGGCATTTAAATGCTAGTAAATATTTTGAATGATCAAATAATTCTGAAAATAAGTGTGGGATGTTGGAGATTTTCTAAACAGAGCCTCTGATTATTTTCAGGATTTTTAGAAGTGCCTAACTATTTTTAATAAGTCCACAAACTTACAGAATAATAGAAAAGGGAAAAACCAAAGCAAGCAGAGGCTTACCTGGCGCCCATCTGGCAAGCCCACTGCCGGCCCAGCCAGCCACCGCTCCAGCTGCTTGGCTTGGCCAGGCAGGCAGCCAGGTGCTCGACGGCGGCACCAGCGCGCGCCACGCAGCTGCTCGCCGCCCTGCCTCCTCCTCTCACCGTTCTGCCGCCCTGGGTCGGTAGCCCACTCCTTCCCCGACCTCGCAGACACGCTCTCTCCTCCCCAGCTCCTCTCCCTCGCTCGCGCGCACCATGGCCGACGCTGCCACGCCCGCGCCACCGTGAAACCCGCGCTCCCCGTCGTCCCCGCGCCGCGCCACCGTGTCCAGGAGCTCCGCCGCCCTACTCTCCTTCGAGCAAGCCGAGCCCCGGGCGCTCGCTTGCCTCGAAGCCGCTGCACCGACCTCGCTCGACACCGCCACCGCCGGAGATCCCTTTTGCCGTCATCGATGCTCCAGCTCGTCCCCGACCGTGTCGACTGCACCATCGTGACCGCCGTGCGCTCAGCTAACTCCTCCCCCTTCTCGTTCTCGCTCTCGAGCCCTGCAACAACTCCACGGAGCTTCACCGCACGCGCCACCACCGAGCTCGTCGCCGACGTGTCTCCGGCCAACCACCGGCCACCCCATCGTGTCTAACATACTCACCGCTTCACGAGGAGCGCAACGCACCACTCCACGCGCCTCGTCGTGCCCCGTAGCCACGGGTCCATCTTCACCCGACTCCGGCGACCGCCACGGTTGTCGCCGGCGACGTTTCCGGCCACCCCGAGCTCAACCACCGCCACCAAACGCTGCGGCTTGTTCCCAGCTACACGTAGATGCCTTCCGCCGCTCATTTTGTCGCCAGAATGCACAAATGCACTCTCACCGCCGCGTTAGCCGGCGTGTTGACCTTTGACTTTGACTAGGGTGGGCCCAGGTTGACTCCCCTGAGTCTATGACAAGTGGGGGCCCTCGCTAATTAACTTGATTAGTTTTAACTAAATTTAACTAGTTTAATTAACTCTTGACATGCGGGACCCACTGGTCAGGTTGACTGGACGTCCCCTTTGACCAATCGACGTCACCGACGGCCTTCTTGATGCAATAACTAATTTTTGGATTTATTTTTATACAGAAAATTCCAGAAATTGTTGCAAACTTCAAAAATTCATAGAAACTAATCTGTAGCTCCAAATGCAAAGATTTATATATGAATTTTGATCAGAAAAATTCAATCTATCCATTGGTAATAGTTTCATGCATGACAGAACAAGTTAACCTTGCTGTTTAAGCAGAATAAGATAATGCACTAATATGGCTAAGTTAAATGAACTAGCATTTGAATCTTTGATTCAAATGAGTTCATTCCTTTCTGTTCTAGCTTCCATTAGGCCAAGACACATTCATATTGCCATGTCATAGCATGCATCATATTGTTGCATATCGTCATGTGTTGATTATGTTATTTGTGTATTTCGTGGTAGGTTACGTCTCCGAGGATAACCCCAAATATCCGTGCGAAGGCGGTACCCTACTACCACTACATCAGGCAAGCAACCCATTGATCATTCCGATACAAACCCATGATCTCACTTCTGCTCTTGTTTACTGCATTAAGACAACGCGATTCAAACTGTTGTGTGTGTTGCGGTAGTTGAACCCACTTCCTTTGCATGACCTGTCATTGCCACAATAACTAGATGAAACCCACTAGTATGTGTAGGAGTTGTTTGAGCCATATTTGTGTATCATACCATGCGATGCTTGCTATGCTTGCTATGCTTAGAGTTGTGTCAGGTCTGGCTCATCTGGATGATGAACTAGAGTGAAAGGTTGTGTCGGTAACGAGAGTGAAGTGTTGAACACGATTTGGTAAAGGTATCGATGAGAGGCCATGTAGGAGTACATGGTGGGTTGTTTCATTGAAGTCGTCCTTAAGAACTGAGATCTATGTGTGTGATTTAAGACTCAGCTACTACCACACATTGGGATCCTTAATTGACCCTCGCGACCTATTAACCACTCTTGTCCTCTGTCCGGGAGTTGCAAAGTAGTTTCTGGTGTTTGTAGCATGCTGGGGGCCGCATGCAGCGCTGACCTTAGGGGTGGGCTGTGTTGCGGTAGGCACGTGGCCCGGTGTACCGATTCGCCCGTTTGGTGTGGGAACCCTGCACACATCGTTTGGGGCCGTTAGTGAAACCTCGGCCGGACTCCTTGCGGATGGAACCCGAATAGGCGATAAACCTGGACTAGGGACTCATGTGTTTAGTCAGGTCGTGGCCGACACCCTCGCTGGGCTTCCGCTTGAAGGTTGGCGAGTACATGTCATGTAGCAGCGATAAGTGGTGATAGCGTGTGTGAAGAAGTACACCCCTGCAGGGTATGAAACTATTCGAATAGCCGTGTCCACGGTAAAGGACTACTTGGTCACCTACACAGTTCATAGACAAGTAAATGGATACTACTAAAAGCCTCAAGATAAGTGTGAGTACCGCGGGTGGCCCTTTCGTGGGTTGACGAGAGAGGATCCACGGTGGAGTATTGTGTTGGTGATTAGTGGACTCGTGTGCGACAAATGCTTTTCAAGTGGTGTCACGTAGGATAGCTTAGCCAAGAGTCAAAGCTGGCTTGCTGCAAATAACTCCACTACCTTCTTGAGAATGTGCATGTATAGTAGGATTCTGTTGTAAGACTTGCTGAGTACCTCCGTACTCATGTTGCTTTAATTAATGTTTTCAGACGACAACACCGCCCCCTCCGATGGGTTCTATGTAGACCTTGATGTCGACGAGTGACTAGCCACCCAGGTGGTGGTCCAAGACTTGTGAAGGGCCGATGTAGATAGAAGGGCTTCGTCAAGCCTTCTTTCTTTTTAGTGTCTGTACTCAGACTAGTTTGCTTCCGCATGTGCTTGTATGTTTGTATGACTTGAGTGTCGGGTCATGTGACCCCTATCTGTATGAACATGTTATGTATGGCTCCTCGGAGCCTTTTAAATAAAGTACTTGAGTTATAGAGTTTTGTTGTGATGCCATGTTATGCGTTACTCATATCGAGCATATTGTGTGTATGATTGAAATGCTTGGTATGAGTGGGATCGACAATCTAGTTGTTTATCCTTGGCAGCCTCTCATATGGGAAATGTAGTCTAGTGCTTCACGAGTGATAGTAGTCCGCTCTGGCCGGTTCACCGGAGTCACCGCTAGCCTAGCACTACTGCTCTGGACACTTGACTGGCCGGCATGTGTTTCGCCGTTCCTGTGTCTATCCCTTGAGGAAATGTCAGCGGTGACATCCAGGAGTCCTGCCTAGCCTTCTACGGCCGGGTTGCGAGTCACAGTTAGCCAGTGCTACGGTCCGGATTCATACGTTGATGACCGACATGCTCGATGTGATTCATGTATACTGTCCCCATGGGTTAGTGCCGCTTTGGGTTCACGACTAGCCATGTCGGCTCGGGTTCTCTGTCATGTGGATGCTAGCGACACTATCATATACGTGAGCCAAAAGGCGCAAACGGTCCCGGGCCATGGTAAGGCGACACCCGTGGGAATACCGTGCGTGAGGCCGCAAAGTGATATGAGGTGTTACCGGCTAGGTCGATGTGACTTGGAATCGGGGTCCTGACACCATCACAAACTCTTATCCCTCGCATTACATTATTTGCCATTTGCCTCTCGTTTTCCTCTCCCCCACTTCACCCTTGCCGTTTTATTCGCCCTCTCTTTCCCTTTGCCTCTTTTTCGCTTCCCTCTTGTTTGCTCGTGTGTTGGATTGCTTGCTTGTCACGATGGTTCAAGATAATACTAAATTATGTAACTTTGCCAATACCAACAATAATGATTTTCTTAGCACTCCGATTGCCTTTCTTACCGACGCTAAATCTTGTGAAATTAATGCTGCTTTGCTGAATCTTGTCCTGAAAGATCAATTCGCCGACCTTCCTAGTGAAGATGCCGCTACCCATCTAAATAGCTTTGTTGATTTGTGTGACACGCAAAAGAAGAAAGATGTGGACAGTGATATTGTTAAATCGAAGCTATTTTCGTTTTCTCTTAGAGATCATGCTAAAACTTGGTTTTCGTCTTTGCCTAAAAATAGTATTGATTCTTGGAATAAGTGCAAAGATGCTTTTATCTCTAAGTATTTTCCTCCCGAAGATCATCTCTCTTAGAAATGATATTACGAATTTTAAGCAACTTCATCATCAACATGTTGCACAAGCTTGGGAGAGAATGAAATTAATGATACGTAATTGCTCTACTCATGGTTTGAATTTGTGGATGATTATACAAAAAAATTATGCTGGGTTGAATTTTGCTTCTAGAAATCTTTTAGATTCGGCCGCGGGAGGCACTTTTATGGAAATTACCTTTGGAGAAGCTACTAAACTCCTAGATAATATTATGGTTAATTATTCTCAATGGCACACTGAAAGATCTACTAGTAAAAAAGTGCATGCGATAGAAGAAATTAATGTTTTGAGTGGAAAGATGGATGAACTTATGAAATTGTTTGCTAATAAGAGTGTTCCTTCTGATCCTAATGATATGCCTTTGTCTACCTTGATTGAGAATAGTAATGAATCTATGGATGTGAAATTTGTTGGTAGGAATATTTTGGTAACAACGCGTATAGAGGAAACTTTAATCCTAGGCCGTATCCTAGTAATTCCTCTAATAATTATGGTAATTCCTACAACAACTCTTATGGAAATTTTAATAAGATGCCTTCTGATTTTGAAACTAGTGTTAAGTATTTTATGATCTCCCAAAATAATTTCAATGCTTTGCTTGAAGAAAAATTTCCTAAGATTGATGAATTGGCTAGGAACGTTGACATAATTTCTCTTGATGTTGATTCTTTGAAGCTTAGATCTATTCCACCTAAGCATGATATCAATGAGTCTCTCAAAGCCATGCGACTTTCCATTGATGAGTGCAAAGAAAGAACCGCTAGTATGCGTGCTAAGAAAGATTGCTTTGTGAAAGCGTGTTCTTCTAATTTTTATGAGAATAAATATGAAGATCTAAAAGTTATTGATGTGTCCCCTATTAAATCTTTGTTTTGCAATATAAATCTTGATAATGATGGGACTGGAGATGATTAAACTTTAGTTAGAAGGCGTCCCAAAAATTCGGAGTTTTTAGATCTTGATGCAAAAATTGGTAAAAGTGGGATTGAAGAGGTCAAAACTTTAGATATTAATTGAAAGTGCGTTATATCGACTAGAGGGGGTGAATAGGCGATTTTTATGAATTCTTCATTGAGGAATTTGTTGGTGAGGAAATTCATAAGTGAAGAACTACTTGTAGCGGAATAAGTACTCAGAAGTAAGCATAACAGAATACATGCATGGTCATCATGATGAAATGAAGACAATCACAAAGTACAGAAAGCGTAAACACAGGATAACACAAGATGAAGACAAGCAGTGAACAAATTGAGCGAGGAAATTGAGAAAGTCTTGATCAAAGTCTTCAAACACAGATATGAACAAACACTCAACACAGTTATGAGGAAATGAAAGAGTTGAGGAAATAGAACGATTAGGTTGGTGAAGACAATGATTTGGTAGACCAGTTCAAGCGATGTCTCGGTTATGCGTCACAGTTGGAGCGGTTGAGTATTTAAACTCGAGGACACACAGTCCATTACACCCAGTCGGCCGAGCATGCAGCTTCAGGACACCAAGTCCTCACCGTATTCTCCTTGAACTAAGGTCACACAGACCTCGTCCAATCACCGTGGTAAGTCTTGAGCGACTTCCAAACCTTCACAGACTCGGTCACTCGGCGATCCACAATTCCTCTTGGATGCTCTAGACCATGACGCCTAACCGTCTGGAAGAAGCACAGTCTTCAAAGGTAACAAGCGTCGGATCCACGCAGGACCAATCTCTTCAGTGATGCTCAATCACTTTGGGTTTGTAGGGGTTTGGTTTTGGTTTTCCTCACTTTCGATGATTTTCGCTCAAAGTCCTCGAGAGGATGGGTTGCTCTCAAATGACAAGTGTCAAGTTCTCTCGGAGCAGCCAACCAGCTAGTGGTTGTAGGGGCGGCTATTTATAGCCTAGGGAGCAGCCCGACATGATAAGACATAAATGCCCTTCAATGATATGACCGTTAGGTGCATAAGATATTTTGGGACAGCTGGCGCGCAGCACAGCAACGGTCGGAAATTTGACTCTCAAATTCCTCAGGGCTATCATGTTCCTCACTGTGTAGGCAATCCGCACTAGCGAATTCCTAACTCCTCAATCAGAACAAATTCCTCAGCGACCAAAAGAACTTCGTCTCACATCCTTTGAAGAAATTGACTGAAGCGTATGAGATTTCCAAAGGCTTCACTCGAAGGGATTGGTAGGTGTAGGATTTTGAGTTGAGCATCACATGGAAATTTTTCCTTAGTATTTCCTCGACCCCTTTAACAAAGACGGTGTTTCCTATGACTCAAGAAAGAGAAAACAAAACTACGAAAACAAAAGTCTTCACGCTTCATGTTCCTCAAATGAATACCAAGTCTTCAAGGTCACACAAATTTCTTCACTTTCAAAGTCTTCAGAAAGTATTCAGGATACCAAAGTCTTCAGTCGAAGAACTTCATTTTTAGGGGTCGACTTTCTCTGTAAATATCAAACTCCTCATAGACTTATAGACCTGTGTACACTCATAAACACATTAGTCCCTTAACCTATAAGTCTTCAATACACCAAAATCACTAAGGGGCACTAGATGCACTTACAATCTCCCCTTTTGGTGATTGATGACAATATAGGTTAAGTTTTCAAAGGATAAACATATGAAGTGTAAATACTGATATTGAGGAATTTGATTGCAAGATATAGAAGAACTCCCACGAAGATGTGCATAGTGAGGAATTTGCTTTTGAGGCAATGCACATTTGAAGAGTTGAATCATGGAGAACTCCCCTATATCTTGTAATTCATACACGCATTTGACATATAATATGAAGAATTTGAAATGCATGATGAAATATGGTGGTGATGTAATTCAGCATGCGTGTATTAACATATAATGAGGAATAAGCATGCAGAGGAACACATCAAAAGTATCGAGCACCATCGGGTTTAAGATTACAACTCGATCCAATAAAAGTTTCAAGAGCGAGAGTTGTAACTTAGCAAAAAAACACCCATATAATAGACCCGCTTGAAGACTAACTCAAATTTCTCCCCCTTTGTCATCGAATGACCAAAAGGATCGAAACTGAGGACTAACGCCCCTGAAGAATTTCAAGTTTATGAAGGAGCGCCAGCGATGTCAGGGTCGGTTGTCGGAGTAGGGCATGCCGCAGTGTCGTCCAAGTCTTCATTTTCATCAGTGTCGCGCGATGAAGAATAGGAGCTGGCCACCAAGGAAGGAACCTTGACCTTCTTGAATTTCTTCAGTGGAGATGCAGACCAGTCAAATTCTTCCTTGAGACCCATGCTCTTCAGATCTTCTGCGCTGTAGAGATGAGATAGAACAGCCCAGGTATGGTTGAAGGTTTCATGGAGGTAGTACTGGTTTTTCTTCACTACATTGTGTGTTGAGGTCATGTTGTGAAGAATTGAACCAAACTGACGCTTGACCCATTTATGATTGCGATCAACCTTCCGATGAAGACCGAGGAGTAACTCACGATCAGTCATCACCACAGGTCTTTGTGGCTTGAAGATTTTGCTTGGTGAGGTATTGGCGGCAGAGTCATGAGTGGCAGAGTCATCATTGGTGGAGTAGGATGCAGCCTTGCGAAATTGACCATCCAATGGACGAATGCCTTCATCTATCACAGCAGTTGCCTTGCCTTTGTCATCAGCAGAGGAAAATGTCCGTTTGAGGACTTCAATTGGAGGCAAATAGCTGCAGTGGTTCAGAGTATCAGCCTTGTAATTTAGTGAAGACCTTGTCCTGATGAACCTCATAATCCAAGGAGCATAAGGCTTCAGCTCAAATGGTGACATAGCAATATTCGCCAGAGTCCTCATGAAGAGATCATGGAAGTTGACGGGAACGCCATGAATGATGTTGAAAAGCATATTCTTCATGATGCCAACGACTTCTTCATCATTTGAGTCGTGGCCTTTGATAGGACTCATTGTCTTCGTCGGAATGCGATAGGCGGTCAAGGCACATCTGATAATTCCTTGACGAAGAACTTGGTGCGTGGTGCACCTTACGGTTTCAAAGGCTTCATCGGCACTTGCATGTAGTGATTTGAAAGCTTCGGGTTCGTTGTAGATGCAACAAGCACCATCAAGGGGAGGGCGAGTGGGAGGGCACGAAGCAACTCGATTCTGGTGCCTTGTGGTGAGTATTTTCCGTCATCGGTCCAATACCCATGAGTTCACATCTTCGTGAGTCTCGGTAATGTGCAGCGTCGCATAGAATTGAAGAATGAGTTCTTCATTCCAATCACAGATGTCGGTCAGAAATTCAGCAATCCTGCATCATGAAGAACAACGAGGGTAGCTCGAATCCTGGCAGCGATTCCATGTCCACATGAGGAATATGTGCATGATCGAAGACTTTGTCTTTGTTGAATAGCACGGAGGAATAGAAGTTGGCTTGACTAGCAATCCATAAATGCCTCTTCCTTATGCGAGCAGAGTCATATGGGTTGTAGTCAGTGAAGAATACATGCTCGCCGAAGAAACCTTCAGCCTTGAACTTTTGCTTTGTTGAGAATGGATTCTTTGGCTTTGGCGATGGAGTGTCGATGTGTTGCATCACGACCTCGGGAATCGCAATCTCAGGTTCTTGGTGAGGATTTTCTGGTTCCTCTTCATATGCGATCTGCGTGTTCATAGGATCAGCGATGGCGAGTTCTTGACACTAGTGGCTGGAATTTCTTCATGCGGATGAGTTGGGATGAGTTTCTTGAGCCCATTTGAACCCGTTGGTGCGAGGGTGAGGAATTTGTTGGAGTGGGGTGAAGAGTGGAGAATTTGGATGCTGACTGTCCCAAAAGTCATCGTTCATCGCTGGCGTTGTGCTTCCAGTATCCACATGTTCGTCTTCAATTTCCTCAACACCAGCCTCTTCAGCTGTGAACTGAGGCATGGGCGAGGAAATGATTGGTGTTGAAGGGATTGCATTCCACTTCAATTTCTTCATCAATCTGCTCTGACGAAGCAGCGGAATGATTTTCTTCATCAGATCCGCTTGGGATCTCATACTCTTCACCAAAAGGAACAAGCTCCTTTGATGGAATGGAGGAAATTGGAACAGCATCGATGGGATTTTCAAAATAGCCTGACATAGGCTTCATTTTCTTGAGGGCTGAAGAATTTGAAGTCACCGTGATGCTTTCCTTTTCTTCACTATAGCTCGCTCTGCAGCCTTGGTCTTCTTCACATCGATGAGATGGAAGGATAGGAGTTGGTGTAGGCGCAGGAGGAGCTGAGGAATCTGTTTGAATTTCCTCGAGCGCAATGAATGCGATTGCCACGACTTCTTCGGGCTTTCTTGAGCGCACCACTAGTGGATGCCCCGGCAATTTCATCGGGCTGGAATGGAGTCATCAGCCACGGAACTAGCATTGTCTTGACGGGCTGAAAATCATCGTGATCTTGGCATGTTCTTCAAAGGTGGCGGAGGCTCGACTGAGGAATTTCTTGTTGCGTTGGGGCTGCAACATTTGTAAACTTCTTTGTCGATTGACAAATCTGACTTGGCTCCTGCCAATCGGCATAATAGGCATCAAAGTCATCACGAGAGCTTTGATTTCATTTGGATCTTGAGGAGTTCCTCGGTTGTCATTACGACAACGTTTTTCTTCGAGGAACTTCTCTTTCTGAATTGAGCTTTCTTGATCTGCCTTGCCTTCTCAAATTTCCATTTCTCTTGAGAGATGAAATGGAATTGACATGTGACTTTGTCCAGAGTCAAATGAAAATCAGGCATAGGTGTCTCTGGATCCTTGTGCGAGATCAATGTACTCGAGGATCGCCCTTGGATCCAAAAGCGTTACGCAGTGTGCCTTTGGCTCTAGCGGCCCTTTCTTGTCGGTCTCGATGATTTACGTAAGTTCATCATCATCGGCTTCATCATCGGATGGCACTTGGAAGGCGATATGTTTCTTCTTGAATTGGCGAGGACCTCGTCCATGATTGCCATTTTCTTCAGCAGTGGGGCTGATGAAGAATTTGGTGCAGTGAGGAACTTCTTGAGACACGGAGGCAATAGAGATGCCAGCGGTCCTTTAGCACGTGGCGGATGCACAGTCTTGAGGACTTTGGAGGAGCTATTGAGGACTTTGTAGAAGGCGAGGATTTGGAAGGAGCAGGAGCGGCATGAGGAATTGGCCGTGAGGGCATTGAAGATTCCGGCCGTGAGGGCATTCTTTGAGGATTTTAGCCGTGAGGGCACTTTGTTGGTGAAGCACTTGGCTTGTGCGGCTTCTTTGCCATTGATTTTACGGGCTTGACAGCGGGGCCCTCGGTGGCTGAGCGATGTGAGTCTTCATTGAATTTCATCACTACATCTTTGGCTTGTCTTGCTAACTTGGCTTGGCGCTTGGCCCATTCTTGAGAAAATCCTCACCACGCTTGATCTTTGGTGGGGTTGACTTCTTGGCCAGGTGCCAATGGAGCGCTTGGGCATGGAGGATTCAGTGCGAATTTCTTCATGTACTTTGGAGTAACACACCTGTACTCCCTCCATTCCCTTGCCCATCTCCTTTCAATCCTCTGAATGTGCACCTTGCGCTGATTTTTGTTTTCCTTGCCAAACTTGGCTTCATCAGGTGTGCAATAGTCAGCGTATATTTCCTCAGGTATCTCGAAAGCAGTCATGACCTCAGGCCTCTTTCCTCATTTACGTGGCTTCTTTCCTTCGCCATATTCTTCAAATTTGAGGAATTTGAACAATCGAATTCTCTGAAGAAGTATGCAACTTTTCTTCGAGGAACGCTGCAAATGAGTTAAGTTGATGAGAACCTAGTGATTCGGCGGACATGAGTACCGTGAGCAGTATAGTTGCGAGGAATTTGGAGAGGTCATATGCGTTCTCGGAAGGTTTTTCAAAAGAACTAGTTTGAGGAATTTGACCAGATGAGCCTTGAAGAATTTCACTAAGCGATCTTTGTCTTAGGTTCGAGTTGTATAGATCGAGGATCCACACAATTGAGGAATCTTGAAGAAAAATCATTGCTTAGAGAAATGAATCAAGAGCATATTTCGTTTGAGGTGTTCATATGTGTGAAGATTTGAAGAATAAACACCTTTGAAGATTTTCAGGAAGGTTTGAGAATCAAAGCGAGTAATAAAAGTAAATTTTAATTACCCGAACTGAAGAACACGATGAACTGAGAAGTGTAGATTAGAAGTTAAATCGATTCAGATCTCCCACGCCCTAACTTCGGCGGAGGAAGACAGCTTCTGGCGGCGGAGTGAAGATTTCCGCTGTCGTGTAGATCTGACAATGACGAGGTCAGCGATGAAGCTCTTCCTCACCGTGACGATGGAGTAGCGGCGGTGCTAGGGTTTGAGAAGCTCGAGAGAGAGAGCGGTCGGCGGAATAAAGGAAGTGATGAAGGGAGAGGGGTATATATAGCCACGGTGAAAAACTGTTCGCAGAAGATTTTGAATGAACGTCGCTTTGACCCTTCTCATTCGCTTGACATGTGTCACCCACGTACTGAAAAGTGGAGATCGTGTTAGATCGTGGGTGAATAGATAAGTTTATCGTGGGAAGCGGAACGGATTGAGCGGCAAATCCAAAAATTTGGATAAGATAAGTTAAAAGTTCCGTTCACAATTTCTTCAGCTGATAAGGACACAGTGAAGATTTTGAACGAGTTTCAAATAGAACGCACATGAAGAATTTGTGAATAGATTGGGTTGAGTATAGCATAGAGGGGGAAGGGTCCGATCACATTCACTTAGCAGAAAAAAAACAACTTGAAGAAATAGCCATAAGTGAATGCTGTAGAGGACATAAACCCATATATATAGTCAATGAAGAAAGACGACATAAACAGTGAAGATTTTGCAAAGTTGAAGAATTTGAAAAACTGAAGAATTTCAAAAACTGATGAAAAACTTAAATTGAAGATTTTCAACTTTGGTGGTGGCGTGTCCCACCGTATAAGAATGATGATTTCAGACACCGCGTACAATTGTCGTAGGGTTCTGAGAATCAAATTCTTCATTAATTTCTTCACACTTAGAGTGTTGTTCTTCATTGATTGAAGAAAATCGTTTCTTCATGTGTTGCACATCTAAGTCATCAATTTTGCATAAGTGTCAGGATGTGTGTCCTTTTCAAAGAACATTCGAAGATTCTAAGATATTTAGCTCACACCGCAACTTGCTAAATCTCTTCTCATCCAAGAGCTTTATGAAGATATCGGCTAGCTGTTCTTCAGTCTTCACATGCTCGATGGAGATGTCGCCCTTCAACACATGATCACGAAGAAAATGATGACGAATCTGAATGTGCTTTGTCTTGAGTGCTGAAGCTGGGCTGTGAGCAATCTTGATGGCACTCTCATTGTCACGATGAGAGGCACATTCTTCACGTTGATGCCGTAGTCCTTGAGAGTTTGCTTCATCCACAGCAATTGAGCACAGCAAGAACCAGCAGACAATGTACTCGGCTTCGCGATGAAGCGGTGATACGCATGATTCTGTTTCTTCGAGGACCAATAGACCAAAGATCGTCCGAGGAAATGACAAGTACCAGATGTTGACTTGCGGTCCACGTGATCACCAAAGCATAGTCGAGTGAGAATATCCAATGAGATCAAAAGTAGAGCCCTTGGGGTACCATAATCCTAGTGTTGGTGTGTAAGCTAGATATCGAAGAATATGCTTCACAGCCTTATGGTGTGATTCCTTCGGTGTAGCTTGAAATCGGACACACATGCAAACACTAAGCATTATATCTGGCCTAGATGCACATAAGTACAATAAAGAACCAATCATGGAGCGGTATACCTTGTGGTCGAAGTCAATACCATTTTCATCGATTGCATAGATGGCCATTTGTGGGCATAGGAATTTTAGCGCCTTTGCAATCTTGCATGCCGAATTTCCTCAGAACATCCTTGAGGTATTTCTCCTGAGATATGAATATGCCATTGTGTTGTTGACGAATTTGAAGACCTAAAAAGAATTTCAATTCTCACATCATAAACATTTGATATTCTTCACTCATCATATAGGCAAATTCATCACTATAATGTTGGTCAGTACAACCAAAGATAATATCATCAACGTATATTTGACACACAAACAGTTCACCATCATATGATTTAGTAAAGAGAGTAGGGTCGAGTGAATCGGGTGTGAAGCCATTCTTCACGAAGAATTCCTTCAATGTATCGTACCACGCCCGAGGGGCCTGTTTGAGGCCATAGAGGGCCTTGTTGAGCCTGAAGACTTTGTCGGGATTCTTTGGATCTTCAAAACCTGGGGGTTGAGCAACATATACTTCTTCCTCAAGCTTACTATTGAGGAATGCACTTTTCACATCCATTTGATATAAAGTGATATTATGATGGTTAGCATAGGCAAGTAATATGTGAATAGCCTCAAGTCTAGCAACAGGTGCAAAAGTTTCATCGAAATCAATTCCTTCAACTTTGTGTGTAGCCTTGAGCTACAAGTCGTGCCTTATTCCTCACCACAAGGCCATTTTCATCTTGCTTGTTGCGGTAGATCCACTTTGTGCCAATGATATTATGCTTGCGAGGATCTGGACGTTTGACTAGTTTCCAGACGTTGTTGACCTTGAACTGATGTAATTCTTCTTGCATGGCCTGAATACACTCAGGCTCCAGAAAAGCTTCATCTACCTTAGTGGGCTCTGTGATAGAGACAAAAGCATAGTGCCCACAAAAGTTAGATAAATGTGAAGCTTTTGAGCGTGTGAGAGGACCTGGTGCTTCAATGTCATCGATGATCTTGTCAACTTACACTTCTTTTGCAACAAGAGAAATTGTCACGGCAGATGTCCTTAGTGTCAGGACTTAGTCGCGAGGCCAACGCATCTATGTGGTAGCTTGAGAGGGGTTGAGCGGAATCGATAGACGCAACACAAGACAGGGATTTAGACGACTTGGGCCCCGGAAACATCATCCGGTAAAAACCCTACATCTTTGTTGAGGCTAGGTCTCATTATCATCACGAGGGAGTCGCCGTAAACCGGCTCTCCTCTTTGTGTCTAGCCCTAAGATTGTTTCTTCTTGCTTGTAGCTTGTCCCCTTTGGGGAGCCCTGCCCCTCCTTATATATGTTGAAGGGGCGGGTTACATGACTAGTCCTAGTAGGATTAGGATTAATCTATTACAAGTGGAGTCCTAGTCTTGCTTCCTTTGTAGGAGAATAGTCCTTACGATTTCCTCATAAACCGGCCCACCATTAAACGTGAACCGGCCTTCTGGGCCTTGGGCCTCGTCATCCATCTAACCCGCCCACCGGGTTACTAATGAACCACCAAGACCGGGCGGGTAGCCCGTGAACCGCCAAGCTCCAGGCGGGTTACCAGTGAGTCGTCCAGTCCGGCCGGGTTATACTTCCGGCCGGTTTACGCCACTGGGTATATCCCCGACATTAGCCCCCAGTTTAATTTGGATGTAAACCGGTATAACTTTCGTATCATTGGTATTGATAGCACAATGTGAATCCACAGAAGGTTGAGGTGACTGTGGCGGGTTATAAATGGTCTCGTATGAGCCGTGTCAGCAACTCGGCCAATGGTTCCTTCCAACTGGCGACTTGAAGTTAACGAGAATCGTAATGGCGGCGACTTGTGTACTCGCTTATTGAGCCATCCGGTCTGACGGCGATTGGCGATAATTTGCCTCAATTTGAAAGAAAACCGGGCTACCCAAGCGTGACTTGCTCATATCAATAAACAGCTCATGCGACGGTGCGGCCCGGTATGTTGATGTAGACCAGCCGCGAGACGAACAGCGAGGCGACCGCATCATCGATGGCGGCTCCGACGGATGAGTCGGCCGCGGCATTGTAAACCGGCATGGGCGGAAATCGATCTTGGTCGTAAATGGCGCGAGGCGGGAGAATCGGCCGAGGGGCCCCTTTTGCAAACACCGGTTAAATGCGGATGAAAACATAGCATAGACCAAGTAATTGTTCTTTGATAAATACAATGTATTAAGAAAAATAGATGGATGGACATCACCTGGTCTTTTTCGTCCGATGATCATGGATGCCGGGGATCAAAACCATAGTCTGACGTGTCACCTCCTTGCCAAAACACCGTCGCTGGTCCCAGCTTTACCTCGCGGGTCGAAAACATCTCCATTCACTGTGCCCGTGAGTGATTGTTGCTCCAGTATTTGTCCCTTAGTAATGTAGTCATGTGAATGGAGGCACTTTGGCGGCTCACAGCGAGCTCGTGGCAGCAACTTTGGTGGCAACAAAATCAGTTTGCCAATGCAGACAAGGCCGCGGCAACAGCGGCGAAGTCGGGCGCTCCACGGCGGGTTAACAAGTCGGCGCGACAGGGAGCCGTATCTTGGCGCGGCGGTGGCGGCGTTCAGTTGACTCGGCGTGCGGCAGCAAGACCAGCGGGGGCACCGAAAAGTGACGAAGCCAGCAGGCGGCTCAGCGCAAAGAGTGATGCGAGGCCATGGCGGCTCAAAGCTGGGGCGTTAACGGCGAGAAGGTAAATGCGAGCCGTCCATGGAGGCAGCGGCTCCGGTGATCAACAGAGCTGGATGCGGCGTAGTCTAAACCAGTCAAGCGAATCTGCTGACCCGCATATTAAATCCACTTTTGGCCCGTGTTCTAGTAGTTCATGATTTGATGTCTTACGGTTCGCTTTGATCAACATGCAACATCGTTAATCTTTTTACGTAATCTTGATGGGTGTGCTCGGACGAGCGATGGCTCGGAGTTGAGACCGGGCGGCACGGCAACAAGGACAACAGCGACTCAGGTTAGTTCCGTGGCGGAGCCACCCAGCAATTCAAGAGGCGGGCGGCCGCAAGTCCGAGTCCGGATCAAGCTCGAGCGGCCCTCGGAGGCGCGCCTGATTATGGCGGCTTAGGAACGAAGACAGAGACAAAGATCAAGTCTGTGGCCTCAACTACTCCCGTTTTGTGAAGTAAATCCTTGTAGCAGGCGTACTTGTTCTCGGATGGATCCAATCCGTGTGTTTGCAGCGGAACAAACTCAGCGGACTCCATTGACTACTGCGGTAGGTTGACTACGGTAGAAAAAATCCGTCGATCTTGGTGGAATAGAGGACCGCAGCTGCTGGTGACTTGAAGCTCTGGCGGAGATTACTCGATGTTGGGACTGCAGATGCGGCCGCTGAAGCCACAGGCCGCTCGGAGGCAGGTCTGCGCAAGCAGCGATGGCAGAGCCCATAACCCAGGTCGTGGTCGGATATTTTTTTTTCAACGTCTAGCCTAATTGCTTGATGAATCAGGCAATTGGATGAGAGAATAAAACCGATCCACTAGTACTCAACAATACTAATCTTCATTACGTATTAGTGAAAGTACTTCGGAGTTGATTTGACCTTCACGCCCAAAGTAGCAGGAGCAACCATTGATTCCCTTGGGACTTGTATTCTGGGACTTCTCTACGCAGATTGGTCCACTGCTTGTAGATGCAGTAGTAATCGGACCCGGTCACCAATCCTCCAATGGAAACCGCTGTCAGCTTGGGTTGGTATTGCGGTAGTTTGGCTTCCGCCGAAAAAAATCTCGTCTCGATTTGGCGAGAGTTATGGCGATGGCGATGATACATCCCGATTTTCTTTTGACCGTAAATCTTGAATATGCCGTTTTGGCTGTTCGCGAAGATGTGAACTTTGCGCGGCTCTTTTTCATCCGGCATATCGCGAGCTTCTCGAACCCTAAAGAGATCCCTACAAGAACTCAACACCATCGTGTGTGGCCCCACGGTGGGTGCCAACTGTCGTGGAATTGTCACGGCAGATGTCCTTAGTGTCAGGACTTAGTCGCGAGGCCAACGCATCTATGTGGTAGCTTGAGAGGGGTTGAGCGGAATCGAGAGACGCAACACAAGACATGGATTTAGACAGCTTCGGGCCTCGGGAAACATCATCCGGTAAAAACCCTACATGCTGTTGAGTCTAGGTCTCATTATCATCACGAGGGAGTCGCCGTAAACTGGCTCTCCTCTTTGTGTCTAGCTCTAAGATTGTTTCTTCTTGCTTGTAGCTTGTCCCCCTTTGGGGAGCCCTGCCCCTCCTTATATATGTTGAAGGGGCGGGTTACATGACTAGTCCTAGTAGGATTAGGATTAATCTATTACAAGTGGAGTCCTAGTCTTGCTTCCTTTGTAGGAGAATAGTCCTTATGATTTCCTCATAAACCGGCCCACCATTAAACGTGAACCGGCCTTCTGGGCCTTGGGCCTCGTCATCCATCTAACCCGCCCACCGGGTTACTAATGAACCGCCAAGACCGGGCGGGTAGCCCGTGAACCGCCAAGCTCCAGGCGGGTTACCATTGAGTCGTCCAGTCGGGCCGGGTTATACTTCCGGCCGGTTTATGCCACGGGGTATATCCCCGACAATAACCAAGCATAAAACCTTCATGTGCTTTCGATGCAAATTTAGCATTGTGATGAGGATCTCTAATCCAGCATTTAGCACCGAAGACTTTGAAATAACTCACATTGGGTTTCTTGTCAGTGAGGAGTTCATAGGCAGTCTTCTTGAAGAATTTGTGAAGATATACTCTGTTGATGATGTGGCACGCGGTATCAATTGCATCAATCCAAAAACACGAGGCGTTTTGTATTCATCAAGCATAGTGCGAGCCATCTCAACAAGAGTTCTGTTCTTGCGCTCCACGGCGCCATTTCTTTGAGGAGTATAAGGAGCGGATAACTCATGAGTAATACCAAGTTCATCAAGATAGTCATCAAGACCAGAATTCTTGAACTCGGTTCCATTGTCACTCTGATGTGTACGATCTTCACACCAAAGTTGGTTGAAGCCCTCGAGGAAAATCGTTTGAAGACTTCACGCACTTCATGTTTGTAAGTAACAATGTGTACCCATGTATAACGAGAGTAATCATCAACAATAACAAAGCCATAAAGAGATGCATCATTAGTGACTGATGAGTAATGATTAGGACCAAAGAGGTCCATGTGAAGCAATTCGAATGGACGAGTAGTGGTCATGATAGTCTTTCTTTGGATGCTTGGCCTTGGTCATTTTTCCAGCTTCACAGTGCTCCACACAAGTGATCCTTGAGGAATTTGACATTCTCAATGCCAATGACATGCTTCTTCTTCGCAAGCGTGTGCAAATTCCTCATGCCTACATGACCAAGTCGTCGATGCCATAGCCATCCTTCTGAAGCTTTTGCAAGTAGACATACGGCTGGTTGTGGTCCTGTAGAGAAATCAACAATATACATGACTCCTCTCCTAAAGCCTTCGAAGACTTTGGAATTGTCAGCTTCCATAATCACAACAAAACGATACTTGCCAAAACAACAACCATATAAAGATCATAAAGCATTGAGACTGACATGAGGTTGTATCCTAAGGACTCAACAAGCATGACTTTGTCCATGTGTATGTCCTTAGAGATCGCAACCTTACCAAGACCCAATACCTGACTTTTGCCTTTGTCAGCAAACATGATATGCTTCAGATGTGACGGTGATAAGGGAGCATCCATCAATAGGTTCTTGTCACCAGTCATGTGATTTGTACATCCACTATCGAGGACCCACTCATTGGCCTTGGGTTGATCATCCTGCAGATGAATTAGTGCATCTTACGATCTCATATACTTCATCAATGAAGAATATGATATCAATTTCATCAGATGAATTTCATCAAGCAGTAAAACAGATATAGCAGTATGAGGACGTGTGAAATGAATGTTCATTTCTTCAAGATTAGCCTGCGTCCTTCGAGCAATGTTGTCGAGGTCCCCGACAAATTCTTGAGACGTTAAAGCACGTCTGGAGACCTGACCCTGCAGAGAAAATTAGTTCCTTTTCTTCACCACCCACATCTGAAGGGGTGGCAAAGAGTTCATCACTCTGCGAGCTCCATATGAGAATGGTGGCATAGAGGCCAAACCATTTCGTTTCACATAAGAGGGGTTAGGGTAAGCATATGAATAAGCAGAGAAATTCTTCGAGGACTTATGAACATATTGGTTTGAAGAATAATGCACATATTCATAGCCCTTAGCTCTACCCTGCGAAACAGAGTTGTTAGCACGATGATAATCATATGAGGACTTTGATCCATGTGAGGAATTTGGTCCGTATGAGGACTTGGATCCATATGAAGAGTTTGATCTGGGGTTCCTATTCTTCATAGGTGGTGTCATGAGGACATTCACCTGAAGACTTTCAAGGCACTTCTTCGGGACCCAGATTTTCTTCATAGGGGAACCGTTCTGCGATTAGTGCCAACATATCTAGCAAATACTTCACCATTCGATTTTTGAACAGTTTATAGTTGGAGTAAAAATGACTCATCAGAAGAATGAGGAGATTCACATGTAAAGCCAGATAAGTTAGATGGATCAACTGGAGGTCCCTTTGCAGAACCCATGAGGTTTTGGGGTCTTGCTTTCGGGTTTCCAATATGTTCCATCGGCATTGAGTTTCCTCTCAAAGGCAATACCCTCTTTCCTAGGGTTCTGTTGAGGATCTGCTTTTAAGCACATCACAAAGAGTCGATGCCCTTTGAGGCTTTTGTACATGCTGTCATGTACAATTCCTTCGACCTGCGTCGTCGGTGATACTAGCAATGTCCTCGGATGAGGAATTAGTGATAGCAGAGGCAAAGCGAAGAATTTGTAACATTTGAAGCATTTGAACATTCGGTGAAGAATTAGCGATTCATGTTCAATGCACTTTAAGCATGGAGGAACAAATTCTTCACGAGAAGCGCTGATTTGTTGAGCAAGTAATGAATCGCGCTCCTTCGAAGATCTTCATAACTCACTCTTAGCTTCTCAAGTTCTTGCTTTCTTTGAAGAAATTCATAAGAAAGTTTCTCATGATCGAGACAAGAGAGTGTTATGATGACCTTGAAAGGCTGTCAAACACAGGATGAAGTCTCTGAAGATTTTCGATCGGGGCTTTAGTGTGATCCATTTCTTCACCCAACATATCATCACTTTTACCTAACATGTTTTGAACCTTTTCCAAGGCATGTTGTTGTTTGGTGGCAATACAAACAAGCTTGGTATAGCTAGGTTCAATATCATCATCAGATCCATCATCATCAGATTCATCGTCACTAAACTCATATGAGGAACATTCGGTTACCTTGTCACCCTTTGCCATGAGACATGATGCAAAACATGATGATTCTGGTTCGAAAGTCATCGTTTTGAGAGATTCCTTGAAGTCCTCAAACCAAGGATCATGACGGGTTCGATAACCTTCATAGACGTCGGAGATTCGGTCCTAGATAAGCTTTGCATTGCAAAGATGCATAATGCGCTTGAATTCATCTCTAGATAGGCAGGAACAGATGATATCCTTCGCCATGATGTCAAGTCGAGTGTACTTGCGAATATCACCTGTGTTCTCCATCTTGCACAGATCAGTAAGACCAATTTCAGTGACGGTCCATAGCTCGCTGTCCATTGCCATGAGGCGCTTCCTCATCATGGCCTTCCACTTGGGATAATCATGACCGTCAAAGATAGGGCATGTCACTTTCTTCATACCTGCGGTCGACATAACTAAAACTCCAGGTGGTTAAACCAAAATCACACAGAACAAGGGAGTACCTTGCTCTGATACCAATTGAAAGTGCGTTATATCGACTAGAGGGGGTGAATAGGCAATTTTTATGAATTCTTCATTGAGGAATTTGCCGGTGAGGAAATTCCTAAGTGAAGAACTACTTGCAACGGAATAAGTACTCAGAAGTAAGCATAACAGAATACATGCATGGTCAATCATGATGAAATGAAGACAATCACAGAGTACATAAAGCGTAAACACGGGATAACACAAGTTGAAGACAAACAGACTAAAGAAATTGAACTGAAGAAATTGAGAAAGTCTTCAGTCAAAGTATTCAAACACAGATATGAACAAACACTCAACACAGTTATGAGGAAATGAAAGAGTTGAGGAAATAGAACCAGTTAGGTTGGTGAAGACAATGATTTGGTAGACCAGTTCCAACTGCTTTGTCTCGGTTATGCGTCTGGTTGAGCGGCTGAGTATTTAAACTCTTAGGACACACAGTCCGGACACCCGATCATTGAGCACGCAGCTCAGGACACCAAGTCCTCACCGTATTCTCCTTGAACTAAGGTCACACAGACCTCGTCCAATCACTCGTGGTAAGTCTTCAGGCGACTTCCAAACCTTCACAGACCCGGTCAGTCGGTGATCCACAATTCCTCTTGGATGCTCTAGACCATGACGCCTAACCGTCTGGAAGAAGCACAGTCTTCAAAGGTAACAAGCGTCAAATCCACGCAGGATCAATCTCTTCAGTGATGCTCAATCACTTTGGGTTTGTAGGGGTTTGGTTTTGGGTTTTCCTCACTTTCGATGATTTTCGCTCAAAGTCCTCGAGAGGATGGGTTGCTCTCAAATGACAAGTGTCAAGTTCTCTCGGAGCAGCCAACCAGCTAGTGGTTGTAGGGGACTATTTATAGCCTAGGAAGCAGCCCGACATGATAAGACATAAATGCCCTTCAATGATATGGTATTAGGTGGATAAGATATTTTGGGACAGGTGGCGCCTTTAACAACGGTCGGAAATTTGACTCTCAAATTCCTCGGGGCTATCATGTTCCTCCTTTGTGTAGGCAATCCGCACTAGCGAATTCCTAACTCCTCGGTCGAGAACAAATTCTCGTGACCGGAAGAACTTCGTCTACATCACATCAAGAAATTGACTGAATCGTATGAGATTTCCAAAGGCTTCACTCGAAGGGATTAGTAGGTGTAGGATTTTGAGTTGAGCATCACATGGAAAATTTTCCTTAGTATTTCCTCGACCCCCTTTAACGATGCGGTGTTTCCTATGACTCAAGAAAGAGAAAACGAAACTACGAAAACAAAAGTCTTCATGCATCATGTTCCTCAAATGAATACCAAGTCTTCAAGGTCACACCAATTTCTTTACTTTCAAAGTCTTCAGAAAGTCTTCAGAATACCAAAGTCTTCAGTCCAAGAACTTCATTTTTAGGGGTCGACTTTCTCTGTAAATATCAAACTCCTCATAGACTTATAGACCTGTGTACACTCATAAACACATTAGTCCCTTAACCTATAAGTCTTCAATACACCAAAATCACTAAGGGGCACTAGATGCACTTACATTAATGAACCCACTATCTTGGATTTCAAGGAATTTAATTATGATAATTTCTCTTTGATAGAATGTATTTCCTTGTTGCAATCCGTGCTAAATTCTCCTCATGCTTATAGTCAAAATAAAGCTTTTACTAAACATATCGTTGATGATTTGATGCAATCTTATGAAGAAAAACTTGAGTTGGAAGTTTCTATCCCTAGGAAACTTTATGATGAATGGAACCTACTATTAAATTAAAATTAAAGATCATGAATGCTATGCTTTGTGTGATTTGGGTGCTAGTGTTTCCACGATTCCAAAAACTTTATGTGATTTGTTAGGTTCCTTGATTTTGATGATTGTTCTTTAAATTTGCATCTTGCGGATTCCACCATTAAGAAACCTATGGGAAGAATTAATGATGTTTTTATTGTTGCAAATAGGAACTATGTGCCCATAGATTTTATTGTTCTTGATATAGATTGCAATCCTTCATGTCCTATTATTCTTGGTAGACCTTTCCTTAGAACGATTGGTGCAATTATTGATATGAAGGAAGGGAATATTAGATTCCAATTTCCATTAAGGAAATTCATGGAACACTTCCCTAGAAAGAAATTTAAATTACCATATGAATCTATTATGAGAGCCACTTATGGATTGCCTACCAAAGATGGCAATACCTAGATCTTTCCTTGCTTTTATGCCTAGCTAGGGCGTTAAACGATAGCACTTGTTGGGAGGCAACCCAATTTTATTTTTAGTTTTTTTTCTTTTTGCTTCTGTTTAGGAATAAATCTTTTATCTAGCCTCTGGTTAGATTTGTTCTTATGTTTTAGTTAGTGTTTGTGCCAAGTTAAACCTATAGGATCTTCTCGGATGATGGTTATTTGATTTTGCTGAAAATTCCAGAAACTTTCTGTTCACGAAAACAATTGTTAAAAATCACCAGAACATGATAAAATACTGATTCCAATTCCATTAGATCAATAAAAAATTATCTAGGTCGTCCTATTTTAATAGATTTTTTTGAGTTCCAGAAGTTTGCGTTAGTTACAGATTACTACAGACTGTTCTGTTTTTGACAGATTCTGTTTTTCGTGTGTTGTTTGCTTATTTTGATGAATCTATGCTAGTAAAATAGTTTATAAACCACACAGAAGTTGGAATACAGTAGGTTAACACCAATATAAATAAAGAATGAGTTCAATACAGTACCTTGAATTGGTGTTTTGTCTTCTTTAAGCTAGCAGACTCACGAGATTTTACATTAAGTTTTGTGTTGTGAAGTTTTCAAGTTTTGGGTAAAGATTTGATGGATTATGGAGCAAGGAGTGGCAAGAGCCTAAGCTTGGGGATGCCCAAGGCACCCCAAGGTAAATCTAAGGACACCAAAAAGCCAAAGCTTGGGGATGCCCCGGAAGGCATCCCCGCTTTCATCTTCGTCCATCGGTAACTTTACTTGGAGCTATATTTTTATTCACCACATGGTAAGTGTTTTGCTTGGAGCGTCTTGTATGAATTGAGTCTTTGATTTTTAATTTACCACAATCATCCTTGCTGTACACACCTTTTGAGAGAGACACACATGATTCAGAATTTATTAGAATACTCTGTGTGCTTCACTTATATATTTTGAGCTATATAGTTTTTGCTCTAGTGCTTCACTTATATATTTTAGAGCACGGTGGTGGTTTTGTTTTATAGAAACAATTGTTCTCTCATGCTTCACTTATATCATTTTGAGAGCACTACAAAACAGCATGGTAAATTGCTTAAATTTAGAAATTAGTCCTAATATGATAGGCATCCAAGATTAGTAAAAAAATTCTTATAAGTGCGTTGAATACTAAGAAAAGTTTGATGCTTGATGATTGTTTTGAGATATGGAGGTAGTGATATTAAAGTTGTGCTAGTTGAGTAGTTGTGAATTTGATAAATACTTGTGGTGAAGTTTGCAAGTCCCGTAGCATGCACGTATGGTAAACGTTGTGTAACAAATTTGAAACATGAGGTGTTCTTTGATTGTACTCCTTATGAGTGGCGGTCGGGGACGAGCGATGGTCTTTTCCTACCAATCTATCCCCCTAGGAGCATGCGCGTAGTTCTTGGTTTTTTATGACTTGTAGATTTTTGCAATAAGTATGTGAGTTCTTTATGACTAATGTTGAGTCCATGGATTATACGCACTCTCACCCTTCCATTATTGCTAGCCTCTTGATGCAGTGCATTGCCCTTTCTCACCTTGAGAGTTGGTGCAAACTTCGCCGGTGCATCCAAACCCCGTGATACTATACGCTCTATCACACATAAACCTCCTTATATCTTCCTCAAAACAGCCACCATAGCTACCTATTATGGCATTTCCATAGGCATTCCGAGATATATTGCCATGCAACTTTCCACCGTTCCGTTTATCATGACATGTTTCATCATTGTCATATTGCCTTGCATGATCATGTAGTTGACATCGTATTTGTGGCAAAGCCACCATGCATATTTTTCATACATGTCACTCTTGATTCATTGCCCATCCTGGTACACCGCCGGAGGCATTCATTTAGAGTCATACTTTGTTCTAGTATCAAGTTGTAATCATTGAGTTGTAAATAAATAGAAGTGTGATGATCATCATTCATAGAACATTGTCCAAAAAAAGGCCAAATAAAAAAAGGCCGCGAAAAAAAAGAAAATAAAAATGGGCAATGTTACTATCCTTTTTTCCATACTTATGCTTCAAAGTAGCACCATGATCTTTATGATAGAAAGTCTCTTGTTTTGTCACTTTCATATACTAGTGAGAATTTTTCATTATAGAACTTGGCTTGTATATTCCAACAATGGGCTTCCTCAAATGCCCTAGGTCTTCGTGAGCAAGCAAGTTGGATGCACACCCACTTAGTTTCTTTGTTGAGCTTTCATGCATTTATAGCACTAGTGCATCCGTTGCATGGCAATCCCTACTCCTTGCATTGACATCAATCGATGGGCATCTCCCTAGCTCATTGATTAGCCGCGTCAATGTGAGACTTTCTCCTTTTTTGTCTTGTCCACACAACCCCCATCATCATATTCTATTCCACCCATAGTGCTATATCCATGGCTCACGCTCATATATTGCGTGAAAGTTGAAAAAAGTTTGAGATTACTAAAGTGTGAAACAATTGCTTGGCTTGTCATCGGGGTTGTGCATGATGAGAACATTCTTGTGTGACAAAAATGGAGCATGACCAAACTATATGATTTTGTAGGGATGAACTTTCTTTGGCCATGTTATTTTGAGAAGATATAATTGCTTAGTTAGTATGCTTGAAGTATTATTACTTTTATGTCAATATTAAACTTTTATCTTGAATCTTTCGGATCTCAATATTCATACCAAAATTAAGAGAATTACACTGAGAATTATGCTAAGTAGCATTCTACATCAAAAATTCTGTTTTTATCATTTACCTACTCGAGGACGAGCATGAATTAAGCTTGGGGATGCATGATACGTCTCCAACATATCTATAATTTTTTATTGTTCCATGCTATATAATATTCTGTTTTGGATGATTAATGGGCTTTATTATACACTTTTATATTATTTTTGGGACTAACCTATTAACCGGAGGCCCAGCCCAAATTGCCTTTTTTTGCATATTTCAGTGTTCAGCAGAAAAAGAATATCAAACGGAGTCCAAACGAAATGAAACCTTCGGGAACGTGATTTTCGGAACAAACGTGATCCAGAGGACTTGGAGTGGACGTCAAGCAACAGACAAGGAAGCCATGAGGTAGGGGGGCGCGCCTACCCCCCTGGGCGCGCCCTCCACCCTCGTGGGCCCCTCATGGCTCCACCGACCTACTTCTTCCTCCTATATATACCTACGTACCCCCAAACCATCAGAAGCAACCACGAAAACCTAATTCCACCGCCGCAACCTATACATGCCGTGAGATCCCATCTTGGGCCCTTTTAAGGCGTCCCGGGAGGGGGGCATTGATCACGGAGGGCTTCTACATCAACACCATAGCCTCTTCGATGATGTGTGAGTAGTTTACCTCAGACCTTCGGGTCCATAGTTATTAGCTAGATGGCTTCTTCTCTCTCTTTGGATCTCAATACAAAGTTCTCCTCGATTCGCTTGGAGATCTATTCGATGTAACTCTTCTTTTTGCGGTGTGTTTGTCAAGATCCGATGAATTGTGGGTTTATGATCAAGATTATCTATGAACAATATTTGAATCTCCTCTAAATTCTTTTATGTATGATTGGTTATCTTTGCAAGTCTCTTCGTATTATCAGTTTGGTTTGGCCTACTAGATTGATCTTTCTTGCAATAGGAGAAGTGCTTAGCTTTGGGTTCAATCTTGCGGTGTCCTTTCCCGATGTGGCGAGGGCAGCAAGGCATGTATTGTATTGTTGCCATCGAGGATAAAAGATGGGGTTTATATCATATTGCATGAGTTTATCCCTCTACATCATGTCATCTTGCTTAAAGTGTTACTCTGTTCTTATGAACTTAATACTCTAGATGCATGCTGGATAGCGGTCGGTGTGTGGAGTAATAGTAGTAGATGCAGAATCGTTTCGGTCTACTTATCATGGACGTGATGCCTATATACATGATCATACCTAGATATTCTCATAATTATGCTCAATTCTATCAATTGCTCGACAGTAATTCGTTTACCCACCATAATACCTATGCTATCTTGAGAGAAGCCACTAGTGAAACCTATGGCCCCCGGGTCTATTTTCCATCATATTAATCTACCGTCAATAAGCTATTTCTATTACCGTTTACTTTGCTTTCTTTATTTTTAGTCTTTATCATAAAAATACCAAAAATATTATCTTATCATCTCTATCAAATCTCACTCTCGTAAGAGACCGTGAAGGGATTGACAACCCCTTTATCGCGTTGGTTGTGAGGTTCTTATTTGTTTGTGTAGGTGCGTGGGACTTGAGTGTGGCCTCCTACTGGATTGATACCTTGGTTCTCAAAAACTGAGGGAAATACTTACGCTACTTTACTGCATCACCCTTTCCTCTTCAAGGGAAAACCAACGCAGTGCTCAAGAGGTAGCAAAGAGCCCTCATGTGCCTTGGTAGAGCATGAGTAGAACAGTGTCTCCAGTTTTCCAATATGGATGCATTGCCACGAGAGCGAGAACTTGTTAATTTGAATGGTTCCATTTCCGCGGGAAATGCAGTACCTTGCAATCACTTTGGCGTTATTAGCAGGCACAAGTGTAATTAGACCATGCCGGGAAATCGATCCAGGAACCGTTACAGGGGGCAATTTTTGTTGACATGTAGAATAAAAACCAATTGTAACATATCATTGAAGATATATATAGTTTATGATCATCAACATTAAAATAAGACTTTTTACCAGCATTTTGTGCACACAATTGGTCTTGTTCGATTATTATTGCACCATAGGTCTAATTAATCCCATCCAAAATCCGGTGTTCATATGTTGTGCTATCTCTCGGATTATCAACAAAGTTTATGACATGCTTCAAGTCCTTCCAGTGAAATTTGGTACGCTTAGTTACATACAGATCGTTCACTATGCATCCAACATATCCTGCTTAAAAGGTGGAAAGGTATTATTTATTCACAACATGGAAGAAGAATATATAGTGCGCATAAATTGGTAAATAGAATTTGTTACTGCCTAGGAACGGAGTCAGAATATGATATCACAATTGGTTGCTTCAATAGTGATCAATTAGTCAGAACAAATACCCCGATTGTGCTAAGAAATATGACAGCATGGAGAAAGTTGAAAGGACACTAACCTCGATCAGACTTTGATCGGCTGATGACGTTGGGGAAGTAAACATCCATGTTAATTAGACCAGGACGTGGTGCACGCACTAGAATTTTATTGCCAGTTTCAGTTCATAACACTTAGACATTTTTCTCCAAAGGTCCACATTCAAATAGGAGTGACCACCTTTATCAAGTTTTACATTAACCGTCATTGTAAATCCATGCTGCATTGTCAATATGACATCCTGGGAGTCATCAACAAAGCAAAGCCCAAGATTTCCTTCTACTCCTGTTCTTGCAAAGCAAGGGATGTACTGCTTGAAATGAAAATTAAGATCGTAAATTAGATATATTGAAATAACAGAGCAAGATGCACATATGGGAGTAACTGATAGAACATATCAATATATAGATGAAAGCAAAGTACAAAAATGTACAATTAAAAATAGATAATGTAACAAAGATTTGATGCAAATATATAGATAATGTAGCAACAGACGGTATATGTTCCCAAATTTAGGCCATGCCGACCATGGCAGGTTGAGATTGAACATATCGAGCGCTCCCTAAAGTCATCCGGAATGGTGTGATAGAACTTTGTTTCCGACTGGCCACGACCACAGTTGCTCGATTTGTGCTTGCACTGTGGACACATGAATGAACACCCACGAATCAGCTAAAACAAAAATGATTCCACGGTGGTTTCCGCCGGTTGATTAACAGCGATGGACAAACTGCGATAAGAGATGAGTGAATATTTTGCTAAGTTGATTACCTTATCCATGAGAAAAATCCTCAGCCCAATCCCGCAGAAAACCCCAGTCGACCAGAGTCTAGAATGTCGGTGCAGATAGGCGGCAAGCGGTAGGGGCGAAATCATGTGCCGTTTGCAGCGCGACCTACGCCCGCTGCCAACAGCCGTCGAGCTTAGGGTGCAGAGTTGCGGAGGAGTCCGCGGCGAGTGAGTGGGGACGAAGTGGGAAGGGTTTTCTTTTTTCCTTTTGCATGTATGAGTGAACACACACGGTTCGCAGAGGCGACGGAGATGAATCCTGTGTGATAGTAAATCACCGAGATTGAATCGGAATCCAAATTTCCTTTATCCTTCATCCATGAGTTTTTTTCTATGATGAACATAAACCCTGCTAATCACCCTGTTCAATTTTGACATTTTTTCGGGTTCATTTACAATATTTAGGGGATTATGTGCCTTTTGTAGACATTAATGCACATAATTCAAATTCAAACAATTGGTGCTTGAAAAGGTGCACAAGAACGGCCTGGTAAAACCATACTCGTGATATTTAGTAATTTCTCAAGCCTTTTACAAGGAATGGGCAGAGATTTCAATCGAATGCATGGCAATAGTCAACCACAAACGCGTCATTTACTGGGTTATCAACTATAGAACAATGAAATACGTGCTTGAAAAACATGACACCTGGCATGGTGCCATGGTATGGCCTCACCATGCCCTGGTTAAAAGCTGAGAAGGTTTGATTTATGTCGTCATGCACGCCCTTCATAAATCAAATCATCATTGAGGAAGTTCAATGCTTTCGAGAGGGAAATCACCATGATTGAAGGGCAATCCAAATTTCCGTCCTAGTTTGTCATTCAGTTTTTTTCCAACGATCAACATACCGCCTCAAATGCAACGTGTTCAAATTTGACATTTTTCCGAACTCATTTACCATATTTACGGGATTATGTGCATTTTCTAGGCATTAATTATGCACATAATTCAAATTTGAACAATCAGTGCATGAAAAGGTGCACAAGAACAGTCTGCAAAACCATGCTCGTGCTATTTAGTACATTCGCATGCCTTTTACAAGGAATGGGCAGATATTTCAAGGAAATGTGTGGCAATAGTCAACCATAAACGCATAGTTTACTGGGTTAACAACTATACAAAAAATGAAACACATGGTTGGAAAACATGATGTCTGGCGTGGTGCCATGGTATGGCCTCACCATGCCCTGGTAAAAATTGGAGAATGCTTTCCTTATGTTGTGATGCAGGCCTTTCATAAATCAAACCATCACCAAGGAAGTTTCATAGTTCGAGGGGGGAAAATCACCAAGATTGAAGGGGGGTCCAAATTTACTTTGTCTCTCCATGAGTTTTTTCTATGATGAACATACAACCTGTAAATCACTGTGTTCAAATTTGGCACTTTTCTGGGTTCATTTGCCATATTTAGGGGATTATGTGCATTTCCTAGGCATTAATGCACATAATTCAAGTTCAAACAATCGTTGCATGAAAGGGTGCACAAGAATGGCTTGGAAAACCATGCTCGTGCCATTTAGTAAATTCTCATGCCTTTTGCAAGGAAGGGACGGATATTTCGATGAAATGTGTGGCAATAATCAACCACAAACATTTGTTTATTGGGTTTTCAACTATAGAAAAAATGAAATAAATGATTGAAAAACATGACGCCTGGCATGGTATGCCATGGTATGACCTCACCATGCCCTGGTAAAAATTTGAGAAGGTTTGGCTTATGTCGTCATGCACGCCCTTCATAAATCGAACCATCACCAAAGAAGTTCCATGCTTTCGAGAGGGAAATCACCAAGATTGAAGGGGAATCCAAATTTTCTTTGTTCTCTACCCTGGAGTTTTTTTCTATGACGAACATACACCCTGCAAATCATCGTGTTCAAATTTGGCATTTTTTCGGGCTCATTTACCATATTTAGGGGATTATGTGCATTTTCTAGGCATTTAGCGCATATAAATCCAATCCAGCTACAGGTGCACGGGTGTGATGTGAGGGACGTGGATTGTCGTTCGATCGCGGCGCATCGTACGGTGCACACGCGTGATCTGCGTGGCTGGGGTTCCGGCCAATCATAACGCAAAACACAATAGGCTCAGTGCACACTGTTTCCGGAAGCAGCGGAGATGAATCGTGTGCGATAATGAATGAGCAAAATTGTAAGGGAAGCCAAATTTCTGTTGTTGTTTGTTGTCGAACTCTTGAATACCACCGCATCAGCACGCTTATGTCCGCCCCTCCGTCCCGAGCTCTCTCAAAGGCGTCGCCCATGGCAAGGTGCACGATGAATCAGTAAGGAAGTGATGGCATCCCGCCGCGCCGCGTTCCTCGCCGCCCGCGATCGCACACATGGTAAGGAAGCGATGGCATCTCGCCGTGCCGAGTTCATCGCCACCGGTGGCCAGACAGGTACATGGGCAGACTTTGAGACTGCCATGGCCGAATGGGTGGTGGATCTAGAGGCGGCCAAAGCCGCACAGAAGGAGCGGAAAAGGCAGAAAGCAGTCAAGAAAAGAGAGTCCCGCCGCCACAAGAAAAAAGAGGCCGCATGCCATGGTGAGGAGAGCTTGGCGGAGATCGAAGCACGGTGGGCTGCCGCCTACAAGGCCGGGAAGGAGAACGCCGGCGTCTGGCCAGCATGCCCCGATGGCAGCATGTGAGAAGTAGTTTAAGTTTGTAGTATTAGAGCAAATTACCAGTAGTACTTTAAGTTTGTAGTATTAACGTACAATGTCGGTAAGAGCATCCTTCGAGGGCTTTGAGCGTTGATTAGCATGTATGCCCGTGTGCGTTTTTTGCGTTAATCATTAGAAGATCACAAAACACACGGTTTCTATTCCGTACCCGTCTGCGTTTTTTTGCGTTAATGATCCATAAGTCATTTACATGTGCGGTGTTTCCTAATAAACCAGGCGTACCATTGACCGAAAAAATCAAGTACACGTGTACATTTTTTTGGAGACGGGATCTGCCAACTTTCTTTTTTCTCGCACACGAGTATTTTACGCGCTTTTTCTGCTTTGTGTGTTTCCCCCGCCCAAGTTTCAAGTTTCGCAGTGAAATTTTCATTAGGCGCATGATTTTAGAATTTATTCCTCCAACCACATCCCCACCCTCAGTATCCCCCCCCTCGCGCCTCCCCCTACCGGCATCTCAAACCGCCGTCGTCGTAACCATAGCTTCAACCACATCTACGTTCTGCTCGGATCCAGTCAGGTAACCCAGTGATCTCTATCACGGCCCCGGCCTGATTACTTAAATGGCGCCTGTGAAACATCCTCATACCTTCAAATCCCCACCGCGAGGAGCTGATGGCGGTCCATGGCACGATGACCGCTGTGTGTGTTGACCCGGAGGAACACCTCGCCTCTGCCGCCGCCGCCGGCATGGTGCAGGCTCTGGCCCAGATGAAGTCCCCCAGCGACTACCCCCCAGGACTTAACAGGTAAGATATGACCAGCTAAATCTTACCAATACCACTTGCAACGGCTATGATTTGTACGGTTGATGTATTAAGCATGTTCGTGCCTTATTTATTTCAAAGATCGCATTAATCGTGGTGATGTTCAAATATTATCATGTCCAGCTCAATTTCACCAATACCAAAGAACAAACTTACAATACAGGACTCAGGATATCACTAGAGATGCTGCCCATTTGCTATTTTTAGTGGATGCTAACCCTGTTGTACTTAACATGCCTGTCCATGTACTTACGTAGGGTCCGAACGGCCGATGTTGTTGTTTGCCGTCGAGGTTAGCTGCACCCCATGTCTTACAGTATTTCACATCATTTGTGCAATTGCAGTTTAACTTCTACCATTTACTGGTTGCATGTAGGTACACATGTCAGTGTCACTGATCCACGCTTCGACCCGAAGAAACAGCTCACCTCTGTCGTTGCTGACTTTGGGCGGGCTCTGGCCAAGATGAAGTGCCCCAGCAACTACCTCTTAGGACTTACCAAGTATGTACTCACCAGTTCAATCTTACCAATACCAGTTGCAATTACTGGCTATGTTACAGACGGTCGATGTATTAAGCATGTTCTAGTAAACATGCCTAACATGTTTTTGCTACTTTCCTTACCTTTTTATAGACATCCGGCCATTCTCCGCTCTGGCAAAGACCTGCCTTGTGATGTTTAACTATGCCAATTGCATTTTTATCAGTACCAGTTTCAATGCCTATTAAGCCTGTTGCAATTAACAGTTGAATCCATTTTTAAACAGTTGTATTTCAATGGCTACAAACTTACAAAACATGATTTAGGATGCTGTTAAGCCTGTTGCAATTAAGAGTTGTATCTATTTTTTTAATCTGTCCATTTGCTAACATGCTACTCTCTGGAATGAAGATATACTAGAGATGCTTCCCATTTGCTATTTTTGGTGGATGCTAACCCTGTTGTACTTAACATGCCTGTCCATGTACTTACGCAGGGTCATAACGGCCGATGCTATCGTTTGCCTTCGAGGTTAGCTGCGTCCCATGTCTTATAGTATTTCACATCATTTGTGCAATTGCAGTTCAACTTCTACCATTTACTGGTTGCCTATAGGTACACATGTCAGTTGCACTGATCCACGCTTCGACCCGGAGGAACAACTCGCCTCCGCCGCCGCTGACTTTGGGTGGGCTCTGGCCAAGATGAAGTGCCCCAGCAACTACTTCTCAGGACTTACCAAGTATGTACTCACGAGTTCAATCTTACCAATACCAGTTGCAATTAATGGCTATGTTTTGTACGATCGATGTATTAAGCATGTTGTAGTAAACATGCCTAACACGTTTTAGCTATTTTCCCTACCTTTTTATAGACAATCGGGCCATTATACGCTCTGGCGACACACGCCTGTGATGTTTAACTCTGCCAATTGCATTTTTATCAGTACCGGTTTCAATGGCCATTAAGCCTGTTGCAAATTACAGTTGTATCCATTTTAAAGAGTTGTATTTCAATGGCTACAAACTTACAAAACATGAATTAGGATGTTGTTAAGCCTGTTGCAATTAACAGTTGTATCCATTTTTTAATCCATCCGTTTGCCACCGTGCTACTCTTTTGTAATGAAGATATCACTACAGATGCTGTCGTTTTATTACCACTTGCTATTTTTGGTGGATGTTAACCCTGTTGTAGTTAACATTGGCTTTCCATGTACTTACACAAGGCTACAAGGGGCGACGTTGTTGTTTGCCATCGAGGTTAGTTGCATCCCATGTCTTATACACCATATATTCCTAAATATAAGTATTTTTAGAGATTCCAATATAGACTACATAAGGAGAAAAATGAGTTAATCTATATTCTGATCTTAACTATATCTATAATTCTATATACATCCGTATGTAGTTCACATTGAAATCTCAAAAAAATACTTGTACTTAGGAACATAGGTAGTTGTATTTTACATCATTTGTGCAATCTCAGTTTAGCTTCTAACATTTACTGGTTGCTTGTAGGTACATATATGAGCAGTACTGATCCACGCTTCGATCCCTTTTGCGTATGGGGAAATGAGATATTCATGAACAAGCATCAATTGAGGAAACTAAGAAAGATTGTTAGGTGAAAGAAACGGATGATTGGAATTAAGCTCTTTATTTACACTTTGTCCAAGACAACAGTGAACTTTAGGATGGTAAGTAATGTATTGCCTTTTTTCCCTGCCCACAACAATTTACTCTATTATACCTCAGTATCTGATATTTTTCTCTTTTCAGTGGTTTCCGAAGCTATTTACTGATGATTACCTTGCAAACTACATGACCGGAGTGGAGGCGACTAAGGTTAAAGTATATAATCCATGCTACCATGATAATGCTCTAGAAGTCTTCCTGAAGCCGGTGAAGGATGGGCGGGCGATCGTTGCAAGGGGTTGGACAAAAGTGGTTCGTGCCTATGGCATGCAGGAATGCACATTATGGGCATTCCACTTCTTCAACACCGTCGGCAGTCAAAATGATTTACACTTGTCTCTTCACCCTTACTGCCTTTAAATATTGTGGTTCATCATTGTTAATTGCTGCCTAATCCTATAATTACTGAACACATTGTACTGGCAATTTTATTAATGGATTCGTTGTTGAACCATTGTGCTGAGAATTTCAATTGCACGTTTCATATTTCAAAATTTCTAATTCGAAAAATAAATTACAGGCAAAAATAAAAATATACAGGAGCTAATAAAATAATGTGCACACGGTTAGAAAGTGTAACGCCCCGGATTCGATGCGCCAGGTGTCCGTTAGTTATTCGCCGTCTTTGCCATGTCATGTGCTTGCGTGTTGCACTTTGCCATGTCATCATATGCATTTCATATCATGTCGTCATGTGCATTTCATTTGCATATGTGTTCGTCTCATGCATCCGAGCATTTTCCCCGTTGTCCGTTTTGCAATCCGGCACTCCTATGTCCCCCGTCGTCCCCCTTTTGTATCTCCTTGTGAGCGGGTGTTAAACTTTCTCGGGATGGACCGAGGTTTGCCAAGCGGCCTTGGTATAGCACCGGTAGACCGCCTGTCAAGTTTCGTGCCATTTGGAGGTCGTTTGATACTCCAACGGTTAACCGGGTAACCACAAAGCCTCTTTCTCTTTGAAGCCCAACACCTCCCCAAAGTGGCCCAAAACCCAGCAAACTCCCCTCCATGCTCTCCGCCGTTCGATCACGATCGCGTGGCCGAAAACCGCTCTTCATTTGGACTCTCCTAGCTCCCTCTACTTATAAATATGTGCACCCCTCCTCTAATCCCGGGTCTTCTTCCACCCTAACCCTAGAAAACTCCACCCGCCGCCGCCGGACAAAAATCCGGGTAGCGGACGTGTCCGCCCGCTCCGCCGGACCAACCCGCTGTCGCCACGTGTCCCGGGCCGGTCCCTAGTTCGCCGCCGACCCTGCGGGCCCGCGAGGCCCGTCTGGGCCCTCCCGGCCAGTCTTCCCGCCGTCCGGATCCCGCCGCGCGCCAGCCGCCTTCGCCGAGCCCTCCGCCCGCCAGCTCCGTTAGCCAGCGGGTGACCTGCCCAACTGGCCCGCATCGTTGCCGCCGGCGACCTGCGCCGCCGCCCTGCGCCCTCGCCTCGTCGCTGCCGCCCCCCCGTGCCGCTTAGCGCCCTCGTCCCCGGGTCGTCGCCGCTCCCTGCCGGCCGCCGCCGCCCAGCCTCGTCGTCACCGGATCCGGAGCGCCATGCCGGATCTGGCCTCGCCGTCATCCTGCCGCCCCCTCGCCGGAGCAGTCTACCCCGCCGCCGCCGTCCTTGCCCGATCCAGCGGGATCGGGAGGACGACGGCAGCGCGCCGCCCTGCCTGCCCGCGTGGGCCCCGCAGCAGCGACCCAGCGCCCGCCCGACCACCCGCCCGGTGGCCCCTTTCCAACCTGGGCCTTGGCCCATGGTGAGTCCTCTATCCCGTGCCACGTAAGGCTGCGTTTAGCATCATAGCGCCACTCTTTTTTTTTCTCCCTAAAAACTGCCGTCCCCGAAGTTTTTGCATTATCATGCCATGTTCGACCTGTTGTATCTCGGCATCCGTAGCTCCGTTTTACGCGTGTAATATGTCAAATTGTTCGCCTCGACGAGTACATAATTTCATTCCATTGCATCATATTTATTTGAGCTCATCTTGATGCCTGAATCATCGTTGCAAGAGTGCTACGTGATGTTAATCTGCTGAAACTGTTAAGACTTGATGATTTGTCATTTTTGTTGCATTTGATGTGTGCATCCTATGAGCATGAGCTCTACATGAGTTTTGATCTATGTCATGCCATATTTATAGGGGTGCTATCCATGTATTTTTTTGAGATGTGTAGTGAGTGCATCAAGCTTGTTAAGTAGGATACTTGCTGTTACTGTTTTGCTAGTCTGAATCTGTTATTTCGTGATGCTATATAAACCTGCTGCTACAAGTCATTCTATGCATAATCTGGAGATTTTCACTAAGTATGATTTGTTATACATGTCATGCTCTATCCATCCATGCCCCTGGTTGCATTTATAGCCTGCTGTAGCTTGTTGTAATCTTACTCTCAAATTGCTAAATAATGTTCCTGTCAGCCTGTTAACGTTAAGTTCAATGTTGCCATGATTGTTGTTATCGATCCATGCACCCTATGAACTTGATCTTTCCATGCTTAGCTTCATAAACATGCCTTCTTACTGTTGGTTACCTTGTAATGCCATCTATTGCTCTGTGATGAGTGGCTCAAGCTCACTAACATGCCTACTTATCGTTGTTCCTGCCATGTATGAATCTATAATATAACTTGCCATGTTTACATGGGTGCCATCATATTTTCTGATCCTTTGTGGCTCATAGTCAGTAAGGGACTCTTGTTCTATGCATTTAGTAGTATCATTTCATGCCTTTGTTTGCCATGATAAGTTCCTGTAACATGATGTTTGATAGCTCTAAACATTGCAACCTGATTAATTTCTGCAAAGTCTGAACTGTTATTATTTGCAATCTTGCCATATGTGTTTGAGCATGTTCTAGTGATTTATGGAGATAGCTCAGTGTTCATGTTTTGTCATGCTTTACCTGTACATCATGTCCATGCCTTTTGTTTTCACGTTGAGATGTTGTAGCATAGTGTTGTGATGTTTGCAATATGCCTAGTTGCTGTTTTGGACAGATTGTTGTCATGACTTGTATAGGGTGTATGTGTTGAACCGTTGCTCCGTTTTGAGTGTGCTCTATATGAAACTTGCTTGTTTTTGCATGTAGTTTCATATTACCATGTTGCATCCTTGTTTTGAGGTGTTTGCTTGATGTTTGTATGCATTTTGCATCAATGCCATGTTTATCTTGTTTTACTCATATCTTCTAGGCCGTAACTCCGAATCTAATGAACTTTATATGTAACTTGACTAGAATTTCGTGTAGATAATCGTGGTGCATCTTAACTTGCTGTTTAACAACTTAAACATAAGGTTTATTCAGATCTGGAACAATTTCGAAATTTGCATATGAGGACTTACCGGAGTTGTTCTATGTTGTTTCCGGCCTCATTTAAACTTGTCTTGATGTGTTGCTCTTGTTTGCATCATCTCTTGCCATGAGTAACCTCATCTAGATTTGTCATGCATCATGTTTGTTGTGCATCTTGCCTTGTTCATGTGTGGTGTGTTTACCATGTTGTGTGCTTCTTTTCGATAGTTCCTGTTTCGTTGCGATCGTGAGGATTCGTTCGTCTACGCTTGGTTCGACTTCGTGGCTTCATCTTCTTCATGGACTCATTCTTCTTCCTTGCGGGATTTCAGGCAAGATGACCGCTACCCTGGATCTCACTACAATCATTGCTATGCTAGTTGCTTCGTTCTATCGCTATGTTGCGCTACCTATTACACATTTATCAAGCCATCCCAAATTGCCATGTCAGCCTCTAACCTTTGACACCTTTCCTATGCAAACCGTTGTTTGGCTATGTTACCGCTTTGCTCAGCCCCTCTTATAGCGTTGTTAGTTGTAGGTGAAGATGAAGATTTCTCCATGTTGGATTATGTTTATGTTGGGATATCACAATATCTCTGATATTATTAATGCATCTATATACTTGGTAAAGGGTGGAAGGCTCGGCCTTATGCCTGGTGTTTTTTTCCACTCTTGCCTCCCTAGTTTCCGTCATATCGGTATTATGTTCCCGGATTTTGCGTCCCTAACGCGGTTGGGTGATTTATGGGACCCCCTTGACAGTTCGCTTTGAATAAGACTCCTCCAGCAAGGCCCAACCTTGGTTTTACATTTGCCTCACCTAGCCCTTTTTCCCTTGGGAGTCGCGCTCTCAAGGGTCATCTTTATTTTACCCCCCCGGGCAGTGCTCCTTCGAGTGCTTTGGTCCAAACCGAGCGATGTCCGGCGCCACAGGCAATCGGGTGTATGCCAACCCGACGTCTGGCTCATCCGGTGTGCCCCGAGACCGAGATATGTGCAGCTCCTATCGGATTTGTCGGCACATCCGGCGGCTTTCTTGGTCTTGTTTTATTCTGTCGAAATGTCTTATAGCCGGATTCCGAGACTGATCGGATCTTCCGGGAGAAGGAATATCCTTCGTTGATTGCGAGAGCTTATCATGGGCTAAGTTGGGACACCCTGCAGGGTTTGAACTTTCGAAAAGCCGTGCCCGCGGTTATGTGGCAGATGGGAATTTGTTAATGTCCGGTTGTAGTTAACTTGAAGTAAACTCTTCTAAAATACACCAACCGTGTGCGTAACCGTGAGTGTCTCTTTTCGGGGTTGATCGAGAGGAGAACACGGTTTCTGAGTTATGTCTGACATAAGTAGGAGTTCAGGATCACTTCTTGATCATTACTAGTTGACGACCGTTCCTTTTGCTCTCTTCTCGCTCTTATCTGCGTATGTTAGCCACCATATATGCTTAGTCGCTGTTGCAACCTCACCACTTTACCTCTTCCTTACCCATTTAGCTTTGCTAGTCTTGATACCCATGGTAATGGGATTGCTGAGTCCTCGTGGCTCATAGATTACTACACCAGCGATTGCAGTGCAGGTTTCGCGATGATCATGACGCGAGAGCGATGTTTGCTTGTTTTGGAGTTCTTCTTCCGCTTCTTCTTGATCGGGGATAGGTTCCAGTCGGCAGCACAGGCTAGTGGTGGATGTCGTTTGAGTTTTTGTTTATGTTTCATCCGTAGTCGGATGTTGATCTTGTATATGATGGTGATGTATTCGTGTGGCATTGTATGCCTTATGTATGTACCCCTATGTATTATGTAATGTTGATGTAATGATATCCACCTTGCAAAAGCGTCTTCAAGATGCGCTTCTATTCTTGGTGGGACCTTCGAGTTCCTTTAGGATAGGGTCGCATCTTGGGCGTGACAAAAGAAAACAACGTGTGCGATGTAAAAGGAGAACAGACGGTCATGGAACTTTGCAAACGGTTCTAGCAGTAAAAGCGCTTGTGATGGATAGCCCAATGCCACACAGTTTTCTACATCAAATCATGTGTGATGTAGTTCATAAAAGCAAACGATTAACCAAGGCAGAGCGTGTGTGATAGTTACACCTTTCACACACGAGCGTATACATAAAATTGTGTGGGATGTACATACGAACGGAAACGTTTTCCCTGGATTGACTGTGTGGGATGTACATAAGAATGGAAACGTATTCCTTGGATTGACTGTGTGATATACATACAAACGGAAATGTTTTTCTGGGATTCACCGTGTGGGATGTACATACGAGCGGAAATGATTGGGTTTTGATGCCTCGCCCGATGGCACATGGCCCCAGCCTGTGTCCCAGGAGGGCCTATCCCCGACGATTTCTGGGTCGTGTGGGAAGGACCCCCCTATCGCCCACACTCACTTGGCGACGGTTCCAAATGTCGTCACAGAAAGGGGTTAAAAACTGTTTGTATAGCACCGACGCGTACCAGTGTGAGCTTATTCCACAAAGAATTGTTACAGGCTATAGAATGGTAATTGACTTTAGAAAATTAAACAAAGCAACTAGAAAAGATCATTAACCTCTGCCTTTTATTGATCAAATGCTAGAAAGATTGTCTAAGCACACACATTTTTGCTTCCTTGATGGATACTCTGGTTTTTCACAAATACATGTTTCTCAACTTGACCAAGAAAAGACCACTTTTACTTGTCCTTTTGTAACTTATGCTTATAGACGTATGCCTTTTGGATTATGCAATGCACCTACTACTTTTCAAAGATGTATGACTTGTATATTCTCTGATTTTTGTGAAAAGATTGTTGAAGTTTTCATGGATGACTTTTATGTTTATGGGAAGTCTGTTTAAGCAATCTTGATCGAGTTTTGCAGAGATGTGAGCAAACAAATCTTGTCTTGAATTGGGAGAAGTGCCACTTTATGGTTAATGAAGGTATTGTCTTGGGCCATAAAATTTCTGACAGAGGTATTGAGGTGGACAAAGCTAAAGTTGATGCAATTGGCAAAATGCCATGTCCTAAAGATATCAAAGGTATTCCTAGTTTCCTTGGTCATGCTGGTTTCCATAGGAGACTTATCAAAGACTTTTCTAAAATTTCTAGGACACTTACAAATCTTTTGCAAAAGGATGTTTCTTTTGTTTTTGATGATGATTGTCTAGAAGCCTTTGAAACACTCAAGAAAGACTTAATTTCTGCACCTATTGTTCAACCACCTGACTGGAACTTGCCTTTTGAAATTATGTGTGATGCTAGTGATTATGCTGTTGGTGTTGTTCTAGGACAAACAGTTGATAAGAAATTAAATGTTATTCATTATGCTAATAAAACTCTAGATAGTGCACAACGAAATTATGCTACTACTGAAAAAGAATTTCTAGCAGTGGTGTTTGCTTGTGATAAATTTAGACCTTACACTGTTGATTCAAAAGTAATTGTTCACACCGACCATGCTGCTATAAAATATCTTGTGGAAAAGAAAGATGCTAAACCTAGACTTATTCGATGGGTTCTCTTGCTACAAGAATTTGATTTGCATATCACTGATAGAAAAGGAGCAGAGAACCCCATAGCTGATAACTTGTCTAGGCTTGAAAATGTTCTTGATGACACAGTACCTACTGATGATAGTTTTCCTGATGAGCAGTTAGCAGCAATAAATGTTTCTAATAACACTCCTTGGTATGCTGACTATGCTAATTACATTGTCGCTAAATATTTACCACCTAGCTTTACATACCAACAAAAGAAAAACTTCTTCTATGATTTAAGACATTACTTTTGGATGACCCACATCTTTATAAAGAAGGAGTAGATGGTACTATTAGATGTTGTGTACCTGAGCATGAACAGGGACAAATCCTATGAAAATGTCACTCTGGAGCTTATGGAGGACATCATGCGGGAGACAGAACTGCTCACAAGGTATTACAATCCAGTTTTTTATTGGCCTACTCTCTTCAAGGATGCTCGTAAGTTCGTCTTATCTTCTGATGAATGCCAAAGAATAGGTAATATCGATAAGCATCAAGAAATGCCTATGAATTATTCACTTGTTGTTGAACCATTTGATGTTTGGGGTTTTGATTACATGGGACCTTTTCCTTCCTCTAATGGGTATACACATATTTTGGTTGCTATTGATTATGTTACTAAGTGGGTAGAAGCTATTCCAACTAGTAGTGCTGATCAAAACACCTCTATTAAAATGCTTAAGGAAGTTATTTCCCCAAGGTTTGGAGTCCCTAGATATGTAATGACCGATGGTGGTTCACACTTTATTCATGGTGCTTTCCGTAAAATGCTTGCCAAGTATGATGTTAACCATAGAATTGCATCACCCTATCATCCTCAGTCTAGTGGTCAAGTTGAACTTAGCAATAGAGAAATAAAGTTAATTTTGCAAAAGACTGTCAATAGGTCCCAAAGAATTGGTCTAAGAAACTAGATGATGCACTTTGGCTTATAGAGCAGCATATAAAAATCCTATGGGTATGTCTCCTTATAAAATGGATTATGGAAAAGGTTGTCATTTGCCTCTTGAGATAGAACATAAAGCTTATTGGGCAATCAAAGAACTCAACTATGATTTCAAACTTGCCGATGAAAAGTGGTTTTTTGATATTAGCTCATTAGATGATTGGAGAACCCAAGCTTATGAAAATGCCAAGTTGTTTAAAGAAAAAGTTAAAAGATGGCATGATAAAAGAATCTGAAAGCGTGAGTTCAAAGTTGGAGAATATGTTCTTTTGTACAACTCTCGTTTTAGGTTCTTTGCAGAAAACTCCTCTCCAAATGTGAAGGACCCTATGTTATTGAGGAGGTTTATCGGTCTGGAGCTATCAAAATAAATAACATCGACGGTACTAACCCGAAGGTTGTTAATGGGCAGTGAATAAAACATTATATCTCAGGTACGCCCATTAATGTCAAAAGTAATATTATCCAAACTATGGCACCGGAAGAACACATAAAAGGGACCTTCCGGAACACTCCAGAATCGTGAAAAAGAGGTGGTACGTGATACGGTAACTAAACGGACTCTAAAAAATCCACAAAAATATTTTTTGTCAGTTTTGGAATATTTAGAAAATTAGGAAAATAAGAAACTACCGGGAAAGTGACCCTGGTGGGCACAAGACACCAGGGCGCGCCTGGCTTGCCAGACGCGCCCAGGTGGGTTGTGCCCACCTCGGGTACCTCTCGGACTCCGTTTTTCTTCTGTTTGCTTGTTTCCCAAGATAAAAAAATCTTTACATACCCCCTGAACCTATTGACCACCGTATCGCGAGAAATCTTCTGTCTTCTTTTCCTTGCTGTTTTCTGACAGATCCCATCTACCATGGCCGCTTCAAACTCCTCCAAGGACAAGTTCTTCAAGAAAGTCATCAAACCATATTTGCGGGAGGTGGTGCAGCATCCTCAGGTCATCCAGATGCATGAGGGGGTGCTGCAGATCCGCGATGTGCAAGGCCCCAAGGGGACGGGAACCATGGAGGCCAGGCTTGAAGCTATGGAGCAGGAGGTCTTCCGGTGCAAGGGGATGGTGGAGCATGGACTCAATGCCAATCACCTCATGATTGCAGACTACACCCGTGATCTCAAGGTGGATGGCAAGTCCATGAAGGACATAGTCTTCACCCTCAACGAGCAAATCAACTTCCTCCAAAGCCAAATCTACGACCTCCAAAACCAAGTCTTCAAATATGAGGCGAGGTTTAAAGGTATGAGTTTGGCTCTCAGTTGCAGGACCCGAGAGACTCACTCCTCCTCTTATGATGGTGAGCCTCTGCCATGGAAAACCAAATACAAGGTCGTTACTACTTCATCACCACCACCTCCTTCTTCATCACCAAAATAAAATTGAGTATCGGGTATGGGCACTCCCCCTGGGCTTCCACCAAGCTTGGGGGAGGTTCCCCGATATCGTATCACCTCCACTATCTTTTGCCTTTACTTATTTTTGTTTGATTCTTAGTTATCTTTTGCTTTACATGAATAAAAGTTTAGTTTGATCCTTTCTTTCTAAGAGTTTGCTTAGTGATCTATCTTATCGTGTGCGAGATATATAATAAAGTTCAGTTTGAGTTTTTGCTTTCTTTACTTTCTTGTTCCAATAAAAAGAAGGGAAGAAATGAAAAAGATCATATGCTAACTTTATGGTAGGTAACGACACCACATAAGGAAAAGTATAAGTAGAAAATTTTATTAGAGATTGAAAAACATAGCATTTGTCAATGATGCAACTCATGAAAGAATTAATAAGGGAAGAGAAGATTCACATACAAATACACTATCCTAGAAATCTTTTGTGATTGTGAGCCCCCATCAAAATATTATATGCCAAAATTGTTGACGTTGGACAAGGAAGACAACGTAATGATTTATGTTTGTTCATATTCACATAGAAGTTATATTGTCATAGATCCTTCAACATGTGGTGCTTGCCCCCCATCTTTGCTAGCCAAAAACTCCGCACCAAGTAGAGATACTACTTTTGCATCCAAAAACCTTTAAACCCAAATCTTATTTTCGAGAGTCCACATACCTACCTATGGATCGAGTAAGATCCTTCAAGTACATTGTCATCGGTGCAATAAGGCAATAAAAATTGCTTCTAAAAGTGTGAGATCATTTAGTGTAAGAGAAAATTAAGCGTTGTACGAACTTGTGATGGTAAAGAATAAAAGCGACAGACTGCATAATAAAGGTTGCCATCACAAGGGGCAATATAACGTGACGTTCTTTTGCACTAAGGGGTCGAGCATACAAACAAATAAGCGCATGACAACCTCTGCTTCCCTCTGCGAAGGGCCTATCTTTAACTTTTATGTATTTACTTTTATGCAAGAGTCAAAGTTTTTCTCTCTATTCCCTTTTATTTTTCTCCTTTGGCAAGCATCATGTGGTGAAGAAAGATCTAGGCACATATGTCCAGTTGAATATGAGCAGCATGAGTTATTATTATTGACATCACCCTTGAGCAAAACTATAAGCCCCTATCTTCCTATGTGTGCGGCTGAAACGTTTTGCTCATGTGTATGCGGTGAGTGTTAGCAATCATAAAAGACTATATGATGGTTGAGTATGTGGGCTTGCCTAAAGGCTCCGATAGGTGACCCTTCCTGAAAAGATGATGAATTGTAGTTGCAAAGTTGACTGAAAACATAGTTTTTTGGTTTCTAATAGAGGTCATGCTTTATACTTTGATAGTGTGATGAATTCTTACTTATTCATGATAAGTCTATGATAAAAGTTTAACGATAAAAGTTTTATGTTAAAGTTTGTTGTTGTTATAATAAATCACATGATGTTTCTATGTCCGTATTTTGTTTTATCGACACCTCTCTCTCTCTCTCTCTCTCAAAGCATATGGTCATGTTTTTTGATTTCGGTTATCGCTTGAGGACAAGCGAGGTCTAAGCTTGGGGGAGTTGATACGACCATTTTGCATCATGTTTACCTACTGTTATTTATAATTTTTTGATGCATAATAATGCTTTTTGGAGTGATTCTAATGCCTTTTCTCTCATAATATGCAAGGTACACACATAGAGGGAGAATTCCGGCAGCTGGAAATCTGGACCTAGAAAAGCTACGTCAGGCCACCTATTCTGCACAACTCCAAATGGGCTATTCACGAGGATTTTTTATGGAATAAATAAGAAATATTGGAGCAAATAACTACCGGAAGGGGGCCACCTGGTGAGCACAAGACACCAGGGCGCACCTGGCCCCCCAGGCGCGCCCTGGTGGGTTGTGCTCGGCCCGGCCCACCTCCGTTGCCCATCTTCTAGTATATAAGTCATTTTGACCTAGAAAAAAAATAAGGAGAGGACTTTCGGGACGGAGCGTCGCCGTCTCGAGGTGGAACTTGGGTAGGAGCACTTTTGCCCTCCAACGGAGCGATTCCGCCGAGGGAACTTCCCTCCCGGAGGGGGAAATCATCGTTGACGGTGTCCTGGACTAGGGGGTACTCACCACGTCATCTCCTGGTCTGTTAGATTGGGACGAGGACCCCTATGGCCGTATACTCATGGGCCAGTCCGGACAGCTGCCGCATACAAGGAAGATTCCACAAGACTTGGCGATCAAGACAAGGACTCCTCCCCACCGGCGTATTCGGCTAGGACTCTTGTTATCCTAGGCCTCTCGTGCATTATATAAACCAGGGCCAGGCTAGTCGATAGATTATATATACAACAATCATACCATAGGCTAGCTTCTAGGGTTTAGCCTCTCTGATCTCGTGGTAGATCTACTCTTGTACTACCCATATCATCAATATTAATCAAGCAGGAGTAGGGTTTTACCTCCATCGAGAGGGCCCGAACACAGGTAAAAACATCGTGTCCCTTGTCTCCTGTTACCATCCGCCTAGACGCATAGTTCGGGACCCCTACCCGAGATCCGCCGGTTTGACATCGACATTGGTGCTTTCATTGAGAGTTCCTCTGTGTGTTCGGCAAAAGGTTGATGGCTCGCCTGCAGATCAACTGCGACTTCGGCATCTTCGTCACCAGCTCGACTGGTCACCTTGGTTCGACCAAGGACTGCGTCCTATCTCCGATCGTCATGTTCGGATGAGGGTCTTCATCAACATCAGCTCCGATCTCTATCAAGATCATGGAGGAATCATCCAGGGAGCCCGGGGGCTCAACGTCAACATTGCCCTCGGGCGGCCGTCTTTATTTTTACGGACAGCGAACTTGTATCCGCCGTCACCGCCTCCTCGAGCATCGGGTTTGATGATTGCTTCGGTGGAATAGTGCGGAATTACGTCTACAACAGCCACGCTAAATTTCATCAAGTTCCGATGGAGGAATCTCCGACAATCTACGATATACCGGAGCCCTGTCAAATCTGGACGAGAATCTGGACGAGTTTAGGACGTGGTGTCCAGCTTCTAGCTCGGACCTCCTTTGGAAGATCCAACCGTTGATCGACTGCGGAATTCCTATATCTACCACCCCTTAATATTTCAGCTCGATCCGACCGTCCAAACTCCGGGAACCTTCCGATTAGTGCGTCACTTTTCGGATCTGTTTTCTGCGCGAAAACAAATCCGACCCGAGTTAAATCTTTTTTACGAACGGGATTTGGACATCCTTTTGAAGGAAGTTTTGTATGGGGTATTGTGTTTTGTTCCCGAACACATCCCACTAACTTTAAAATCTTTTGAACATGATCTTCAACATCATGCGGTGTCGAACCAATCCGGCAATATTGCTCCACGGTTGCCGACTGCGCTGACATCGTCGTCACTTTGTTGAGCCGAGCTCAGCTTCTTCGGATCAACATCTCGGCAAGCCGAACAAGAGTCCGGCATCGCGAAGGACAAATCATCACCAACATCGCCGCCCCACGGATTACACGGAGCGGGCATACCGGCATCGCCGCACGGTCGCTTCATCAAGCCGGCATCGACCACGTCACGACCTGCATTGGGAGGGTCGCACTATTGCTTCTTCAAGCTGGTGTCCATCACGCCGACCTACTTCGACATCTCGGCTGGACCGGGGGCTTCGCCATCTCTTCATCAACCTACTCCGGACACTTCGGCGTCACTAGCCGACCAACTCCGTCACGTTAGCTGGACCGAGGGCTTTGCCTCAGCAAGCCAACCTTTGCCGGCATTGCCATGCCATCTTTTTATCGCCCATCAGGCAATGGATGCGCGCATCGAGTCCTAATTTTGGGAATCACCTTCCTTCGGATTGCTACAACAAATAAACCAGGTCTATCAAATGGTGGCCGCATTAACGACAGTCGCATGGTGGTTCGGTCAGTTTCCGTACATAGTCCGTGACGCCAGATCCGAACTTGGACCGACCTGTGAATTCAGTCTTTGCCACGCCTTTACCGCATCACGTCGGCGCCTGCGCCGACGACTTCGGCGCCAGGCCATATTTCTTTTATTACTCACTTTGCATAAATTATTTATTATGCAACGATTTTTTTTATTATCATTATTACTATTATCTCCGATTTGCACCATTTTTTGTGCACAGGAAAATGATCCGGGGACTTTGGCATCACTCTGTCGGTCTGCCTTGACCGTGCTATGTCACCACTTCGGCGTGTCGAGCTCTCCGCTCCGCCACCTCGGGACCAGCTTGGGGGATGGAACCTTGTCCCGTATCAAGCTCGGACCGCGTCATCAATACCGAACACATTAACCAGCTAAGTCGCTTTCATGCTCAAAGCTTTAATTTCTAACTTGTGTTCGGTTCGACCAAGCATTATACTTTTTGGAAAAATGTTGCTTGTAAAAATTTCTAGTCCAAACTTTGTTTGTGACGCATAAATTCAAATACCCAATTCATTTGGGGGCTTCCTTCATGAAGCTTTTCCTCTTGCATATGATTATACTTGTACGGCTTTGTTCCTTGTTCGTGTATTACGCCACAATATGCACCATATTGAATTAAGCGATTTGCAAGCTGGGTTGCCTCGCTCCTGTGTTTACCCCTACGTTCCCGATTGTTTGGCTAGGCAGTAAAGGGAGCACCTCTGGGATTATCATGATCGGGTCATCCGAGCGGACCTCGACCGGTGAAGCCGAAAGCTAAGCGCTCTTACAGTTTTCAATGATGGTCGGCACACAACGGAACTCATGAGTACAAAAATCTATTGCACAAGTCTCATAATAACAATGAGCACCGAAGAAAGGTATCGGTGGGGTACTATTTTCTTGAAGATGCTTCTTACACTTAGCGATAATATAGCATAAGTTCCTGAGCGGCGCTTTATGCATTACAGCCTTATGGCCCGATTGCCTGGTTATTGGAAACACCGTCGATATTCTCGACAGATGGAGTACATAACACTTTTCGGTCCTTGACCGAAGAGGGAGAAGCCGACGGTCGGTTAAGACGCGTTTAAAGTTCGGTTAAACACATATATGATGTAAGTACTTCGGTACATGCAATCATTCTTTTACCCAAGTCACTTGGGGGCTCTTAAATTTATATGAGCCGTTTTATGATAAGTGTTCTTCTTCTTAGTCGTTGCAAAGTTTTATTATTATTATTATTATCTATCACTCCTTTTTTTCGACACGGCGTGTGGTCACTAGCCGGGAGCCTAATTTCTCTCTCAAAGCCTCTAGTTTTTAGTTTGCTAAACTGGCATAATAATAAGTACTCCGCCCTCGGGATAGGAGGTTGAAGCCGTAGGCTGACCCGTTTGAAGTCTTGAGATAGGATGTATCATGTTAAAGCACGACAGAAGCACTTCTTTTGCTAAGGCCAATTTTCGGATTGGCATCGAACACTTGATCTCGTTCGTACGTCAAGTTTTTACTGACGTTTTTTGGTTTTCCAAGCTTATGGCACTTTTTAAACTATTTGTGTGTTTTCAGCACAAGTCTCGCAGTGCAACGCCGGACATCTTTAGAGATTCGGCAAAAACATTCTCGGATATTGCAATATATGCATCGGTTCGAATTGTGTCTTCCGTCAATAGTTGGGTTGCCCGGCTCCTGCGCTTGCCTCCTACGTCCCGCTTTGTTTGGCTAGGTGTGCAAAGGGAGAACCACTGCGATTGTGCTTCCAGCTCACATGGTTAAGCACCTCAGTGGAGAAAGCCAAAACCGATCGTCACAATAAGCGTAAATCGGTCAGCGATCCGATGGCGGTGTTAAACAACGGGCCATTCATAACAATGGCGAAGTGTTTCTGACTTGACCTCGATTGTCGCCCGAACACTACCGGGGGCTATTAACTGGCCTCCCAAACTAAATCCTCGATATTTTACTCTTACATTAGAGCTGAGGTTTCATGATCATGCTTAGCATGACAACCCAAAGAAAGGAACCGATAGAGGGACTATTTTCTTTGGAAGACATTTCTTCTGTTAAACAGTAATATAACATATCTCTCTGCGTACCTTTGTTTATAAAACCGTATGGCCAGATTGCCTTGTTTTTTGTAAATCTTTGCCCTCATAAAGGCTTTATAAAGTAGGACAAACACTCCTCGGCTATTGGCCGAGGAGGTGGAAGCCGATGGTCGGTCAACAAAGTTTTGTACAATGCGGATCCGAGCATTAATGACGTAAAGTACTTGGATACATAGAGTCATTACACATAATTTGTGATTTTACTATGGATATCAATCCTTAATTCGCCACCCGTGCCGCATTAAGGCTCGGGGACTCTTGGGCTTCGGGCTTATTATTTACAAATATTAAAGGGGCACATCGATCCCACGATGCGGTGTTGCCACCCGACCCGGTGTCTCGGGGCTCTTGCATTGCATGTCCAATGCAGAAAATTTTAAGTGTAATACAGTCTCCGAGGAGATTTTGATCCTCAGGTTGGTCGGCCGCACCCAACCTGAGTCTTGAGGACTGAGCACGCCGCTTTTTGTGTCCGGAAGTATTTTGCCGAGCTAGGACTTGATCCTCAGACCGATTTTGCAAATCAACATGAGTCTCAGCGGCTACGGGGATCAGTGGTCTTATGTCATCCTTCATGTGCATCTCGGGTTTTAGACCGATACCCACTTTGAGGGCTACTGGCTATGTATCTCGGCAGAGAATAAATTGCACCAATCAAAAATATTGACAAAAATCGGCCCACATTCGAGGTGGTGCACCACCTCGGAAGCAGTCCGGCATAAAGCTCGGGCGCTAGCGGCTGGCTCCATAGAGGGCATTTCCGGCATTAAGCTCGGCTAAACTCCTTCAAACTTCTTTGAACCAAGGTGATTTACGACACCTCGGATACATTCCGGCGTTGGAGCTCGGATACATAGTCCGGCGTTGGAGCTCGGATACATAGTCCGGCGTTGGAGCTCGGATACAGTCCGGCGTTGGAGCTTGGATACATAGTCCGGCGTTGGAGCTCGGATACATTCCGGCTTTAGAGCTGGGAAGCGGTCCGGCATTGGTGCTCGGCTGCAAAAGATACCTCGAATGCAGTCCGGCGTTGGAGCTCGGACGCAAGAGGACGTTGCCGCCCGAGAACAACTTCAAACCCGAGGTGTGGCATAAAAATAACAAGGCATTGATAAAGGCCGGAAACTTAAAGGGGCTCCTCGGATACCCGACGTGTAAACTCGTCGAATGCATTTCGGCGATCCTCAAGATTGAAGATGAGAAGATTTGTTGAACTAGTTTTCAAGACCGGCGACTGAAGATGAAGAACGGTTCGGAAGAATCGAGGAGCGTCCCTAAACTTGAAGACCAGTTCAGGGGGCTACTGACGGTGTCCTGGACTAGGGGGTACTCACCACGTCATCTCTGATCATTAGATTGGGCCGAGGACCCCCATGGCCATATACTCATGGGCCCGTCCGGACAGCTGCCGCATACAAGGAAGATTCCACAAGACTTGGCGATCAAGACAAGGACTCCTCCCCACCGGCGTATTCGGCTAGGACTCTTGTTATCCTAGGCCTCTGGTGCATTATATAAACCAGGGCCAGGCTAGTCGATAGATTATATATACAACAATCATACCATAGGCTAGCTTCTAGGGTTTAGCCTCTCTGATCTCGTGGTAAATCTACTCTTGTACTACCCATATCATCAATATTAATCAAGCAGGAGTAGGGTTTTACCTCCATCGAGAGGGCCCAAACCTAGGTAAAAACATCGTGTCCCTTGTCTCCTGTTACCATCCGCCTAGACGCATAGTTGGGGACCCCCTACCCGAGATCCGCCGGTTTTGACACCGACAATCGTCATCATCATCACCACCTCTCCCATCTTGGGGAGGGAAATCTCCATCAACATCTTCAACAACACCATCTCCTCTCAAACCCTAGTTCATCTCTTGTGTTCAATCTTTGTACCGGAACTATAGATTGGTGCTTGTGGGTGAGTAGTAGTATTGATTACATCTCGTAGTTGATTACTATATGGTTTATTTGGTGGAAGATTATATGTTCAGATCCAATTTGCTATTTAATACCCCTTTGATCTTGAGCATGTTTATCACTTTTGAGTAGTTACTTTTGTTCTTGAGGTTGCGGGAGAAATCATGTTGCACGTAATCATGTGAACTTGATATGTGTTTTATATTTTGATAGTATGTATGTTGTGATTCCCTTATTGGTGTCATGTGAACGTCGACTACATGACAGTTCACCATATTTGGGCCTAAGGGAATGCATTGTGGAGTAGTTATTAGATGATGGGTCGCGAGAGTGACAGAAGCTTAAACCCTAGTTTATGCGCTATTCCATAAGGGACTGATTGGATCCAAAAGTTTAATGTTATGGTTAGAATTTATTCTTAATACTCTTCTCGTAGTTGCGGATGCTTGCGAGGGGGTTAATCATAAGTAGGAGGTTTGTTCAAGTAAGAACAACACCTAAGCACTGGTCCACCCACATATCAAATTATCAAAGTAACGAACACAAATCAAACCAACATGATAAAAGTGACTAGATGAAATTCCCGTGTACCCTCAAGAACGCTTTGCTTATTATAAGAGACCGTTTTGGCCTGTCCTTTGCCTCAAAAGGATTGGGCTACCTTGCTGCACTTTTGTTACTACTATCATTACTTGCTCGTTACAAATTATCTCGCTATCAAACTACTAGGTTACTTACAATTTTAGCACTTGCACACATTACCTTGCTGAAAACCACTTGTCATTTCCTTCTGCTCCTCGTTGGGTTCGACACTCTTACTTATCGAAAAGGGCTACAATTGATCCCATATACTTGTGGGTCATCAGCCACCTTTGGATCAGCGATAGGACGCAAAATTTGAGACGAGAGATGTCTACCGTGCCTCGCATAAAGCCATTACACACCTCAAAGATATGTCCCTTAAGCAGAGGCCAGAAACATTTAAACATAGCGACAGGCCACCCATCGGGCCTTGGGGCTGTGTTCGATTTCATACCAAGCAACGCACCGTCAATTTCCTTGGGAAGGAAAGCCATGCCTAACCCCTCGTTTTCTTGGTCTGAAACCAACTGCGTTGGCGCCCAAACGTTCGAACGCAGCCCAGCCCGTTGCTCCTCGCTAGAGCCCAACAGTTGTTTGTAGAACTCGTAGATGTGGCGCATAATGTTAGGCCGACGCAATAGCAACCCCTGTTCTGACTGCAGAGGTAGTATGGCACACTTCCGCCGCCTCCCATTAGCGTACACATGGAAGTAATGTGTGTTAGCATCCCCTTCAGTGTCCATTTAAGGCCACCTCTCCTACACCAGTATTCTTCCTCCGCACAGAGAAGAGCCTCAACTTGGTTTTCCAAAGCGTAGCGGTGAGCCCACTCTTGCTCTGAAATACCCCTGTCGTCGGCTTCGACATCTAACAGCGCAAGCCCAATGACAATGCTTTCGCTAAGAGCCTTGTCCTGGCGACCTTGGTTAGCTCCCCGACCCTTCAGGGCTGCCCATAAACGGGCCCCAACCACAATCCAGAACTCCATCGGCCCCCTCTGCGACCCAATTTGAATCATGCTACTTGTCCATTTTTTCTGAAAGGTGCATTCGAAGTCAGGAACCTCGAACCATGCTGTCTCGAAGAAAAACCTCGGGATCCTAAGAATCTGTTCCTCCCCAGAGGACAGGATCAAAGGGACGTGGTCCGACCCAATACGAGTCTCCACGACCAACGAGCAAAGGGGGTGCAACACCTCCCATTCAGTCGAGACAAACACCCGATCCAGCACTGATCTTGGGCTAAGGCTGGAGGCAAGGACCCGACACATTCATATTTGGGGTTGATCACTACTTTTGTCCTCTGTTCACTAGTGCCCTCAGAGCATCTACAAACGGACTTGGCAAATCCGGCCTCCTATACGTCTGCGGACGCATCCGGGCATGCCCTGCGGACGCATCTGGACGGGCCCTCATATTTCGCTCCCGGCATCCACATATATAGAATTTGGACTCTCAAATCCATGCAAATCCATGCACGTCGATCATACAAGCCAATGTTGCACTTAAATAACAAATGTGGGTGCCGAACATAAATAGTGTTTAAATAAAATTTATTTTAAGTGCACAACTCAAACATCAGCTCTTTGGTTTCCATTGTGGGTCCAGATATGCTCCACAAGATTATTGAGTAGTTGCGCGTGCACCTGATGATCTCGAAGATTCTGATGCATCTACAAAAAGTTCATGAGCTGAGTTGCATCTTGATCATTGAGTAGCGGCGGCGAACCTGCGAGACGTGTGGCATGAAGGAGGAACAAGAGAGGAGATAGCAAATGAATCCAGCAAGTCTAGGGGTGCATTTGATGCAATTTGTGGTGGGGTCAGGCTGTTGAGTCCGACGTGGCAGGCGTGCCCGGGCGTCCCCATATCTGCCCCATATTTGGGCCAGATATGAGGGGTGACGGTCAGCCCGGGAGTTTGAGGCCTATTTGAGGCGCCTGGCTGTGTCAAACTTTCGTGACCGGACAATGACCGGGCGGCCTGCCCAGGCGTATGAGATGGGTTCAAGGTGCCCGACTATAGATGCTCTTAGTTTCGTCCGACCGTGTATAGTCGAGGGACGCTCGCCAATGCTATTCTACCCTTCTGCCAATGAAATGATGTGCAACTTGCGTATTCGTGAAGAAAAATCATTGTGCAGATTCAAACTACAAATTCATACAGAATTATTAGCGAACATTTCAACATATTATAAAAAATCATTGCACTTAAATTCATACAAGTATTGATGCATAAATGTCCGCTAATATCTATACCGACTATTAAAGGGAATAGGTATTCTTGGTTTGGTTTGGTCCATCGTAATATTTTTATATAGCCCAAACTACGTGCGAACACAGCGTGTACATGGTCTTTGGGTTGTAATTTTAGTGGGTTTAGAAGATTCTACCTAGTTCATGGTTTTGGGAGCCTGCATATCCACATATGCATGCATCCCCTAGAAAAAAATCCACACATGCAATGCATCGAGCTAGAAAACCATACGTTGCACAATTCCGTCCGGACTACGTACAAGTCCTAATGTACAACTGGTTTGAGCCGGGCGCCTACACATGCATCGACGCACTTTAACTCGAACAACCCATACATGAATCGAGCCCGAAACCCTAGATCGACGTAAGTCTCACCGCCACCCTACCTTCCGGACACGGCAACGCCGCTCATGGACGATGAGCTCCCTTGCAGCAACCGGTTCAGCTGCAATGTGTCCCCGGCACCAACCTCCCCGAGAAGCTCTTCAGCTTGCATCGTCATAGAAAAAGAGAACAGTGAAAAGAAGATAAATGGAGGACAAACCTCAAGGAGTGGCGGCGGTTAGAGAGGAAATAGTGTCGCCGAAGCTGCTACAATCCTAACCTGGAGCTGGGGCGAAGGTTTTGCTGTCAGCTCAAGCGCGTCCATGTTGATCGACAAGATCACGCTCAAAAATAAATAAATTGTTTCACGCATCATGATCCGGCAAAGCTAGCAGTCCGTGCTCAATCGTCTAGCATCGACTTTCGCGGTGGCACGGCTGCCACACGGCATCTGCCTACACACTATAGCATTTAGAAGATGCCCTGCGCTAAGAAACTTTAGTCCAAACACATGAACATATATTTTAAATAGGGCACTATAGCATGCTATAGTGTTTAGAAGTGGTCTATCGCTAAGACATCCTAGATCGACGTAAGTCTCGCCGCCACCCTACCTTCCGGACGCGACAACGCCGTTCAACGACGATGAGCTCCCTTGCAGCAACCGGTTCAGCTGCAATGCGTCACCGACACCAACCTCCTCGAGCAGCTCTTCAGCTTGTAGCGTCATAGAAAAAGAGCACAATGGAAAGAACATAAATGGAGGACAAGACTCAAGGAGTGGCGGCGGCTAGAGAGGAAATAGTGTCGCCGAAGCCGCTGCAACCCTAACCTGCTGTTGGGCGAAGGTCATGCTGTCAGCTCAAGTGCGTCCATGTTGATTGGCAAGATCACGCTAAAAATAAATAAATTGTTTCACGCATCATGATCTGGCAATGCTAGAAGTTCGTGCTCAATCGTCTAGCATCGACTTTCGCAGTGGCGTGGCTGCCACACAGCATCTGCTTGCACACTATAGTGTTTAGAAGATGCCCTGTGATAAGAAACTTTGGTCCAAACACATGAACATACATTTTAAATAGGGCACTATAGCATGCTATAGTGTTTAGAAGTGGTATATCGCTAAGAGGGTTAGCGTGCTATTTAAAGCTATGGAGGATACCCAGCTGCACTAGCAGCTATGGTGGCTGCAACGGGAGCTTGGCAATGGCCACATCAATCAGAAGACTCCGTCTAACCGTGCATTGTCATGCGAAGGTTTAGTTCTCTTGTTGCAACGCACGGGCAACTATTGTAATCTCAGGATTAGAATAGTTATTTGGATCACGGAGCGCCCTATATAGATGGCGACCAACATTCCTGAACCCCGCGCCTATATACAGGCCGACCAGATCCTCCCGAACTACCCAGTTGGCAGCGACAAAAAAAATAGAGAGAATTCCTTATTTGACCCATTCTTAAAATCTAGTTCCCTTTTTGACCCTAAAAATTTTATTTTTCCTTTTTTGACACCATAACTTTATTTTCTTCCTTCTTTGACACATCTGTCAGTTTTTTCCGTTAGCAACGTTAACTGTGACTGGAAATGTCGTTCTTACCCCTGCTAGGACGCTGGAAAAAAAAAAGAACGTGGACTGGTTGAGCGAACCGTCACGCGCTGCGCTGGGTCAACGCCCCGATCCCCTCCCTACTCTCCTCGATTCCCCTTTCTCCCTCGATCCCTAACCCTAAAAAAAATCGCGGATGGAGGAGGGCGTGGCCGATTCTGCTACTGGTGGCGGGATGGACGGCGCGGTGGAGGGCGTGGCCCGACGCTGCGCCAGTCTCGGCCTCGGGCGGCCATGGCGAGGCTGACAGGCGGCCATGGCGGGAGGCGACGGGCGGCCATGGCGGGAGGCGAAGGGCGCCCATGCCGGGAGGCGGAGGAAGTTCAGCGCGCCACCTGGAGGGCATCCATGGCGGGGAGGCGGAGGGAGGTCCAGGTGTGCGGAGGGCGGCCATGGCGGGAGGCGAGGGAGGTCCAGTGCGACGGCCTCGGATGCAAGTGCTCGGCATGGCTACAAGGGTAAGTGCCTGTTTTCTCTATATTTGAGTATTTGCTGCATGATACGTCCTTGAATGATTCCGAGGCATGCTTCACCTTCCTTGACATGATTTTTCTCAAAATGCAACATTATGTTCATATTAAGCGATTGTACTTGAGATGGATCGAAGATGCAACAGAGTAGTTAGAGATGGATATTTGTTGCTGCCAAATCTACAATGAAACAATAGACAAAGATTATGTTCATATAAAGCAAATATGTTATATTGGATAATCTGTTTACACATGTCACATTTTTATTTAAAACAAGCAAGTATGTTCATGTACAATTGATCTTTTGCTTTTACAGGATGGATCCAAATTCAACATATTTGCTGAAAATCAAATTGCTTGGCAACCCAAAAAAGCTAGGAAGGATATCAAATGCTTTTGTTATGATAAGGTTATTGATTCCGACTTAACAAATTATAAGGACTTGGTTGAATCAATCGTAGAGCAGTACTACTCGCTATTTGGAAGTTGCACATGTTGATTACTATGATCCTTTTCTTAAAATCTACCCGAAGTAACATCGACCAGGAATTGGTGTCTATGTTTGAGAAACTCTCTAAGACAAAGGTTGTGCACTTGTTTGTTGCATATTGTGATCCATCTGAACCATATGAGCCTATCACGGAGTGGCATATTGATGTGCATATACAACCTAGCAACACGTAACAAGACGACGATGATTATCTTCGCAACCCAATACACGAGAATGAACATGTTGGTGTTGATGAGGAAAATATTTATTTAGACGATGATGATTATGATAAATTAGATCCTCTTATCATGGTTCCCTGTTCCGATAAAGAAAGGGACGAAGACTATGTTCCTGATCATGAGAGCGAGGATGAGAGCGAGGATGAGAGCGATGAGGAAGTAGAGGAAGATGAGGAAGTGCACGAGGCAGAGCATGCACCACATTTAGAATATGATAAATTAGATCCCCCAATGACCGAAGGAAGAAAATATCCCAATATGGCAGAGTTTAAGTTGGCGCTTTCTCAACATGCAATCAAACATGAATTTGAGTTTAACACCGAGAAAAGTGCACCACATAGGTTCAGGGCTTATTGTTCAAGAAGGGATGAAGATAAGTGTCCATGGAGGATATATGCTTCTACAATGGAAGATGGGTGCACCGTAATGGTAATTTCTAACTTTACTCATGTGTGCTTAAATTGTTAAAAGATCTTTACTAATTATCTATGTTTTTCTTTTGTAGGTGAGAAAGAACTCTTGTGGTCATGATTGCTCAAGTACAAAAGTAAAAAGAAGATAAAGAATGCAACCAAGCGGTGGATATGTGAGCACGTGAAGGATTGGCTAATTGAGGATGCAACTCTCGGACCAAAGGCATTGCGAAAGAAGCTTAAAGAGCACCATGGAATCAACATCAAGTACAAGAGAGTATACATGGGTAAGCTGCTAGCCTTGAAGGAACTATATGGTGATTGGGATACAAGCTTTGATAATCTGTATAGTTTTAAGGCACAAATTGAAGGGTGCTGTCCCGGTAGCATAGTGATAATTGAGCACCACACAATAAAAGATAAAATCAGATTTAAGAGATTTTTTGTCGCTTTGAAGCCTTGCATCGACGGGTTCCTTAGTGGTTGCGAGCCATACTTGGCGATAGATAGCACCTTCTTGACAGTGCAGATTCAAGGGCAATCGCTAGTGCTACCGCCGTTGATGGCCATAGTTGGATGTATCCGGTTTGTATGGGTGTTTTGATTACGAAACTAATGAGAACTGGATCTGGTTCATGCAATTGGTTAGGCAAGCCATAGGATCCCCAAGGGTTTAACCATATGCACCAATTTGGGCAGCCAGTGATGACCGGTGTAAAAGAAGTGTTCCCAGAGGTTGAACATAGGGAATGTATGTTTCACTTGGTGTCCAACTTCAAGAAGAAGTTTCATGGAAAGGTTTTTGATGACCACCTTTGGGCTGCTGCTTACTCATGGAACCCATATTTATTTGAGAAGAATTGGGTTGCAATGGACATAGCAAAGCCAACGGCAATGCATATCTTAGGAAGTGGCACACTAGGTTGTGGTCTAGGAGTCAGTTTTCAACAATTTCCAAGGTGGATTATGTTACAAACAACTTGGCTGAGTGCTTCAATAATTGGATTAAGCATCACAAGTCCTTGAACTTGGACGACTTCTTTGATAAGCTTAGGCAATTGATTATGATCATGTGGAACCGAAGGAGAAAGGTAGCAAGAAAGTTAGTTGGGTTGATTCTTCCCACATAATTAAGAAGTTGAATGCAAAGACCAGAGAATTAAACTTGGAGGTGGTTGAAAGCTCGGAAGAAGTTCTTTGAAGTAACCGCATTGGGAGGTAGCGGCTTTAGGTTTGTGGTCAACTTGCTTGACAGGACATGTTCTTGTAGACAATGGGAAGTTTCGGCCTTCCTTGCAAACATGGTCTAGCATTTATCACATCTCTTACCAATGCACGCATAGAGAACTATGTGGACTTGTGTTACTCCATTCACAAATTTAAAGCGACTTATGACCAACTAATCCCTGCCATGGTTGACAAGAACCGATGGCCTAAATCAGACCATGGATTCTTCATGTTTCCACCACTACTAAAAGCCACATCGGGTAGGCCTAAAGCTGAGAGGTATAAAGGCTGCGGTGAGAAGAAAAGAAAAAGCGGCCAACACTTATGCCCTATTTGCAAGGACTATGGGCATCATTGGCACAAATGCAAGAAGGGTAACCCAGATGACATTGCTGCTATTTTAGCTGTGAGGTAATGAATTTTATTGTATATTGCATCACTTGCATTTTTTTTTGTAAAAACCATACATGTTAACTACTTTTTTGATGCTCATGTAGAGGACCACCAAATCAGCTCAATCATCAATTGTGCCTTGCGAGGATGATGCTCCATCAGCCATGCGTTTTTCGCCAAGGTTAGCAACAACCATGATCATAATTAAATATAATTAATTGTGCCTTTGTGTTCTAAGTGCATTCTTCTCACAATAGCCAAATCTTGGAGAAAAGCGACCAAGGAAAAAGGGAAAGGTGGTAAATCTGGATCAGGAGGAGCAAAAAGGTAACCTATGGTAGTTTGAAGTTCTAATGTTATGTTATGCATTGTTCTATTGTTAACTTGGGCTACACATATGTCATGTATGTGTATGTCTAGATCAAGAACACAACCCATTTGTGGCGAACATGATGTCGCCAAAAGAAAACACATGTTGCTATGAAGGTACATGCCAAAAGAAAAAGCAAAGAGGTTCTTTGAAATTACTCCGCACCTTCCTATGGTGCCACTTGACAAATTTCGCAATGGGTACACGCAAAGAAGAAATTCAACCCTGCTAGCCCCGCAATGAGCACACGAAGCAAAAGGAGACTTAGTTTGTGATTCTCATGTCATTACTTTCCGTATCATGTTTTATTTTGAAAACTGAAATGTTTATGTGATATATGTGTGGACCTTGGCTCTTTACGTGCTATATGCGACTGTTGTGAACCCTCTTTACGTGCTATATGCGACTGTTGTGAACCTGGGCTATTATGTCATCTTTATGTGAACCTGGACTATTGTATGTCACTTTTATGTGAACCTGAATATGTGTAGATGACCAGCTATGTGGGATGTTTTGCATATATGTGAACCTGGAGTAATTATGTGTGTTTTTTGTGCATATGTGTATGGGATATGCCTCCAAAATACAAGGGAGGCTCTGTCCAAATTTTCAATTGAAATTTGTGCATGTGTGTACTGTACTGTACAGGGGATAATTGCAGATTTTGTTTCATTTGGTAATATATTCGAGTTCATATTGCCACTGTTTTGGCTTCCATTTTGGTCACAAAATACACCAGGGGTAAAATGGACTTTTCATGTTGTATTTAACGGTGTTAGTTGGCAAAACTGACGGAAATGTCATAGAGGGAACAAAATGAAGTTTAAGTGTCAGAAAAGGAAAAAAAATTCTTTTTGGACCAAAAAGGGAACCAAATTTTAAGAGAGGGCCAAATAAGGAATTCTCTCAAAAAAATACCCACACCCGGATCCAACCGGCGACACCGCCACTCCCCGCGCCCAACCGGCAACGGCGCCGCCGCTGCTCCCCGCGCCCAACCGGCGCCGCCACCGCTCCCGGCACCCAACCGGCGACGTGCTGCATCCTCCAACCAGAAAAGCGGCCGCAAATCCTTTCCAGATCCGGGCACTATCGCCCCCCACGCACTACCGCGCACAATGGCAGAACCCACCGGCGTGAGCCGCGGCACCACCTACCGGCCGTCGCCGTCCCCCTCAACCAGCCCTGGCGATGGCCCTGCCCCAGCCACCGAGCGCCGGCCTCCCCCATCTCCTTCCATCTTCCTCTACGCCTGATGGACGCCATGGCAGGGGCCGTGGGCTCGCCGGATTCCTTATTGCCGGCGCCACCACCCACAGCCGGCGCCGTAGCGTCCAGGCCGTTCAACTTCTCCGCCTCAGGCCGTGCACGTCCGCCTGTGTGAGTGCGCGCCGCACATTGCAATTTTCTCCGCTTCGAGGAGCCATGCTTGTGGTAGGTGACCTCGTTTGATGTCTGAAATTGGTTCCTCCCCCTGTCCAAAAACTGTATCCAAATCAAAACATCAATTTGTTCACCCTTTCCAGTGTTTTATTGTTCTGTAAGTGATTTTGATGTCTGAAGTTCAGCTATACTTGTCCTTCGTGTCCAGTTTGTGTACCTGTAGACCCCAGCACATGTCGTCGTCATCCCAACTTAGCCTCATGTCGTGTGCCAAATCCTGTAGCTGACCATGAAGCGCTTCTGGGGGTCCTGATCATTTGAAATCGGTGGTTGTTGTTGTTAGTTGGCGGCGGCATGATGAAGGCCAAGGTGGGCTCCCGCGCCGGCAACTCCAGGTCAGTGCCCCGACCCCTCCCTCGCTCGTCTCCCCATCTCATTTTCATTCTGTCCGGTTAGTTCGCCAACACCACCCGCAACCGTTCAACTTTGCATCAGTAGGCCGTTCGCTGGTAGCCTACTACAAAAATTGAAGAGCACATACGCATGCCCGCATGGATCCAACTGTCGAGTTATCTTCTTTTTTTTGAATTGAAGTTCAGACATAACTAAGGAAGAAAAGTTCAGAGATTTTGTCTATATAAATTCGGAATTTTCTTGTTCAGATAGCGATGCACTTTTCATTATAAATGTATGTACATGTTTATACTACTTCACGCTGGATCGTACTATCTATTTCTCTCACTCTGTTATGGTTTTGGTTTCTGAAACTATGTGCATGTTCAGAGAAGCAACAAATCTATGCAGGTTCAGAGAAGTTCAAATAAAATTGCCACGCAGGTTCATGTATTACCAAGATGGCACGAGGAGGCCGAGCTTTTGCACGACAGTCAACGCGATGTCCTGTCCGGCGGGAGCTAGAGGCATAAACATCCTCTTCCGCCTTGTATGCCATCCAGCAGCCCTCTGTCACCGCGTCGGTAATCTGCCTCTGTAGCTACCGTGCTGATGCCTGCAACCTGTAGTCAAGATTCGGGGTGCTCCATGAGACTAGCTGTAGTACGGATTGGGGTTTCTGAACCGAACATATCGTAATTTTTCGGCTTGTAGGTTTTCTAGAGTTTTCCCCCATCTGTTTTGGCGTGAATCAATGGATGTTTACCGAACATATTTTACATTTTTGGAGAACGTCAAGTATGTTAATTGTAACAAAACATATTTACAAATTTTCCGCTTTTTTTTTTGTGCAAAAGGTCAAAATCTTATGTTTGAGAAGATCAAGTATGTTAATTGTAATACAAAAAGTCCAATGCTGTGTGGAAGGTCACGTATTGTAAGTATGTTCGAGAAGGTAAAAAATATGTTAATTGTAGCAAACACTTTGATGTTTATTGAAAAAAAAAAATCAGAAAACCAAGAAAAAGGAGAGGTTTGGGTTGTATTATTTCCAGTTGTATTCTTCCGAGGTTGTGTATTAATTTGTTTAAGCGAGACAAAAAGAACTTATCTTTGGCTTTCCCGTGTAGGTAGTTCAGATAAGAAAAAAGAATCCATTTTTGTGCATTTGTGAGAGAAAGTTTTCTTATGAAATTGGTGCCTTCGTGTGAGAAAAATTTACTTATGAAATGAAAAAAAATGTGAAGTTCAGGTTTTAGAAGTATGTAAGCTCAAATACATAAGCTAGATAAGTGCAGAGACAACAAGAGTTTCATAAAACAAATAAAAGATACCATGTTGGAATTTTCCTCAAGAAAGTTGGATAAATGTGGTGTGAACGAAGCAAAATAAAAACCTAAAAGTTCAAATAAAAAGAAACAAAGCAATTCAATGTTTGTAAAAAAGGATTCATCTCTCTTTTTTAAAAACAAAGAAGTGCAAAAAATTAAAAACATGGTAGTTCCACAAATTATTTAAAAAAGAATTTTCCATGTTTCCAAAAAGAAATTAGAGGTTCAAATTTCAAAAAGATAGAGGTTCAATGTTTATTCGTAACCAAGAAAGTCAAATTAAAAAAACCAAGAAGTTCAATTTAAAAAATAGAGTACTTCAATGTATATGAAAAAGTCAGATTTTCCTCATTACTAAAAAATAAACCAAGAAGTTCAATTTCCGAAAACGGAGGAGTTCGATATTTATTACAAAAACTTGATTTTTTTCCATTACTAACGAATAAACCAAGAAGCTCAATTTGAAATAACGAAGAAGTTCGACATTTACTAAAGAACTCCATTTTTTGCCATTTCCAATAATACACAAAGAAGTTCAATTTTTTCACAAAAACGCGATAGAAGTTCATAGTAAAAACAGCGAGAAGTTCAAGTACTGCAAGGAATGCATTAAAAGTATAGAAAAATAAAAGCTTAAAAGGTTTTTTGAAATAAGTTCAAGTGCTCTGTCCAGGGAAGATAAAAAATTCTTGCGAGAGAGGTTCACCTTGTATTTTCCATGTTCAAAAACATAAAAAAAATTGTTGCTAGAAGTTTAAGTCCTCGACTGGAGAAAGTTCAAAAATTCTTGTGAGAGAGGTTGAACAAAAATACGTGACAGAAGTTCAAGATGAAAACAGCGGGAAGTCCAACTACTACACGAAATGCGTTTCAGATAGGAAAATAAGAATAGAAAACAAAAGGCTTAAAAGATTTTGTTGCTAGAAGTTCACGTGCTAGTCCCGGTGAAGTTCGAGATCTCTAGTGTGAGACGTCCGACTTTTAGTTACATGTAAAAAACAGGCAAAAACGACGTTGTTTTACGCATTCAAAAATATCTTTTGAACCGTTGCGTGTATGAAAAACTCATCAACACAAAAAAGTTGTGTGTTTTTAATAGCTTTCCATCGATATATCACTCGCTCAATTACGGTTAGTGGTTTGAGAATTACGGGCGAAAAACATCACGTCAAAAAACAGAGTGAAGTTCAAAAAGAACTGCCACAGAAGTTCAAGTACTTCACGCGATGCATTTTCGACGAATCTGTTTCGCGATAAAGACAGAACGAAGGATCTCATCGTTTTTGAAATTACTTTAAAAACGGCTAGGAATCAGATAAAGTCGTCAAAATGGAAAAGTTTCGTATTTTCCATAACTTTTCAACGGTATATTATTTGCACGATTCCGATAAAGTTCATAGAAATTACGGCGAAAATACGTTTTTAGCTATTTTCAAATTTTACTTAAAACCGTAAAGAATTAGGAGAAACAATACATACCAAAAAGTTTCGCATTTGTCCAAGCTTTCCAACGCCATATCATTTGCTGCATTCGGACGCACGGTTAAAAAATGAGCTCGAAAATACGAACTTGGTAGGACATGTACCGTTTTCTAAATTACTCTTAAACCGTTCAAAATTAGCAAAAACTTTCAACATAAAAATGTAGCGCATTTTCATAAGCTTTCCAACGCCATATCATATGCCTCAATTGGATTAGCTGTTTACAAATGACATCAAAAATACGAACTCGGCTGTTCGGTTTGCCAAATTTTACGTTTTTCCATATTACTCTTTCACCATAGGGAATTAGGGAAAACTTTCAACATGTGGAAGGAGCGGTTTTGCAGAAGCTTTTCAACGCCATATTATATGCCTCATTTTGATAAACATTTTAGAAATGTGATCGAAAATACGATTCATGATTTTTGTATGAAGAAAAAACGGTTTTCAAAACTGCTCTTAAACCGCTTACATTTTGCCAAAAATTTAACTTGGGTCATGATACTGGTGTCCATAGCTTTCCAACGGTATATAGCAAGCCCCATTTGGGCAATGTTGGCGGAAGTTCAACCTAGCACAAGGGGAAGTTCAGGTCGAACAACTCAGGCAGTAAAATTGCAAAAAACGCGAGTTCATCACGACCCGAGTGCAAAATCCGCCTATGAGCGAGATTCGTATTTAAAACGTGTATTTAGTCGCTAAAAATCGTTTGCAGATTACACTAATATCATATAGAACACGACTAACAAGAATAATTCACGGGGGAAGCCACGGTTGCGAAGATAGCCCGAAGGTTGGGTACGTACAGAGGGAAGTTCAGACGCGTTACTCTGGCAGTTCAGGTTGTGATCAGAATATTATTCTGATCCCGTGATCAGAATAGTGTTTATATATATATATATATATATATATATATATATATATATATATAGCATGCATTTCCATCTTGACTAGCAGAAAAAAGGGACCAAAATTTACTTTTTTTAGGGAGGGACCAAAATTTACTGAAGCATACTATGTTGTGCATGCATTAAGGTGATATAACCTAGGCACAGGGAAAAAAATGTTGAAAATACATTAAGGTGATAAAAATAATATAATTAGAGCATCTCTAGCAGACCTCGTATAATGTTGACCCGCAAAATGCGTTTACAGTTCGCTGAAAAACGGATTTGTGGGCCACAGAATGTGCTCTTTTACGGGTCAGCTATGCGGGGTCTGCTCGGCCGCAGCACGCGTCGACCCGCACCGAAAACCCCTGATAAGCGAATTTGACAGCGATGCCGACAATTGAGTTCAAAAACGAAGAATAAAACATAGTTCGCGTGCAAATAAAAGCATAGTTTTGTATGACAAACGCAAAACGAATTCATGCAAAAGCGACGACCACATCCATCGTGCGCAAAAGGACTTCACCTGTCGTCATGATCTTCAGTCGGCACCACCTCCATCGATGCCATCGCCGCCCCCAAATCCATCGCCGGCACTTGTTCCAACTCCGGCACCGAAAGCATCGCCGGGTGCACTGAATGCATCAGTGGCACTGGTTCCAAATCCTGATGAGAAAACATCACCGGCACCGAAACACGCACTGACCGCCGCTAGCATCATCCTCTTCAAGATGCCTCTCCTTGCCATATCATGCCATTCTTTGGTGTTGTCGTCCATGTCATCGCGGTTCAATGTCATGATCCTGTTCTCTTCGGCAAGAAGTTTGGACATGGCTTTGTTCTCAGTGGCACGTACTCTTCTCTCCTCAATGGCCGTCTTGCGCAACCCCTCGTCCTTGAGCAATTGCCACTTCTCTTGCTTCTCTCGTGCCTTCTTATCGGCCAACTCTTTCTTTCTGTCCAATGTCTTCGCTAACATTGACTCATTTGATTGCACCATGGCATCTATCTTGTCCCGCAAGCTCGATGCTTCGTGTTCCCTCTTGATCTTCTCCTTTGTCCTCTTGTCACCATCGGGCTTGTTCAAGTTTCATGGGCCATCATCATCTTCATCTTCATCCATGTTCGTAAGTGACCCTCTCTTTGGTGGGGATTCTCTGTCAATCAACTTCCACTTGCCACACCCTTTGAGCAAGTCCCAACAATGTTGTAGTTTAAAAAAATTGCCTTTGGAAGCTTCCATGTCTTTGTATCTTTGTTGGGAAATTTTCTCCTACACAATTAAAACAATGTCAAATGATGCAATCACTTCAAATGGTACAAATGATTTGCACAACATGGGACGTGAAAACGAACTCACGTAGTCGAATTCCATGGTTCCACTTGGAGATGCATTGCGAATTTGTTCCAAGCAAGCAGCCCAACGGCTACAAATCTGCTTGATCACGTCCCAACGACCTTGGAGTGATTGAAATGTGTGTGGAGTCCTATTGGGATGCTTTCCATCATGCGGAAGTAATGATCCTCGATTCTTTGCCAATACCTCTTGGTGGTTTGAGATGTACCGGTACAAGCTTCAAGAGACACCGCACTCCAAGCCTTGATCAATATTTGGTCTTCCAACATCGTGTAGTTCTTTGATCTCGCGCCTTTTTTGCCTGCACTTGCTCATACACCCCCTCATCTATCTCCTCCACTTCGTCTTCACCACCGTGATCATCCACACCACCCTCCATTTCATTATAATCGAAATTAGCAAACGGGCTTGATCGATGTCGACGGTGTTGGTGTCCAACAAGTTGACGAACTCGGTAGTGGCATCGTTCGAACCACCGTTACAGTGAGTGACATCAAGTCATGGGCTACCACAATGGTGAAATGCGAAGCAAGTAGAAGGAATCGAAGATGCATACCTTCCGACCATTTCATCGAACACCTCGCCTGCGATGCAAGCAGCGTCGCTGAACGGCGTCGTTGGGGAACCTCTTGCCAAGGTGGAGGGAGTGGATGAAGGTGTCGGCCATTTCGTAGGAACCTTCTTGCACTTCACGACCGAAACCTGTTGGGAACCGTTGCATGGAAAACATTTTTTTTCTATGCACACGCAACGATCTATCCATGTAGATGCATAGCAACGAGGGGGAGAGTATGTCTACGTACCCTCGTAGACCGTAAGCGGAAGCATTTCACAACACGGTTGATGTAGTCGAACTTTCTTCCGCTCCAACCGATCTAGTACCGAACACATGGCACCTCCGAGTTTTGCACACGTTCAGCTCGATGACGTCCTTCGCCTTCTTGATCCAGCAAGACGACGAGGTAGTAGATGAGTTCCGGCAGCACACCGGCATGGTGACGGTGATGGTGATGTTATCTCCGCGGGGCTTCGCCTAAGCACTACGAAAATATGACTGAGGGAGTAAACGGTGGACGGGGGCGCCGCACACGGCTAAGACAATGTTGTGTCCTCGTGTGGTGCCCCCTCCCCACATAAATATAGGTGGGAGGGAGGAGGAGGCAGCCTAGGGCATCTAGGGCACGCCCCAAGGGGCTGGTTGCCTACTCCACACTTTCCTTTCCCTCCCTCTTTCCTTCTCCTCCTCATAGGGCCGGCCTCTATAGGGGCGCGCCGGTCCCTTGTGGGCTGGTGTGTTCCCTCTCTTGGCCCATAAGGCCCATATCTTTGCCGGGGTGCCCGAAACTCCTTTCAGTTGACCCGATAAGTACCCGGTACCCTCCGAAACACTTCCGGCGTCCGAATACCATTCTCCTATATATCAATATTTACCTCTCGACCATTTCAAGACTCCTCGTCATGTCCATGATCTCATCCGGGACTCCAAACAACATTCGGTCACCAAATCACATAACTCATATAATACTATATCGTCAACAAACGTTAAGCGTGCGGACCCTACGGGTTCGAGAACTATGTAGACACGACCGAGACACCTCTTCGTTCAATAACCAATAGCGGAACCTGGATGCCCATATTGGATCCTACATATTCTACAAAGATCTTTATCGGTTGAACCGTTATGGCAACATATGTAATTCCCTTTGTCCATCGGTATGTTACTTACCCGAGATTCGATCGTCGGTATCTCTATACCTAGTTCAGTCTCGTTACCGGCAAGTCTCTTTAATCGTTCCATAATACATCACCTCGTGATGAACTCCTTAGTCATTTGCTTGCAAGCTTATGATGTGTATTACCAAGAGGGCCTGGAGATACCTCTCTGATACTCGGAGTGACAAATCCTAATCCCGATCTATGCCAACTCAACAAACACCTTCGGAGATACCTGTAGAGCATCTTTATGATCACCCAGTTACGTTGTGACATTTGTAGCACACAAGGTATTCCTCCGGTATCCGGGAGTTGCTTAATCTCATAGTCGAAGGAATATGTATTTGACATGAAGAAAGCAATAGCAATAAAACTGAACGATCATAATGCTAAGCTAACGGATGGGTCTTGTCCATCACATCATTCTCCTAATGATGTGATCCCGTTATAAAATGACAACTCATGTCCATGGTTAGCAAACCTTAACCATCTTTGATCAACGAGCTAGTCTAGTAGAGGCTTACTAGGGACACGGTGTTTGTTTATATATTCACACATGTATTTAAGTTTCCGATCAATACATTCTAGCATGAATAATAAACCTTTATCATGAATAAGGAAATATAAAATAACAACTTTATTATTGCCTCTAGGGCATATTTCCTTCAGTCTCCCACTTGCACTAGAGTCAATAATCTAGTTCACATTGCAATGTGATTAACACCCATAGTTCACATCGCCATGTGACTAACACCCAAAGAGTTTACTAGAGTCAATAATCTAGTTCACATCGCCATGTGATAACACCCAAAGAGTACTAAGGTGTGATCATGTTTTGCTTGTGAGAGAGGTTTAGTCAACGGGTCTGCCACATTCAGATCCGTATGTATTTTGCAAATTTCTATGTCTACAATGCTCTGCATGGAGCTACTCTAACTAATTGCTCTGATGTTCAATACGTATCCAGATTGAGACTCAGAGTCATCTGGATCGGTGTCAAAGCTTGCATCAACGTGACCCTTTACTATGAACTCTTTATCACTTCCATAACCGAGAAATATTTCCTTAGTTTTCTAAGGATAATTTTGACCATTGTCTAGTGACCTACTCCTGGATCACTATTGTACCCCCTTGCCAAACTCATGGCAAGGTACACAATAGGTCTGGTTACACAGCATGGCATACTTTATAGAACCTATGGTTGAGGCATAGGGAATGACTTTCATTCTCTCTCTATCTTCTGCCGTGGTCGGGCTTTGAGTCTTACTCAACTTCACACTTGCAACACAGGCAAGAACCCTTTCTTTGAATGGTCCCTTTTGATCTTCTTCAAAACTTTGCCAAGGTATGTGCTTTGTGAACGTCCTCTTAAGCGTCTCGATCTATCCCTATAGATCTTGATGCTCAATATGTAAGTAGCTTCACTGAGGTCTTCCATTGAAAAAACTTTTATCCTTTTATGCTATCCAGAAATTATCTATCATTTCCAATCAACAATATGTCATCTACATATAATATCAGAAATGCTACAGATCTCCCACTCACTTTCTTGTAAATACAGGCTTCACCGTAAGTCTGTATAAAACCATATGCTTTGATCACCTTATCAAAGCGCATATTCCAACTCCGAGATGCTTGCACCAGTCCATAGATAGATCGCTGGAGCTTGCACACTTTGTTAGGACCTTTAGGATCGACAAAACCTTCTAGTTGCATCATCTACAACTCTTCTTTAAGATATCCATTAAGGAATGCAGTTTTGACATCCCTTTGCCAGATTTTATAATTATAAAATGCGGCAATTGCTAACATGATTCCGACTGACTTAAGCATCGCTATGGGTGAGAGTCTCGGCGTATTCAACTCCTTGAACTTGTTGAAAACCTTTTGCGACAAGTCGAGCTTTGTAGATAGTAACATTACCATCAGCGTCGGTCTTCTTCTTGAAGATCCGTTTATTCTCAATGGCTTGCCGATCATCGGGCAAGTCCACCAGAGTCCACACTTTGTTCTCATACATGGATCCTATCTCAGATTTCATTGCCTCAAGCCATCTGTGAGGATCTGGGCTCATCATAGCTTCTTCATAGTTCGTAGGTTCGCTTTGGTCTAATAACATGACTTCTAGGACAGGATTACCGTAGAATTCTGGTGCGGAACGTGTTCTGGTTGACCTACGAAGTTCAGTATTAACTTGATCTGAAGTTTCATGATCATCATCATTAGCTTCCTCTTTAGTTGGTGTAGGCATCACAGGAACGGGTTTTCTCTAATGTGCTACTTTCCAATTCGAGAGAAGGTACAACTGAGGGAGTCCTGGACTAAGGGGTCCTTGGGCGTCCGGCCTGTTGGACATGGGCCGGACTAATGGGTTGTGAAGATACAAGACCGAAGAATCTCTCTCGTGTCCGGATGGGACTCTCCTTGGCATGGAAGGCAAGCTTAGCGTCCAAATATGAAGATTCCTTTCTCTGTAACCAACTTTGTACAACCCTAATCCCCTCCGTGTCTATATAAACCGGAGGGCTAGATCCATAGAGGCGAACGATCATAATCATAGTCATACAGGCTAGACTTCTAGGGTTTTAGCCATTACGATCTTGTGGTAGATCAACTCTTGTAATAATCATATTCATCAAGGTCAATCAAGCCGGAAGTAGGGTATTGCCTCCATAGAGAGGGCACGAACCTGGGTAAACATTGTGTCCCATGTCTCCTATTAGCATCGACCTAAGACGCACAGTTCGGGACCCCCTACCCGAGATCCGCCGGTTTTGACATCGACATTGGTGCTTTCATTGAGAGTTCCACGGTGCCGTCCTCAAAAGGTTTGATGGCCCCTTCAATCATCCACAACAATGCTGTCCAAGGAGAAGTCTTCCTTCCCGGACATATCTTTGTGTTTGGCGGCTTCGCACTGCGGGCCAACTCGCTTGGCCATCTGGAGCAGATCGATAGTTACGCCCCTGGCCGTCAGGTCAGATTCGGGAGCTTGAACTACGTCGCAGATATCCGCGGAGACTTGATCTTCGACGGATTTGAGACCACGACAGCCACTCCCCGTCACCACCACGATGAACATGACTTAAATATGTCATCGGACCATACCCAGGAGATAGCACCTATAACTGCTCGGGCCTTAGATCGGAGCAGATCGCGCCGTCCGAAGACGGGAAGCTCAACCCCGCCACGGATGCCGCAGTCTCAGCGGTGTCAGAGCCGCACACAGACCCAACCTCGAGTGGAATCTGTGTCATCGGAGCCTCGGACTCATTTCTGGCTACAGGTTCCGAACCATGTGCATCCACGTGCGTTGAGCTCGATCAGTCATCGATCGTTGAATTCAGCTCCGCGGACATTTTCCGGCACTCGCCTTTGGGCGACGTGTTAAACTCATTAAAAGCACTATCCTTAGCAGGGGGATCACAGTCGAATTATATCCGGTTTGAACTGGAGGCTGATTACGGAGAATTTCGCTTCCCACCCACCGCCCACTTCATAGCCACTGTTGAAGACTTAACCGACATGCTCGATTACGGCTCCGAAGACATCGACGGTATAGACGACGATGCCGATGAGGAGCAGGGCCAAAACCCGCCGTTTACCGGATGCTGGACGGCCACCTCGTCTTACGACATGTACATGGTGGATACACCTAAAAGAACTAACGACGATGACAAAGAAGATCCAGTTGAGGATGAACCTCCTGTGATACAGCCAAAACACCGGCGTCGGCGGCGCCGCTCTAAGTCACGTCGTGGAAAAGACAGCAATACTGGCACGGGAGAAAACAATACTCCGGACGAAGCTAAAGATAATGAAGACTCCGTTGAGATAACTTCCGAACAGGAGGAATGGGAAAACGGGCAAGTTAGCCCTGACGAACAGGCCATAAACGACGACTCGGAGGACAGTAATTATCTTCCACTCTCCGAGGATGAGGTGAGCCTCGGTGATACGTCTCCAATGTATCTATAATTTTTGATTGTTCCATGCTATTATATTATCTGTTTTGGATGTTTATGGGCTTTATTAAACACTTTTATATTATTTTTGGGACTAACCTATTAACCCAGAGCCCAGTGCCAGTTTCTGTTTTTTCCCTTGTTTCAGTGTTCCGCAGAACGAATATCAAACGTAGTCCAAACGGAACGAAACCTTTGGGAGAGTTATTTTTTGAACGGAAGCAATCCAGAAGACTTGGAGTGTACGTAAGGGAAGCAACAAGGAAGGCAAGAGGCACGGGGCGCGCCCTCCACCCTCGTGGGCCCCTTGTGGCTCCCCTTACTGACTTCTTTCGCCTATATATCTTCATATACCCTAAAACCATCAGGGAACAGAAGAGATCGGGAGTTCTGCCGCTGCAAGCCTCTGTAGCAACCAAAAACCAATTGGGACCCTGTTCCGGCACCCTGTCGGAGGGGGGATCCCTCACCGGTGGCCATCTTCATCATCCCGGTGCTCTCCATGACGAGGAGGGAGGAGTTCACCCTCGGGGCTGAGGGTATGTACCAGTAGCTATGTGTTTGATCTCTCTCTCACGTGTTCTTGAGGTGTACGATCTTGATGTATCGCGAGCTTTGCTATTATAGTTGGATCTTATGATGTTTCTACCCCTCTACTCTCTTGTAATGGATTGAGTTTTCCCTTTGAAGTTATCTTATTGGATTGAGTCTTTAAAGATTTGAGAACACTTGATGTATGTCTTGCCGTGCTTATCTGTGGTGACAATGGGATATCACGTGATTCACTTGATGTATGTTTTGGTGATCAACTTGCGGGTTCCGCCCATGAACCTATGCATAGGGGTTGGCACACGTTTTCGTCTTGACTCTCCGGTAGAAACTTTGGGGCACTCTTTGAAGTACTTTGTGTTGGCTGAATAGATGAATCTGAGATTGTGTGATGCATATCGTATAATCATGCCCACGGATACTTGAGGTGACATTGAAGTATCTAGGTGACATTAGGGTTTTGGTTGATATGTGTCTTAAGGTGTTATTCTAGTACGAACTCTTGAATAGATTGATCCGAAAGAATAACTTTGGGTGGTTTCGTACCCTACAATAATCTCTTTGTTTGTTCTCTGCTATTAGTGGTTTTGGAGTGACTCTTTGTTGCATGTTGAGGGATAGTTATATGATCCAATTATGTTATTATTGTTGAGAGAACTTGTACTAGTGAAAGTATGAACCCTAGGCCTTGTTTCCTAGCATTGCAATATCGTTTACGCTCACTTTTATCATTAGTTACCTTGCTGTTTTTATATTTTCAGATTACAAAAACCTATATCTATCATCCATATTGCACTTGTATCACCATCTATTCGCCGAACTAGTGCACCTATACAATTTACCATTGTATTGGATGTGTTGGGGACACAAGAGACTCTTTGTTATTTGGTTGTAGGGTTGCTTGAGAGAGACCATCTTCAACCTACGCCTCCCACGGATTGATAAACCTTAGGTCATCCACTTGAGGGAAATTTGCTACTATCATACAAACCTCTGCACTTGGAGGCGCAAGAAGAAGGTTGTGTAGTAGACATCAACCTCTTTTCTGGCGTCGTTGCCTGGGAGGTGAGTGCTTGAAGGTATATCTTTAGATCTTGCAATCGAATCTTTTAGTTTCTTGTTTCATCACTAGTTTAGTCTATAAAAGAAAACTAGAAAAAAATGGAATTAAGTTTGCCACATACGCTTCACCTTTTCAATATCTTTCGTGAGTATGATGGAAAAGAAAATTGTGCCAAAGTGTTAGAAGAAGAATGCATTAAAATGTTTGGCACTAAATCTTTGAATGATGAGCATGATTGCAATGTTGTTAGTATGAACTCTTTGAATATCCATAGTACTAATGATGATTTCACTAGTCATGATGAGAAGGTCTCTTATAAGCATGTCGATTTTTGTGGAGTGCATAGAGTTTGCAAATACATACCAAACAGGGAAGATAGATTTTGCAAGAGGCATAAGTACTTAGAAACTAAATGGTTGCAAGAAAGGCTAGATGTTTCTGCTGAAAATTTAAATTTTCATAGCCGTACTTGTGAACTTTGCAATGAACATGGTCATTTAACTATCCGATGCAAATTGTTTCATGATCTAATCGTTTCCAAAAATTGTGACGACTTGATTTACCTTGCACATCATAATGAACTGAGTTTGCTTATGGTTTATGAAGAAATGAAACGTATAACTAACTATCTTCCAGTATTTGCCGTGATAAACTTCTTGATTTTGATCTAGAGGAAATTTATATGTATTGTGCAGTGAATTGCATTGAAAATCCTTATATTGCCAATTACATAAAGAAAAGAAAGCAAATAGAAGATGAAGAGAACACTAATGAAAGGGAAGAGACTTTAATATCCTCCTATTATTTCTTATGATGAATCAGGTAACGAGGAGGAGCTTTCCATTCAACCAATCTCATCAATAAGGAGCTCAAAAAAGAGGGATAAACCCGCACATGATGTGAAGAAGAATAAAAAACGGAGAAGCAAAGGTAAAAAGGTATCCCTCCCAAATGATGTTGCTCCTACTACTCATTGTCATGATGATAATTGCTACACTATTGGTGCTATCCATACTATTAGTGATGAGAGTGACTATGCTTATGATATGAAAAGGCCCAAGCTTGGGGATTCTATGTTTGATGAAGATGATGTTTTTGATAATATATTTTCTGCAATTAGTGTTTGTCCCAAGCTTGGGGATGCTACGTTTAATGAAGAAAATATTTTTAGTCTCCCAAGTTTTGATATGCAAATTTATAATGATGATAGCATGCCTCCTACTTATGATGATTATATTGATGAAAGTGGGTTTGGAAGAGTGTCAACTTTAGGAAGTAATGATCCCACTATTTTGGAGAATGTTGAATCTTATAATATTTATGAAAGTGGATTTTAAGAGGTCATGACTTTATTTAGTGATGAGTCCACTATCTTGGAAGAGGTTTCAATCGATTATGATGAGAACAAAGTTGCTACTTATGATGATTATTGTGATAAAACTTATGCTATAAAAAGTAGTGATGATTATATTTATAAAACTTGTCATGATTATGATTACCCTTTTTCTGAACATTTCTCTTTAATTGTGGAAACAATTTATAGTATTCAAGTCTCTTATGATACTCCCACTATTCCGAATGAGAAGAATTTTGCTTATGTGGAGAGTAGTAAATTTTCTATGCTTGTAGATCATGAAAAGAATGCTTTAGGTGCTGGTTATATTGTTGAATTCATTCATGATGCTACTGAAAATTATTATGAGGGAGGAATATATGCTTGTAGGAATTGCAATAATATCAAGTTTCCTCTCTATGTGCTTAAAGTTTTGAGGTTATGCTTGTTTTGCCTTCCTATGCTAGTTGATTATTGTTCCCATAAATTGTTTGATCACAAAATCCCTATGCATAGGAAGTGGGTTAGACTTAAATGTGCTAGTCATATTCTTCATGATGCTCAGTTTATGTTTCAATTCCTATCTTTTATGTGAGCATCATTGAAATCATCATGCCTAGCTAGGGGCGTTAAACGATAGCGCTTGTTGGGAGGCAACCCAATTTTATTTTAGTATATTGCTTTTTGGTTCTGCTTAGTAATAAATAATACATCTAGCTTCTGTTTAGATGTGGTTTCATGTTTTAATTAGTGCTTGTGCAAAGTAAGACCTATAGGATCTTCTTGGATGATAGTTATTTGATCTTGCTGAAAATTCCAGAAACTTTCTGTTCATGAAAACAATTGTTAAAAATCACCAGAACGAGATAAAATATTGATTCCAATTGCAGAAGATCAATAAACAAATTTTCTAGGTCTTCCTATTTTGGTAGAATTTTTGGAGTTCCAGAAGTTTGCGTTAGTTACAGATTACTACAGACTGTTCTGTTTTTGACAGATTCTGCTTTTCGTGTGTTGTTTGCTTATTTTAATGAATCTATGGCTAGTAAAATAGTTTATAAACCATAGAGAAGTTGGAATACAGTAGATTTAACACCAATACAAATAAATAATGAGTTCATTACAGTACCTTTAAGTGGTGTTTTGTTTTCTTTCGCTAACGGAGCTTACGAGTTTTCTGTTGAGTTTTGTGTTGTGAAGTTTTCAAGTTTTGGGTAAAGATTCGATGGACTATGGAATAAGGAGTGGAAAGAGCCTAAGCTCGGGGATGCCCAAGGCATCCCAAGGTAATATTCAAGGATAACAAAGCGTCTAAGCTTGGGGATGCCCCGGAAGGCATCCTCTTTAAATCTTCGTTCATCGGTAACTTTACTTGGAGCTATATTTTTATTCACCACATGATATGTGTTTTGCTTGGAGCGTCATTTTATTTTGTTTTGCTTGCTGTTTGAATAAAGTATCAAGATCTGAAATTCTTAAATGTTAGAGAGTCTTCACATCGTTGCATAATTATTCGACTACTCATTGATCTTCACTTATATCTTTTGGAGTATTTTGTTGTTTGCGTTAGTGCTTCACTTATATCTTTTAGAGCACGACGGTAGTTTTATTTTGAAGAAATATATGAACTCTCATGCTTCACTCATATTATTTTGAGAGTCTTAAACAGCATGGTAATTTGCTTTAATTGTGAAATTAATCTCCCATATTGAGTTCATTGAATATCATGAGAAGTTAGATACTTGATAAGTATTTTGAGATATAAAGGTGGTAATATTAGAGTGTGCTAGTTGAGTAATTGTGAAATTGAGAAATACTTGTGTTAAAGTTGGCAAGTCCCATAGCATGCACATATGGTAAAAGTTGTGTAACAATTTTGACACATAGGTGTTCTTTTATTGCTTTCCTTATGAGTGGCGGTCGGGGATGAGCGATGGTCTTTTCCTACCAATCTATCCCTCTAGGGGCATGCGTAGTAGTACTTTGCTTCAAGGGCTAATAAACTTTTGCAATAAGTATATGAGTTCTTTATGACTAATGTGATTCCATGGATTATACGCACTCTCAGCCTTCCACAATTTTCTAGCCTCTACGGTACCGCGCATTGCCCTTTCTCACCTTGAGAGTTGGTGCAAACTTCACCGGTGCATCCAAACCCCGTGATATGATACGCTCTGTCACACATAAGCCTCCTTATATATTCCTCAAAACAGCCACCATAGCTACCTATTATGGCATTTCCATAGCCATACCGAGATATATTGCCATGCAACTTACCACGGTTCCGTTTATTATGACACGTTCATCATTGTCATATTGCTTTGCATGATCATGTAGTTGACATCGTATTTGTGTCAAAGCCACCGTTCATAATTCTTTCATACATGTCACTTATGAGTCATTTCACATCCCGGTACACCGCCGGAGGCATTCATATAGAGTCATATCTTGTTATAAGTATTGAGTTGTAATTCTTGAGTTGTAAAGTAAATAAAAGTGTGATGATCATCATTATTAGAGCATTGTCCCAGTGAGGAAAGAATGATGGAGACTATGATTCCCCCACAAGTCGGGATGAGACTCTGGACTAAAAAAAGAGAGGCCATAAAAAAAGAGAAAAGGCCAAATAAAAAAAGAGAAAAAGAGAGAAGGGACAATGCTACTATCCTTTTACCACACTTGTGCTTCAAAGTAGCACCATGATCTTCATGATAGAGAGTCTCCTATGTTGTCACTTTCATATACTAGTGGGAATTTTCATTATAGAACTTGGCTTGTATATTCCAATGATGGGCTTCCTCAAATTGCCCTAGGTCTTCGTGAGCAAGCAAGTTGGATGCACACCCACTTAGTTTCTTTTGTTGAGCTTTCATACACTTATAGCTCTAGTGCATCCGTTGCATGGCAATCCCTACTCCTCTCATTGACATCAATTGATGGGCATCTCCATAGCCTATTGATTAGCCGCGTCAATGTGAGGCTTTCTACCTTTTTTGTCTTCTCTCATAACCCCCATCATTATACTTTACTCCACCCATAGTGCTATATCCATGGCTTGCGCTCATGTATTGCGTAAGAGTTGAAAAGGCTGAAGCGCGTTAAAAGATGAACCAATTGCTCGGCTTGTCATCGGGTTATGCATGATGAGAACGTTTGTGTGACAATATTGAAACATAGCCTAACTATATGATTTTGTAGGGATAAGCTTTCTTTGGCTATGTTATTTTGATAAGACATAATTGCTTGGTTAGCATGTTTGAAGTATTATTGTTTTTATGTCAACATTAAAATTTTATCTTGAATCTTTCAGATCTAAATATTCATGCCACAATAAAAAGAAGTACATTGAAAATTATGCCAGGTAGCATTCCACATCAAAAATTCTGTTTTTATCATTTACCTACTCGAGGACGAGCAAGAATTAAGCTTGGGGATGCTGATACGTCTCCAACGTATCTATAATTTTTGATTGTTCCATGCTATTATATTATCTGTTTTGGATGTTTATGGGCTTTATTAAACACTTTTATATTATTTTTGGGACTAACCTATTAACCCAGAGCCCAGTGCCAGTTTCTGTTTTTTCCCTTGTTTCAGTGTTTCGCAGAAAAGGAATATCAAACGGAGTCCAAACGGAATGAAACCTTTGGGAGAGTTATTTTTTGAACAGAAGCAATCCAGAAGACTTGGAGTGTACGTAAGGGAAGCAACAAGGAAGGCACGAGGCAGGGGGGCGCACCCACCCCCCTGGGCGCGCCTCCACCCTTTTGGGCCCCTCGTGGCTCCCTTTTTTTGACTGTACACAGTAGGGCAAAACCCCACTGCAATTTTTTCATTATTTATATGGTACAAAAGACAAACAGGTTCCACTGTACATAAGGCTTGAGATAAGCCAAGGAAAAGAAAAAAAAACAAGGGAGAAAACACTAGCAACTATGAACTAGGATTACAACACATGATTATCCAGCCAATAACAGTAAGCTCCAGCATAACTCTTCTTAATTCTAAATCTCAGAAGATTGAGCTCCTCCAGGAAGATGGCTTTCCACCTTTGAATGCTAGGTTGAATTGCTTGGAAGATCAGATTGTTCCTGGAGATCCAGATAGCCCAAGAAGCAAGTATGATTATCTCCATGAAAAAAGGCACATGAAGCTTCTTCTTGAGATCAAGAAAAGCTTCCAAGATTGAAACATTTGCCTGGCGTGAAGGGCATATCAGGTCCCAACACTGAGCTGCAAAAGGACAGGTCCAGAAGAGGTGCTGAAGAGTTTCTTCCTGTGGACAATTGTTGACAGCACAATTATAGCTGCCCAGCTGAGAATATTTCCTTCTCAGAAGATTTCTGGTATTGAGCCTGTCATGAAGTAGTCTCCAAGAAAACACCATGTGTTTTGGCTGACATGAGTTGTTCCAGATCCAGTTGAACTGTTGTGGCACAATTTTAACTCCCATCATAACTTTATATGCCTTAGCAACTAAGAATTGTTCATTTCCCCAAATGTAACTCCAAGTGTCAGTATAATCTAATGTACCAGAGGCCCTCAAAGTAATGCAAATGTCCTCCATAGCCTCAAATTCCTGGAAAGCTTGCACAGTTAGGGGTAGATGAAATAGGTCCTCTAAGTATTCAGTTTGGAGAATGGTGTGGACAGTAACATCCTTGTTTTTCACAAAAGAGAATAAATGAGGGAACATGTCTTGCAAACAAGCTGAGTGCCAAAGATCAGTCCAGAAAAAAGCACTCTTGCCATCACCTATGTTGCATCTGGCCAAAGACTTATAGTTACAATCAGCTTAAGATTTGCCTTCCACCAAAATGATCCAATCCAGCTATTACCAGGCAGTGAATCATTGTTGTAATATGATTCCCAAATCAAGTTGACCCAGGGAATACTGTGTCCGTTATAGAACTTATGTAAGTTCTTAAGAAGCAGGGCCTTATTCTGAACGAAAATATCCATCACTCCCAAGCCACCCTGATTTTTAGGTCTACCCACAGTGCTCCATGCCACCATGGCAGGTCTATGACCTTCCAGATCAGGGCCTCTCCAAAGGCAATGTCTTAAGTACTTTATGGCTTGGGTTTTGATGGTGACAGGCACATCAAGGCATCCCATGAGATATATCAACAAAGAGTTTAGGACAGATTTCACTAGCAACAATCTCCCAGCCATTGTCATAAAGGAGGACAAACCCACAAGCTTCTTATGCAGTCTTGTGACAAGAGGAAAACATTGCTCAACAGTAGGCTTATGAAGGCCTAAGGGTGCTCCCAAATATTGGATTGGAAATGATTCCTTCTTGTAATGAAAAGTATTTATTAAAATCTCCACCTTCTCTTCTGGCACATTTATTGGAATAATACTTGATTTATTGTAGTTTACTTTAAGGCCAGTGGCATCTGCAAAAGTATTGAGAAGGGCTTTGAGGCAATGTAGTTGCTTTGCATCTGCTTGAAGAATAACCAGGGTGTCATCGGCATACTGGACAATTGGAAAGTCAGGGCATGACTCCACTTGCAAGGGAGAAGTTATCAAGCCCATGTGCATTGCCTTGTTTAGAACTGACTGAAGTAGGTCTGCAGCAAGCACAAAAAGGAGAGGGGATAGTGGGTCCCCCTGCCTGACACCTCTAAGGCAATAAAACTTTTTTCCAAGAACACCATTTAGCAATATAGCAGATGAAGCAGAAGTAAACAGTAATTTGATCCGTGTAATCCATCTGTCCCCAAAACCTTTGGCCTTTAAAATATCCAACATTGCCTGATGTTCAATGGTGTCAAAAGCCTTTTCAAAGTCCAATTTAAGGACAATGATTTCCTCCTTTGACTTATGACATTGGTGCAGATATTCATATGCCCACCCCAAACAATCATGAATAGATCTTTCTTTAAGAAAACCATATTGGTTGATGTGAACCAACTTCAGAATCACCTTCTGCAACCTGTTTGCCAGCAGCTTAGATACAAGCTTCAGACAACAGTTTAGTAAAGAGATGGGCCTAAAATCATTTGCTGTCAAGGGAGTACTCCCCTTTGGAATGAGTGTTATGTATGAAGTGTTCAAACTCTCAAGAGAAATTTGCCCTGCATGAAAATCATATATGAATTTGAGCACATCTCCTTTAATAATTTCCCAGCAAGACTTGAGGAATTCATTGTTAAAACCATCAGGGCCTGGTGACTTGTCTGTTGGAAGATCATTAACCACAACATCAATTTCCTCTTCATTAAAAGGTAATTCCAGTTTGTCAAAAATATCTGAATGTTGTCTCTGCCCAAACAAGGAAACCAGATCAAAATGCATTGTGGTTTTTTGAGATGTGCCCATTCTTTTTTTGTAAGTATCCAAGAGAATTGTAGCTTTTCTAGCATGATCTGATATCTCAACTTGGTCATCATTTTGGAGTGCAGCAATATGATTATGCCTGTAGTTAATTGAGGCTTTAGTGTGAAAGAATTTTGTGTTTTCATCTCCAAACTTCACCCCCTTGATTTTTCCTCTTTGCTTCCAATAAATCTTTTGATTCCTCAACAAAATAAGCAGATGTTCTTTAAGAATAGCCCTGCAATTCCATTCATGAATGTCCAACTCTCTAAATTCCTCAAAGAAGTCCCACAGGAAGATGAGCTCATTTAGCTTTGCAATTTGTGTTTTCAGACAGGACAGAGATTTAGCCCACAGCTTCAAAGCTCTTCTTAAGTTTTTAAACTTAGCATTCAAAGTTTTGACAGCATCAAGATTCCCCACTGGAATATTCCAAGCAGTAGCAACTACCTGTTTAAAGTCAGAATGTTGAAGCCAATAGTTTTCAAACCTGAACACTCTTGCCTTTGGGATAGAAGTACCAACTTCTATTACACATGGTAAATGATCTGATATAGGCTTTGCAAGAGGTAGCACAATTGTGTTTGGAAATGAAGTCATCCATGAAGCAGAAGTGAAAAATCAATCAAGTTTTACCAACAAAGGATCATGTTGCATGTTACTCCAGCTGAACTTTCTGCCATGCAAAGGTAATTCAACTAAACCTTGATTACTAATTGCCTCATTGAACATAAGCATATCATTAACATCTCCACCAGGTCTGTTCCTATCTGATGGTGCCCTCATAAGGTTGAAATCTCCCATTAGTATCCAATTAACATCATCAGGCATGTGAATATTCAGGAACCAGTTAATAAACTACATTTTGTCTTGTGGATCACATGGCCCATAAATATTAGAAAGAATCCAAGACTGATTAGAGAGCAGATTGGTGAATTGCATTGAAAGTGAGAACCTATTTTGTGCAATGACTTCTCCAGAAAACTGAGAGCCATTCCAAGCCACCAGGAGCCCCCAGAAGCTCCAACAGAGGGAAGGAAAGCAAATTTATTAATTCTAGAGGGGCAATTTTTTTAAGTAAGCTGTGTCAAAAGTCTCTCTCTTGGTTTCTTGAAGACACAAAATATTACAAATACTCTCATCAATCTTCTGCCTTAAAGCCAACCATTTGTCCTCAGAATTCATTCCTCTAATGTTCCAATTTAGAATATTCCAGCTTCTGTTTGTGTTATTCATGGAAACATATGGAAGTTTTGTACCAGAGATCAAGCACCAGCACTTGATCATCATCCAAACATAAAAGAAACTGGCACAATGCCCTGATCCACAGCATATCATAATTCCAGCAGAGCATCCAATCATAAAGCATGGAAGTACTAATAAGAGAGAACATCACCAGACATACATGGTTCATAAAGTGCCAATTGCCAAGTCTTACATCATTCAAAAGCAGTTCCAAACTAGGTGGTGGGGGACTACACACACAATCCCTCAACACAATACACCAAATAAGGGCCCTAAACATTATGAAGAGTTGGATGTATGTCCTTCTCCTTTGGCCAAGGGCACCTTGTCCAAAACTTCCTCTTGCCTTCTATTGGGCTTCTTGGCCAGCTTGTCCTCCAGCTCCCCCTCAGCAACCCTACAGAAAGAGGCAGTGAGGTTTTTAATAACTGATTTTTGTATGGTGGGAGGGACAACATTGCAAGGTAGACAATTATTATTAGAGCAGGAGTTTCTCTTGTAACCAGCATTGTCTTTCTTAATTCAATCACTTCTCCTTAACCTCTGTTTCCACTAGTGGAGTTTTTCCACTTCTTCTCTTCCTCAAGTTGTCTTGATCAAAAGGCTGCAGTAGGGCCTGTGACTCCACATCTTGCATATTGGCAGCCACTCCAATATTTTCTTTGCCCTTGTCTTGAGCATATTCCTCTATGGCCTGACAAATAGGTGCATGAGAGGTAGGACACTTGTCAGGTATATGAAACAGAATGGCTTGATCCATATTCTCCACAGCAGTGAACAGTTCCCACATTCCAGATTTTAACATATTGACAGTCCAGGCAAACTTATCAGGGGACAGAAGCAGGTGAACAATAAAGTTAAACCAACTTACAGGAATGTTGGTAGAGAAAGAGCCCCTGCTTTCCAAAGATTGCTCTTTAAAGTGTTGTTTCCACAGTAACATGCCTTCTTCAGAAACAGAATGTTCATTGTTAGCAGCAGCCATCTGAATACATTTCAAACCAAGAAGAGAAGGTGCCATGCTAAAGTGTTCATTTATTTGGTTAACCCAATTACCTTGGAGCCCTGACTGAAGATCCTCTAGGTTCTCCACTGGCTGCAAGCTTCCTCTAGCAGTATTAACATGCTCAGTAGTGCAATCCAAGACTTCATTTAATGATCCACTAACAAGTGAAGGTTGAGTTTGCTCATCAATTGACACAGTAGCCAAAGGTAAATCAGAAATCAGAGCAGGCTCCAAAGCTGCTTCCAGCAGTACAGGTGGGATAGGAGCCACATCCATAGATGCAGAAACATCAGCAGTAACATGTGCTTCATGAGAATTGGAAGCAACATGTTGCAGATGGTCTGCAACAACTTGATCATGCAGTACAACCTCAACCAAAGCAACATCCTGGATCTACTCTTGCAATAAAGGAAGTTCCTCATCATCTAACTGATATGCTTAAATTATGTTCTGCAGCCCATTAGCAATCACAATGAGAGGAGGATGAAGAATATCAGGTATTGCAGCCCTAGGATGAATAACTTCCACAGCAACAGAGGGCAAAAGCATATTTGAGTTATCTCCTTCAGAGAAAGACATGTCTGAAGATAAACTACTATTGCTAGGTGCTGGAAGCAGTTCTTCTCCATCTGCCCAGGCCATTTCTTCCTGCTGCACAGCATCCATTAGATCCTCAAGAGCAACATTCTGGTTGTTCTGCTGATTCTCTTCCCAGATATCCCAATTCTCTGCAACTTGAACATCCATATCATTGTTGTTGACTGCACCATCATGAAAACCCTCAGCAGGCTCAGCATTTTCAGGTAAAGGATGTGGGTCCTCATTGGCAGGAGGAAAAGGATCCTCATCTGCAGGACCTCCACCAAGGAGCTCACTTGCCAGCACTTTAATGGAGGAAGACCATCCATCTTCCTCAAATTCATCCCCTTCAGACCAGTGCATACTTTTTGGGATGATATCCAAGTTCATAACTCTTGCCTTGAGAACAATGGGCCCCATGTGATCTTCCTACTTGTCCCAGGAGATCATGCGGCCAAACTTACTGACAGCACATGCTAAATCTTCAGTGTTGCGGAAATCAAACGGAACTCCCGTCAGAAGCAACCACACAGTTCTATTTAAGTGAACCCTCCTGTGGTTTTTGCCCTCATCATGCCTCACAAAACTAATAAACACATCACAAAATTCATGGGGAATATCGAGCACCAACTTATCCCTGTCCCTAACCCTCGTGAGTCGAACATATGCCTCTCCGAATGGGCAGCGTTGAATGTATCGCAACCCCAACTGTCTATGCTCAACAATAAACTCCTCAAGAACATCTCTTACATTGGGGAATGGAGCATCAGCGGGGAGCGGATGGATGGTTGCAATCGCCCAATCTTCATGCCGACGAGGACGATGTGGCAGCACCACCCGAGCCACACCATTGCGCCCAGGGACCTGCTGAATGTCGAAGCCATGGGGCACGAATGGGCGCGGGTCGATCGGAATGTTGGCCACCGGAGCCGCAGAAGAACGAGCAGTCTCCGATGATGTCAAGCTAAGGTGACGGGAGCAGAGTTTGAGCACTGTGGTGAAACAGAGGAGCAGTGTGGAGAAGTTGAGGAGGCAAGTGCAAAACGAGGCTGGAAATTAGGAAAAAATCCCAAACAGAGCTCGCTAAAAGAGGAAACTAGCGAGGGGTCGCGGGCCGGGCCAATGGACTGAACCAGTCCTGGACCGCATCCAAGTTCCAGGCCTCATTTGGTGGGCTGGGGAAAGTAGCAAACCTCAGAGAAGGGAAAAGCCCAGGAAGGTGAGTGCCGTGACACTCTCGAGCAAAGTGGCCCATCTTGCCACACGCGTAGCATTGTAACAAGTTATTTGAATGACCCAGATTCCCGCCCGACGTAGCCGCTGCGTGATCCTTTCCTGAGGAATTAATACTGGGCATTAAGGGCACATTATTGTCCGTGGCCACATTATTGCTGGTGGTCGGAATATTCGCCAACCGGGCAAAAACTGACTACCAGGGTTGATCGCCGGAGACTCTGCCGACGGCAGATCGCGGGCGCGGCCCACTAGTGACCAAAGTCCAAGAAGCTTCTTCCTCACGATAAAAAATTTGCTCTTCACGTAGCCAGTTAGGTCCTCCAAAGCCCCAAAGATTGAACACTAACTCAAAATCCTTCCCAACCACCTGGCCATGATTATAGATTTCAAAACCCACTGCTTTTGAGGCAACAGAAAACTTGAAAGTTCTGTCCTTGAGATGCATCACATGGAAACCTTGGGGATAACCACCAAAACAAGATTGCAACGTGATACTAACCGTGTGACAATCCAGCCGAAAACGAGCACGGCAGAAGGAAACCACCAAAATGAATTCCCGTTGACGAAAACCAGGCGAAAACACCACTGGATGACCAAACTTTTGCCTCATTGAATGTTGAAAATCTTTACCTCGAGCAAAGTTGAGTGAAGGAGGATCCATGGCCATCCTAGCAGCAACTCTTCCCACAAAGAGACCAGAGACTAGTTGATGGCTGCCACCCTCGAAGTGACAAGTGGCAGGAGGGCAGTGGCCGCCGGCGCCGGAGTGGCAACCGGCGGTATGAAGGGTGGCCGCCGGGGCCGGAGTGGCCACCGGTGGTGATCGCCTAGAGGGAGCCTAGGAGAGAGAGCCTAGGAGAGAGAGAGCCAATTGCTGCTGCTCCTTGGAAAGTGTTCCATCCTTTTGTGTTCCTCGTGGCTCCCCTTACCGACTTCTTTCACCTATATATCTCCATATACCCTAAAACCATCAGGGAACAGAAGAGATCGGGAGTTCCACCGCCGCAAGCCTCTGTAGCCACCAAAAACCAATCGGGACACTATTCCAGTACCCTGTCGGAGGGGGGATCCCTCACCGGTGGCCATCTTCATCATCCCGGCGCTCTCCATGACGAGGAGGGAGTAGTTCACCCTAGGGTCTGAGGGTATGTACCAGTAGCTATGTGTTTGATCTCTCTCTCTCTCTCTCTCTCTCTCTCTCTCTCTCTCTCTCTCTCGTGTTCTTGAGGTGATACGATCTTGTTGTATCGCGAGCTTTGCTATTATAGTTGGATCTTATGATGTTTCTCCCCCTCTACTCTCTTATAATGGATTGAGTTTTCCCTTTGAAGTTATCTTATCGGATTGAGTCTTTAAGGATTGAGTCTTATTAGATCATGAAACGTTTTCATTTTGACTCTCCGGTAGAAACTTTGGGGCACTCTTTGAAGTACTTTGTGTTGGTTGAATAGATGAATCTGAGATTGTGTGATGCATATTGTATAATCATGCCCACGGATACTTGAGGTGACATTGGAGTATCTAGGTTACATTAGGGTTTTGATTGATATGTGTCTTAAGGTGTTATTCTAGTACGAACTCTTGAATAGATTGATCCGAAAGAATAACTTTGAGGTGGTTTCGCATCTACAATAATCTCTTCATTTGTTCTCCGCTATTAGTGGCTTTGGAGTGACTCTTTGTTGCATGTTGAGGGATAGTTATATGATCCAATTATGTTATTACTGTTGAGATAACTTGCACTAGTGAAAGTATGAACCCTAGGCATTGTTTCCTAGCATTGCAATACCGTTTACGCTCACTTTTATCATTAGTTACCTTCCTGTTTTTATATTTTCAGATTACAAAAACCTATATCTATCATCCATATTGCACTTGTATCACCATCTCTTCGCCGAACTAGTGCACCTATACAATTTACCATTGTATTGGGTCTGTTGGGGACACAAGAGACTCTTTGTTATTTGGTTGTCGGGTTGCTTGAGAGAGACCATCTTCAACCTACGCCTCCCACGGATTGATAAACCTTAGGTCATCCACTTGAGGGAAATTTGCTACTGTCCTACAAACCTCTGCACTTGGAGGCCCAACAACGTCTACAAGAAGAAGGTTGTGTAGTAGACATCAACCTCTTTTCTGGCGTCGTTGCTGGGGAGGTGAGTGCTTGAAGGTATATCTTTAGATCTTGCAATCGAATCTTTTAGTTTCTTTGTTTTATGACTAGTTTAGTCTATAAAAGAAAACTACAAAAAATGGAATTAAGTTTTCGACATACGCTTCACCTTTTTAATATCTTTCGTGAGTATGATGGAAAGGAAAATTGCGCCAAAGTGTTAGAAGAAGAATGCATTAAAATGTTTGGCACTAAATCTTTGAATGATGAGCATGATTGAAATGTTGTTAGTATGAACTCTTTGAATATCCATAGTACTAATGATGATTGCACTAGTCATGATGAGAATGTCTCTTATAAGCATGTCGATTTTTGTGGAGTGCATAGAGTTTGCAAATACATACCAAACTGGGAAGATAGATTTTGTAAGAGGCATAAGTACTTAGAAACTAAATGGTTGCAAGAAAGGCTAGATGTTTTTGCTGAAAAATTAAATTTTCTTAGCCGTACTTGTGAACTTTGCAATGAACATGGTCATTTAACTATCCGATGCAAATTGTTTCATGATCTAATCGTTTCCAAACATTGTGACGACTTGATTTCCCTTGCACATCATAATGAACTCTGTTTGCTTATGGGTTATGAAGAAATGAAACGTATAACTAACTATCTTCCAGTCTTTGCCCGTGATAAACTTCTTGATTTTAATCTAGAGGAAATTTATATGTATTGTGTAGTGAATTGCATTGAAAATCCTTATATTGCCAATTACATAAAGAAAAGAAAGCAAATAGAAGATGAAGAGAACACTAATGAAAGGGAAGAGACTTCTCAATATCCTCCTATTATTTCTTATGATGAATCAGGTAACGAGGAGGAGCTTTCTATTCAACCAGTCTCATCAATAAGGAGCTCAAAAAAGAGGGATAAACCCACACATGATGTGAAGAAGAAGAAAAAAAGGAGAAGCAAAGGTAAAAAGGTATCCCTCCCAAATGATGTTTCCCCGACACGCGATGATGGCTACCTATTCAGACGTGACAAGCCTAGTCACGCCCGGGCCGAAAACCGCAGACGGACTCCATCTGTGCAACGTCCTCATCTGTGCAACGTCGCGATGTGGCCCGATATAGAGGCGCCGCACACCCTCTTTGCTTCACTGATGAAGTAATGGAGCATGAATTCCCAGAAGGGTTTAAACCCGTGAATATCGAATCATACGATGGAACAACTGATCCCGTGGTATGGATCGAGGATTTTCTTATCCATATCCATATGGCCCGTGGAGATGACCTTCACGCCATCAAATACCTCCCGCTAAAACTCAAAGGACCAGCTCGGCACTGGTTAAACAGTCTGCCTGAAACCTCCATTGGCAGCTAGGAGGATTTGGAAGACGCCTTCCGCGACAACTTCCAGGGTACATATGTCCGGCCACCAGATGCCGATGACTTAAGTCACATCGTCCAGCAGCCCGGAGAGTCAGCTAGGAAGCTCTACACTAGGTTCTTAGTTAAAAAGAACCAAATCGTCGACTGTCCGGACGCGGAAGCCCTAGCGGCCTTCAAACACAGTGTCCGGGACGAGTGGCTTGCCCACCACCTCGGTCAAGAAAAAACAAAATCTATGTCGGCCCTTACCGCTCTGATGACCCGCTTTTGCGTGGGAGAAGACAGTTGGCTCGCTCGTAGAAGCAACAGCGCCAGCGATCCAGGCACTTCCGAAGTCCGAGACGGTAACGGCAAGCCACGACGCAGTAAACACAAACGTCGCAATAATAATGAAGCAACTCATGACACATCGGTCAATATCGGATTCAGCGGCTCCAATCTCGGTCAATGGAAAAAGCCATTCAAGACAAACAGAGACGGATCATCCAATTTAGACAAGATATTGGATCGGCCCTGCCAGATTAATGGCAACCTGGTTAAACCAGCTAATCACACCAACAGAAGCTTTTGGGTCTTCAAACAGGCCGGCAAGCTCAACACCGCACACAAGGGGAAGAGGCCGCCCGATAATAGCAACGACGAAGAAACTCACCAACCAAACACCGGGGGTTAGAAGCAATTCCCCCCGAAGTAAAAACAGTGAACATGGTATATGTGACACACACCTCTACAGGGGAGCGTACGGAGCGCTCCCTCCGGACAAAGGATAATAATACAGCTACTTCAGCCGAAGTACAAAACGGTCTTATTAAACCGCATACCTTGTCGGCCATTAAGCCGTCGGTCTCCATTCAACAGGACCGACCAATTTCGGAGCTGGACTAGCAGTTCGGCTTTAGCCGTCCGCCTCATATACCTGCGAAATTTGTACCGCGCATACATAACTATGCACTTAAAATACCCTGGGCATCGGCGGAAGCACAATATGGATGGGCCTACAAGTACTCCCATAACCTCCTTCCTTTTTCTTTTCTAACTATTCTTTCTTTTTCATTACCATAGGTGGATCAAAGGCTGGTCATCTCACGGACTCTATCGGGGTTCGGGTTCGTACATTTACCCAAAGGCTGCTCCTGTTAAGGAGCCCCTTTACCGAGGAAAGGCGGCGCAGACGTGCGACAGGAGGTCCAAAACAACTGTTTGTAGACCGCATTCTCTATTTTCGAGCCTGTAAAGTGCCTTTTTCCTCAGCCGTCGACCCTTGGCATGTCAAATAGCCGGAGTTGTGGCGTTATTATCTATAAAATGACAATTGGCATATCACCCAGGTTCCAGTGAACATAATCCGTATCCAGTATTCACTTTTCTCTAAAGAATTGAATTTTGCTCTTTTGGTTGTTTCACACACACACCCCGACATAACTTGCCAGGGGCTCGGTATGGGAACAAAATGAGTTGCCAACAAGTCCGAACAACTTTATAGCATACTTCGGCGTCGTGAGTTTGGCCTTATATGCATCAGCTCCGAATCATGTCTTGGGTCAGTAGTTGGGTTTCTCGGCTCCTGTGCTTACTACCTTACGTTCCGCTCTATCGGTTAGGGTAGTAAAGGGAGAACTACTGCGATTGTGTTTCCGCTTCATCTGGTCAAGCACCTCAGTAGAGAAAGCCGAAAACTAACTGTCATGATAAGGCAAGAGCTGGTCAACCACTCGATGACATACCAGAATCTTTCGCGATTCCCTCTGTATTGCACGAAGGACCTCTCTTCAGGTCATACATGTCACGCACCATACTGGGATAACCGCGTACATACCAGGGGCTATATCATAGACCCACCATAAAACTCCTATGGCTAAGTGAAAGTGTTAACACCCTATAGTACGATTGCCTAGTTCGCCGCATTGACACCTCCTTCACGGACAAAGACGTTGGGTTAAGAGTGATCAAGTGTTTCTTCTGAATATCCCCATATTTTCTACGAGGGGGCTGAAGCCGGCGACTAGAAAACTTTCAGATTATACAAAAACGGCCGCACAGGAGGAACCAAAGCTTTTAGGCGAAACTACAAAGAAAATAGCTTTATTGCCATAATATTGTCTTTTATAATTTCAATACATTTCACTCGAATATCATGTCTTTCGAGCACTGACCCTCTATCAAGCGGGCACCCTCTAAGACATCCTCGAATAATGCCCTGGTGCGTGATGGTTGTCAGTGTCAAAACCGGCGGATCTCAGGTAGGGGGTCCTGAACTGTGCGTCTAGGCGGATGGTAACAGGAGACAAGGGACACGATGTTTTTACCCAGGTTCAGGCCCTCTCGATGGAGGTAAAACCCTACTCCTGCTTGATTAATATTGATGATATGGGTAGTACAAGAGTAGATCTACCACGAGATCGTAGAGGCTAAACCCTAGAAGCTAGCATATGGTATGATTGTTGTTCGCCCCACGGACTAAAACCCTCCGTTTATATAGACACCGGAGAGGGCTAGGGTTACACAGAGTTGGTTACAATGGGAGGAGATCTACATAGCCGTATCGCCAAGCTTGCCTTCCACGCTAAGGAAAGTCCCATCCGGACACGGGACGAAGTCTTCAATCTTGTGTCTTCATAGTCCAGGAGTCCGGCCAAAGGTTATAGTCCGGCCAGCCGGACACCCCCTAATCCAGGACTCCCTCAAGAGTCCACGAACCAGGCTTCAATGACGAGTCCGGCGCGCAGATTGTCTTCGGCATTGCAAGGCGGGTTCCTCCTCCGAATACTTCATAGAAGATTTTGAACACAAGGATAGTGTCCAGCTCTGCAAAATAAGTTCCACATACCACCATAGAGAGAATAATATTTGCACAAATCTGATCTGCTGACGTATCCCATAGCATGACATCACGCCACAGCCAAGTCTTTATTCGAATCGCTTCTTTGTCCTACCTCGGTAGCGCTTATCGAGGCGGTTTCCTTGGCACGCCTTGTCAAAGCAGAGACCGTGTCCCTTATTCCGGATTCTCATCAATACGGGTGTGGGTAACCCAATCGTGCCCGTTGGTATGTCTCCTCAATCGAAGGCGAGTCCCAAACGGTCACGGGGAGGGCTCTTGGTATTCAATCTCTTTATAAAGAGACCAAGGCTCTACTCCTTTATTTCAATCTCAATCGAATCCGCTTCTCACCTCGAGTTCCAACACCCAAAGCTCCAGATTCAGGCGCTTCGGATCTTCGACGATGTCCGGCTCCGACCTTCAAGGCCGGTGGATGCCTTCCTCTATTACGGAAGAAGACGTGCTAAAGCTAAGAGATGCTAGGTATCTAACCGGCGAAATCTCGCATAGGCTGCCTGCTCAAGGGCAGGTTATTCCCACTCCCAAGCCTGGTGAGAGTGGTGTTCGCGTCTCACTTCCTTCGGGGGCTAGGCTTCCCGACGGACCCCTTCGTGAGGGGGCTCATGTTTTATTACAGGCTGGAATTTCACGACTTGGCTCCGGAGTCCATCCTCCATATCTCATCGTTCATCGTCGTGTGCGAGGCCTTCCTCTGTATTACTCCTCACTTCGGATTGTGGCTTAAGACCTTCAAAGTAGAGTCGAAGATGATCGAGGGGCGGCACGTAGAGTGTGGAGGTGCTGTTATAAGCAAGAATGTTAACGCTCCATGGCCCGAGGGCTCTTTTCAAGAGGAGTTCAGCTTATCGCAACGAGAGTGGTTTTATATCACAGCTCCCAGGGGCACCAAGTGGGTGGCGCCACCTGCCTTTCGCTCGGGCCCCCACCACAGCTAGCGTCATGGGTCAATAAAGGGTTTAACTGGGGGCCGTCCAAGGACGTGCCCTTGTTGAAGGGCCGCATTCGAGACCTCCTAGAGAGAGAGATCAATCTGGTCGTAGTGACGCAGGTCATGTTGATTCGCCGCACCTTGCCCTACAAACGTCGCCCCCTCCGCCTGTGGGAGTTTACTCCGGAGGGACCACGATCTCTCCAACATTTTATGGGCGCAACGCCCATGGAGATGTACAAATTGTTCTTCGGATCACAAGCAATGTGTCCGGACTCGACCGAGGACGCAGGTCTGAGCTGCAATCGCCCGGATACTCAAGTAAGTAGCCCTATACCCGGACGCACTATTCGTATATTTATCATAAAATTACCCTTAAAAGAGTTGTCCCTTAAACATGAGTGGATAGCGAAAGCAAAGCTAATCAGGTGTCCGGCCCCCCTCCCTGAGACCACGCCGGATCCCGTGTTAACCAGGATGCTGGAGGTTGCGCCTTTGGAAGAAGGCGAAGGGGGGAACAAGGAAACTACCGCCTCCCCGAAGGAGGCTGTCAGGAAAGGAGGAATCGAGAATTCCTCTATCCAGGGGAAGAAGAGGACCGCCTCTGAAGACCCGGAGACCATGGTCTCAAAGCAGGGGAAGCAATCTTCGTCAGAGGGTCCTGCACCGGGGGATGCCTCGGCCGCACTGTGCCCCCAAGGGGATCAGCCCTCCACCGAGCCGTAAGTAGAGAAGGGAGTTTTAAAATAAGAGACATCCATGTTCTATTTCTGAGGAAGATAACCGAAATTTTACCTTGTAGTTCGGATCTCAGCCCTTCTCAGCAGAGCTCATCTTCAGGGGATCTTCGTCCGGAGATGATGGAGAGCGAACGCCTCCGCTGCACCACCTTGCGGTAGGCGACCCTGAGGTGTCGTCACGGAGGGTTTCTCTGAATCCGGCAGGGCCGGAAGGCAGTCATATGGCCCCCCCAAAGCCCTCCATGTCCGGCCTTCGAAAAAGGCCATCGGACGAGTCCGGCACCGTCCAGTGCACGGTCGGAGGAGCTGAAGGATCTGCTCGGGCGAGTGTCTGTCTCATAAGAACACCGTGCGTTGATGGGCATGGTGATTGAAAGGATTTCATCCGCGGAAAGCGGGTTGTACGAGGACGTCAGGAGTTTACTGACAGGCTTTGAGGTAAGAGAAATGATGTACCTTTTGACAGTTCCGCATATATAAGATGCGCCCTGTATAGATAGTAGCCCCTGAGACTCTGTGCGTTGTCAAAAATGATGGTGCGCCGAGGATCATAATCCCAGGTATGATATGTCGCCTTTCCTATGTAGGTGGCGAAGCGTCCGGTGGCTAGCCGGACTGATGAATTTGCCGAGCTAAAGCGGCAACTTGACGTGGCAGATACCGACATCGCGCTTGTCAACAAGCGGCTTGACGAGTCACAAGTGTCGGATTTCGGGTTCCGGCAGACCCTTAAGGTTCGAACTCTGGGGTGCGCGCGGAGATCCAACCCTCCTCCGTCTTGTACCTCGCCGAATCGCAGGGAACTAAACTACTAGCAAGAACAACACAAGAGACGCAAGATTTATACTAGTTCGGGCCACCGTTGTGGTGTAATACCCTACTCTAGTTTGTGGTGTGGTGGATTGCCTCTGGGGCTATTGAGGAACAGTACAGGAAGAACAGCCTCGCGAGGGTCATTCTTGGTGGGTGTGATGAACTGCTAAGTGGTATCCCGTCGCTCTAGCTTGAGGATCGGTCTCTCTCTCTCTCTCTGGATTCCAAATGCCGGATCCCCTTCTATCCCCTTCTCCCCCCCTTACGATGGTGGCTAGCTCTACTTATATAGACGAAGGCCCTGGGCCTCTTCCCAAATATTGAGCGGGAAGGGCGCCAACAATTGACCATTTTGAAGGGGAACAACGGGTACACTTATCCTGACTAAAGTTGGTCCTCGCCGCCAAAGGCTCGTGATGACGCCTTTGCTTGGGCTCCACGATGAATGCATTCCAAATTACCGGGCTGGTCTTGGTCTTGTTGCAATCAAACGGATGCCTTTGCTTGATGCTCTCGCTGCGCTTGCTCCTTTGCACCAAAGAGGAAAGGAGGACGCCACGCTGGCTGGGCGCCTCGATCGGGCGCCCTTGGTCGTCATGGCTTGCGTCACGGGCACCTCGCGAGGTACCCTGCCTTGAACTCTCCGCCCCCTCGTGAGCCAGCCTGACGAGGCTGTGCCTGAGGAAGCCCCTTGTCGTCCTCCCCGCGAGGCTCGGCCCCTCGCGAGGGTCTTGAGCTCGTGTTGATGAAGATGGGCTGTCCGGGGCCTCCTTTGAGCCACGCCAGCATGAGCAGTGCAAGTCTGGGGACCCCGTTCCCAGAACACCGACAAGAGCCCCGGGGCCACGGCGCGCTGACCTTGGCCGTGCGAGAGGCGGAAGGGCAAGTCTGGCGTCGTGGGCCCCTAACAGCTGCGGCCTTGGGCGCGCGTGGCGGTTGATTGGGCGTGGGCGCCTCTGCAACGCTGTGGTTGATAATAGAGCGGCGTCTTCCTTGCCTCCTTTACTTTCTCCAGTTGTTGCTCAGATCCCCTTTCTTGCGCCTCTCCTCCCTGCTTCCAAGACCTTCAGATCCAGTCCGCCTTCGTGCCCTAGCCAGTCATGGCTCCTCGTCAAACCCCAGCCGGAGCCTGGTACTCTCCTGCCTTGGACCCGCCGAATGTGTCAGCAGCGAGCCTTGCCCTGATGCGCTAGTTGGCGGAGGCGCAGGGCGTCAATGGAACGGTGGTGTTCAAGTCGGCCGCTCCTCCGCCTCGAGGGTCGGGGAGTACCTTCTACCCGTTCTTCGCGAGCGCCATCATTGCTGGTCCGGGCGCCTCCCTTCTCGAAGTTCTTCTTCTCCGTCCTCCGTCACTACAACATCCAAGCTCTGCACCTCCATCCCAACTCCGTCCCTTCTTCCGCAATCTTCGCCTACTATTGCGAGGCCCATGTTGGGGTGAAGCCCTCGTGGCCTTGCTGCGCCACTACTTCTTCCTCCGAGCCTCCCATGGTTCCGCCACAAGGCGCTGGCTTCGTCAGATACGGGCGGAGCCATCGCCATTTCAAACCCCGGGAAGCGGATTGAGGGCTACAGGAGCAAGTGGGTCTTGGTGGATGCTGGGCGAATCCACCCCCGGCTGATCCTGCCCACGGAGCCCGCCGAGAGCACCGACGACTGGTCCCGAGCGAAGCTTCGGGATCCCCGCGCGAAGCTGGTGCTGGAGAAGATGGATGCAGATCTGAAGCCGGCCGACGCGGCGGCGGCGAGGCTGACCGGTGCGTCGCTGCTGAGGGAGTTCCTGGAGGCCTCACCCGAGCCCCGTGGCCCTGGCCGACGAGGATCTGGCGATGGTCCTCCAGTCCTTGGTTGGGGGCGATGTGGCGAGACCGTAGGGCGCCCCCGCGCCCCTGTTTCTTCGCGAGGATTGGGAGCAGGTTGTGGGGTCCATGCCCGCCGTCAATGGGGACGAGCTCGTGCTCATGGAGGCTCCGGAGGACCTGGTGGACGTGTCCTCTTCCGACTCCGGCGAAGAGGTGGAGGAAGGGGAGCCAGGAGAGGGGGTTGATTCGGGGGCGGAGTCAAGGGCTCCTTCCCTGCGGTGCAGGCCCCGCGTTCTCCGCCTCCCCGAGAGTGACGACGACGAGGATGAGGGTGAGCGGGGAGGCAGAAGCCTGCCCCCGATCCTGAAGAAGGACCGGACTGGCTGGTCCCCGCTGGTCCGCCTGCCCCGGGCGGTCCGCAGACGCTGCCTCTCTGCCTCCTGGTCCCCTTGAAGCTGATCCCCGCAGCGGCTCTCGGGCTTCAAGTATGGCGGAGGCTGCTCGAGTCCACCGCGACGACACTGTAAGTGCCCGCTTCCCGTCTCGATTATTGCTGGGCCGACGAGGTTCCGATGTCCATGTTCTTGGCCAGGTGGCGCCCGCGGGCGAAGAAGCCGGTTAGGGGCCCCGAGGCCCCATCCGTTGTGGTGCCTCTTCCGAAAAGAAGATGATCCCGACGCCCAGCCTCTCCTGCCCGGGCGTCCTCGCGAGGCTGAGCCGAGCTGGGCGAAGCTCAGCCCCTTTGGTCCAGCGACCTCCGAGGTGCCCTTGCTTGGCGCCGTTGTCTCCACTTGTTGTCGTGGCGCTGCCGGCTCCGCCTCAGTATGATGGTTACGCCGCCGCCATCTCCTCCTACTTCCACCAATCGCTGTCTCCGACTCCTCCCACGGTCTCCGGATCGCGCTGCCGCTGAATCGGACCGGCTGCGGCAGATCTTCCGGCGCGGACCCTCGCTTGGTGGCTGGGCGCTTGGAGCTGGCCTCTGGCTGGATTCGCGCCGACGCTTTGATTCGGGCGGCGCTGGTCCAGGCCTCGACGGCTTGCGATGAGGAGAAGCAGGCTGTTCGTGAGGCGAAGGTTGTCAGGACCCCGATTGCAAGTCACATCGATCTAGCCGGTACCACCTCATATCACTTTGCGGCCTCACGCACGGTATTCCCACGGGTGTCGCCTTACCATGGCCCGGGACCGTTTGCGTCTTTTGGCTCACGTATATGATAGTGTCGCTAGCATCCATATGACAGAGAACCCGGGCCGACATGGCTAGTCGTGAACCCAAAGCGGGACTAACCTATGGGGACAGGCATACATGATTCACATCGAGCATGTCGGTCATCAACGTATGAATTCGGGCTGTAGCACTGGGCTAGCAGGACTCCGGTATCCCGGGCTGTAGCAGGCTAGGCAGGACTCCGAATATCACCGCGTGACATTTCCCGAAGGGACAGACATAGGAACGAAGTGAAACACATGCCGGCCAGTCAAGTGTCCAAAGCAGTAGTGCTGGGCTAGCAGGACTCCGGTGAACCGGCCAGAAGCGGACTACTATCACTCAGGAAGCACGAGACTACATTTCCCCATATGAGAGGCTGCCAAGGATAAACAACTAGATTGTCGGATCCCACACATACCAAGCATTTCAAACATACACACAATATGCTCAATATGTGTAAATACAACATGGCATCACAACATAACTCTACGACTCAAATATTTATTCATTAGGCTCCGAGGAGCGAGATATTACAAACATGGGTCTCATGACCCAACACTCAGAGCATACAAGTCAAAGCACAAGCGGAAGCTTAACATGTCTGAGCACAGACATCTACAAATTTAAAAGGCTGAGAAGCCTGACTATCTATCAGATCTTGCCGAGGGCACAAGATCGTAGCTGAGGTAACAAGCTAAACGTCGAAGTCCACGTGGAACTACTAGCGAGACTGACGTCTCTCTACAAAACATAAAATAAGCAAACGTGAGTACAAATGTACTCAGCAAGACTTACATCAGATCTAACTACATATGCATCATTATCAAAAGGGGTGGTGGAGTTTAACCGCAGCAAGCCAGCTTTGACTCGGTGGCTATCCCGAACTACATCGCAAGTAACTCTTTGAGGTGGCGCACGAGTCCACATATTCACCATATCAATACACCACTATGGACCCGCTCCCTGCCTCCCTACGAGAACGCCATCCATAGCACTCACGCTTATCTTGCGCATTTTAGAGTATCCACTTTCACTTGTCTATGAACCGATATAGGCAACCTGAAGTCCTTCTCCGTGGACACGGCTATTCGAATAGATCATATTAACCCCTGCAGGGGTGTACTTCTTCACACACGCTCTCACCACTTACCGCCGTTTACACGACATGTACTCGGCAACCTTAAAGCGGAAGCCCAACGTGGGTGTCGGCCACGAACTACCTAAACACACGAGTCACTAGTCCAGGTTTATCGCCTATTCGGTTCCATCCGCAGGAGTCCGCCGAGGTTTCCACTAACGGCCCCGAACGATGTGTGCAGGGTTCCCGAGACACCAAACGGGCGACCGGTACACCGGCCACGTGCCTAACGCAACACAACCCACCCCTAAGGTCAGTGTTGCGTGCCCCAAAGATGCTACAAACACGAAACTACTTGCAACTCTGACCGAGGACAAGAGTGGTTAAGAAGCCGAGAGGGTCCATTGGTTTCGAGCCCAATGCGTGGTAGTAACTGTTTCATGGATCACAAACACGTAACTTCAGTTCTCGAGGACGGCTGCAATGAGACAACCCACCATGTACTCCTACATGGCCTCTCACCGCTACCTTTACCAAATAGTGTTCACACACTTAGCTCACACACAGTGAGGACATGTTCACACACCTCCGATTCATCCCGATGAATTAGACTCGACTCAACTCTAAGCAAGAGCAGGCGTGACAAACAAGCATGAATGAGTAGGCACATCAGGGCTCAAACAACTCCTACTCATGCTAGTGGGTTTCATCTATTTACTGTGGAATGACAAGTCATGTAGAGGATAAAGGGGTTCAGCTACCGCAGCAAGTAACAGATGAATCGTTGTTGTCCTAATGCAAGAAAAGAGGCAGGAGCGAGAGAGTGGGATTATATCGGAATGAACAAGGGGTTTTGCTTGCCCGGCACTTCAAGATAATATAGTTCTTCATCGGTGTCATCGAATTCATCGCTTAGACGTCGTCTCACCGAGAGGGGACAAGCACGGCAAACAAGAAAGAGCTCAATCAATGCAATGCACAAATAAATGGATGACATGTCATGTTAAGGAACTGAATTGACCTAATGCGTGATAAGCCAAGTTAATTGAAGTGGAATTCAAACAAGGTTAAACTCCAACTCCAAATGCTAGTTCATAAATTACCCTAATCATGATTCATCCTATTCAGTGAGGTTAACTTGTTCAAACATGCATGATCATGGCATAAACAGATTCTTCATATTTTTTTGATCATTTTTCATATATAAATTATTTCATTTGGAGCTATGGTTGAATTTATATGATTTTTAGAAGTTTGGGGTATTTTTCTGAAATTTCCTGAATAAGGATAAATAAAGAAAAAGATTAACTGCGTCAGCAAGACGTCAGGGTGACGTCACCAGGTCAAAGGCGCCAGCCCAGGTCAAACCTGACGGCTGGGGCCCACATGTCAGTGTAACAGCTAACTAACAGGGTTAGTTAGTGTTACGTTAGCACTAACTTGGGTTAATTAGGGCCTGGGCCCTTTGGTTAGTGACTAAACTAACTGTCAGGGTAATTAGCACTAACCTAAATCTAATTAACAGCTAACAGAGACGGGCCCGCACGTCAATGACCCTGGGGGTCAAACCTGTGTCAACGGGTCAATCTCACTTGGCGAGGCCGAGGCGGCGTGAGGCCTTCGGGTTTCTTGCTCCGGCGACCAAACGGACGGAGGAGGGGCTCTACGGATAGCTGGAAGAGCGCCGCGTCTTCCTGTGTGAGCGGAGGAGGCTGAGACGGCCCGAGCCCGCCGGAACGGAGCTCGCGGTGGTCGCCGGAGTTCGGGTGTGGACGGGGTCGACGCTACGGGGCACTAGGGATTAAACTGGCAGGTGCTACGTGCTCCTGGGGGTTCACCGAGCACGGTGACGCGCTCAGGCGCGGGCTGCGGTGGCCCTGGCCACGGCGGCAAGGAACCACGGCGGCGGTGAGCTCTCCGCTCCGGTGGACATTGGCGTTAGCGGGAGGAAAAGAGCCAGGGGAGAGAGGGGATCGACGCAGCAGCTCACAGCGGATCGAACGAAGGGGTTGGCGAGCTCAAGGGCGTCCTCGTTGCTGCGAATCGAGCGACGGCGATCTCCGGCCATGGCGATGAAGACGGTGGTGATGGCGGCGTTGCAGGGCTCCAGCGGTGCGTTCGGCGAGAAGGAAGAGCTGATCGAGGCGGATCTCCTGGGAACTTCGGGTGGCCGTGAGGAGCACGGTGGCTACGGCAAACGGCGTCAGTGGCGGCGGCTCCGTTCGGTGGTGTCGCGCAGGAGAGGCAGAGGAGGGGGAGAGAGTGCAGCAAGTGAGGGAGAGGAGCGAGGGGACACGGGGCGTCGTCGTGGCGTCGCTAGGAGGGTCGGGGAAGCAGGAGGTGGCGTGCGGTGGCCGTGCGCGCGTCGGCACGCGCTCATCCTCCTGGCAGAGGAGGAAGGCGACAGGGAAGGAGGCGGTGGTGGGCTGGGCCGGCCAGCTACAGTGCTGGGCCGGTTGGTGGGCTGCGCAGGTGGGCTGGAGGGGTAAGTCCAGGTAAGGTTTCTCTCCTCTCTGCTTTTCCTGTTTTTGTTTTTATTTGTTTCTGTTCTGTGTTTTGAAATAGTAAAAATACTATTCCATTTAAGAAAAACCTGAAAATATTCGGAGGCACATTTGAAAATATTCTCAACAGCCTAAAATACCTTCAAGATTATTTGGGCATTTAAATTATTTATAGGTTTTAAATTGCCCAAATGCAAATACTTATGGCTTGCAAAATCCAGAATAGCCTCCAAAAATATGAAACCATTTTTGGCGGAGGGTTTAGCCAAGACCAAAGATGGTGAACATTTATGAAGGGCATTTTGGGTTCATTGAAAAGTTTTAAGTTTGAACCTAGTTGAATTCATTTGGTGCTAGGGTTTAGGCAATCCCCATTTCAAATTTCTTAGGAATTTAAACATGATGACATGAATGCCTTAATGCAACTAATGACAAACAAATTCTAGGGCTGTGACAACTCACCCCCACTAAACAAGAATCTCGTCCCGAGATTCAAGACGTGAGGTAAGAAGGCAGAGGGGACACTAGCTAACATGATCTTGTCGATCCAATTTCCCTTCCCGAACATGTTGGTTCGTTGTTCCAATTGATCTTGACGTCCTTGCTTCCGAGATCTTCATCCAACACGATGGCGACAGAAAGGGACTCTATAGGAGACGATCTCCTCGAAGATCGAGCACTCAAGATCAACTCGTGGAATGAGATGTTGAAACATCTCGAGTTGAGGCACAAAATACATCGAGAGGGATGGAAGAACAAACAACGAGGTTTGATTAGTGGGCAACAATTCCACGCTTAGAGAGATGGTGGATGGTGTCAAGGTGGCGAGGAAATAATTGCCATGATTCCATAACGGGACACCTTAGGAAAGGTGACGCGAGGAACTATTCCCTTAAGTGGCAAAAAGAATTACTTTTGATTCAGAGATCATTGAAACTCTTCACACCAGCCTAAGGCAATTCACAACGATCGCTTTGGAGTGCAAAGGAATGGTACACCTGGACTAGAATGGATGATGTGGACTACCTTGTTGAAGACAACGCAATGGATGATTTGCTTATCATCGGAATGGATGGGATCCATGGTAAGTCCACTTTTGAGGATGATCCTAGACAAAGAACTTCCGGGAGGACAGCCCATGGAGAATTGGCACGATGGGGTGCAAGCTGCGAACAAAATGCAAATGTTGAATATTCCAACCATCATATCTGCCGAGATTCAGATCTGGTTGGTGTTAGGATATTCCGGACTCATCGAGTCTAGAAAGAAAAATGAAAGTTTGCAACACAAATCGACGAGAAGATGTCGCGAGATTCTCGGAATGAACTACGATAGCAAGCTCCAAAACATGAGCTGGTTCTCGCTACTAACATGTGAACATGTTGTCCAAGACAAGAATGACCACATAGTAGTCTTATCATAAAACACTACCGAAGTTCGTGGGGAACCATCATCGAGGATATCGAAGTCTTTACGCAAGTCCATGGATTAGATCCCAAGCATAGACTTCTTTTCCTTGAACAAGTCAATCAAAGTGGCTTGGTATGCTAGGAATACATATAGAATGAAGGTTGCAAGTCTCCGGACTACGTATCACTTCGCACATATGCATGACTGACTTGGGATGATTCCAAGGGAAACAAAACAAACCTTCCTCAAATTCATGGCGGCAACTTGCCCCTAATGCACGTGAATTAGAGGAAGTCACTTCTTCCATCCAAGCATAAGCTTCATGAACGGAACACGAAGGCATTGCTTACAAAGTTTCCAACACTAGGTTGATGTTCAACATGAATCATGGGGAAGACAAAATGCTACTGATGGGCTCAACAACAACTCATCGAAATTTCCATATCACTGGACTTCCGCCATCAGGTGAACATAGTGATAGTATTAGTCAGACCAAAAGATATAATGGTGTATGCCCGAGGGATCAACCACGAGTAAGACAACATTATGAATATCATTTGTTCTGACTTGACTTGACGATAGCCCATACACAAGTCAAAATTTTGACAAGGCAATAGATCCAACAACTGATCACGAGGACCAATCAATGGAGATACCATCTTTCTTCAACACACACACGCACAGAAGATATCCCTTAGAGATGAACTAAGTTAAGCAAAGTTTTATCTTCCAACTCTCCAAGTTGTTGTCTAGCTCAACCAACTAGTTCAGGGATATCCAACATAGAGTCTTGGAGAATGGGTGGTTTAGAGGAAAACCAATATGATCACGAACTCAACATAGCGGTCAGGTGACAACCTGGTAACACTTCCAAGAAGATATTGGAAAGTCACGAACCACCGGTATGTTACTAAGCTCGGGAACAATCTTGCTTTTCAAGGCTGCATTTACATGATCAAATAAGCAAGGGATTGAATAATCCTAACTCATTGATCAAGGGTGCACCAGAAATAAGGACTAGGTAGCACGATCAATCTTAGTATGATGATTTAATAACCAACACGCTAAGAATGAAAATATTGTCCATTAACTACCAAGCAACGAGGTTGCTAGGAGTATCGATTTCACACATCACAATTCACTTGATTGCATTTGATGTGCGGATTACAACTGCTTTGACCCAATCCTAGATATGGATGGGGCACTGGAGTTTGTTTCTCCTAGTCATTCCGAAATAGAATGGCTTGACGGACCACAAGAAAAATGGGCATCGATGAGGACGAGAGCACAACTACTCCTGACTATCAACTGATAGACGGGGATCGGAATACAACTAAGGAGGGACAACTCGAGGAACATATAACTTTTCGAGTTGTGGAGGCATGGATTAGTATATCGAGCAAAGCTCAACATTTCTTCCGGATAACCCATGCAGAGAAGGTAGGACTGGCAGAGTCACAATTATGAATGGAGAACTCCTCAAGAGTACTGATTGTGATCTTTTAATTCAAAGAATTTCTGCCTTAACTAGTTCATGGTATTTGGAAGAAGGAAATACCATGGACCTCGAGGACTATCGCAAAGTTACTAATATCCTAAAGGAACTAGCAAATACTAACAACATGAAGTAGGGTGAATCTCGGGTTCAAGAACCCAGGAATAGAATGCCTACTAAATAATAACATCACAGGATGCTTTCAAGAATAATGGCCAGAATCATTGCACTAGGGATACAAAAGCATTGCTAAATTGCTAGGCGACTTCCTAACACCTAGGGTCATAATAATAGTTCCAACATCTACGCCAAGGCAACGAAGTACCTCAACTTACCGATTAGTGTGCTTATCCTGACCAAAAAGGACATCGGGATCGGGAGGAAAGGATTTGCAAATGCATCAGACTATTTAGAGACCTGGGATGACTCGGACAGCATAACGGCTGTAAATGCTCAAAATGATTTGAGACATCCTGCAAAAATGGTGGCATAACCACTCAACATCACAATATCAAGGTTCCGAGATCAACAGCTAACATACGTAAATAGTAAGAACTGAATCGGGGCTTAAACCAACAATCTTAAAGGTCTATGGATTAGTAACACGTCATCCTGATAGATAGATGAGGAGCCTAGTTCTTAAACCCCATAGAAGAGAAGAGGATGACTCAGATCAGAAGGCCATGAGGTATAAGGAGTAAAAAGAGCCTTACGTTCCCTTCCCCAATCAATTCCCTTACATAACTAAAGCATTTCTAGACACAACTTCGACCAGTTTGGCTTGGTAATCCTACAGCAACAAAGCTCTGATACCAACGCTGTCAGGACCCCGATTGCAAGTCACATCGATCTAGCCGGTAACACCTCATATCACTTTGCGGCCTCACGCACGGTATTCCCACGGGTGTCGCCTTACCATGGCCCGGGACCGTTTGCGTATTTTGGCTCACGTATATGATAGTGTCGCTAGCATCCATATGACAGAGAACCCGGGCTGACATGGCTAGTCATGAACCCAAAGCGGCACTAACCTATGGGGACAGGCATACATGATTCACATCGAGCATGTCGGTCATCAACGTATGAATTCGGGCTGTAGCACTGGGCTAGCAGGACTCCGGTATCCCGGTAGCAAGGCTAGGCAGGACTCGAATATCACCGGTGACATTTCAAGGGATGTATATAGGAACGTAAGTGAAACACATGCCGCCAGTCAAGTGTCCAAAGCAGTAGTCCGGGCTAGCAGGACTCCGGTGAACCGGCTGTAGCGGACTACTATCGCTCGTGAAGCACGAGACTACATTTACCCATATGAGAGGCTGCCAAGGATAAACAACTAGATTGTCGGATCCCACACATACCAAGCATTTCAAACATACACACAATATGCTCAATATGTGTAAATACAACATGGCATCACAAACATAACTCTACGACTCAAATATTTATTCAATAGGCTCCGAGGAGCGAGATATTACAAACATGGGTCTCATGACCCAACACTCACAGCATACAAGTCAAAGCACAAGCGGAAGCTTAACATGTCTGAGTACAGACATCTACAAATTTAAAAGGCTGAGAAGCCTGACTATCTATCAGATCCTGCCGAGGGCACAAGATCGTAGTTGAGGTAACAAGCTAAACGTCGAAGTCCAAGTGGAACTACTAGCGAGACTGACGTCTCTCTGCAAAACATAAAATAAGCAAACGTGAGTACAAATGTACTCAGCAAGACTTACATCAGATCTAA